>JARQOD010000005.1:266258428-266415833 GCA_033576555.1 Oophaga sylvatica | reverse complement strand
ATTTGTTGAGGCTTTACGCGAATAGCAGCGCTATTACAAGTCAGTACTTCGCGCTGCTGTGACAGCGTTACACATGTATGTCATATGCTTCACGCTCTGTGACAGCGCTACTACATGTAATGTCAGTATGCTTCAGCGCTGCTGTGACAGGCTACTACATGTAATGTCGTATGTTTCCCAGCGCTGCTGTGACAGCGCTACTACATGTAATTTTCAGTATCTTCAGCGCGCTGTGACACCGCTACTACATGTAATGTCAGTTGCTTCACGTTGCTGTGACAGCGCTACTAACATGTAATGTCATATGCTTCAGCGCTGCTGTGACAGCGCAAACTACATGTAATGTCAGTATGCTTCAGCGCTGCTGTGACAGCGCTACTAACATGTAATGTCAGTATGCTTCAGCGCTGCTGTGACAGCGCTGTTACAAGAAGATGGGTGATTTTTTGTCCGCAGGCAGATAGCTGCAGGACAGAGAGGGAGCAGGAGCGGGAGAGTTCGCGCTCATTATTTGAGCTAGCAGGGGGCGTGGCCTATCTATCCCGGTCTTTTGAGCAGGAAGACGCGCGCTCTGGCTTTTCTCCTGCGACCCCCTCACTGTGGCGGCCATTACTCAGGCTCCTGGGCTCCTCGGACCGCTCCTCTCCTCATATAGACACCACGGCCAGCTGGGTGAGTGCGGATTCCTCACCCCGCAGCGCAGCGATCGCTATCCTGCAGCTGCAGTCTCATCAGAGACATAAAAATTGGCTGGGGCTCACAAATATATATATATTTTGGTGAGTTTGCAATATTAACCCCTTTGAGGGTTATTTCTACCAGCTAAATTTGCTGACTGAATACCGCTGGGGTAACTCTGCTTGGTGGAGCGTTAACCCTTCAGCGTTTGAAAAAAAAAAAAAAAAAAAAAAAACGCATAGTTTTTTGCTGGTATTACCGCTTTGACCTGCTCATACAGGTGAGACATGTCTGAACAGAGTTCAGATGCCGCGGATCACGTCCCAGTGCCATTGCGGCAATCAGATACGCAGACCTCCACAGCGTCTAGCGCTGCGGTCGACAGCGGTGGAAAATTGGATGATATCGCTCGATCGATTAATAACTTATCTGACCTTTAGGTCAATATGTCTCTGCTAATTCCTCTCAGAGGAAGCGACGCAGGCCGTTACCGGCCTCTACACGGAGCGAGTCAGATGTATCTGATATTGGGCAGAGTTCCCCTTTAAATTCGGATGGAGAAATATCCGATTCAGATGCGGACGAGCCGCAGGGGCGTTCCTCTATGACGAAGCGTACGGAGGCATTAATTGAAGCCATGAGAGATATACTACAGTTACCGGAGGAGGTAACTAGTCGTCCTGGTAAATCAGCACGCATTTTCCAGGAGTCCCGTGCTTCGCGCACAACATTGCCAGCTCTGGATGAGCTTAATGGTGTAATAGAGGAGGAACGTCTATGTCCAGATAAGCGTTTTCATGGAACGCATTTCTTTGATACACTTTATCCTTGCTCTACGGAGTTAAAGGCTAATTGGACTTCTGCTCCTGAAGTGGATGTGTCTTTGTCTCAGCTTAGTAAATCCTCTCTACTCCCTATTAAGGGAAAAGCGAGCTTACAGGAGCCTTTGGATAGAAAGGCAGAATTGGCGGCAAAAGCAAGCTATGAGGCTGCGGGTCATGGATTTCGAGCAGTGCTAGGATCCATGTGTGCTGCTAGAGCTTCTCTAAGCTGGTTGGCACGTCTGAAGACGGAGTTGCAAAATGAATCTCCGTTATCTGAGATACGGGAAACTTGTGAATGGTTAGAAACGGCAGCCTGTTATATCTTTGATGCCGGTCTGGATACGGCATCTCTGCTGGCCAAAGCGCAAGCTTCAGCGGTCACAGTCAGAAGAGCTTTATGGCTCAGACAGTGGGCCGGGGACGCAGTTTCCAAACAAGGGTTGTTGGCCTTACCTTACAAGGGTGGCCATCTTTTTGGATCCGACCTCACAGAGCTGATTTCCAAGGCTAAGGCGAAGGAATCAGCATTACCACAGCGAAGGGCCATGGCCTCGGTGTCCAGTAAGCCTGGTGTTTATAGTGGTCGGCGGTCCTTTCGGGGCCGAGGACGATCTAGTCACTCCTCGTGGGGATCGGGTCGTCCTTCTTTCTCAGGAAAGAAATCCTCTCAGAAAACTCGTACTCCCTGGAAGCAGAGTTTCCGCCAGAACAAGCGGGAACTTGACAAGAAACCCGCAAAGTCGGATTGACGCCAGGGGTCCACTCGAGGATTCTCGAGTGGGGGGTCGCCTGCTTCTTTTCAAGGAGACTTGGATGGCTCGCGTTCCAGATTCCTGGGTAACGCGGATAGTGTCGGCAGGCTATTTCATAGAGTTTGCTTCTCAACCCCCAAATGTTTTTTGTCAATCTCGCGTTCCGTCGGAACCCGAGCTTGTTGTCGCTCTACAGCGAGAGGTCGAATCGCTACTACAAAAGGGTGTAGTGATACCGGTTCCGTCAGAGGACCGAGGGAAAGGTTTTTATTCCAACCTTTTTATAGTTCCCAAAAAGGAGAACAAATTTCGCCCGATTCTGGATCTCAAGCGATTAAACCGGCATGTCCATGCCCGGAAATTTCGCATGGAGTCGCTTCGTTCCGTTGTGGCAGCTCTGTCACAGAACGATTTTCTGGTGTCAATCGACATTCGCGACGCCTATTTGCATATTCCCATCGGAAAGGCTCATCAGCGCTTTCTTCGATTTGCCATAGGTCAGAATCATTACCAGTTCGTGCTCTGCCGTTCGGCTTAGCCTCAGCGCCAAGGGTCTTTACAAAAATTCTGGCGCCCCTCATGGCACTCCTTCGAAGACAGGGGATTACGATTCTCCCTTATCTGGACGATCTTTTGATCGTGGCTTCCTCGGAGGAGGAGGCGTTGACGGCTCGGGATTTGTCTCTTCAGTTTCTGAAAGACTTCGGTTGGCTGGTCAATTGGGAGAAGTCGTCCCTGGAACCATCGAGGACAATTCTCTTTTTGGGAATGCATCTCGACACGTTTCGGTCGGTAGTTTCCCTACCACCAGACAAACAGTCATGTCTTCTTCGACATGTACAGATTATGACATCCTCAACGGCAATGTCCCTACGGAAGTGTATGCGTCTTCTGGGACTGATGGTGGCGTCCATGGAGGCAATTCCTTTTGCCCAGTTCCACTCCAGGACTCTTCAAAGGTTCATCTTGAGTCGATGGAATCAGTCGCAATCGCTGGATTGCAGTGTCACCATTTCTCGCGCGGTGCGGGATTCTCTAGAATGGTGGTTACGTCCAGGGGCATTCTCCCTGGGGAAGTCTTTCCTCCCTCTGAAGTGGTCAGTCATAACCACCGATGCCAGCCTGACGGGCTGGGGGGGTGTTTGGAACAATCTCTGGATTCAGGGGGTATGGTCACCGGAAGAGTCTGTGCTTCCGATCAACATCCTGGAATTGAGGGCGATTTTCCTTTGCCTCCAACATTGGACGGTCCCTTTGAGCGGTCTGCCAGTCCGTGTGCAGACAGACAATGCGACGGCTGTCGCGTATATCAATCACCAAGGTGGGACAAGGAGTTCCAGACTCATGGTAGAGGTGTCCCGAATTCTGATTTGGGAAGAGGCCAATGTACCAGCCATTTCGGCGATTCACATTCCAGGGTTCAGAATATTACAGCGGACTTTCTCAGTCGCAGAAGGATGGATCCCGGGGAATGGAGCCTCCACCCGGAAGTCTTTGCACTACTGTGCTCTCGCTGGGGAACCCCCCAAGTGGATTTGATGGCATCCAGGTCCAATGCCAAGTTACCGACATTCATGTCCAGGTACAAGGACCCGAAGGCGGTGGCGGTGGATGCTCTAGTGGCTCAGTGGGATCAGTTCGAGCTGATCTATGTATTCCCGCCGATATCCTTACTTCCTCTAGTGCTGCGTCGGATCAGACTAGAGAGAATTCCAGCTATTCTGATAGCTCCAGACTGGCCAAGAAGGGTGTGGTTCTCGACAATAATGTCGCTGTTGGCGGCACCTCCGTTTCCACTCCCTCTTCAACCGGACTTGTTGACTCAGGGGCCCGTTTGTCATCCGGACTTGATGTCCCTGCGTTTGACGGCGTGGCTCTTGAGACCGAAATCTTGACCCGTAGAGGTTTTTCAGCCGAGGTCATTGCTACCCTTCGTGCTGCAAGATGTCCGGCTACTTCTAGGATTTACCACAAAATTTGGGAAACCTTCTTTTCGTGGTGTTTGGGGTCTTCTCGGAACCCGAGAAAATTTTCCATTCCCAACCTGTTGGCTTTTCTGCAGCATGGGCTAGACAAGGGTTTGGCAGTTAGCACTCTGAAAGGTCAGATTTCTGCTCTGTCCTTATTGTTCCGGAGAACCATTGCTTCGAATAGAGACGTGCTCTCCTTTTTCCGAGGTATCTCTCGTAAGTTTCCGCCGCGGAAGGCACCCGTGTCTCCTTGGCGGCTCAACCTTGTTTTGGAGGCTCTTCAGCATAAACCTTTTGAACCTATGGTTTCTGCTAGCCTTTCTTTACTTTCTTGGAAGGTGGCTTTCCTTGTTGCAGTCACTTCCTTGAGGAGAGTTTCTGAATTGGCAGCTCTTTCTTGTTCGCCTCCTTTTCTGGAGTTTTTTCCGGATCGTGTAGTGCTTCGCACTCGGGGTGATTTTTTGCCTAAAGTGGTGTCACAATTTCATGTTAACCAGGATATTGTGTTGCCTTCACTCTGTCCGGATCCGAAGAATACGAAAGAGCGAGATTTACACACATTGGATTTAGTGCGGGCCTTGAAGTTTTATCTATCTATTACTCAAGGTTTTCGTAAGACGGACTCCCTGTTTGTGGTTCCGGCAGGTCGTCGGCGTGGTCAACGAGCTTCCAAGGGTTCTATAGCTCGTTGGATCCGGTCAGCTATTTTGGAAGCTTACCGTCTTCGGGGTGAATCTTGCCCGATTAAGATTCGAGCCCATTCCACGAGAGCTGTGGCTTCATCGTGGGCTTTTCATCAAGGTGCTTCGGCAGTGCAGCTTTGCCGAGCGGCGACTTGGCGCTCTGTCCACACGTTTACAAGGTTTTATAAAGTGGACGTCAGTGCTTCCGCTGATGCAGCCCTCGGACGTAGGGTCCTGCAGGCAGCTGTAGTTTAAAGTTCTGGATGAACTTGTGTTTAGCGCTGGTTGCGCTTTGTTGTTAAGGTTGTTGGGTTTCTGCCTTTTGTTGGTTTTTTCCCACCCTTATTTTGAACTGCTTTGGGACGTCCCATCAGTAATGAATACTGTGGCTCTCTTCCTTCATCTGCAGCTGAAACACGGATTTTGGTAAAGACTTACCTGTAAAATCCTTTTCAGCGAAGGAAGGAAGAGAGACACAGCACCCTCCCACGGCAGAAGTGTGTTGATGTTTTCAGATGCAGCGCGACCCTTATCTGATAGCGATTATCTGGGCTGAGGTCAGCGCGCTAAGGCTCTGTTCCAGCATCGCCAGCTCATCGCAGTAGTCAGGTTCCGTGAGTAGTACCTGGAACTCTGTGGTTTTTGGCTTTCTTTGCATGCATAACCTGTATCCTTGTGTTTTTTCTCTGAAGTTCCTTCAGAAGGGGTTATGTTGCTCCGCTGGTGATCTTGGCTCTTTTCCTAAAAGCTTTGGTACGACTGGAGCTGAGTAGGAGGAGCCCGAGCTGGAGGGGCCAGCCAGTCATCACTCTTTTGATCTGAGGTAACATCCTGATCTGGGGCTCCGCCTACCATCAGTAATGAATACTGTGTCTCTCTTCCTTCCTTCGCTGAAAAGGATTTTACAGGTAAGTCTTTACCAAAATCCGTGTTTTGAAATTATAAACATTAGCAGGTTATTACAAACTGAAATCAAACAGTTTTCAACTCAAAACTTTATTCTAGGTGATGTTACATTTGCACATAAGACCCCTTGTTCAAAAGGAGCTTCTGAACTCTCTCGGCCATTGAATTTGTCAGGTTTTGGATGGTTTCTGCTTCAACTGTTTTGCATGAGGACAGAATACCCTCCCAGAGCTGTTGCTTAGATGTGAACTGCCTCCCGCCATCATAGACACTCCTTTTGATGATGCTCCAGAGGTTCTCAATGAGGTTGAGGTCAAGGGAGCATGGGGGCCACACCATAAGTTTGTCCCCTTTTATGCCCATAGCAGCCAGAGATGCAGATGTGTTATGTGCAGCATGAGACGGTGCATATCATGCATGAAAATGATTTTGCTGCGGAATGCATGGTTCTTCTTCTTGAACCATGGCAGGAAGTGCTGTTTGAGAAACTCAACATACACTATGGAGTTCATCTTTACCCCTTCAGGGATCTTAAAGGGGCCGACAATCTCTCTCCCATGATTCCAGCCCAAAACATTACTCCACCTCCTCCTTGTTGGCGCCGTAGCCGTGTTTGCATGGGGTGTCCATCAACCAGCCATCCTTTACTCCATCCATCTGGACAATAGAGCGTTGCACGGCACTCATCGGTGAACAAAACAGTTTTGAAGTCAGTCTTCATGTATTGCTTGGCCCACTGGAGCCGTTTCTGCTTGTGTGCAGTGGATAGAGGAGGTCGACAGGATGGCTAACGCAGAGCTGCAAACCTCTGAAGGACCCTGCATCTTGTTGTTCAGGGGACGTTGGAGGCACCAGCAGCTTCTAAAACTTTGCTGCTATGAGAAGGCTTTTTTGCCGCTGCTCTTTTAACCTGACGTACTTGCCTGTAGGAAAGAGTCCTCAATTTTGCCTTATCAGCACGCAAACGTGTGTACTGTGAATCAGCTACATACTTCTTGATTGTGCGATGATCACGATGAAGTGTCTTGGCAATGTTGATTGTAGTCATGCCTTGACCTAAATACTCCACAATTTGTTGCTTCTCAGCAGCCGACACATCCTTTTTCTTTCCCATTTTGGCAGAAATTGTAGGCTGCTTAATAATGTGGGACAGCCTTCTTAAGTAGTCTTGCCTTTCATTGGACACACCTGTCAAACTAATTAGCACAGGTGTCTGCAATTGCTTACAGTGATATAAAGAGCCCTGACACACATCACCATCAATGAGTTTAACTGACAGACAAAAAAATTCTTACCTTATCACTCCTAAACAATTTTTGCATAATAATTTGGAACACAGTGTAAGTAGATATTAAAAAAAAAAAGGTTAGCTCCTCCTCCGCCGTATACACCTTGACACTGGCCGCAGGCGAACCCAGTTCATGCTTAGTGTCTGATGGAGGCACACGTCTGGTTTCATCCAGACCATTTTTTTTTCTTCCCCCATGGAGACAAGATAGGGGCGACGGACCCTTTTGAAGGGGTCCAAACCACCAACGGGCAAGTACGTGAAGTGTCGCCTCCATGAATCCTCTACCGCAACGTGGGACACAATTAGCTGACTCAGCCCTGACCACCCTAGGGTATTGAAACCCTAGGCTGTACAGTGGCAGGAGATAGTCCGTGCGACCCCCGCTGCATCACCAATGCCTGACTGCGGTGATGGAAGGGGCAGACAGTCCCTTTCCTCTTCCCCTGAAGGAAGGACGGAGTTTGGGTGCCTACACCGTCCTTCCTTGGATAAATGCCCCCCTCTAACCTGAACGTGGATGGGGGGCCGGGAGGGCTCCTGGCTGAGCAGAGTTGGGACGGACACAGTGGAGAACAGCGTGGAGGCTCCCAAAGGTGAGGCCGTGACGCTATGGAGCGGCGTTTTCGGGGCACGCCCTCAGGTAGGCCGGGATCCTGGCTTCGGCCAGGCCGCAACGGAAATCCCACCCCCTGAGGCGCGTCGACTTCCGGCGGGCCCGCCCCCGACGCTTGGGCGGGCATCGCCGCAAATTTAGTCCCCGGCTTCTTGCCAGCTCTAGGCCCCTGCTTTGGCCGTCACTAGGCCTCATCCTGAAATCCCTCCCCCGGAAGCTCCCAGAGGAGGGTACGCCCACAGACCTTATCTCGGCGCACCCACCCCAGAATGGCGTGCTTTTTGAAGGAGGTCACTGCAGCATCGGCAGCCTCCTCCTCTGTAGCCTCTTTGGCGTTTTCCCACGCGCTTTAAGGACTTCTGGGGACACAGGACTGGGGTAAGGGTCCTTCCGGGCCCGGTGGCTTCTTTCCCTCCGCTGCACCTTTTATGGTTCGGCTGCCCCAAATCATAGTGTACACCAGGTCCAACATGTCCAGAAGAGCCAAGACTCATACGGTGCTATATACCTCATGCATTGCCTGTCGGTCCCCTTTTCCGTACGCCCAGAGTGATCGGATCTGTGAAGCCTGTGATTCCGAACGCACCCAGGAGCCCTCCCCTGTGACTGAGCCCGGTGCGTCAGGTCCCCCTGAGTGGGCTCTGTCGCTGTCACAGTTTATGGCGTCACTTACTAGAGCTATTGAGTCCTTTTAAGCTCCCGATAGGGGCAGGGACAGTGGTTCACCTGTCTTGGAGGGGTCCTCCATCTCTCAAGAACCTCCGGCCTGCAGGGGCCGTGCTCTCACCAGGCTGATGTGGGGAAGCGAACCCACACAGTGTCGCCTGGGCCGTCGGGGGTCTCGGCATCCGCCAGTTCCGTTTCTCGTTCTCCCTCTCCAGCGGAGATCAGTGAACAGGGTTCGGACTCCGATTTGGAAGGGTCCCTCAAGCTAGAGGCGCCTAATTGTCAGGAGACAATTGACAGTCTCATCGATACAGTTAACCAAACCCTGGGGGTAGACGATGAATCCCCTTGGCCTCGGGCCATAAGGTGTCCTTCAAGCGCGCCAAACAGCCTCACAAGGTATTTTGCGCTCACCCAGAATTTGAGGACCTAGTGCAACGCCGCCGAGAGCGGCCAGACAAGCGTTTTTCTGGTCAAAAGGCTCTCAATGCCAGATATCCGTTTTCCCCTGAACTTCTTAGGAAATGGGCGGAATCTCCTGCGGTTGATCCTCCTGTGTAACGGCATCTAAAACGATGCTTTCCCTTCCCAACGGTTCATCGATTAGAGATCCGACGGACCGTCTCATTGAAAGCCTGGCTCGCTCAGTGTTTGAGGCATCAGGTTCTGCTCTCGCTCCCTCTTTTGCAGCGACTTGGGTGGCTAAGGCCATGATATCCTGGTCGGAGTCTCTATATAGAGCCCTCCACGGCAGGGATTTCCACCAGAGGTGATCGAGATCTCTAATCAGATCGCTCTTGCAGGAGACTGTCTGATTAATGCCTCCCTGGATGCGACAAATTGCTCAGCACTAGCTGCGGCAAATTGCTCAGCACTAGCTGCCGCAAACGCAATTGCTATCAGGAGAGCTTTATGGTTGAGGACATGGCGGGCTGACTCAACCTCAAAGAAGTCCCTTACATCCTTACCCTATCAGAATGGCCGATTATTCGGCGAAAAATTGGATCAGTTGATATCGAATACCACAGGAGGGAAAAGCAGCTTTCTCCCTCAGCATAAGATCAAACAGCCCTTTCGTCACCAGCTTCAGCCACGGTTTAAAGCCTTTCGCAACCCTGGTTGGGTCACGGCAGCAAGCTCCTGCGGCTCTGGTCGACCCAATCAGTCCAGAGATCGTCAGATCTCTTATAGGACCAACCCTTTGGGAAAGCTGCGGTCCCATCAGCCAAAATCTAGAGGGTCTAGGTCCCAAAGATTTTCGGCCAAATGACTGGAGGCAGGATCCAAGTAGAGTCATCCAGAGTGGGCGGCCGCCTACTCTGGTTTCACCCCGCCTTGCTCGCGGTCACTCACGACAGGTGGGTCAGGGAGTTAATCTCCTCGGGGTGCAAGATAGAATTCATCAGCCGTCCCCAAGTCGTTTTTTTTCCTCTCCTCTTCCCAGAGCAGAATCTCGGGTTCGCGCCTTATTCAAGGCTGTCAAATCCCTTCAGCGCAGCGGGGTTATCATCCCAGTACCGGAGGGCGAGAGAGGTCAAGGGTTCTATTCCAACCTGTTCATAGTACCCAAAAAGGATGGCGCTGTAAGGCCCATTTTGGACCTAAAGCGTCTGAACAGGTTTGTCAGAGTTCGGCATTTCCGAATGGAGTCTCTCCTCTCGGTCATTGCAGCCATGGAAAAGAGGGAATTTCTGGCGTCAATAGACATCCAGGATGCCTACTGTATCTTCACATCCCCATATTCCCCTCTCATCAGAGGATTTTACGTTTTACCATCAGCAACCTACACTTCCAGTTCGCAGCCTTGACCTTCGGGCTAGCCACAGATCCAAGGGTGTTCATAAAGGTCATGGCTGCACTCCAGGTGGATAGTCGTCTTGCCATATTTAGACGACCTCCTCGTCAAGGGTCTGTCTTTTCAGGCCTGCGAAGAAAGTGTCAGCACCACGCTGGACACTCTGGTTCGCCTTGGGTGGCTGGTGAATTTGAGGAAGTTATCTCCGGTACCATCTCAGAAGATCACCTTTCTGGGGATGATCTTCGACACCGCTCGAGGGGTGATAATCCTCCCCCGGGACAAGGCCCTAGTTCTCCGGCAGAAAGTACGGGTCCTTCGCCAGCCGGTTACTCACACCATCCGGTTTTGTATGAAGGTCTTAGGAAGGATGGTGGCGGCAATAGGGGCCATTCCTTTTGCACAATTTCATCTTCGCCCCCTTCAGCATGCCCTCTTGGCGGCTTGGGACAGGAACCCTTCCTCTCTCAATCTCAGGTGCCGTCTGTCTGCTCAGGTCCGCATTCGGCAGGCACGTCAAAACGACGCACGGGGACGAATCCGCATGCAACGCATGTACCTGTGTAAACAATGTTAAGTATAGGTACGCAAGACGCATGCGGATCTTAAGGAAAGAAGTACGCAGGCATACGCTGCGCACAGAAACGCTAATGTGAAACTGGCCTAAGTTCTGTAGTGTGGTCACAGCCGCAGCTCACTATGTATTGAGCGGTGTGACAGAAAGCCCAAGGCTATCAAGAGGAATAAACTTAATTTAGTCTCGGCTGGCTGGTGTTGAGTTCGGCGGCCTCATACCCTTAGAATGCTGTTGACCTGCAGATTAACCCTATATCTGCAGGTCAGTAGCATTTTTTTGTACATTACAGGTTCCCCTCAAACGGAATCTGTCAGCAGAGACTCTGATTTCAGCGACGTATCACTTAATATACTTGGTACAGCAGTTGTGATAGAATCGCCGTTCTTTACTGCAGATCTATCAGCTCTGGTTATGACTGTACCCACACCACTTATTGGCAGCTCTCTGTGCACACTGTGTATTGGAAGAAAGGTGCCAATCAGTGGTGGGGGCATGGTAGGACTAAGTGGCATGAAACACCTAGTCCTCTAACAAAACATTGATTTTATTGAAACAGCAGCACACAGCCCAGTAAGTGACTCATCGCTTGAACCCAGGATCTCTGTCCCTACGCCATGCTGCTCTCCGGTTACATTCTAAAAACTTTCTGAAAGCTTCTCTCTAATGACTTGATTCAGTTACAGTGTACAACATTTATATGGGGTAATCCTTTTCCATATGCTCTAATAGTAGATATACACTGCATAGAGGCGAACCCGGCTTGAGACCTTGCTCTAATAGCAGATGTGTGCATTGGTTTGCGCCCACTCCAAAACATTAGAGCCATTACTATATTGCATTAGATAGTCATTCCTCTAAATTGGAGAGGTTCGCCACTTTCCATAATATTTTCCTTCTAAGTGTTGAGCATATACAGCATATTGTACAGCATATTGTGCTTGCCAGAGATGGTGTGGGGCGATGGATTTACTTGAGGAAATCTGACTACCTCTCTCTTTAGTGCTATGGACACTGCAGCCTCGACTGCCTAGTTTAAACAGCGGATCACTGGACAGTAAGGGTCTTTAAAATGTAGCCCGGGCTAAACAGTATTTTGTGATTGCTGATGTCAGAAAAAATTTGGCCAGAAAGCAGCCTATCCATTTAATGTTACTGTGTGTAATGAGACAAACCTTTTAGCATGATGCACTTATTATTAAGTGGTAGTAACGTAATGTAAAAAGAAGTTGTTTAGATTCTTATACTTATTTTTATTTTATTTTTAGGTTGAAAAGCTCCGACATGATGCTGGGTATCAATCTATCCATCAGCAAAATCGTCTGAAAGACAGAGCTGCAGATGCAAAACGTATTCAGGATCTTGAGCGGCAGGTAGGGTTTCATTACTGCTAGCAAGAAGCCGTGCTTTCCTCTGTAACGCAGTCCTTTTATTGATTATACAGTTATATAGCCAGAGTTATGGATTTTTATAAGTGTTTGCTGTTTGTGATCCTTTAAGAGAGGACTAAATGGCACTTCTGGCAACCCCTTATTGCCACTGTTATGGTAATCAGAGTGTTCTTTATATCCAAGGTGAATTGGAACAGAATTCCAATCTAAAAAATAGCCTTGAAGACACTACTTGATGGATAATTCTTGCTTTCTGTATGTTTTCTTCAATGTCTGATTTTTGTCTACCTTTTGGATATGTGCGGGTAACAGAACGCTTTGATTGCTGATTGCAGACTGGCTAAGTAGTGTTTCAGCTTATCAACCATTCTTTCCTAACATGGTTCCTGAGCTCTGATCAATGGATTCTTAGAACAAAACACTTTACAATTGGGAAGGTGAAGACATTTAAGCTTGCTGAAAAATGTTCTGCATAGCATTTATAATATTTGAACCAAATTTTAGCAGTGGAAAAGAAATCTAGAATAAGTTACCCTCCATCACACCAAGCAGTTAATGGCATTGTGTGTTCCCTAGAAATGGGAATTGCTTTTTTGGGGGTTTGCACTGAAGTAATCAAGTTGGGAATTGCTGATGAGTAAAACACTTCAGGTGAGATATACTTATAACAGTCTACAAACAATCCACAGGATAGCTGATGTGCCCACTTCTTGGACCCCCACTGATCACGAGAATTGGGATTCTGTGTGTCCCATTTACATGGAGCACTGCCATTTCATTTAGAGACAACTGGGGTACAGCACTCAGCTATCTCCCTCAGTCTAATAGACTTTGAATGGCACAGCAGTGCACACATGCTTGACTATTGCCCCATGAAAATAAAGGACACTGGAAGTATACATTTATCGCTGATTCTACGCTGTCTGGAAATGAGGGATTTTTAATGTCATTGTTTACTGCTGCAGTCTATCAGATGTGACCGGTCTCCTATGCAAGGAGCGCAGTGCTTGCAGGCTCTTTGATATAGATCTTGAAAGGGCTGTTCTGTAGCTGGCCAGATTGTTGGATCTGTGCCCTGCACTCCTCTAGTTCTGCAGAGGAAGGGCTTGCAGCATTTGAGAAGTGGAAGTCTGGATGAGCTTCTCAGCAATGCCACTGATCTGAACAGTCAGTTATCAGGAGCTCACCGTTACCCTAGCAGGCAGCAAGCCAAGAGGCTCGGGTGCAGCCCGCTCCTGAATCGCTATGTTGAGAACAAACCTTTCTCTCCTAATTATACTTACAATTCTTAAAAATTGAGAATTTGGAGAACATGGAGTGTTTTAAAGATAGAACAGCAACATCACCAGTAGTCTGTTTTGTTTTTTTTTTTTGCTACCTTACCTTACAGGTTTTAATATTCTGTTTAATATCATCTAATTTTGTGTTTTGAAACAGGTTAAAGAAATGGAAGCAATTATTAAGAGAAGACACCCCAACTCTATACCTGCACTCATGTTTGCTGCTGCAGCAGTGTCTGAAACTAATGAGCCTTCAAAAAGTAGTACAGTGACCTACTTGGAGAGAAGGATACAAAAATTAGAAAGTGACCTTGAAGGCAAAGATGAAGATGCTAAGAAAACTTTGCGCAGCATGGAGCAGAACTTTCAAAAAGTCAAGGTGAATTTTCCTTTCATTACAAATCTCTATAATCTTTCAGAAATATAATTTTACATTTAAAAAAATAATGTTTCCTCAGTTTCTTCATTGGGGAACACTGATACCCTGGTTGTTTGCTACTGCCACCAAGAAGCTGACACTAAAGGGTATGCCACACTAAACGAGATCACTAAAACGTCACTATTTAGCAATCTCGTTAGCGACCTCGTTATGTGTGGCATGTAGCAACGATGTGGCCCCTGCTGTGATGTCGCTGATCGTTCACTAGCGTTCTGGACCGTTCTTTGATCGTTGGCGTCCCGCTGGTGAGCCTATATCGCTGTGTTTGGCACCTTTTGCGAACGACGAGCGACCTTGTTTGTGACGCATATGTTGTTTAGCGTCACGGAGTGGATTGCAATATCTGTAAGTTCTCTTTTGCGTCACAGAGAGGATCGCAGAAGTTGCAAAGCAGGCTAGCAGGACGCAGAGAGCAGGAGCGATGCTGGAAATTCCTATGAATCAGAAGCGCTCAGTACATGCTAATGACAGATCCTAACGACCGCCAAAGTCATTAAAGAGATCGCTGACCGCTGATGTCGTTTTATGAGATCTCCTGTTTGGCAGCTACTAGCGACCTAAAAGCGATCACACCAACGATCTCGTTAGCTTGCGTCGTTATTGAGATCGCTAAGTGTGGCAGTACCTTAAGAGCAAAAGAAAAGTCAGCTCCTCCTATGCATATTACACCCACCTATTCGCACAGGGCTAAACCAATTTTGCTTCCAAATAGACACAGATCCTTTGTTCTCCATATCTGTTTTTTGGGGTATAGTGTGCTAAATTTCACCCTTTTTTATCTCTAGATTTGGAAAAAGAGTGGGTTAGGCCACTCTGGCAGTCACTTTGTGTGCAGACTAGAGGCAACAGTGCTGAACTAGTCATACTGTCTCTCCTATATTCGAATGGCAGGACCAGGACAGTTGTGCCTAAAAGGTCTCCAGCTCCACAGGTATTTGGTTCCTGCTCCATACTCCTGTCCCGCCACTTCCCAGAGTGTGGTGTGTTGCAGTGAGTGAAGTTTTTGTCTAGTTGAAAACCAGACTACAGGACAAGGCCAGTACGTTTCTCCCTTGCAACGTACTCATGCAGCACTCCCTCCCTCTTTAGTAGGGCAGGTGTGTTCTGGCAAAATTATCACAACTAGTGAATGCAGCCATAGAGGTTTGCTTCCTCAAATCAGTGAAGAGCACGGTTTGTCATAATTGTGACCAGAGTAATAGAAACAACTGGAAAGACTTTTTCCGAGCCAAAACATTCTGCTAATATGCTATTCTCGTGGATACAGCAACTTTTTAAGGGTTTGACTGACATGAGTTCATAGTGAAGTCTGCCCTTGAGTCGGCTGGCTCCTCCTTTCGTCTATCTCTCGGTTACCCCTTCCTAGAAGTTTTCCTTTAAAGCTTATCAGCTTGCGCACACTGGTATGTAGCTTCAGTTGAACTAATTAGGCTCTACCAAAATTTTTTTTTCAGACTACTGGCAAAATGATCACTCTCTTTAGGGTCCTTGGCTGACAAAATGGACTACAGATGCAGCCTCTAAACATACCTGACAGGTTTACCATCTCGGGAATTTGTCTATTTGTTACCAAACTAGCTGTCTGAGGCAACCACGAGCAATAGTCCTGTTCTACAATATTGCAGCCAGTAGCCTCAACGTCCATTTCCAAACTGACCTTTTTGTGTCTTACGGGAAATGTTTATCAAGGCTGTAGAACTCACTGGTGTCAGTCTTTTTTGCCGGAAGGCTTAAATTTTTCTAGATATGAGAACATCTTCCTGAAGCCTCCTGGCACCAATTTGGTATTATCAAGTCCTCCACATGATCAGCTGCCTTTTAGGTAAGAGGTTGACTTCTCTGCTAAAATGTCTAGCTTGATGTAGTTGAGGTTATCTGGATCAGAGAGGCCCCATTCTCTGTATCATAGATCGCTCAGACATTGTGAATTTTTATTACTAATCATATTACTTTCACTGAGAAGTAATTTAGGGGTTCCCAACCTGTGGCTGGCTTATGATATGTGGCTCTCGGCTGCCTGAAAGTTTTGTCCATTAACACCAGATTTTTCAGACAGTTATGAAGAGAATGTCTCCACATGGTTACTTTTGTAAGTAGCCCTTCAAAGAAGAGCAGATTAGGATGCGCATATACTGGTGGGAAAAGAGCAATACATTTGATAAACTGGATGATGCTGCTAGTTATAGGGATGCTTGAAGCTGGATGCAAAAGTGTGGGAAATGTGCTTGATGTGAGAATACTGAAATGATAAAATGTGAAGTTCTAGATGTAAGTATGCTGTCTATAAGGGAGGAGGTCACAAGGTTTTGGTGTGCTTTCTGTGAGGAAGCTTTGGCTGTCTTTACACTGGCACTGTGGGTCCCTTGGTGTCACTGTGGTGTGAGGGTGATAGGTCCTACTAAATGTGGCTCTCGACCTTCTTTTACAGCTGAATGTGGTACTTAAGATGAGAAAGGTTGGTGACGACTTGAGTAATTGATCATGTTCCTCTTTAGGTGGATTCCCAAGTTTCTATTAAGACTGACCTGTGCTTCCCAAAAAAATGGAGTGGTCTTTGGGCATTAAACGTCTTAACAGATTTGTCTGGCTCCATTCATTTTTAAGCATGGACTTTCTCCACTCCATAGACCCTGGCATTTTACAGTTCTCAGCAGGCATACAGGGTGTCTACCTACACATCATCCTCCACTGAAGATTCCTTAGCCTGTGGTTCATGCCACACATTTTTAGTTCTTGCTCACTCTCTGTGCATTCTCAAAGGTCATGGCTGTGGTCATGGCCCTTCTACATTTCCTGGGAATAGTAGTCCTACTCTATTTTCTGCCTCTTTTCTGATTAAGTGCTTAGAGTATCCATAGTTATCCACAGACCTTCGATGAAATTTTAGCTGGATCATAAACACCCAAGATCCTCTCTGACTACATCCCACTACATTCATTCTCTGAGGATTTGGTATCATCCCTACAAGATTTTTCACCAAGTATTCATGAGAATGATTCTTCAAGCCAGAACCCAGACTTGCAGACATCCGTTTCTTGTCCCTCATTGTTTCTGCAGGAGGAACCTAGTCAAGATTGTGGTCGTTCACTGTTTCTGCGTGTTGGTTCTAGGCAAGTTAAAGGTCATCTCCCTCTAGCTCTCTTTCTTCCAATGTGTCAAAAAGTCAGTCTCTTGCACTTTTACACCAGTCCTCTTGCTAGTTTGGGAGATTCTTCCTCCAGCACACAGTTTAAGGCTGAAACTCTCCTACCCACCAACATTGGATTTCAAAACCATCCGTGTGTCGCTGCTCCACAGGCCTGGTAGGCTTGTAGGACTGTTCATATAAAACTACAGCGATATTGGAGGATCCAGAGAAAATATAATATCAAAATGTATTCAATAATATACAATGCATACATATAAAATGTAAGAAAAATTACATGGGAAAATAGCTTAGGACAGAAAAATAAATGCCTTATCAGTCATGTTACAGAAAAGCCTTTCAGCACTAGAACAATGTGGTATTCACATACACAATTATAGTGAGAACTAGATAATTGAAAACTACCCTGGTTATGATGCACCAGGACTGGTAACAAGGTTAGTATTATTTATGTAGCACTCAATATAAGGTAATAATATGCTTTGCTATATATAAAGATATCAGAAAAAAGAGTGACTGATGTAACGTATAGAGAAGTGGAAAAATCCCAGGGTACAGCAGTTTCTTCTTTTCCAAGTTACGGATGTATATGTCCAAAGATGCTTGCCTAAGTTATTGTCGCAATTCATTTTTGGATTTGTGGCAGCTCTGGTTCTGCTATAATTTAAATGTTTTTGTTCATTTTTGGGCCAGCAAGGGTTAATGTCAGTATACTTGCTGGCAGTTGCTTTGTTGCTTGTCAGCTGATGAGGGTGGTGACCACTCCCACCATCCTTAAAATAGTCACTTGATAAATCAGCTGATTGTCGGTAATAGAGCTATTCTAGGAGGACCAGCCTGGAGTTAGGAGCTCTCTAGTGTCAGGGGTGTATCTGCTGTTTTTGTGGAACTCTGGTTCCTGGTGTCGTATCCTCTGCTGTTTGGAGCTTTGCAGCAGAGGCTTGTGTTTGTCACTTCCCCTGTGTTGTTACCAGTGCACTAGCAAAGGAATACTGAGGTGACAATTATGGACTAGGCACGTGATGGCGGCGGGGAAAAAGGACCCGCATAGGGCGTTAGGGGAGCTTGGAGATAAGCACACGTTGGAGTCAGGAGGTGTCTCATCCCTCGCTCCCTACTGTTAGGGTCTTCCTCTCCCTATTCCATCCCGTTGTTTGTTTATGTTGTGCCATCCGCCAAACTTCCCCGTGTCCGCATGTGACTGTTATTATCCCTTAGGAGACCCGACCAATGTTTTTTAAGAACATTTATTATTTCAGCTGCAGATGGAAGGGAGGGAGACACAGTAATTCATTACTGATGGGTAGGCGGAGCCCCAGATCAGGATGACACCTCAGATCAAAAGCGTGTTGACTGGCTGGCTCCTCCAGCTCGGGCTCCTCCTACTCAGCTCCTTCAGTCTAAGATTTGAGGTCTCAGAGGATGGTCGCTGCTAATGCAGCTCCTCAGAAGATTTTATTATTTTATATCGGACAAGAGACTTGGATCACTAGTTGGTCTAGAGCTGCTAGACCAACCTCTCCCTTGGCGGATCTGTATTTACACTATAGTCCCTGCAGAATCTTGCCGGCCCTGGGGATGAGGATGGCTTCCCTGGCGGGGACGCAAACCACACGTGCGGTCACTGCGTTCCTCGCCCTGGGGGGAAGCATGGGCACAAGCGCCACAAATCCTGAGGGTTCCCTGTGGCGCTAAGCTGGTGAGTACTCCACATTCCTTTTTTTTTTATAATGTGTGTAGTACTTTAGCGACTGCTGTGGCAGCGCTATTACATGTACCACTATGTGCTTTAACGACTGCGGTGGCAGCGTTATTACATGTATTCACTGTGATTATGGCAGTGTGCCTTAACGACTGCGGTGGCAGCGTTATTACATGTAACTGTGTGTTATCAGTGTGCCTTAACGACTGCGGTGGCAGCGTTATTACATGTATTCACTGTGATTATGTCAGTGTGTTTTAACGACTGCGGTGGCAGCGTTATTACATTTGTTCACTGTAATTATGATCAGTGTGCATTCAACGGTCGCGGCGGCGACCGCCGGTACATGTATTCAGTCACGGTGAGGAGAGAGGAGTTCCCGCTTTTTTATTTGAATTTTCGCGGCACTCTGAGCGCGCGCTTTCTGAGCAGTCTCCATTTCCTGCATCTTCTACATGGAGACACAGCGCGGCGGCCATTATTAATGCAGGAGCTGGAAGCTCCTCGGGGTCATCGCTCTCCCTTTCCTCCCGGCAGCTATTACCAGCAGGGTGAGTCGCTTCTGCGGAAGCTTAACCCCTTCAACTGCAGGGCGCCTTCCTGATTTTATTCCCTATCTGCGGCTGTGCCGCATATATCTGGGAGCGCAGGGCGTCTTTTTTGAGCCAGTTCCTGCAATACGCCTCCGTCCAGCAGAGGCTATGGGAGGCTGCGGCATTAACCCCTTGGAAGGCGGTTAACCCTTGTTTTGAAGTGTCAGCTGGGGTAGCTCATGCTGTAAGAGCTTTAACCCTTCAGCTATATGAGAAACAGTTATTGACAGTTTTTAACCCGTCATATACTGTGTGAGGAGCGTCCAAATGCTTGTGATTGACGTTTCCATAACGTCTGCGCTTCAGATGCTCTATCCAGCACCTACACCTGTACTACAGATGGTGACTGACGCCTGCTCATCTGACGCCTGCGCTATGTATTCGCTATGTCCTACGGATGTGCTGTGTCCTGCGCCTGCGCTACGGATATGTTGTGTCCTGCGCCTACGCTACAGTACGTTTTTCTGTTTAGTGTGGCATAGCTGTCCTGCAGCTGCGACCTTGTAAGAGGCGCCTGAGATTCGCACACCCTTTTTCATTATCAAGGTTGTGGGGAGTCTGCTACTTTAACCCCTTATTAGGCGGTTAACTCTTAATGGGAGACAGCTGGGGTAGCTCTCTCTTTAGAGCTTTAACCCTTCAGCTTTTTTTTTTTTTTTTTTTTATTTAAGAACTGCTCTAGTTACTGACAGGTTTAGCCTGCCATATACTATGCAAGGGCATGTCAGAGACCCTCTCCCAGATCCGCTACGGACCAGCCTCGCGTATCTGACACGCAGACCTCGACTCATGCACAGTTGGAGGTTCCAGTGGTGTCAAAATGGAGGCCTTCACTGATTTCTATTGATGGCCTGTCTGACCTTTTAGGTTATGGAGTGTCAGCTAGATCCTCTCAAGGAAGCGACACAAAATCGGTGCCTTCTTTTTCGCTTAGCGAAGAAGTCCGATTCGGACAAGGAGGTTCGGCAGGGACTCCCTGCCTCTCTCATGGGCCGTACTAAAATTTCTGTGGAAGCCATGTGGACGTTACAGTTACCGGAGGAGGTAACTAGTCGTCCTGGTAAGTCGGCCCGGATGTTGCAAGGGTCGCATGGGTCGCGACGACCTTACAAACTGTATCCGTTTTTTCTACGGAGTTGTTTGTTAATTGGACCCCTTCTCCTGAAGTGAATGTTCCTTCATTCCAGCTTAGCAAATCTTCCTGGTAAAAGGGAAGGCGAGTCTGCAGGACACGCTGGACAGAAAAACGGAGACGGCAACAATTTCCATCTGCGAGGCCGTGGACATAGATTCGGTATTAAGGATGTAGGTGTACTTGTTAAGTTCCCCTGAGCCGGTTGGACCGTCTAAGGACGGCGAGGCAAGTTGGATCCCCTCTATCGAGGTAGATGGGCTTTTCTAGTTGAAGGATAATGCGTCACTGCTATCCAGGGCGCAATCCTCAGCAGTTACAGTCAGAAGAGCACTGTAACTTGGATGGAACGCGGTTTTCCAACAAGGTTTGCTATCTTTAGCTTAGAAAGTGGTCAGCTATTTGACTGACCTCACGGAGCTGATTGCCAAGGCAAAGGCAAAAGAAACAGCTTTACCGTAGCGCAGAGCTGTGACTTCTGCGTCTGGCAGGACTAGTGCCGATAGTTATTGGCAGTCCCTTTCGGTTCAAGGGATGATCTGGCCAACCCTCTGGGGGTTTGTGTCGTCTCTCTCTCTCTTTTTCAAAAAAAAAAAAAAAAAAATCCGCCAAGGCGGACTGACATCTGACATTCCGTCAGAGCCAAGCATGAAGTCGCTTCGCTCCGTTATGGCAGCCCTGTCGCAGATCGATTCTTTGGTCAATCGACATTCGCGACGCTTATTGGCATGTTCCCGTCGGAAGAGCTCATCAGCGCTTCCTTCGTTTTTGCCATAGAATCAACCATTACCAGGTTGTGGCTCGGCCATTCGGCTTGGCCTTAACGTCCAGAATTTTTACAACGATTCTGGCGCCTAAATCTCATGGCAATTCTTCAAAGACGGGGACTTACGATTCGTCCCTATTTGGACGACCTTTCGATTGTGGCCTCAAAGGAGAAGTCGTCTCTGGAATCGTCGCAGGCAATCCTGTTTTTTGAGGATGCTTTTCGACACGGTACGGGCGGTGTTGTCCCTACCTCCAGACAAGCAGGCATGTCTGCTCTAACATGTACAGATTATGAAGGCTGCGACAGCAATGTCCCTTCGGAAGGTATGCGCCTTCTGGGTTTGATGGTGGCGTCCATGGAGCACCTCCGTTTGCCCAATTTCATTCCAGAGCTCTCCACAGGCTCATTCTGAGTCGTTGGAATTGGTCGCAATCACTGGATTGCAGTGTCACCATTTCTCGCGGGGTGCGAGAATCCCTAGGATGGTGGTCACGTCCAGGAGCGTTATTCCTGGGAAAGTCTTTCTCCCTCCGAAGTGGTCGGTCATAACCACCAATGCCAGCCTGACGGGCTGGGGAGGGTGTCTGGAACGATCTTCGGATCCAGGGAGTATGGTCATCGGAAGAGTCGGTTCTACCGATCAACATCCTGGAATTGAGGGCAAAATTTTTTCTTTGCCTCCAACACTGGACGGTCTCCTTGAGCGGTATGCCAGTCCGAGTGCGGACAGACAACGCGACGGCGGTCGCGTATATCAACCACCAAGGCGGGACGAGGAGTTCCCATGCTGGAGGTGTCTCGGATACTGATTTGGGCCGAGACCAGGGTTCCAGCCATCTCTGCAATTCACTTTCCAGGAGTCCAGAATACCACGGCGGACTTCCTTGGTCGCGAAAAGATGGTTCCCAGAGAATGGGGTTTTCATCCGACAATTTTTTTGCACTGCTGTGCTTCCGTTGGGGAACTCACCAAGTGGACTTGATGGGGTCCAGGTTTAATACCAAATTAACGACCTTCGTGTTCAGGTACAAGGACACGAAGGCTGTGGCGGTAGACGCTCTGGTGGATCCGTGGGACCATTTCGAGCTAGTCTATGTTTTTCCGCCGATATCTTTACTTTCTCTGGTGCTGAGTCGGTTCAGACTGGAGAGAATTCCGGCTATTTTGATAGCTCAGATTGGCCAAGGAGGACGTGGTTCTCGACACTAGTGTCGCTTTTGGCGGCGCCGCCATTTCCACTTCCTCTGCGCCCGGTCCTGTTAACCCAGGGACTCACTCGTTATCCGGACTTGAAGTCTCTGCGTTTGACGGAGTAGCTCTTGAGACCGAAATGTTAACCCGTAGAGGTTTTTTCAGCCAGAAGTCCGGCTACTACTACTAGGATTTACCACAAAACTTGGGAAACCTTCTTTTCGTGGTGTTCGGGATCTTCACGGAACCCGAGAAAGTTTTCCATTCCCAATCTGTTGTTTTTTCTACAGCATGGGTTAGACAAGGGTTTGACAGTTAGCACCCTGAAAGGTCAGGTTTTCTGCTCTGTCCTTATTATTTCGGAGGGCTATTGCCTCGCGTAGGGACGTGCTTTCCCTTTTCCGCGGTATAGCTCGTAAGTTTCCGCCGCGGAAGGCACCCGTGTCTTCTTGGCGGCTCAACCTTGTTTTTGGAGGCTCTTCAGCATAAACCATTTTGAGCCTATGGATTCTGCTAGCCTTTCTTTACTTTCTTGGAAGGTGGCCTTCCTAGTAGCGGTCGCCTCTTGAGGAGAGTTTTTCTGAGTTGTCAGCTCTTTCTTGCTCGCCTCCTTTTTCTGGAGTTTTTTTTTTCCGGATCGGGTAGTGCTTCGCACACGGGGTGATTTTCTATCTAAGTAGTGTGTCAATTTCATGTTAACCAGGATATTGTGTTGCCTTCACTCTGTTCGGATCCGAAGAATGCGAAAGAGCGAGCTTTACACACTTTGGATTTAGTGCGGGCCTTGAATTTTTATCTATCTATTATTCAAGGTTTTCGTAAGACGGACTCCCTGTTTGTGGTTCCAGCAGGTCGTCGGCGTGGTCAACGAGCCTCCAAGGATTCTATAGCTCGTTGGATCCGGTCAGCTGTTCTGGAAGCTTACCGTATTGGGGGTGAATCTTGCCGATTAAGGTTCGAGCCCATCCCACGAGAGCTGTGGCTTCATCGTGGGCTTTTTATCAAGGTGCCTCGGCAGTGCAGCTCTGCCGGGAGGCAACTTGGCGCTCTGTCCACACGTTTACAAAGTTTTTATAAAGTGGACGCCAGTGCTTCCGCTGATGCAGCCCTCGGACGTAGGGTCCTGCAGGCAGCTGTAGTTTAAAGTTTCTAGATGAACTTGTGTTTAGCGCTGGTTGCGCTTCCTTGTTAAGGTTGTTGGGTTTCTGCCTTTGTTGGTTTTTCCCACCCTTATTTTTGAACTGCTTTGGGACGTCCCATCAGTAATGAATTACTGTGTCTCCCTCCCTTCCATCTGCAGCTGAAAGACGG
This sequence comes from Oophaga sylvatica, assembly GCA_033576555.1. Classification (NCBI taxonomy): domain Eukaryota; kingdom Metazoa; phylum Chordata; class Amphibia; order Anura; family Dendrobatidae; genus Oophaga; species Oophaga sylvatica. Next base: position 266,392,128 of record JARQOD010000005.1, on the reverse strand, counting down.
ATTTTGGTAAGAACTTACCTGTAAAATCCTTTTCAGCAAAGGAAGGGAGGGAGACACAGATCCCGCCCAAGGCAGAAGTGTGTTGATGTTTTCAGATGCAGCGCGACTCTTATCTGATAGCGATTATCTGGGCTGAGGTCAGCGCGCTAAGGCTCTGTTCCAGCATCGCCAGCTCATCGCAGTAGTCAGGTTCAGTGAGTAGTACCTGGAACTCTGTGGTTTTTGGCTTACTTTGCATGCATAACCTGTATTCTTGTGTTTTTCTCTGAAGTTCCTTCAGAAGGGGTTATGTTGCTCCGCTGGTGATCTTGGTTCTTCCTTAAAGCTTTGGTACGACTGAAGGAGCTGAGTAGGAGGAGCCCGAGCTGGAGGAGCCAGCCAGTCAACACGCTTTTGATCTGAGGTGTCATCCTGATCTGGGGCTCCGCCTACCCATCAGTAATGAATTACTGTGTCTCCCTCCCTTTCTTCGCTGAAAAGGATTTTACAGGTAAGTTCTTACCAAAATCTGTCTTTCTGTCCATCCGGATTTAAAAGACGTAATGAATCTGACTAGTTGGTCATATAACCTTCTTTAATCATTTGATATCGTTGTTTGAGATTATGGGTGAGAATATTGGCTTGCTGCTCAAATTTAGAATCGTCTGAGCATATTCTTTGCAAGCGCAGGAATTGACCCACGGGGATAGCTTTTTTAATCTGCTGGTTATGTCATGGGATGGCATACAGAAGTGTGTTAGTAGCAGTTAACTTATGGAACATATTGGTAGTGAAAAAGCCTTCCTCATTTCTTTCAACAAGGGCATGTGAGTAGAATGTTACGTTGGTTGTCATTAAGTCTATTGAAGAAATTGTTGGGACATTAAGTTCGCATTCAGACAGACATTGCCACAGCAGTTGCATACTCTACTATATGCATCTCACTCACATGTGACCAGCCATGGAAGAAGTCTCCCAGATCCTCCATATAGCGAAGATCTGAATTTCTGCAATTTTGGCAGTCCACATTCCTAGTATAGATAACTGGGCTAATGACTACTTCAGTAGAGAACAGCTGTGCGCAACAAGAGTGGTTCTTTTATCCCCTGATCCTCTCCCAAGTACTGTATGTGTACGTTGGGGCACATTGGATGTTGAACTGCTGACATCCAAGATGATTGAGTTCTGTTCTGACGATCTTATGGTCTTAATCCAACCATCTTCTCACTTTTCCATCTATCCAAAACAAAATACTTCTCTCCTGGTGCATGAATGTGGTCATTCCCTTTGTGGACGACTCCTGGAACCTCCAAAATATCCAAATCTCCTTTTTTCAGAGTGCCGTCTTCCACATGAGTTTCACAGCATGCTTGTGAGTTGCTATTATAAAATTCTCTGAACTCTTGTATCAGGTCTTTCAGACCAAGCGAGTAAGCACTCCTAATCTTGCATATAACATCCCATGTGCTAAGCCTCTTTTCCCTGGTGGTCCTTATCCATTCGGTTTTATCTCCTTCTATTTCTAAAGCCCCCGTCTCACATAGCGATATCGCTAGCGAGATCAGTGCTGAGTCACTAGTTTTGTGACGCAGCAGCGAGCTCACCAGCGATATCACTGTGTGTGACATTCAGCGACGATCAGCCCCCCTGCTGGGTATCGCTGATCGTCGCTGAAATGTCAGGACATTTTTTTGATCGCTGGTCTCCCACTGACAGGCACGCATCGCTGCGTGTGACAGGCGAGAGACCAGCGATCCACTGGTAACCAAGGTACACAGCGGGTTTCCAGGCGCGGGACTGTGCCTAGAAACCCCCTGTGTACCTTGGATACCAGCTCCCTGATGCAGGGAGCTGGTAACCAAGGTACACAGCGGGTTTCCAGGCGCGGGGCTGTGCCTAGAAACCCGCTGTGTACCTTGGATACCAGCTCCCTGATGCAGGGAGCTGGTAACCAAGGTACACAGCGGGTTTCCAGGCACCGCGCAGCGCCTGGAAACCCGTTGTGTACCTTGGTTACCAGCTCCCTGCATCAGGGCGCTGGTATCCAAGGTACACTGCGGGTAACTAAGCGATGTTACCCGCAGTGTCGCTTGTACTGATCGCTGGCTGAGCTGCCTGTTTGGCAGCTCAGCAGCGATAATGTAGCGATACACCAGCGATCCTGATCGTTGTCGGGATCGCTGGTGTATCGCTATGTGAGACCCAGCCTTTAGGTCTCTTTCCTCCAATTCTAAGGTCAATATATTCGTCTAAGGGGCCCTTTCTTTCTGCCCTGCTATGCTTTTTCAGGACCTCAACATGGTGCCAGACATTGTCTGGTCATCTCCATTTTCTACCCTTAGACGAGACCTGGGCAACATCCTGCCCTCTGGCTGTTCCATTCCGGCCCGCAGACCAAAACAGCTGACCCTCTGACAGCATGCCCTACCCCGCCCACTTCCCATCTGCCACCTCCCGCTTTCACCTCTATCTGCATTATCAAACAGCAGTTAATACATTGGTGGAGGTCGGGGCCAGCCGGCTTCATCAATTAGCGTGTGTGACTCAGTACACAGGAGACTGAAGCAGAGCGTCGGTAAATGGAACAAGATATTTGTTGTTGTTTTTTTTTCATGTATATGGGATATTTGTATGTACAGTACAGACCAAAAGTTTGGACACACCTTCTCATTTAAAGATTTTTCTGTATTTTCATGACTATGAAAATTGTAAATTCACACTAAAGGCATCAAAACTATGAATTAGCACATGTGGAATTACGTACTTAAAAAATTGTGTAACAACTGAAAATATGTCTTATATTCTAGGTTCTTCAAAGTAGCCACCTTTTGCTTTGATGACTGCTTTGCACACTCTTGGCATTCTTTTGATGAGCTTCAAGAGGTAGTCACCGGAAATGGTTTTCACTTCACAGGTGTGCCCTGTCAGGTTTAATAAGTGGGATTTCTGGCCTTATAAATGGGGTTGGGACCATCAGTTGTGTTGTGCACAAGTCTGGTGAATACACAGCTGATGGTCCTACTGAATAGACTGTTAGAATTTGTATTATGGCAAGAAAAAAGCAGCTAAGTAAAGAAAAACGAGTGGCCATCTTTACTTTAAGAAATGAAAGTCAGTCAGTCCGAAAAATTGGAAAAACTTTGAAAGTGTCTCAAAGTGCAGTTGCAAAAACCATCAAGTGCTACAAAGAAATTGGCTCACATGAGGACCGCCCCAGGAAAGGAAGACCAAGAGTCACCTCTGCTTCTGAGGATAAGTTTATCCGAGTCACCAGCCTCAGAAATCGCAGGTTTACAGCAGCTCAGATTAGAGACCAGGTCAATGCCACACAGAGTTCTAGCAGCAGACACATCTCTACAACAACTGTTAAGAGGAGACTTTGTGCAGCAGGCTTTCATGGTAAAATAGCTGCTATGAAACCACTGCTAAGGACAGGCAACAAGCAGAAGAGACTTGTTTGGGCTAAAGAACACAAGGCATGGACATTAGACCAGTGGAAATCTGTGCTTTGGTCTGATGAGTCCAAATTTGAGATCTTTGGTTCCAACCACCGTGTCTTTGTGCGATGCAGAAAAAGTGAACGGATGGACTCTACATGCCTGGTTCCCACCGTGAAGCATGGAGGAGGAGGTGTGATGGTGTGGTGGTGCTATGCTGGTGACACTGTTGGGGATTTATTTAAAATTGAAGGCATACTGAACTGGCATGGCTACCACAGCATCTTGCAGCGGCATTCTATTCCATCCGGTTTGCGTTTAGTTGGACCATCATTTATTTTTCAACAGGACAATGACCCCAAACACACCTCCAGGCTGTGTAAGGGCTATTTGACCAAGAAGAAGAGTGATGGGGTGCTACGCCAGATGACCTGGCCTCCACAGTCACCAGACCTGAACCCAATCGAGATGGTTTGGGGTGAGCTGGACCGCAAAATGAAGGCAAAAGGGCCAACAAGTGCTAAGCATCTCTGGGAACTCCTTCAAGATTGTTGGAAGACTATTTCCTCTTGAAGCTCACCAAGAGAATGCCAAGAGTGTGCAAAGCAGTCATCAAAGCAAAAGGTGTCTGCTTTGAAGGACCTAGAATATAAGACATATTTTCTGTTGTTTCACACTTTTTTGTTAAGTATATATTTCCACATGTGTTAATTCATAGCTTTGATGCCTTCAGTGTGAATGTACATTTTTCATAGTCATGAAAATACAGAAAAATCTTTAAATGAGAAGGTGTGTCCAAACTTTTGGTCTGTACTGTATATAGGCGGCTACATGGGGCTCACGTTGTATATATGAAGGCTATGTGAGGCTTACACTGTACATGTGGAGGCTATGTGAGGCTCACACTATATATGGAGGCTATGTGGGACTCACTCTGTATGGAGGCTAAGTGGGGGCTCACATTGTATATAGGGATATAGGAGGTTATTTGTGGGCTCATGCTGTATATAGAAGGCTATGTGGGGGCTCATGCTGTATACAGTAGGCTGTGTGGGGGCTAACGTATATAGGAGGCTATGTGGGGCATACACTGTATTAACAGGCTATATGGGGCTCACGCTGTACTTGGGAGGCTATGTGGGGGCTTTTAGGATATATGGGGGAATATCCACATACTTTAATACAAATTAATTATGTTAATATTAATATTGAGCAGAATGAGTTCAATATATTGGTTCGGCCCTCAACAAAATTAACTGCCCAGTTATGCGATAGGGGAAACCTCTCTACAGTTGTTTTCCTTGTCATAGTCACGTCCATCAAGGGCAGCTGTTTCAAGTCTCTCTCCTTTTTGCATCCTTCTCCTGGACTAAAAGCCCTGAGTCTTTTCTTCTTATGGAAGACATTGTCCTTCCTTTTGGCCTATCCTATCTCAGAGAATATTCTCTCCTCAGCCAATTTTTTTCAGAGCCTTTTGTTGGTACCTGTCTATCTGTTTCCTGTTCAGATAGTCTGACTTTTCTTCCTTATTCTTGAAACAGCCAACAAGGGTCCTTTTTGAAATCCCAGCTCAACCCACCTGTGTGGTAGGTAACCTCGGGTGCTGGGCAACAGGCCTTAGCTCAAGTTTTTTTAGCACTGCATATTGCTAACCTTTGCATATATGAATGAGGATATTTTTAGGAATATTATACAGGCTGCTCCTGATAGCTTTCTCTTTTATTATATACATTTTTAAAACCGACATAAAGCAACTTCTTTAGGATGTCCCATGGTTCCTGAAACATCCAATGAAGCAACCAAGAAATGTTTCTTATAGCCTTCTGTGGGGGACACAGCTCCCTTCTTTTATAGGCCTTAATGAAACATTTGCTTCCATTTTTATTTTCTTTTGGGTGTTGATCAGTAGCTTCTCCTACTGCTTGCCACTACCTGGTTTAGCCCTTTGCTTGTAGGTGGGTGTAGCCTGCATGGGAAGAGCCAACTTTTTCTTTGTTTTAGTGTTAGCTTCTTTGTGGCAGAAGTCAACAGCCATGGTTTCTGTGTTCCTCAATGAAGGCTGCAAGAAAGAGATTTTACAGTGAGTACTAAAAATTCTCCTTTTATTGTTGCAATGTTTGAAATGCTAATATTCATACATTTCTAACACCTATTTCTTCAAAAAGTCTTTGGTTTCAGTTGTTTGTAGGTAGTTTTCAGGAATAGGGTGAAGTTTAAATCCATAAACTTAACTTTTTGGGCATAAACATGTCAAAGACCACCATTTAGGAACCAGCTGCTGCTATGGCCAGGTCAGAAATCAGCTCCTTATTATATTGACTCCATGAATTATGACATTTTTTTTCTAAAACAAAGAATAGGTTCTTTCAGCACTTTCTGAACACTGCCTACATTATTACTCTGGCATCATGGCTTCATTTTATAAAGGAGCCATGCAGCTGTGATGGATCCATTTTTAGATTTCAACAAATCTGAATCGCATCAACTAAATGTTTGTTCCATCTGGTTGTACAGAGGTTTTGACCCCGTGGACAGCCGTGAAGACTTTGTTATTGTTGTCAAAATACAAAATAGTTTGTAAACTGAGCCCTTCATGGTTTATAGGGCTCTTACATTTGGAGGTGGAGGTCATTCTTTTAGTCACTCTGACTTCCAGTAAGCTTTTGCCATAGAATTTTCTATAAAAAGATGAAATAGCCATCTGTATGTCTGTTATAGAAATTCTAGTAAAATGCATTCATACATTTCCAATGTCTCATTTTGCTTTCATTTCTGTTTAGATACAGTATGAGAGAAGAATAAGTGAGCTTGAGGAGCTACTTGCTCAAGAACCTCTAAATGAACCACAAAAGAATATGAACAATACAGTAAAAGTTAAAGCCCTTAAGCAGGAACTTTCTATATGTAAGGATGCCCATCACTCCACTGTAATGAATTTTCAAAAAGAAATAGACGCCCTTAAAACGAAGAACCTGTTGCTTAAAAATGGAAATATTAAGTCACATAATAACGAGGAGGAGAATACTGATCAAGCAAGAATAACAAGACTGAACCAGGAACTTGTTTCTAAAAGTAAGGAGATACAAGAACTTTCCAAAACTGTGGAACGGCTTCAAAAGGAAAGGATGATAATGCTCACTGTGAAACCCCATTCAAGCACAGTCAGCAGCAGTAATAAGCACTCTGGTCCGACTGCTGCTGATTTACCTCCTGCCTGTGGGAGCACGATAGAGAAGGAAGCTTTTCCTCTCGTGTTGGATGAAAAATTATATCAGTTGGATACGCTTACAGATTTTACCATTTCTGACCTGCAACAACAAAATAAGAGACTAAAAGCTGAAGTAGTCAGATTATCAGAGGAAATGAACCAACAAGTTACACATTATAAAACGTCTCTGGTTAACGCTGAGTATGCCTTAAAAAGGTCAGTACTTTCCATTCTTGATATTTGAATGGTTGTCTCCACAAAATGTACTTCTGTGCTGTAAAAACAAGGGGATAAAATCAAAGGGCTTTCTTGTGTAAATGGGCCTTATCCCCCTTGCTATCATTTTTGAGCTTATGTGCCATTGTCAGTGATTGACAGAGGCATTTTCATGATTAAACAAAAGGGATTGGAGCAAGCTCCGGACTCTGCCGTTGTAGACAGATGTGAAGTATAGCATCCACCCATTTAGGAGGACCCGTTGAAGGAAGTACGGAAGAGTTTAAGAGAACTATAAAGAGCAGTAACAGCAATACTGAGTATCCTTGTATTGTGTTGTAAATCATTAAACCCTTAACGACGCTGATACGCCTTTTAACCCCTTAACGTCCAATGACGGACTCTGCCCGTCATGCCATGAGCGTGGATTGCGGTGAATATTCTTTTCTCTTATGTAGCGGCACAAGTCACCGCCGTCAGCTGCATGAAGACTCCAGCTGACACTGTGCTCGCTATTAAAGAGCATTGAATACTCACTGGTCTCCGCGCACACATTCTCGGCGTGCAGAGTAGTGAGTATTCCGGCAGCTGCCATCCGGCTTGCAAGCACCGCTTGGCGTCCTTGCCATGCGCTGCTTACAAGCATAAAGCAGATGCTGGCATCGGAACAAGACTTCGATGGAGCGCCTGGAAGGTAAGTGTAATGGATTGTTTTTTTAATGTCTTCTGATAGGGCCATGCATACCAGGATGGAGGTGGGGGCCAATCATACCAGGATAAGGATGGGGCCATGCATACCAGGACGGGGATGGGGGCCAATCATACCAGGATGCTATTAAAGAGAAATTAATATTCTTTTTTTTTTTTTTAACTCTTTTTATTGTAAAGAGTAAATATCATTGTAAATAATGATATATAGTGACATAACTATAATATCACACTTTCAATAATAAAATAAACAAATATAACATGGTATTCAACACAATACATTTTACCATTCGTTGCACCTTTTAGCCAGCACGTTCTGTTTAGGAGCTACCAGGTCAGATTATAACAGACTCATATTCTTAAATCTACACAAATCATCACTTTCATGGTCTGAAAGAGATATACATCAGAGATTATATCTCGAGATCGAGGAGATCATAGCATTGGGAGCCAATTGCTTCAAGGGCGAATTACACCACCTTTCCCAAATCTTATGGAACTTCTGGGGACATCCTCTGTTCCTATACAATATGTTCTCATAGGGAATCATGTCATTCACTAATTTCTTCCATTGATTAATCGAAGGGGATCTCTGTTGTGAATAGGCTGGAAATGAGTTCTGAGCAGAAGCTCCCTCTGGTGGTTACAAACGGTACTGGACTGTCCAGTGAAGATTGTGAGGATTGGGAATCAGGTGTTACTGACTGGTCTTATATAAGGGAGTCGCCTTCCCATCAGGGTTGCCGGTGATCAATTGTTCTGGTCTCAATCCTTGATTTCTGTTTCCTTGGTAGCCTGCTGTGTCGTGTCTGAATCTCCTGCTAACAGATAAGACATTTACTTCTTTTTGTTTTTTGTGCTTGATTTTTGCATTTTGTCCTGCACTTCTGTGGGGGCCTTCTGGGTCCCCTCTGGGGGCTTTTGCCTCTCTGTTCAGTTCAGCCACTGATGTTTGTACATTTGCTTTTTCCAGTTTTTTCAGTGGCTGCTGTTTTGTTTTTGGTTACACCAGAGAACTAATTTAGGTGGTAGAGGTCGTGTGATCTCAGGTGTTTTTGAAATTAGTAGAGTTGGTGCTTTTCAGGGTTTTTTTTGGGATTGCAGTAAGTGCCCTTCCTATCCTTTTCTATTTAGTAAGTTTGGGCCCCAACGTTTGCTCATACTATTTTCTGTCTGTGTCAGTATTTCTTCTTGTCTAACCGCCATTACATGTTTGGGGGCTTTCTATGTTCTTTGGGGATCTGCTCCGGGGCAGATAGCTTTCCTCTTTCTATCTTTAGGTGTAGTTAGTTTCTCAGGCTGTGACGAGGCGTCTAGGACCAACGTAGGAACGCTCCACGGCTGCCTCTAGTTGTGGTGGTTAGTCAGGGTACTGCAATCTCATAGTTTCCAACTGCTCTGGTGTATTTCCTTTTTTGCCTGCTCTCCTCAGCTACCAAATCATAACAGTATCACCGGCCGAAACTGAAAATTATATGGTACTCACAGAAGGGAAAAATATTGTGGAAAGAAAAAAGTTGTCAGAGTTGTCAGAGATTTTTTTTTTTTTCTGTTTGTTGCATTTTTTTTTTTTTTTCCCTCTGTATCTCTGGGTGCTGAGGAGGATTTTTTTTTTTCTCTCTCAATGGAGTTTGCACAGTTGTCTGGCCGTGTGGATCAGCTTGCCACTGAAGTTCGGAGTATTGCTACCTATCTTGCTGGGTTGCCTGTTGTGGAACCTAGGATTCCCATGCCAGATTTGTTTTTGGGGGATCGAGCTAAGTTTCTGAATTTCAAAAATAACTGTAAATTGTTTTTTGCCTTAAAATCTAAGTCCTCAGGGAACGCAGCGCAGCAGGTTCAAATTGTCATCTCTCTCCTGCGCGGCGACCCTCAGGATTGGGCTTTTTCCCTGACACCTGGGGATCCTGTTTTGAGTGATGTTGATGCGTTTTTTCAGGCTTTGGGGTTATTGTACGATGAGCCTAATGTCACTGATCAAGCTGAAAAAACTTTGTTGGCATTAAGTCAGGGGCTTGAGGACGCTGAGTTATACTGTCAGAGATTCCGTAGGTGGGCAGTCCTGACCAAATGGAATGACGACGCTTTGGCAGCTCTTTTTCGGAAGGGACTGTCAGATAATGTAAAGGATGTTATGGTGGGGTTCCCTGTTCCCTCTGGTCTCAATGATTCTATGTCATTAGCGATTCAAATTGACAGACGTTTGCGTGAGCGGAAAGGTATGCGTGGAATAATGTTGCCTTGTGAACCTGCTTCTGAATCCATGCAGTGTGATAGAGTGGTTTCTGGGGCACAGCGTCATGAATTTCGAAAGCGCAATGGGTTATGTTTCTACTGTGGTGATGCCTCTCATGCTATTTCTGTCTGCCCTAAGCGGGGAAGACGTTTTGCTCGCTCAGTTGTCTTGGGTAGTGTTCAGACTAAGTTTTTATTAACTGTTACACTAATATGCTCTTTGTCCTCATTTTCTGCTCAGGCTTTTGTTGATTCTGGAGCAGCTATTAACCTGATGGATTTTGATTTTGCTAAACGTTGTGGGTTTCCCTTGATACCCCTACGGAAGTCTATTCCCCTACTGGTGATCGATTCTACCCCTTTGGCTGAGAATAAACCTCAGTTCTCTACTCAGGTGATAATGAGGGTAGAACCTGATCATCAGGAGAGTTGCAAATTTTTGGTTCTGTATAATCTGCATGACATTATCGTACTGGGTTTCCCTTGGTTACAGTCTCATAATCCTGTTTTGGATTGGAAATCTGTGTCTGTTACCAGTTGGGGCTGCCAATGTGTTAATACCAACACTCCTGTTTTTTCTGCCTCCCCCCAGGCTCAGGACGTTCCTGACTTTTTGATTGATTTTTCTGATGTGTTTAGCGAAAGTAAATCTGCATCCTTACCTCCCCATAGGAGCTATGACTGCGCTATTGAATTAGTGCCTGGTAGTAAATTCCCTAAAGGTCGCCTTTTTAACTTGTCTGTACCTGAACATGACGCTATGCGGTCTTATATCAAGGAGTCATTGGAGAAGGGTCATATCAGACCATCCTCTTCACCCTTAGATGCCGGTTTTTTCTTTGTGTCCAAAAAGGATGGTTCATTAAGGCCGTGTATTGATTATCGTCTCTTGAACAATATTACTGTAAAATATCAATATCCGTTACCCTTGATCTCTGATCTGTTTTCCAGGGTGAAAAACGCTACTTGGTTTACCAAGCTTGACCTCAGGGGGGCATATAACCTTATTCGCATTAAGCACGGGGATGAATGGAAGATGGCATTTAATACCCCTAAAGGGCATTTTGAGTACCTTGTGATGCCCTTTGGGCTCACTAATGCTCCTTCTGTCTTCCAGTCCTTCATGAATGACATTTTCAGGGATTTTGTGGATAAATTTCTGATTGTTTATTTGGATGATATCTTGATTTTTTCCAATGATTGGGACTCTCATGTAAAAACATGTTCGGACTGTGTTCCAGATTTTGAGAGAGAATGCTCTGTATGTGAAGGGATCAAAGTGTCTTTTTGGCGTTCAGAGGATCTCATTTCTGGGATTCATTTTGTCCCCATCTGTTATTGAAATGGACCCGGTCAAAGTTCAGGCTATCTGTGATTGGGTCCAACCTACTTCATTAAAGGCTCTTCAAAGATTCTTGGGTTTTGCCAATTTTTATCGTAAATTTATTGGTAATTTCTCTGTTATTGTTAAACCATTAACTGATTTGACCAAGAAGGGTTCTGATGTGGTGAATTGGCCTCCTGAGGCAGTCTCTGCATTTCAGGAACTTAAGCAGAGATTCACTTCTGCTCCTGTTCTACGGCAGCCTGATGTTTCTCTACCATTTCAGGTGGAGGTTGATGCCTCTGAAATTGGGGCAGGTGCCGTTTTGTCCCAAAGATATCCAGAGACCTCTAAAAGTAACCCTTGTGCCTTTTTCTCTCGAAAATTTTCTCCCACTGAACGTAATTATGACGTGGGTAATCGGGAGTTATTAGCCATGAAGTGGGCTTTTGAAGAGTGGAGACATTGGCTGGAGGGAGCCAAACATCAGGTGGTGGTCCTTACGGACCATAAGAATCTGGTTTATCTGGAGTCTGCCAAGCGACTTAATCCTAGACAGGCCAGGTGGGCCTTGTTTTTCACACGTTTTAATTTTGTGGTTTCATTTCTTCCTGGCACTAAAAATGTTAAGGCGGATGCCCTCTCGAGGAGTTTCCTGGCGGACTCTCCTGAGTTATCTGATCCTTCTGTTATTTTGAAAGAGGGTGTAGTTCTTTCCGCCATCTCGCCCAATTTGAGACTGGCTCTGGAGGGGTGTCAGGAGGATAAGCCCGAACGCTGCCCTGTTGGGAAATTGTTTGTCCCGGACCAGTGGAAAAAGAGTGTAATGTCTGAGATTCATTGTTCCGCGTTGGCCGGTCATCCCGGAATTTTTGGTACCAGAGACTTGGTTAGTCGGTCCTTTTGGTGGCCTACCTTGTCTCGTGATGTCAGGGAGTTTGTGCAGTCCTGCGGGACTTGCTCTCGCTCCAAGCCTTGCTCTCGTTCTAGTGGTTTGTTGATGCCATTACCTGTGCCCAAGAGACCATGGACCCATATCTCTATGGATTTCATTTCCGACCTCCCTGTTTCTCAGAGAATGACCGTCATCTGGGTGATTTGTGATAGGTTTTCCAAGATGATACATCTTGTGCCATTACCTAAATTGCCTTCCTCCTCTGAATTGGTGCCTTTGTTCCTTCAGCACGTGGTTCGTTTACACGGCATTCCTGAGAACATTGTGTCTGACAGAGGAGTCCAGTTTGTTTCCAGATTTTGGAGGACCTTTTGTTCTAAAATTGGTGTTCAATTGTCTTTCTCCTCGGCGTTTCATCCTCAGACCAATGGTCAAACTGAGAGAACAAACCAGACATTGGAGACTTATCTAAGATGCTTTGTGTCTGCTGATCAGGATGACTGGGTCTCTTTTTTGCCTTTGGCTGAGTTTGCTCTTAATAATAGGGCTAGCTCTGCCACTTTGATGTCTCCATTTTTCTGTAATTCTGGGTTTCACCCTCGATTTTCTTCAGGACAGACGGAGGCTTCTGTCTGTCCAGGTGTTGACTCTGTTGTGGAGCGTATGCAACAGATTTGGGACCAGGTAGTGGAGAGGTTGTCCCTCTCTCAGGAGAGGGCCCAGCGGTTTGCTAACCGGCATAGGACTGATGGTCCTCGGTTTAAAGTGGGGGACTTGGTCTGGTTGTCCTCAAGAAATATTCCTATGAGAGTGGCATCTCCTAAATTTAAGCCTAGATTCATTGGACCTTATAAGATCATGGAGATTCTTAATCCTGTTTCTTTTCGTTTGCTTCTTCCAGGGACATTTAAGATCCATAACGTGTTCCACAAGTCCTTGTTGAAGAGGTTTGTTGAGCCAGTGGTTCCTACTACTGTGCCTCCTGACCCTGTTTTGGTTGAGGGCAATCTGGAGTATGTGGTTGAGAAAATATTGAATTCTCGTTTTTCTAGACGGAAACTCCAGTATTTGGTTAAATGGAGAGGTTATGGTCAGGAAGACAATTCTTGGGTGTTTGCTTCAGACATCCATGCTAGGAGACTCATCCGTGCGTATCATAGAACTCATCCTGACCGACCTGGTTGCTCAAATGAGGGTTCGGTGACCCCTCCTCAAGGGGGGGGTACTGTTGTGAATAGGCTGGAAATGAGTTCTGAGCAGAAGCTCCCTCTGGTGGTTACAAACGGTACTGGACTGTCCAGTGAAGATTGTGAGGATTGGGAATCAGGTGTTACTGACTGGTCTTATATAAGGGAGTCGCCTTCCCATCAGGGTTGCCGGTGATCAATTGTTCTGGTCTCAATCCTTGATTTCTGTTTCCTTGGTAGCCTGCTGTGTCGTGTCTGAATCTCCTGCTAACAGATAAGACATTTACTTCTTTTTGTTTTTTGTGCTTGATTTTTGCATTTTGTCCTGCACTTCTGTGGGGGCCTTCTGGGTCCCCTCTGGGGGCTTTTGCCTCTCTGTTCAGTTCAGCCACTGATGTTTGTACATTTGCTTTTTCCAGTTTTTTCAGTGGCTGCTGTTTTGTTTTGGTTACACCAGAGAACTAATTTAGGTGGTAGAGGTCGTGTGATCTCAGGTGTTTTTGAAATTAGTAGAGTTGGTGCTTTTCAGGGTTTTTTTTTGGGATTGCAGTAAGTGCCCTTCCTATCCTTTTCTATTTAGTAAGTTTGGGCTCCAACGTTTGCTCATACTATTTTCTGTCTGTGTCAGTATTTCTTCTTGTCTAACCGCCATTACATGTTTGGGGGCTTTCTATGTTCTTTGGGGATCTGCTCCGGGGCAGATAGCTTTCCTCTTTCTATCTTTAGGTGTAGTTAGTTTCTCAGGCTGTGACGAGGCGTCTAGGACCAACGTAGGAACGCTCCACGGCTGCCTCTAGTTGTGGTGGTTAGTCAGGGTACTGCAATCTCATAGTTTCCAACTGCTCTGGTGTATTTCCTTTTTTGCCTGCTCTCCTCAGCTACCAAATCATAACAGATCTCCCTCCCATCCATCTCAACACTACTGCCTTCCTAGCCACAAATAGAGTCTCCCAAGAAATATTTTATCATAATGAACCCACATCTCGTCATCCACGACCCCCAGGATACACAACTCAAGACTACATTCAATCGGTATCCCCATTATCCGCTCCAATGTCATGATATCACTCCAGTATCTGCGTATACTGTTACAGCTCCAGACAAGGTGCCAAAAATCCGCCTCCGGTTGCCCACACCTATGACATTCATCCCTTGTCCTTCTACCTAATTTATGAAGTCTACTCGGGGTCAAATAAAGCTGGTGAAGAATGTACAGTTGGATTAGTTTGTTATTCGCAGCTGGTGACACCATCACATGTGCCTCAAGGGCGTCATTCCATTGTTCATTAGTGATAGAGGGGATTAAGTGCCGCTATTTACTTTCTATAGCGAGCTGAGTGGATACAATTTTAGAATTTAATACAAAGGTATAAAGAGAGGAAATCACACCTGTAGGTCCCTGGGTTGATAATATTCCTATCAATAGGTATTTAGATATACTCTGCCTTGGAAACAGAAATTGGTACATTATGGCATGTCTCAGCTGCAAATATCTATAAAATTCTCTATTAGAAACTCTAAATCTAAGGCTGGTCTCACACCAGCATCTGACTGACCTGCGTCGGTCAGCGCACGGCCGCCGCTAAGCTCCGCCCCCGGCCGCACCTCCTCCGTTCGCTCCGCCTATGGGCGCATGACTCTGCATGCGACCTGCGCACCCTATCTTTAGAATTGGTACGCAGGTCGTGCACAGCTATGCGTTTGCCTGCGTCCTTTTGACGGTGCGCCGACCTGACGGTGCACCGTTAAAAGGACGCATGCGCCGGCAAACGCATGCCTGCGAACCCAATGCTAAAGATAGGGTGCGCAGGTCTAATGCAGCGTCATGCACCCATAGGCGGAGCGTTTGGGAGGAGGCGGGGGCGGAGCTTAGCGGCGGCCGTGCGCTGACCGACGCAGGTCGGTCAGACGCTGGTGTGAAATTAGCCTTACATGAATTTGTTCAAATGATAGTAAAATTTCATTTTCAAAAATCTGACTAAGTGTTATTATTCCATTCTGTTTCCAAAAACTTGGGTCTTGTAAACCTTGAAGGTGTGGGTACTCAAGATTATCCCATATCTGAACTTCCCCAATCTGATCAGTAAACTTCATAATACGCTTACTTTCCTGCCGTACTTGTATCGCTATATTGTGCGCTAATAACAACTCCTGAGGTGGTCTGTATGAGCCTTCAAAAATTGCCCACGGTGTATGCCCATCCAAAAAATACATGAGATGTGCCTCTGGATTATCAAGCCCATCCCCAATTAACCAGTGTTTTAGATGACGCAGTTGACCAGCTAAACAATATAAATACAAGTCAGGGACAGCGTAACCGCCCTAATTTTTGGGCCTCTTTAGGGATCCAATACTCACGCTAGGTCTAGACGATCCCCATACAAACGCTGCTATCATGCTGTGTAGTTTTTGAAAGAAACCCTTAGGGACCTTTATTGATATATGTTCCAGCATATATACCGTATATACTGGAGTATAAGCCGACCGAGTATAAGCCGAGGCCCCTAATTTTGCCACGGAAAACTGGGTAAGCTTATTGACTCGAGTATAAGCCGGGTGCACATTGTCCCCTCATCCCTGTCCTGCTCTTTGTGGCTCCTCTGTGCTCCGCGTCCTCCTTTGTGCCTCCCCCGTCCTGCTCTGTGCTCCGCATCCTCCTTTGTGCTCCCCCATCCTGCTCCGTGCTTCCCCGTCCTACCCCATACTGCTACGTGCTTCCTCCGTTCTCTCCCCCATCATACTCGCCCACCCCGTGCTATCGCTGAACGTCCCCTGCAATCCTCCGTTGTCCCGGCTTCCTGCAGCTCTCCTGTGCTGAGCAGTCACGTGGTACCGCTCATTAAGGCCATGAATATGGACGCCACGTGAAAATCTCGGCTTATACATGAGTATATACGGTAAGCATTTGGGAAGGATTGTCATTTTTTATTAATCCAATTCTATCTGCAACAGATAGGGGAAGTCAAATCTCAAATTTTTTCCTCATCATGTCTCCCAAGGGGTATATATTATCTTTAAGATCATCGATCGGGTTTTGATTGATTATGATACTTAAATATTTAAATTTGTGTACAACCTGTAAACCACATAGCACAGGCACGGTTATGTAATCCACTAGCGACATAAACACAGATTTGCTCCAATTGATTTTAAGACCCGATAATTCCCCAAAACAATTAATAAGGTCAATTTCCCTTGGCAGAGATTGGTCTACTCTATCCAGAAAGAGCACTAGATCATCTGCATACAATCCCACCTTATCCACTCTAGAGTTTATATTAACTCCCTCCACCACTGGATCCTGTCTAATCCCAAGCGCAGTCGGCTCAATCGCAAGAGCAAAGAGCATTGGGGATAGTGGGCAGCCCTGTCTAGTCCCTCTACCTAGATCAAAATAGTCCGATAATAAGCCGTTAACAAGGATATTAGCCCTGTGCCTATGATAGAGCAGTTCAATCCACTTACGAAATTTGTCCGAGAAACCAAATTTCAGAAACAGCCGCTGCAGGAAACTCCACTCCATGGAATCAAAAGCCTTTGCAATATCTAAAGAGGCTATTGCCCAAGGTATCTTATATTTATGTCCTATCTGCATTAAAACCTGCACCCTTCTGATATTAGAGGAGGTGGATCTTCCTGGCATAAAGCCAGATTGATCCTCATGTATTATGTTTAATATTACTGCTTTAAGCCTACTGGCAATAAGTTTAGTGAGTATTTTATAGTCTGTATTGAGTAGAGATATGGGACGATAAGAGCAACACTCATAAGCAGGTTTATCTGGTTTTGGTATTACCACTATAGTGGCATCATAAATGGATTAAGGGAGCGAGTGCCCAGCCAGTGCCTCAGAAACGGTCTGCAACAGAACCGGACCTATCTGATCTATGTATCTTTTATATAGTTATATGGGCATGCCGTCAGGGCCTGAGTTTTCCCATTAGAGAGCGACATAACAGCTTCGCGGATCTCCTCCAACATGATGTCTCTATCCAAGAACATCCGATCCTCATCAGAAAGTCTGGGAAACACTATTCGGTCTAAGTATTCGCCAATTTCTTCTACAGTATGATTCAGTTACGAGTCATATAACTCTATAATATTCTTCAAATCTGTCTGCAATTTGGTCAGATGTAAGTAGTGGAGTTCCCTCCCTAGTATTAATGGCTTGAACAGGTGGAGACATTTGATTTTGTTGGACTATATATGCTAAAAATTTACTTGACTGGTTATCCAATTTGAAGTAAGTCTGTTTGGAGAAAAAAAAGTTTTCTCTGTGCTTTTTCCTGCAAATGCAACAGATATTCCCTGCCCTTCCCAAGGCACCTATGCAATGAATCATCAGAGGGGTTATTGATATATTCAACTTCCAACAGTTTACACTCCTCAGCAAGTCTTTGCTTCCCAATACAGGATTCTCTTTTAATATATGAAATCGTGGATCTAACACACCCCCTCAAGTATGCTTTAAGTGTATCCCACACCACTAATCTATCATGGAAATCAACATGATCTGTTATAAATACCTCTAGTTGGTCTGTTCTTCTGTCTTGTTCTCCTATGAGGGACAGCCAAAATGGATGTATGCAGAATCTCTTGGATCTATCAGGGCCATTAAAACAGAAACACATCACCAATGGAGCATGATCAGATATTACCCTAGGGAGGTACTCAATTTCACTCAAATCCGAAAGTGCAGCATCATTTCCAAATGCATGATCAATTCTGGATAAACAGCGAGCAGCTGTTGTGTAGCAGGAGAATTCTTTCTTAAAGGGATGTTGCTGTCTCCACAAATCAACCCAGCCCATCTCCATTTTAAAAGTCTCTTTTTTCGGAATAGGTATTAAGAATTATATTAAAGTTGCCCATACATAACATCTTAGCGTCAGGATATTGTGATGCAAAAATCGCAGCCTGCTGGAGTATCTCCATTTTGGCTGGCGGGGGGGTTATAAATATTAAGCAACACATAGGGCACCATATCTATAATTACATAAATGAAGATAAATCTACCTTCCGAGTCCTTTTTCACCATTTGAACCAACCACCGCAAGGACCTATGGATCATAATGACCACCCCCCTAGAATAATACGTATGTGTGGCGTGTTTCTGCCATTGTATCCAAGGTTTATTCATTCTACAGTCATGGCCAAAAGTTTTGAGAATGACACAAATATTATATTTTCACATGATCTGCTGCCCTCTGGTTTTTATGTGTGTTTGACAGATGTTTTTATCACAGACAGAAATATAATAATTGCAAACATATGAGTAACAAAAGCTTATATTGACAGAATGAGTTAATGCAGCAAGTCAATATTTGCAGTGTTGACCCTTCTTCTTCAGGACCTCTGCAATTCTCCCTGGCATGATCTCAATCAACTTCTGGACCAAATCCTGACTGATAGCAGTCCATTCTTGCACAATCAATGCTTTCATTTTGTCAGAATTTTTAGGTTTTTGTTTGTCCACCCGTCTCTTGATGATTGACCACAAGTTCTCAATGGGATTAAGATCTGGGGAGTTTCCAGGCCATGGACCCAAAATCTCTATGTTTTGTTCCCTGAGCCATTTAGTTATCACCTTTGCTTTATATGTCCACCAATGCTGGAAAAGGCATTGTTGATCGCCAAACTGCTCTTGGAGGGTTGGGAGAAGTTGCTCTTGGAGGACATTCTGGTACCATTCTTTATTCATGGCTGTGTTTTTAGGCAAGACTGTGAGAGAGCCGATTCCCTTGGCTGAGAAGCAACCCCACACATGAATGGTTTCAGGATGCTTAACAGTTGGCATGAGACAAGACTGGTGGTAGCGCTCACCTTGTCTTCTCCGAATGAGGCGTTTTCCTGATGTCCCAAACAATCAAAAAGGGGATTCATCAGAGAAAATAACTTTACCCCAGTCCTCAGCAGTCCACTGCCTGTACCTTTTGCAGAATATCAGTCTGTCCATGATGTTTTTTTCTGGAGAGAAGTGGCTTCTTTGCTGCCCTCCTTGAGACCAGGCCTTGCTCCAAGAGTCTCCGCCTCACAGTGCATGCAGATGCACTCACACCTGCCTGCTGCCATTCCTGAGCAAGCTCTGCACTGCTGGTAGCCCGATCCTGCAGCTGAAACACTTTTAAGAGATGGTCCTGGTTCTTGCTGGTCTTTCTTGGGCGCCCTGGAGCCTTTTTGGCAACAATGGAACCTCTCTCCTTGAAGTTCTTGATGATGCGATAGATTGTTGACTGAGGTGCAATCTTTCTAGCTGCGATACTCTTCCCTGTTAGGCCATTTTTGTGCATTGCAATGATGACTGCATGTGTTTCTTTAGAGATAACCATGGTTAACAGAAGAGAAACAATGATGCCAAGCACCAGCCTCCTTTTAAAGTGTCCAGTGGTGTCATTCTTACTTAATCATGACAGATTGATCTCCAGCCATGTCCTCATCAACACCCACACCTGTGTTAATGGAGCAATCACTGAAAAGAGGTTAGCTGGTCCTTTTAAGGCAGGGCTGCAATGATGTTGAAATGTGTTTTGGGGGACTTTGTAAAAATTAATATTTGTGTCATTCTCAAAACTTTTGGCCATGACTGTAGATATAGTGTCTGGTGTTAGGTGAGTTTATTGGAGGCAGAATATCTGCGCCTGCATTTTATGTATTTGAGAAAACACCATATTCCGTTTTCTGGCAGTCCCTTTATGTTACAAGACTGGTATTTAAGTGACACCATGCAGATTCCACAAAGAATTTTTACACAAAATAATAGTTACTTCTTTAGCCGTCTGCTCCATTACATACGGATTATTACTGGATAGTAAAATATAGGTGCAACGTTGGTCTCCAACTAAATTTCTAATAAAAAAAAAAAACGCTAACCAATAATGGTTATAAAAGTACAATAAGAGATGCCCATGAACTTCTTCAAACTGAAGCTTAGGCATAAATAGAGTTCTCATACCCCATCCACCAATCCGAACCACCAATAACAAATATATCGTATCTATCGCATACTTTATAATAAAGTTCCCAATTCCCCCTTCCACAGTATGGTATACGCAGAATTAATGGTCCAGTCACCTAGTTTTTACTTGACCCCAAGGGTAACCGAGTTTCTAGACCAGGAAGGGTGACGCCAGCGCTCCAGAGATGAACGCCCCATCACTCCTCCGTTACCAATTTTTCCATCAGCCTTCCAAGAGCAGGAGCTTAAGTGGCCATATGTCCAGCACATCACCAAGATCCGATAGAATAGTGTATCCAGAAAAAGGGGAGGGGAAGGATGTAACAGCAGCAAAGTAACCAGAATATTAGTTTTCCAGCACATCAATATAGAAACAGATAGCATTTAACCATTGCAATACCCAGTCCAGGCATAAGCATAAGTATTACAAGAAATACTAAATGTAACCATAGTAATTACACTATCGTTGCTACTTCCGTCGCCTTTCTCTCTCAGAAATCCATTCCTCTGCTTCCATCGGGTTCTGAAAGAATATTACCTTAATTACCAGCAACTAGCCTAGATGTAAGCATAGTAATTAAAAATCTTGTACATTACCGTCAGCTTTCCTCTCAGAAATGTCCATTCCTCTGCTAATTAACGCTAAATGGGTCAACAATGAAAAAGAATAACAATTTACACCTTCCAGTTATCCATAGCTTACTACTAAGCTGGCTGGCATGCCCTTGAAAAATCACATTAGAGCTTCTCAGATGTCTCTTAATTGAAGTAAATGAGGCAACAATAAAAAATAACAATTATAGCACCCATTCCAGTTTGAACATAGGTACTACAAAAGATCAAGATCAAAAGATCAGGACATAGTACATTAGAGGCATGTAAGCTTATCAGCAGCAGATTGCGATTATAAGGGCATGATGCCTTTTTCGAATATGGTACAATGTAAGAAAAGCTACTGTTGCAGTCAAGAGATTTAAAGAATAATGGTAGCGTTGGACATAGAGAGAAGAAGAAAAAAAAACAAGGATCGATATAGTCATTTCTCTATTAGATTCAATTGCAGGGAAAAAAATATGTGCAACAGACATAATTTCTAGACGAGGCACAAGGTGGCAGCAGAACGTTATATTCAGCTTCCCCTATTGTGGATCGTATTGAAGATTCAGTAAAAGCCTGCTATTGTCCCTTTCTCCCCAAGATGGCGGTTTTGGCGCCAATAAAAA
Organism: Oophaga sylvatica; assembly: GCA_033576555.1. Taxonomy (NCBI): domain Eukaryota; kingdom Metazoa; phylum Chordata; class Amphibia; order Anura; family Dendrobatidae; genus Oophaga; species Oophaga sylvatica. The sequence goes on along the minus strand of JARQOD010000005.1, from coordinate 266,370,761 downwards.
AAAGGACAGGACAAGGAGAGATACTTCGCCCCTACCCCACACTTTGCTTTCTTTTTAATTATGTACTTTATCTCTATCCTTCTGTGTTCCCTTGCCATCCACATTCACCGCCCCAACCCCCCTCCATCACGACTCATACACATCAGCCCCTCCATTCTTCCCTCTCCCATTTACAGCGCCCATGCTCTCCTCACCTTCCTGAGAAAACTCAGCCCATCTTGCCCAAACACATCACAGAAAAAGCCTACTTACAACTCCAACAACTACCTGCTCTTTATCTTCCTTCTACTGATTTCAGGGGACATCTCCCCCAACCCTGGTCCACCATCCCCCAACCTCAATCCCTACCCTACCTCATATCGAAACCATAATAATCTTATTAATATTACTTGCACTCCCTCATCTCCTTCTTTCAATTGTGCCCTCTGGAATCCACGGTCTGCATGCAACAAACTATCCTTCCTGCACAACTACTTTCTGAACAACTCTCTTCATCTGTTGGCCCTCACTGAAACCTGGATTCAGGATTCTGACACGGTCTCCCCTGCTGCCATTTCCTATGGTGGCTTACAGTTCTCCCATTCCCCGAGACCCAAAAACAGACATGGTGGTGGAGTTGGCATACTCCTGTCCCCACAATGCACTTTCCAGGTCATCCCCCCAATTCCATCACTCTCATTCCCTTCTTTTGAGGTACACACCATCAGGCTCTTTTGTCCCCTCAGAGTAGCAGTCCTATATCGGCCCCAGGCTCGCCCACCCAGTTCCTTGACCACTTCTCAGCCTGGCTGCCGCACTTCATGTCCTCAGAACTACCAACCCTTATCCTTGGAGACTTCAACATCCCCATTAACAGTCCTACTTCCACATCTGCATCTCAGCTTCTATCACTAACCACTTCTCTAGGCCTCTCACAGCTTTCAACCTCTGAGACACACAAGGATGGTAACACCCTTGACCTGGTCTTTGTCCGCCTCTGATCAATCTCCCACCTAAATAACTCACCGCTTCCACTCTCTGACCACAACATTCTCTCCTTCACCCTCACAAATCCTCGACCACCCAGCGCTCTCCTACCTACCACACATTCAGAAATCTACAAGCCATTAACCCTCAGACACTTTCAGACTCCCTACACTCATCGCTGTCCCCAATCTCCTCTTTTTCTTGTCCTAATCTGGCAGTTCATCACTAAAATGACACTCTTAGAAGCACCCTTGACCAAGTAGCACCGCTCACCCTCAGAACTTCCAAACACACAGTAAAACAGCCCTGGCTCACATTGCAAACTCAACTTCTTCAGCGATGCTCTAGGAGTGCTGAACGCCTTTGGAGAAAAACCCGCACACCAGAAGACTTCATCCACTTTAAATTCATGTTAAGAACTTATAATGCTGCCCTTCACCTCGCCAAACAGACCTACTTCACCACCCTGATCTCCTCACTAGCCAACAACCCCAAGAAACTTTTTGACACTTTTCACTCCCTCCTCAGGCCAAAAGCACAAGCCCCTATCACAGACATTTGTGCTGACGACCTGGCCTCCCACTTTATAGAAAAAATAGATACTATCCGTCAGGAAATCTGCTCTCAACCACCAAGTGCTGTGACTCCCATCCCTCCCTGCATTTCCCCTGGCTCAATTTCCACATTTGATCCCATCACAGAAGAAGAAGTCTCCAGACTCCTCTCGTCCGACTACATGCACTACCGACCCCATTCCCTCACACCTCCTCCAGTCTCTTTCTCCAGTTGTCACAACTCACCTAACTACAATCTTTAATCTCTCACTCTCCTCTGGCATTTTCCCATCCTCCTTCAAACACTCCATCATTACTCCACTACTAAAGAAACCCGCTCTCGACCCTTCCTGCACAAACAACTACAGACCGGTCTCCAATCTCCCCTTCATCTCTAATCTAAACTTTTGGAGCGCCTAGTCTACTCCCGCCTTACTCGTTACCTCTCCACTCACTCCCTCCTAGACCCTTCACAGTCTGGCTTCCGACCCCTACATTCGACTGAAACTGCACTCATCAAAGTGACCAATGACCTTCTGACAGCAAAACATAACGGTGACCACTCTCTGCTCATTCTTCTCGACCTTTCTGCAGCTTTCGACACGGTTGACCACCGTCTCCTACTGTCTAGGCTCCAGTCACTAGGTATTAAGGACACTGTTCTCTCCTGGTTCTCCTCCTATCTTTCTGACCGCTCCTTCAGTGTTTCGTTCTCTGGCTCCACATCATCTCCTCTTCCTCTCACTGTCGGTGTACCCCGGGGCTCAGTCCTTGGCCCCCTTCTCTTCTCTCTACACGGCCCCAATTGGACAGACTATCAGCAGATTTAGCTTTCAGTACTATCTTTATGCTGATGACACACAACTACACACGTCATCCCCCGACCTTATCCCCGCTGTACTACAGAACACCACCGACTGTCTGTCCGGAGTCTCCAACATCATGTCCGCTCTCTATCTGAAACTTAACCTCTCCAAAACTGAACTTCTTCTGCTCTCGCTGTCTACTAACCTCCCTAAATCTTACATTTCCCTCTCTGTGGGCGGCACCATAATAACACCCCGGCAGCAGGCTCGCTGTCTGGGTGTTATGTTTGACACCAATCTCTCCTTCACCTCCCATATACAATCTCTTGCCGCCTACACCTAAAGAACATCTCTAGAATATCCCTTTTCTCACCATGGAAACAACAAAAACCCTCACTGTTGCATTGATGCACTCCCGCCTGGACTACTGCAACGCTCTATTACTTGGCCTCCCCATTACTCGACTATCCCCTCTCCAGTCCATCCTTAATGCAGCAGCCAGGGTCATCCATCTGGCTAATCGGTACTCGGACGCGTCCGCTCTTCGCCAGTCCTTACACTGGCTGCCCATTCATTATAGGATCCAATTCAAAGTACTGGTTCTCACCCACAAAGCTCTCCACAGTGCAGCACCCCCCTACATCTCCTCCCTCATTTCTATCTATCGGCCTAACCGACCGCTGCGCTCTGCAAACGACGTTCGACTAACCTCTGCACTAATCCGTACCTCCCACTCCCGACTCCAAGACTTCTCCCGCGCTGCGCCAATCCTCTGGAATGCTCTATCCCAAGAAATTAGGACTATCCACAATTTGCATGGTTTCAGGCGCTCCCTCAAAACACATCTGTTCAGAGCGGCCTATCACATTCACTAATCAAAGTTATTCTATGTGTAAGTGTGTGTGTGTAGCCCATTCACTATCTCCATCCATCCCTCACTCCCTCAAGATGGCTGGAAAATCATTGTAAATGCACCATTGTATATACACACCTGTACTTTGTATCTCCCCCACCTCATTGTAGATTGTAAGCTCTCACGAGCAGGGTCGTCTTATTTTGCTTTAATTATTGTATTGTTAATGTTGTTACTTATGACTTGTGTTTTGAAACTGTTAAACTGTAAAGCGCTGCGGAATATGATGGCGCTATATAAATAAAGATTATTATTATTATTACCCAGAGGCAATCCCCAAAGCACCCCCTGTCCACAGATAGGCTGGAAGTGAGCAACAAAGCAGGCCGTTCAAGGGGAGATCAGAGAGAAGGAGCAAGGACGCCCAGCTGCAGTCCCAGTCTTTGTACCCTTGGAGCTGGCAATATGGCCGCTGCAGCCATGACAGCTGTCCTCCTCCCAGCTCAGTTGGCTCTCCTGCACTCACTAGCCTTTCTCCACTCCGCTCCCGATCCTCCTCCACACCTCACCCGTCTGCACCGTCTCCACGATCTGGTCTAGCCCTTCCAGCAGCAAGGTGCATCTCTATCAGGGTTAGGAGGGGCCAGAAGCAATGATGGCGCATTTCCTCAGCTTCTCTGGTACCTCCCAGTACCAGGCGTCGGTGGGGCCCTGTCAAGCGCCGGGTCTGAGCGCACCAGGGTCGGGGAAACCTGTGTGGGTTCTGATGCTGTAAATTCTTCCTCCGTTTACTTGTTTTAGAATGATAGGTCAGGGGAACCCGAGGAGCTGTCTCAGTACACATCTGCTCCCATCGGCCAAGTGTTAATCGTAGAAATTAATATTCTTTGCCCTCCACGCCCATGGGCATGGAATGCAGTGAATATTCATATCTCTTTAGCAGCTGGCACAGGAGTTAGCTGCAGCAGCCAGCTCCTGCCTCTGTGACCCGCTGCTCTGCCTATACCGCTCCCCCACCACAGCCAGAGCCGGTATATCTGGACTATGAGAGAAAAAAATTGCATCTTATAGTCCGAAAAATACGCTACCTCCACCACACAGCACTCTACAGCTTTGTGCCCACAATGAGTTTCTGATGAACTTTTGACGCTGCTTATTTATAGAAACCTCATGCTGACTGGGCTTTTTTTAACCAACATAAACTGACCTGTTTTAAATCTGCAATATTTCTCTTTCAAGTACACTTTAAGTGCAGATTTTTCTCCATAGAATTGCATTGGATTAAAAAAATATGCAACATAAAAACGCACATAATACACACATGACTGCATAAATAAAGTTTTGTGAAAGCCAAGTTTTAGAAAGCAGCTTTATTTAAATTTTTATTTAAAGTATTACATACCAAAGAGAGACAAAAATGCTATGAAAATGCATGTTAAGAGTAGCACTCAAAATTGCAATGAAAAAACTCAAGTAACCTAATTTATCTAGTAGATGGAAAAATGATACAGAAAATATGCAACACCAAATACTCATTGTGGAATTTAGCCTCATGCTAAGTTCACACTGAGTTTTTGATGAGGATTTCGAAACAGATTGTGCTCCTAAATCCCCATCAAAATCTCTGAATAAGTTTCCCAACTGAATTGAATTGGAAAAGCTCCTATAGTGCACGTAGTGATGTTTTTTTCACATTATTTTGAACATTTCCCAGTTAAACTTATAGGAAGCTTTTTCAAAGAGTATTTGAAGAACTTTTTATGTGGATTTGCACGGACGGCCACCTGTCTAATTCACATACTCCTTTCTGGAATGTCCAACATGTTAATAGACCCCATTTTACTTATGTATGAGGCATCCAGAGATGTCCACACCGGGCACCATTTGTATTTGCCAGTCCCTGCTCGCTTCTACTCTTCTGTTTGTGGCTGACCACATATGGTTAACCTGTCAATCATTTTTCTGCCCATATGGTTGGGGGCCACACAAAATGGCATTGCGAGCTGCAGGTTGTGTACCACTGCTGTAAATGAATATTACTGTACAAATTATTATATACCGTATTTTTCAGACTATAAGACACACTAGACGAAAAGATGCACCTAGATTTTCGAGGAGGAAAAAAGAAAAAAAAATGTGGTAAATTCTGTACTGATATCACCCATCTGGCTATATATATATAATATATATATATATATATATTTTGTCCCCAATCCAGGTGTACATGGTCCCCTCATCCACATTCTGGTATACATGGTCCCCTCATCCCTATTCTGATATGTATGGCCCCCTCATCCTTATCCTAGTATATATAGTCCCTTTATTCGTATCCGGATATGCATGGCCCCCTCATCCCCATCCTGGTATGCATGGCCCCCTCATCCCTATCCTGGCATGCACGACTCCCTCATGCCTATCCTGGTATGCATGGCCCTCACCATCCCGGTATGCATGGCCCCCATCCTCATCTGGGCCCCATCAGAAAAACATAAATCATTCTGCTTGCCTTCCCTGTGCTCCCTTGCAGCGTACTGTTCTGATGCCAACAGCTGATTTATGGAGGTGACATCATGCGCTGCTTACAAGCCGAGGACAGCTTGCCGGAATACTCACTGCTGTGAGTGAATATTCATTTCTCTTTAATAGCAGGTACACTGTTAGCCTGCGGCTGCCGGGCGATCACGTGAGCCCACTACTAGAGACTGAATATTCACTGCTCTCCACTCCCATGGGCGGGTGGAGCAGTGAATATTCATTCTCTTCAATAGCGGGCACACGTGATCGCCCAGCAGCGGCTGTGGCTGACAGTGTGCCCCCTACTAAACAGAATGAATATTCACTGCTCTCTGCTCCCATAGTCCCTCCCACCTCAAGCGCCAGACTCAGTGCATAGAGGTGGGTGGTATAATGGGCATTGGGAGCAGTGAATATTCATTTCTCTTTAACAAGGGGGCACAGGGATTAGCCACAGGAGCCGGCTCCTGCCTCCTGTGACCCGCTTTTTCCGCAGCTGCCGCTCCCCCACCTCCCCATCCATGGCCACAGCAAGTACATCCTTACTATAAGTCGCACCCCCAATTTATCTCCAAATTTTTGAAGGACAAAAATTTGCCTTAGTCTGAAAAATACGATAAATATTTATTGTTGATAAATTCATAAAAACATCCTAAAATTACCCTTTAATCACTATGTATGCCCCAGGTAAAATAATAACTGCTAGTCTCGCTTCCATTGCTCGCATAACTTTGCTGTGTCACGTGATTCCTGCTGCCACTTCACTCTCTCCTCCTTTGGACAAATCTGACATCTGGAGTAGGTGGAAGCTGTGGTTGCTCTTTTACTTTCTCCAGATGTCAGTTTTGTCAGAAGGGGAGAGTAAAGTGGCCACTGATTGGCCTCAGGGATTGAGTGACATAACAATGTAACACAAGCCCCGGGAGCGCCAGTGCAGACACCACTGGAATGTCACCTGCATTGGAGCTGAGTATAGTTGTTTTTATTTTACTTGGGAGAAGCATAGTATTTGAGAAGGGTTTATGTGAGTGGTGAACAACCCATTTAAGCACAAGTTGTACAATGTAAACGGTGAAGAACTCAACCTTATTAGAGGACCACTAAGTCAACCAGGAGACAAGACGGACAACGATGTGTTCTGGATTGGTTCCTGCTAGGAAGCGCCACTGCAGTAACCATGTGACCTTAAATTTAGTTTAGGCAGCCATAAGCCATTCATGTGGATAGTTTTAGGCAGTCAATGGTTTCCTGAGAGCCTAAGGCCCCTGGCAATCGATAATATTATATTTCTGTATTATGGCCCTAAACATTTACTGAGGAATAAGCCCAAGGTGCACAGGCCTCCCAGAAGCCATCTGCCTCTGACAAGAATATTGGCATGGGGGTACTGTAAAAAAAATTTGACATCTGAGTTGGATGGTCTTAGTGTTGCTATGTGAATATATACATTGTGTGGTGAAAGATTCCCTATAACAGAGAAAGGAGAAGTCAGTGAAGTGAATACAGGATTCTGAAGGATTAGCATCGCAGCCAGAGGCTGATACATCTGCTGTAAGGATTTGTCTCCATGCCCTAGTAGGTGGCTTGTCAGTGTAAATCTATCAAACAATAAGGCTTTGACATACCAATTATCAATATATTGTTTGTAGCCCAAAATGAGGCGTTTAAAAAAGACAACTCGTCTGGTAAAAAAAAAAAACAGCCTCTGTTCATCTGCATTGATGAAAATAATAGGACGTTATGGCTGATAAAATCCAAAGATCAAACCCCCCAAAAACGGTAATTAGACGTACCGGTAATTGTGTTTCCAGGAATCCATCCTGACAGCACGATGGAGGACGTCCTTCTTATCCTTAGTGGGACTGGAACAACAAGCAGTTAAAAGGACTCTCCCCTCACCACCCCTCAGTGATTTTTCAAAGTACCACATCTGGATGGATGCAAACAGAAATTTTATTAACAAATTCATACACATGTTACTTCACAATGGTATATTCAACGATATTTGCAACAGGGAGGGAACTAGTAGTGCTGTCAGGATGGATTCCTGGAAACACAATTACCGGTACGTCTAATTACCGTTTTCCAGTTCACCACCTGACAGCACGATGGAGAAGTACCAGAGAATGGTAACACTAAGGTGGGACTACAGCGTGCAAGACTTTCCTACCAAACGCCAATTGTTCTAGGCCTACGTCTAGTTTGTAGTGTCTGGCGAAGGTGCTGACGTTAGCCCACGTCGCTGCCCTGCAAATCTGTTCTGATGAAGCTCCCCCTTTTTGTGCCCATGACGTGGCCATAGCACATGTGGAATGGGCCTTAATGATTCCGGGTGGATCTCTCCCTTCAGCTCTATATGCAACGGCTATCATAGATCTTATCCATCTACCGATGGTAGCTTTCGCTGCTTTCCTGCCTCTATTAGGCCCTCCGTATTGGATGAATAAATGGTTGTCCAACCTCCAACCCTCCTTTGTCGCTATGTATTTTAGTACCGTATCTCTCACGTCTAAATTATGGAAAGCCTGCTCTCCCGAATTCCTAGGATGCTGACAGAAGGAGGATAGAACCACTTCCTGGTCCATGTTTATACGGGATACCAACTTGGGAAGAAACCCTGGATCAAGTGTTAAGACTAGTTTGTCATCAAAAATCTGCAGGTATGGGTTTTGAATCGATAATGCCATTAACTCCCCCAATCTTTTTGTGGACGTTATTGCGACTAAGAAAGCCGTCTTCATAGAAAGTTTGGCTATGTGCATGTCTTGTGAGAGGAGGTATGGAGATCTTCATAAAACATCCAAGACTAGGTTAAGGTTCCATGGAGGGACTGGATTTTTTTACTAAGGGTTTTAGCCTACTGATCGCTCTCGAGAACCTCGCTACCCAGGGGTGTGTGGCTATAGGATAGTCGTAAAACACGCTCAGGGCAGAAATCTACACCTTCAGGGTGCTAGGTCTTAGACCCATCGAGAACCCTGACTGGAGGAAGTCGAGTATTTTGGGAATGTCAGGCACCGCCGTGTCTACTGCGGATTTCTTTGAAAATGAGCAAAAACGCTTCCATATCTTATTATATATGGCTGTAGTCACCGGCTTCCTACTTGCTTGTATGGTAGAAATTACGTCATCTGAGAGTCCTCTGGATCTTAAGATCTGGCGCTCAGGATCCATGCCGACAACCGCAGTTGGTCCGGGTTGGAATGAAAGACTGGGCCCTGGTACAGAAGATCTTCTCTCTCTGGGAGATGTATAGGTTCTTCTACTGCCAATCTGTTTAGGAGCGAAAACCAACTCCTCTTGGGCCAGAATGGGACCACTACTATCACTGTCGCTCCGTCTTCCCGTATCTTCCTTAACACCCTCGGAATTAGAGGAAACGGTGGAAAAGCGTATAGGAGTCCCTCTCCCCAATCCTGCGATAGGGCGTCTATACCTGCTGCACCTTCTAGTGGATTCAGCGAGAAAAATGTTCTTAGTTTTGCATTTTCCCTGTTGGAGAAGAGGTCCACCTGCGTGTCCCCCATCGCTTGCAAATCATTTTGAAAACTTCCGCGTTTAGTTCCCACTCTGACGGATTTAGTCTCGTCCTGCTCAAGAAGTCGGCCACCTGGTTCTGGGCTCCCTCCAGATGAACTGCCGAGATGGATTTTACTGATCTTTCCGCCCATCTGAATATCTGGTCCGCCAGCTTCTGTAGCGTCGGGTGTCTTGGGCCTCCCTGATGTTTTAGGAATGCCACCGCCGTCGTGTTGTCGGAAAATATTTTTACATGTTTTCCTTTGAGCATTTCTCTGGCGTGGAGGAGAACCTTCCAAATGGCATACAGTTCTCTGAAGTTTGACGATTTTGCGCTCGTCTCCGGGTCCCATTGGCCCTGATAATAGACTCTCTCCACATGTCCGCCCCATCCGGTCTGACTGGCATCTGTAGTGACCGTGAGGGAAGGTGTGAGAATCCAGGGTACCCCTACTCCTAGGTTCTTCTGAACACTCCACCAGTTCAGAGACTTCTTCACTGTTAACGATAGCGATATCTTTTTGTCCAGGGAACACTGCCTCCTGTCCCAGGACCAAAGAACTTGATGCTGTAGTTTCCGTGAGTGAAATTGGCTCCATCTCACGCAAGGAATACAAGCCGTCATCCGGCCTAAAACCGCCATGGCCTCTCTGATGGAACAAGGTTTCTTTACGAACCGTCGGATGTTTTCTGTGAGGGACCGCTGCTTTTCCTCCGGTAAGAACGAAGTTCTGGAATGGGAGTCCAACGTGACTCCTAAAAATTTCACTCTGGTCTGTGGGACTAAACTCGACTTCTTCCAGTTTATTATCCAGCTCCTGAAGAATGGAAATTGTGGTCTGACAATCTGTCCTGAGCTGTTTCTCGGACCCTGCTGCTACCAGGAAATCGTCCAGATAAGGAACTATTGTTACTCCCTGGTTTCTCAACCATGCTACCACCTCCACCATTAACTTTGTGAAGATTCTGGGGGCTGAAGCTAATCCGAAGGGAAGGGTCTGAAATTGAAAGTGAAAGACTAATCCCTGGTACATCAGGGCAAACCTGAGATATTTGTGGTAGCTTGGATGGATCGGTACATTGTAGTATGCATTTTCCAAGTCTAGTGTGCACATTACCATGTCCTTGTCTAACAGGGGAATAGTGCTTTTTACCGACTCCATTTTGAATCTTTTGTACTTTATGTAGTGATTCAGTGGTTTGAGGTTTATAATAGTCCTGGACTGTCCCGACGTTTTTTTGATTGAAAATAGTCTCGAGTAGTGACCCCTGCTCTTTTCTGACAAGGGAACTGGGACTATCACGTTTAGTTTTTGGTTGTCACAAACCTCTCTGGCGGCTTGCCCACAAACTCCAGGATATAGCCTTGGCTGACCGTCTGGAGAATCCACGGGTTGTGAGAGACCTTCCGCCAACCTTCTACAAAGTGTTTTATCTGGCCCCCCACTCTGAAAGCGTCATTTTTTGTGGGTCCCTGATCTAGCTCCGAAGATGGAATCTCTTCCCTTTCCTCCCTTAGGGTAGCTCCATCTACCTGTCTTTCCTTTCCCTTTATAATCTGGATCCCAACCTGGTCGGGATCTCCGAAAGGGCTGATATTTTTTAGTTTTTTTCTTCAGGAAACCCTTTCTTTTTGTCAGCGGCCTTTTCTAATATATCGTCTAGAACTGGCCCGAACATTTTACCCCCTGAGAAAGGGATGGCGCATAATTTATTTTTTGAATTGGTATCTCCTGACCATGTTTTAAGCCAGATCGCTCGCCTGGCTGCATTTGATAAAGACTCTGTTCTGGCTGCAAACCTAACCGATTCTGCGGATGCATCTGCCATAAACCCCGTGCCAAGTTTTAGTAATGGTACGGATCTAAGGATGGTTTCTCTGGGAGTTTTGGCCTTGAGGTGATGCTCCAAGTCATCTACCCAGAGATACATAGATCGAGCAACTGATGTGGCCGCAATATTAGCTCGAATAATATCCGCCGCTACTTCCCATGTCTTTCTTAAAAGGCCATCAGCCCTCCGATCCATTGGATCTTTTAGACTAGATGAGTCCTCAAACTTGATTGATGACTTCCTCGCCACTTTGGCAACCGGCACGTCCACTTTAGGGACCTCATCGTCCATATTGTACGGCAACCTGAGCCTAAAATCCCTAGGGATTACTAGTCTTTTTTCTGCTTCCTGCCATTCTTCCAGGATCATGGAACGGATATGGCTATGTACTAGGAATACTCTGGAAATCTGGGACTGTAGTCCCCCAAACATTTCATCTTGGACCGACATCTCCTCTGGTGCGTCCTGAAGTTGCATCGTATCGCGGACCGTCTGGAGCAACTCGTTTGTGTCTGCCGATGAGAACAGATATTTTTTCCCCCTATTTGATAGCTCGTCCTTTTCTTCCTGCTCTGAATCCTCTCCGTCCTCTTCCTCCGAGGAAGTACTAGGTTCCCAGGGTCTCTTTCGGGGTTTCTGGTTTTCAATTTGGCTAAGGCTAGGTAGGTTCAAGCCTGAAATGGATGCCTGGACCTCCTGTCTTATCATGGACCTCATATTGGTTAGCAATGATGTCTGCTCCTCTCCGATGACTTTATACGTGCAGGCGTCACATAGAGGTTTAAGCCAGCCCTCCGGTAATTTAGCTACACAAATAGGGCACTTTTTCCTATTCCCAGGTTTCTTTTTTTCCTGGGTAGTCTGGTCCCCCTATAAATACAGAGGATTCCTCTTGTAGATTAAGGTACATGGGGTATTGTGGGCACTTTAGTCAGGCTTTTAGCAGCCTACTCACGTGCCCCTGCGCAGTTTCTGGGGCCTCAGGTCTGGCTGCGGATTCCATTCTGCTGCCCTGCTCTCCTTCTCAGGATGACCGGCGGTATGCCCGATAGCAAATCCCCTTTTTTATTCTTTACATTGTTGATCCTGCCCCGTCGCGCTCCTGCGCGACGCGATCGTGCTCTGCATGTTTTCCGGCGTCTGACGCGACCGGAAGTGATGCGTCCCGAACCGGAAGTCGCTCCCTGTTTATACAGCCGGCGTTACCTCGCGTCTGCTGAGCCCCGGGAAGCGGTGCGACGGCGGACCGAGAGACCCCTGTACGGAGGAAGCGGACGCCCGACCAGGAGCAGCGCTACACTGGCCATCACTGGGTGACCTGAACCGCAGGTACCAGCGCAGATTTACCGGGTGGGAAGGGAAAGGCTGGGCCCCCCCGATCCTCACCATCTGCCAGCACGATCAGGGCACTGCTCATCGCTCCTATACTCAGTGGGACAGGAAAAACACTGAGGGGTGGCGAGGGGAGCGTCCTTTTAACTGCTTGTTGTTCCTGTCCCACTAAGGATAAGAAGGACGTCCTCCATCGTGCTGTCAGGTGGTGAACTGGAAAAATATTTTTTAAAATACAGAAAAAACATAGAAAAACTTAAATCCACATCCCTCTTCTCCTATTAAAGGTAAATAATGAAAAATAAACATGTAATATAGTTGTGTCCTTAAATGTATGATTCATCAAAATATAAAATTAATTAACCCTATGGGTAAATGCTGTTAGGTGCAGAAAATGAAAACCCCAGAATTACTTGTTTTTTTGTGGGGGGGGGGCCTCAGTAACAGATGATCGTGGGGATGTTGGGTGTGGTAAACACAGCAATCAGATATTAATGGTTTATTCTAACAATAGGCCAACAATATAAAAATCCCAGACAGCTCCTTTAAAGGGTCATTGTCAACTTAAAAAAATAAAAACGCTATTTATCTGCAGGCATAGTGGTAATCTGCAAATAAATAGCATTTTAAACACGTCCATCAGTCTAATTAGAAGAGCAGCTGCAGGGAGAAAATAATGTTAGTATTCTCCCTGCAGGAGCTTACCTCTCATCATTCGGGTGGTTCTGTGATTAGTAAGTACTCAGTACAGAGTGGGCATTCGGTAACCACTTCCCCTTGCACTTTGGAAACTCTGAACATAATCACTGATGAAACTAGGGTCATTTTTCTCATATGTGAAAAATAAGTTATATTCCTCCCTGCAGAAGTTTGCCTCGAGTCATTGGGGCTGTGGATGTGATTGCAGCATGCCCACTTTGTACTGACTGTTCACAACCTCTGCTCTGTCCCGAAAACTGGAGACAAGCTTCTCCATGGAGGAATATAAAGTATTTTTTCCTTGTACTTGCTCATTCAGACTTCCAGTTCTTTCCACGTAAGGCAAAAATGGTTCTAGTTTTATCAGATTTTCAGCATTGCCATCCTAATGTCGTCTGAGTGTTATCAATTTTTCTCAGAAGAGAAAAACAAGTTTCTGTACCTTTGCCTACCTAACTGTCCATGAAAACCTGACAGCACACAGATCACGACAAAGTGCTGTCTGTTTTCTTTTTATTTCACGGACCCATAGACCTGCATGCTAATTTGATCAGCAATTTTGTGCAGACCACTCTGCTGGAAAGTACACAAAAAACAAATGTCTGCATGCGCCCGTAGACTGCCACACATGCTTAGAATGCTATTTACCTGCAGATTACCACTATGTCTGCAGGTAAGTAGTTTTGTTTCTTAGCTGGTAGGTTTCCTTTTATGACTGTTTTGGGCGCTTCTCAAAAAAATGTAGATTTTGGTAGCCTTCTGAGTCACACTGGTGAGTAGTAATATCATAGAATCATAGAATGGTAGAGTTGGAAGGGACCTCCTGGGCCATCTGGTCCAACCCCCTGCTCAAAGCAGGATTCTCTAAATCATCCCAGACAGATGTCTGTCCAGCCTCTGTTTGAAGACTTCCATTGAAGGAGAACTCACCACCTCTCGTGGCAGCCTGTTCCACTCACTGATCACCCTAACTGTCAAAAAGTTTTTTCTAATATCTAATCTGTGTCTCCTCCCATTCAGTTTCAATATTGTTATTTTATTCTGAAAATGTACACTTTATACACATACAAATTAGAAGTAAAATAGGCCATTATCCAGTCAACTCGTGTTTATAAATGCCGATACATCACTTGGTCATGAGAGAAAGCACAACACTTAGACGGGCTCTGAAATAAGAAGCCAGCCGCTGCTGCTCCGCAGGTTGGCAAATCCAGCATTAAAATGAATAGATGTGGACAGGTGGTTATTCTTCGCTTCTGGCGCCTCAGTAGATAAAGATGTCAGAAGACACTTGAGATAGTAGAGCAGGTTATGTGGTTTTATTCTCAACGCGTTATGAAGAGCATTCATTTCATCAGAAGACCACAAGTATACCTTGTGTAGAACCTGGTGTACTTGTGGTTCTGATGCTGAAAAACTGAGTGCTTATTCCTTAAGCTTGATATTGTATTATTTTCTATTTTATTCCAATTTTTTGTTTTATTATATCTGTCTTTTATCTTTAATTCTTGAACTTTTGAACAAACTAACACCTTTTCATAGACTGATGATCTAATGAAAACGAATTATGGTAATTATTCTATTAAATGCAATTATTTTCTTTGTCTGCATTATAAAATTATTTCGGTGATAAAGTAGGAAAGGTTAAATTCTAAAATATGCATATATTATCTGTTTTAGTTTTGGACTTTGATAATATCCATTTCCTTTTTATGTTGATTTTTAGATCAAAAGAAGAGGCGCTCAACAGGTTGCTTCACTTAGACAATCGCACCAGAGAGAGCTGGAAAAGCTAATTTGTCAGCAGGCAATAGAACATTCTTTATCTAGGGTGGCGGAGCTAAGTAGTAAACTTTCAACTCAAGAGGTAATCTTCAAGTTTCCTATTGTGCTGGTTTTGTTTTGTTTTTCTTTGTCACATCAGGCATTTTTTCTTTTTCTATTGATGTTAGATGTTAAATTTTGAAGGTTTTTTTTTTTTCAAGCAAGCATTTTAAGAATTGACATGTTGATTTTCTTTACTCCCCACTAAAAAATAACACCTTAAAGAACAAAAGACACACAGACTCGATGTTCACAATAGATGTATTTTTCCATTTAAATTAATATGAAATTTATTCAAAGAGTATTTTAAGTAGGATCGGCTCCAAATTTAAAAAGCTGTGAATATACCCAAAAATTATCCATTCACCCATCCAATATAAGGCCAAAAGGAGAGATATTAAACTAGGTCCACACAATTTTCGATGCAACTGTCATACTTTGCAAAAACGTGTCAATTCTGCTGCAAAGTTAACATGTTACACGTAGTAGTTTCCACAAATTATACTGTGATTTATACCCTGTACATTACATTAAAATGGTGAAATGTGCAGTGATAATCTGTCACATGCTTCCTTGCATATTTTTACTGCTACTTGTGGATGGGTTTTTTAAATACCCAAACACCCATCCTCTGTACAATACTGTATATTACCAGAAATTTGCAGTTGGCATTCTGCACCACAAATAAATTACAATTCTTCAAATAGCTTTTAATTATTCCCTGATACCTTTATCTGTAGGGATTTACAAAAAAACACCAGGTTAAATATTTGCAGAAAACCTATAAATTTCACCTTGGAGTTCAAATCACTAAATACTGGAGTAGTAACCTTACAGCTTTTCTTTCTCCTTGATTACATATTATTATTTTTTTGATATATATATATATATATATATATATATATATATCAGAAGTGAGCAAATCAAATCACAAGTCAGCGTTTCAGCAGCCATGTTAGTGGCCGCCAAATGGTAGCCTTCTAGCTGTTGGAATTCCTGGTGCCGCTTTCTAATTTTTAAATTTAGCGCTACGTCATCATCATTGCTATACCAGAATCCTGTGAATTGATTTGCTTATTAACCCCTTCCCATCAAAGCTGGTTTTAGTTTTAGGCTTAGCTGTGTTTTTCTCACCTCCACTTTTTTTGTCTTTGCTGATGTATCCATATAAGGACTTTTCTTTTGGGATGATTTGAATTTGTCAGTGGCAATATTTTTGAGTGTATACCCAGCTGGATCTAATACAGTAAATACAAACACATGAGCCATGCACACAGTGAACAAGCGTGTAGGGACAGTGTTCACACCACCAGAAGACTGAAACAAAGAAAAGCACAGTAAAACAAACGTATAAAAATACTCTGTTGTAAAAAAGTAACAGTAAACAACAAGTGCTAGTAAAAAGATGATAAAACACAGGGTATCTGGTTGATACGTTTTATTTGCAAAAAATGTATACTAAGCCGCTCTACCAAACGTCAAGGTATACCCGTATCAGAGCAGTCCCTAACTGATGTATTTAATCCTTAACTGATGTATTTAAAAACCTGGTCATGTGTATAGTACCTACCGTATATACTCGAGTATAAGCCGACCCGAGTATAAGCCGAGGCCCCTAATTTTGGGTAAGCTTATTGACTTGAGTATAAGCCGGGTGTATAAGCCGCCGTCCTGCTCCGTGCTCCCCAATCCAGCTCTATGCTCCCCCATTCTCCTCTGTGCTCCCCCCTCCTGCTCCGTCCTCCGCGGTGCTCCCCCCTTCTCGCTCCGTCCTCTTCTGTGCTCCCCCCCCCTGCTCCGTCCTCCTCTGTGCTCCCCCCTTCCTGCTCCGTCCTCCTGTGCCCCCCCGTCCTGCTCCGTGCTCCTCTGTGCTCTCCATCCTCCCCCTGTCCTGCTCTGTGCTCTCCATCCTCCCCCGTCCTGCTCCATGCTCCTCTGTGCTCTCCATCCTCCCCCCGTCCTGCTCCATGCTCCTCTGTGCCCTCCATCCTCCCCCTGTCCTGCTCGGTGCTCCTCTGTGCTCTCCATCCTCCCCCCGTCCTTCTCCGTGCTCCTCTGTGCCCTCCATCCTCCCCCGTCCTGCTCCGTGCTCCTCTATGCTCTCCATCCTCCCCCCGTCCTGCTCTTTGCTCCTCTGTGCCCTCCATCCTCCCCCCGTCCTGCTCCGTGTTCCTCTGTGCCCTCCATCCTCCTCCCACGTCCTGCTCCGTGCTCCTCTGTGCTCTCCATCCTCCCCCCGTCCTGCTGCGTGCTCCTCTGTGCCCTCCATCCTCCCCCGTCCTGCTGCGTGCTCCTCTGTGCTCTCCATCCTCCCCCCGTGCTCCTCTGTCCCCTCCATCCTCCTCCCGTCCTGCTCCGTGCTCCTCTGTGCTCTCCATCCTCCCTCCGTCCTGCTCCGTGCTCCTTTGTGCTCTCCATCCTCCCCCCGTCCTGCTCCATGCTCCTCTGTGCTCTCCGTCCTCCCACCCCTCCCCCCATCGTGCTCCTATGGGAGTGGAGTCGCATCCATATTCATGACCTTAATGAGCGGTATTACGTCACCGCTCAGCACAGGAGAGCTGCAGGAAGCCGGGTACAACGGAGGATTGCCAGGACGTTCAGCGATGGCACGGGGAGGGGTGAGTATGATGTCCCAGCCACAGGCTCCTGCCGCGGCACCCCCTCCCTCGCTGGTTTCTGCCCAATGACTCGTGTATAAGCCGAGGGGGCATTTTCAGCACAAAAAAAGGTGCTGAAAATCTCGGCTTAAACACGAGTATATACGGTATATGAGCAGGATTCAGAAAGGTAATGTCCAATGTGGACACGCTGCAGAGAACAACCTTTATGTGCATGGCTCACAAAGGAGGGGTGGAAAACCTCCCTAATCTTGCAAAATCAAAAACAACAATTAAATACAAACACATGAGCCATGCACACAGTGAACAAGCCTGTAGGGAAAGTTCACACCACCAGAAGACTGAAACATAGAAAAGCACAGTAAAACAAACGTATAAAAATACTCTGTAAATATTGTAGTATATGGCAGACCCAGAGCCCATATTTAGGCCTCATGTTGCTATAGAAACCCATTGCAACTCCATAATTGCTTTGTGAAGGTTGCCGATGACCTGTAAAATTGGCTGGGTATTACAGCCAACTCTTGTTGTGCATACTCTTGTGTCTGTGCCTTTTTGTGACGTAACTGTTCGTCCTAATACGGTAAATGGCAATTCAGGAAATAGAGTTACTTCCTGTGACAGGAAGGGTTTCATGCGTAAAAATTTTCTTTCCTTAATATAAAACATTTCTTACATTTATTTCTAAAGATCCTCATAAAGCACCTCCAAAAGCAAGTTGATGAGCTACAGAAGGACACAGAGACCTTGGCTGTTTTACGAATCAGAGAAGAAGCTCTACAGAAGGAGGTACATGAAATCAAATACAATATTTTTCTTTAAAGAAAAAGCAAACATTTTATAGCTGCACAGAAAGAATGTAAAGACCAAAGAAAATCACTACCAGGTGAAAATAAAAAAAAAAAGTTCCTAAGAATGTTGTCGTGCCCTCAATTGTTTTTCTAAAAAGAAAACGCTCTGAATGCTATTAAAAAAAAAATTTACTTGCCGATTCCACACAGCTCTTATACCAGTACTGCCCCACGCTTCCTGATCTTTCCAGGTGTGCATATGATTGCTGTAGCCAATCACAGGTAACAGTGTCTCATTTTTAATCACTATGAAAGAAAACCGTGAGCACAACCTGAATGAAACTGGTGCTTTAAAGTCTAGGTTCCCACACCGGGTACTAATAATGAAAAAAGGCTTAAGCACTCAACTTAAAAGGTTTATTAGTAGTATCTCCAAACGTTTCGGTCAGAAAAGACCTTCATCAGTGACTACTTATTTTTATATAGAAGATTGTCTCCTAAAAAGGGGAGAGGTGCGTGCCCCAAGGAAAGTGTGCTGCTTAAAGACAAACGTAGCTTATAAGAATGCTCAGTAGAAATATCCAGTGACTAAGCTTGCGGTATCCACCGCTATGTAGACTGGAGCTCTGCCAGGACGCTGTCTGAGCCTGCTGATTTGATTTCCATGAGTATGTGGGGAGTATTTCCACATACTCATGGAAATCAAATCAGCAGGCTCAGACAGCGTCCTGGCAGAGCTCCAGTCTACATAGCGGTGGATACCGCAAGCTTAGTCACTGGATATTTCTACTGAGCATTCTTATAAGCTACATTTGTCTTTAAGCAGCACACTTTCCTTGGGGCACGCACCTCTCCCCTTTTTAGGAGACAATCTTCTATATAAAAATAAGTAGTCACTGATGAAGGTCTTTTCTGACCGAAACGTTTGGAGATACTACTAATAAACCTTTAAGTTGAGTGCTTAAGCCTTTTTTCATTTTTAATCACTGTGGTCATTCATTGGCTACAAAGATAAAATGTCTTTCACGACTAAGCAGAAAGTAAATTGCCAGTGTGTGTACTCGGTTTGGTCAGGACTGACATATGACCACTGCAACCAAGCAAATGCTATAGCTATGGGGGTTTATAATCTGTATTAACATGTCAACACAGAGGCAAGGCTCCCAGGCAGAGAATAGCTATATCTGTATAGTAAAATTTTCTTGCAGTCAGAACTCCTGTGCACTAATTGGGTCCAAGGCAATCTGTTTGCAAACCCTCTCATGTAATCCCCACTGCTTAGCTCACACTTGGATTGTTATCCGTCTCAAAGGCATCTAAATCCTGCCACTACAGTTCCCACTGATGTTGTGGAAGTCACAGGTGCAGGAGGGTCCCATAAACAGCTAAGGTCCTACGTTCTAGGCAGATATCCGCATCCCTACTTGTCAAACTCTTTCTCCCTGGCCACTCAGACATAATAATAATCTTTATTTTTATATAGCGCTAACATATTCCGCAGAGCTTTACAGTTTGCACACATTATCGTCACTGTCCCCGATGGGGCTCACAATCTAGATTCCCTATCAGTATGTTTTTTGGAGTGTGGGAGGAAACCGGAGTACCCAGAGGAAACCCACGCAAACACGGGGAGAACATACAAACTCCTTGCTATCCACTGAGCCACCGTGCTGCCCCTCACTTATAGAGATGAACACCTCTCATCCTCCTTTCAGATTTTGATGAGGAACAGTCCTCCAAACTCTCCTCTCTGGTCGACAGCTTTATTGTGGGACTCAAGAATCCATCAATGTCACCAACAACACCAACTTTTTCTCCCGCAAGAGAGTTTCCTTTCGACACCCTCACACAATCCCCCAAGTGTTTCCGTTTACATTAAGAATTTGAGGAATAACAAACAAAATAATGGAATTTAAAAGACAAAGAGTTTTGCAAAACATCTAGATGTGTGCTTTCCGGAGGACTCATTGCAACCTAGTTTTCGGTTGATACACCAGTTTTTCATATTAAAATCATGCTGCACAAAAAAAACACCCTGTTTGTAAATTACACCCTTCCTGGCATAATCTTCTTCACATCTCCAAATCCTCTTTGGTCAAGTCCATCTTGGCACGAAGAGCTTCTCCCACCCGTCATGGGTGAGATGGGATATCTTCTCTTCAAAAAATATCTGGTGTTCAATATTCCACGATATGAAGCTACAAAATGAAATTTTCTTACATGTCCCAAACCATTTTTTCCACCCTGTTTCATACTATCCCAACTGTTTTGGAGAAAGCGGTGATAGTTCCAATCAAACTGCTTCTATAGTTTTCATACAAACCTTTTTGTCTGCAAAAACGATGGGTAAGTGTGCTGAGTTTTAGACCTCAGACGGCTCAACTGCTATGTCTGTTAAATATTTCCAGATTGAATCCTTTAGGACAGTTAGTGCACCCCTTTGAACAGGAAGAGCTCTCTTCTCCTTAGATATTAAGGATGCATTCCTACACACCTTGTCTGTCAGACTCGTCAAGGTTTCCCTAACTTTGCTAACAGTCCTAGTTACTACCAATTTGTGATACAAAAAAAACCAACCTGGCTACATTCTCAATTGTCTTAACAAAGTTCCTCGTGATTTCATAAGCTCAATTTCACACTCACTTCCTCAGTGAGCAATTCTGATGTTGTAAAACAAGTCTAAATATTCTCTAGCACAGACTACACTCCTTCACTTATCAGTCAGTCACTCTCTTCAGTGGTAAGTCCACTATTGATCCATTCATGAATGGGTAGAACAAGCAATCTGGTCAACTCAAGAGTTCTGACTTCAAATTAGATCTCCTCTGTCCAGGTTCGGTTTTCCACCCAAATTTACTTGCAGTTCATTTAACAGTGTGGCTGTTGAAGCTGTGTTTCTCAGCAAATCACACAGACATGCTTAAGGCAAGAAAACAATCCTGAACTGTGATTAACCACCATATATAAATTACCTTTTTCTGTTATGAACATCAATATATGCATTTCAACTTTTTCTGGCTAATTTCCTCCTTTCAGGATGGCCTGGTCTTTGGCCAAAATCTAATCATTAGAGACAGATCTCGATCCCCTCATTTCTATTACATGTCTTTAACTTAGCTTTACACCCCTACTTACAAAGATATGCCCTTACAGTTTCTTCTTATAATGAATCAAATCACCATAGGATCTCAATTTAAGTACAGCAGTTTTTGTTTTTTTTTGTCCTTTTTTCTAGTTTCTCTGCAGTATATGTGCGCCTATTCTTTTCAAAAATCTATTGTTGGTGGCCATTACATCGACCTGGTGAGTGTCAGAATTGTTAGCTCTGTTCTGTAAATCCTCTTTTACATTATTTTTCATCAGGATATGATAGTCCTCCACCCTATAATTTCATTTTTGCCCAAAATGGTATCCGCATATTGTGCTGTCATCTTCTCATCTCAGTAAAAAGTCACCTCATATTCTGGACGTGTTTCATACATTGCACATTTACTTATTCCAAACCTGATCCTTCCGACCTCTTTTTTTTCATTTTGCACGTTTAGAGGGTCACTGGCAGAGTCTTGCGATATCAAAAGTCGCCAACAACTGTTGAATCCAGTCAGTTATAAATAAGGTCTACTGCTCAATGAGCAAAGTGCCACGCCTCCGTATGACGGCGTATTCTACCTCAGCGGATGTGGTGTTTTAGGCTTTTCATCACAAAGCTTCGGTCTTCTAAGTGTTTAAACCAGACATTGATCATGACTTTACACTTTTGTCAAATTTTATAGGATACACATTTCTGCATCTGTTGACGCATCTCTAGATGGCAGAGGTTTGCAGAGTACTGTTCATTAGTCTTGGCCATCCTCTCATTGATGTCCCACATTTATGGACTGTTTTGGAATGTTCCACAGTCTTCTGTCCGCCCCAAGGAATGCATGCAAAAAATAGCTTTTTGTTACTAAACAGTAAAAATCTTTTTTAGTTCTGTCCATTGGGGTACACAGCACCCACCAATGTCATTCTTTTTTCTACACATGTATCACTTGCTCTATGGGAGGTGTCTTGTACCTTAGAATCTTTTGTGGTTATTGTTCATTGTGTTTCATGCATTTGTTCTTTAATAAGTTTAATTGGATGACCCTTATGCTATTGGAACCTTGAAAAAAAAAAGAATTTGGTGACCGTGATACTTGTTCCCTACTGTCACGATGTGCCGCTCTGAAGTAAAGGAGAGAGGGCCTGCAAGTGTCCCAGGGGTACTCTTGAAGGTAGAGAGGCCTGGGTCTCCAACCTTACAATTCTCCTGAATGCACCCTGAAACTATTTCCTCCTCCAACCAGAGAGGCATGGGACTGACATGAAACGGATAGCACAAACTGGACAGACGGGTAACAGACTGGGATGAAAGGAAACTGCAATCTTACAAAAAAGCCCATGAAACAACAAAGTGGAAAACAAGGGAACAGTAGGAGCAACCAACCAAATGGGAGAGGATAAGGGAATTCGCACACTACCCAATCCACGCAGATAACTCCAAGAGAAAACAAACAGACTGTCACAAAACAAGAGCTACTCCTTCACCACCAAACTGGGTAGTTGTAACCTATCACCAGCAGGGAACAGAGGTAACAGAGAGGTTTAAATACAAGCCCCTGCAGAGTGATGGGATAGGCCAAATAGCAAATGGAAAACACCTGCTGTAAGAAATGAGTGGACAAAAAGACAGAGGGTAATCAGCACTCGGACGGATCTCCAGTGGCTCAGCGGATAGAGACGCGGCATACAAACACAAGACTGACTGATCGAATTCTGAGGCATGACAACTACTACCTAATTGATCTGAACTATGCTGGTAACAGAGCAATTGTTTGACCTTGTTTTCCTATCTTTCCTATTTTAAAATAATATTTTTTTACATTGTACTCCAATGTTTAGATCTGATCTTTTACAGAGGTAAATGTAATAGTGCATATCTCTTACTGATGATATGAAACAAAACTCCTTATCTAAACTCTGTTATATCACCGTGTGGCAATTGCCATTATTTTCACTGCTGATTTTTCACTTGCAGTGTCGTCCTTGCAATACTCTGAAATAAATTCTGCATGCTCTTAACCTCACCCAAATTATTCCTTGCACGGCATATACGAGCCTGCATGAGGTAGTTAAGTAAAGCATCGAGGAGAGACCGCAGTTGTGTTACATAGTTTTCTGATTGAACACACTTTCTCTACTAAAAACTATGAAGTACTGCAAAGTAGTGTGTGAACACAGCCGGTATTGTGCTGTATATAGAAATGTATGTGTTTTGTGCATCAAGATTACATCAAGGTGGTTTGTCTACACTGCCCAATTATGAACAGTCTTTCTAGAAACACTTGTTTCATGACAATCATAAAATTAGATGAACGAGCGAAAGTCGTTCATCGGGTGTAATATTCTTTTTGCCTGCATAAAAGATTGCTGAGAACAAATCATTCACTGGGCATCTGAAGCGGTCTGCATGTGTAAGCAGGCTAATAAATGGCTGACAGTCCGCAAACAAAGTAGATGAGTGGTGGTGTAAAGCTGCCTGTCCTTAGGCATAGTTGCACCTTTACACAAGGCATTTGCTTGGAAATGTCAGATTTTACAGATAATACCGACATTTGTACACACAGTACAGAAAATTAGTGCTAGTACCTTTAGCCACAATCCCATGCTGTGCATGCACAGAGCATCTAGGAGGATCTCCTCTTCTACATCATGATGGGGAGCAGATTCACCACTAATAGCCCCTTCACTTCTACTGTCTGCTACGGTCAAGGGGAAGCAGTGTCCCTGAAAATGATGAGGGACTGTGATTGGCATAGCAAGGGGGCAATGTGGCCAGCAAAATGAGGAGGCTTTGCAGCCAGGTTTCTGAGGTAGCATTCTGGTTCTAATATGTTGCCCATGGAGTGGGACCCTCTTTTGTGCCTTCAAGTTAGGTCAGGTCCAGTGAGATGTGTGGCCTTATAGTCCAAAAACCCAATTCAGTTCAGATAACAGATGGTTATCTGGTTTAATATAAATCATTGTTATAATCATCATTATATTTTATCCATGGTTTTAAGTTGTGTTCATTGAATACTGACTCAAAGCTAATTTAATAAATCTGATAATTTTATTCAGCAAATTAGAAAAATTTATTTGTAACACATATGCAAACAACACACAATTTTGGAAAAGAGTGAGCAGAAATAAATATAGCATATACACAGGGTCAACATGTGAGTTAAACACTAGCACGTAGCATGAGTACCCTGCTTCCACACTCATACATGTGGGACAAAGAGAGTATATCAGTAAAATTTTCCCTCCACCAATTACAAAAGAACCAAATTGTAATAAATAGTAATAAAAATACAATTGGTTCGCATAACCATACTCTTAATGCTGGGTCATGCAAGTATAGCACCCCAGATCAGTGTACAATACACTGGTCCAATTGTAAATCAGTGTTAGCCACAGCAATAAAGAACTTGGTACTTAGACAAAGAGTAAACAGTTTCAGTGGAGAAATTAATCATAAGTAGTCCCTCTCAATAATTACCCGTCATGGTAGAAAAGTGGAAGCAGGAGACCCGGTCCCCGACGTACGTTTCGGTAGAAAAGTGGAAGCAGGAGACCCGGTCCCCGACGTACGTTTCGGTACAGATTTCCTTCCTCAGGGGGATGTGGCCTATTGGATCCCATATCCCCATATATATCCGGTTCAAGTGAACATGTGTCCTTAAAGTTCCAATCAAGAAACAAAGCTATAGAGTGCGCGCACAACACTGGGGCTAAACAACATCAGCGCAGCACTTCCGCCCGGAGAGCCTGGTCACATGGAACAGCCGGCGCCTAGCCGTAACCATGCAACCAAGCAAAACCAGGAAGTAAGGAGAGCGCGAACGGGGGAGCGCGAATTGTGTGTTGTTTGCATATGTGTTACAAATATATTTTTCTAATTTGCTGAATAAAATCATCAGATTTATTAAATTAGCTTAGACTCCTTTTTCTTCGTTTTTTTTCATGATGTATATGAGTCGCTGCTATAATGCAATATATATATATATATATAGTGGCACTTATACCACAAACAGATTTCTAATTATGGTTTGGAGAGTTTTTTGTTATCTGAAAGGAGGAATATGTACAATATGCAGAGCTTTTGTGCTCCTTTGAAACACAATAACTTTTAGCTTTAATGTATTCTTTCTAAAAACCTCTCCATAATTACTCTCTTTTCCCCTCTCTCTAAAAGATAGCAAAGCTGCTGGGTGAACTAAAGATGGCCAAAGAATGTCACAGTCCAGAAATGAAGCACTTTTTAACACTTGAATGTAAAATCAAACAGATGGAAATCCGGCATTCACAACGGGAGCAAGAACTTCAACAGGTAGAGTGGCAGCCCCTTTACGATCTGCCATCCAAGCATCATTAATATTTACTCAGTTTCTTTTACAAGACAAGCTCTAATCAGCTCACCTTACCCTATCATTCCCTAAAGGCCATAATACATCTTTTACTGAATAGATAATAATAACAAGCCCTGAAAGCCGTTGACATGTTTCATTTGATGAGTAAGCGGGGAATTCTGGAGTAATTTAACACCTAACAGGAATGTTGATAATGCCATTAATCTCAAATTGCTAATTACCGTACTTAGAATTCATTGAGCACATTCTGATGTTACTTAAGCACAGAAACAGTGGGCTGAAATAGAAAATGCACCTGTCCATGTTGTAAAATATCTGATGTGTGTACATACCCTTATATGCATACAATATGTTTGAGACAATTATGCTATCTTGCCCCCAAAATGAAAGCTACATTGTATATGCTGATTTTTTGCCACATAAGAACAGACCGTTTCCCTTCCAGTTACATACACCAGTTGGCATCATCACCTACAAGAAGTTCTGATTGGATGCTATTAGTGCTAACAAATGTTTAAAGAGGTGTCCACTACTTTATCATTGATGACCTATCCTTCGGATAAGTCATCAATGTCTGATCGGTTGGGGTCTGACACCCGGCACCCCCGCTGATCAGCTGGTCTCTTAGTCAGCGGCTGGCGAACGGAAGTGCTCAATTGCGGAGCTACTCTGCCTTTTGATAGTGGTCGCGGCCGGGTACTTCACATTCACCTCCTATTAGAAGACAGAGCAGCTCCGCAATTGAGCATTTCCAGCCGCCAACACGGAGAACAGCTGATTGGCGAGGATTCTAGGTATCGGACCCCAATTTATCAGACATTGATGACCTATCCTAAGGAGACATCATCAATGATAAACTAGTGGATGGCCTCTTTAAATCAATGGATGTAGAATTTAACAGGATATACTTATAAATCTGTGACATTTTGCATTTTTTATATTCCAGACACACACACAAAGACACACGTGCGCTTGTGTTGTTCTTTCACTCTGTCACTTCACTTCCTGTAGCCAAGGTGGCAAGAAATTTAGACGTGTTTTTTTTCTTCTATTTGCAGATAATTGATCAAACGCGTCACGTTGCTGAAGCTACACAAGTTAAGGAAATTGAGAAATGGAGGAGGCTTGTGCAACAAAAAAACATGGAACTCGAGAAGTTTAGAACTGAGTTAGATGCAATATTAGATGTTCTCCGAATGTTACAGAAGCAGGGTGTTGTCATACCCACATCAGCATCTGAACCATCAGAATTATACTGACAAGTATAACTTATTAATAATACAATGCATCCTATAATTTAAAAGATAACATGTATACATTTGTATTTTGTCTATAAAGATTTTTTTGCTAAATTAATTTTCTTTTCCTTATATATATATATATATATATTGTATTCGCAAGTCGATATAGTACACAATTCTACAAATTAAGAAAACACACTTTATTACAGAAATGACATTTGGACATCACACATGAAGACTGTCCTGAAACAAGCTGACATCAAGTCAAGAATTAAACACAATTCTCATATGAACTCAACAAACTACATAAATCACCAGTACTAGCTATCATAAACTTTGTAATGTACTGCGACCTATCAGAGAAATATGGTTCTTTATTCACTTATGATCCACTTCTCCATTTTCCCATTTCTTGATCTCATCATCCACTTAGAAAAACGGCTCAAATTCATACTGGTCAAAGTAAGAAGGACTGCTTTCAAATTGAGGTATCAGGGTACAGTGTCTATTAAACTATGGATGGGTTAAAATGAGTGTGGAACATGTAGGGACACAGAAACATCGTCTCTAGAAAACAATTTATCTTACCATTCCTAGTGCTGTATTTACAGCTACACTGCTTAGTACTGTGTACATTGTAGAAGATATCATAGCAGCCAGCCTGCACCCTCTAGATTTCAGACTATTGAAAATTAGAGCATGCACTAAGGAAATACAGTGACTTGCAAAATTAGTCACCCCCTTGATATTTTTACTGTTGTGTTACCTCACAACCTGGAATTTTACTAGTAGTCTTTTTGAGGGATTGCATCAGTTCATGTGAAGTACATGCCTACAACTGTGAACATTTGGTTTTCTTTTTATTGTGAAGCAAACAGCAAATAGGACAAAATCACTGAAAACTTCAGTGTGCATAACTATTCACCCCCCTGAAGTCAGTATTTTGTAGAGCCTCCTTTTGCGGCAATTACAGCTTCAAGTTGCTTTGGATAAGTCTCTATGAGCTTTCTTATCTGGCTATTGGCATTTTTTCCCGTTCTTCAAGGTAAAACTGCTTCAGCTCCTTCAAGTTAAATGGTTTCCTCTTGTGAACAACAATCTTCAAGACAGGCCACAGATTCTCAATTGGATTAAGATCTGGGCTTTGACAAGGCCTCTACAAAACATTTACGCATTTCCCCTTAAACCACTCAAGTGTTGCTTTAGCAGTATTCTTTGGGTCATTGTCATGTTGGAAGGTGAACCTCCGTTACAGTCTCAAACCATTGACAGACTGAAACAGGTTTTGCTCAAGAATATCCGTGTTTTCCCCTCAACATGGACCATTTTCAATGTCCCTGTTGCCAAAAAACATTCCCCCCAGCATAATGTTCCACCACCATTTTTCACTGTGGGGATGGTGTTCTTGGGGTGATGAGCTGTGTTGGTTTGGCACCAGGCACAGTGTTTACCTTGGTGCCCAAAATGTTCAATTTTGGTCTAATCTGATCACATCATCTTCCTCCATACATTTGGGAAGTCTCCCACATGTTTTATGGCAAACTCAGAATGAGCTTTCCAATTTTTTTTGTGTAAGTAAAGACTTTTTATTTGATCTCCCATGACAGCACCACGAGAGGTGATCCGCCCTTCAAGGTCATGAAACCTACAGGCTAGAAGGTCGGCATCTCTCCCACACATCAGTTGGTTTTCTGTCCTTGACAGGTGAACTTCTTTCAGGTGTACCTGAAGGTTCAAAGACTGAAGATAATTTTCCCAGGCCGGCCAGTCGGTTTAGGCAGCGGTATTTTCCCTGCCTCGGCCGGTGCCGGGGCCCTGGGAGCGCCCACGTGGGTCAAGGGACTTTCACAATTGCGTGCTGGCGCAGGTGAGCAGAATCCCGGACAAGGAAAGTCAGCTCTGGCGTGGCTTATCAGGCGCTGTAACGTGCCTTGGAAACGAGTACAAATGTGTAGTGCTTCCTTGGAAGCCCCAGAAGAGATACGCTGGCTGGCGTGTACTGATCCGGACAGCATGTGAGCAGTAGCCGTGGGTGTGCAGCAGGGCGTGCCTGGATAATGTGGCAGGGGTGCGCCGGGAGTCCTGGGCATGCCCTAATGATGAGGCCGTGGCGTGCTCGTATGACACTAGCATATGACCGGAAGTGTGCGGAGACCTACTGAGCCGGAAGTGGAATGTGGGCAATAGCGCTGCTCTGGCCTTTTAAGTGATGGCTGTAGCATGGATCAATAATTCCTTGCTCATTCCCTCCAAGATAATGCAGGTCACTGAGCATCAGCAGCATGTGCAGCAGCCTGATAGGAAGCCCCAGAAGCAGGAAGAACAGCATCGACCCCGTAACAGTACTGGCAGCGGTCGTGTCAGGGAGAGACGGAGGTCTGCAGACAGGCAGATCCAGTCAGAGGAGTTCAACCAAAGTGGACGAGTCTTCAGCCTCCCGAGATGTTCTTTTGGCTGAGATGTGTCCCCCTCTAAATCCGATACCATTTGATTGCCTCAGACTGGTACGTGATCTTCGTGAAAGTTCACTTGGTGATGTATCCTTTCTCTTTTTTGTGATTTATTGCCAACAAAAGAAGTGTACAGCAAAGTCAAAACACAAGGAGTGTGCGTTTTGTAGAAATCTATTGACTGACTGCCACCCAAAAAGACTTTGCCAGTCTTGTATAGAGCAGACAGTAGTAGATTAGACCCTTAACTTTGCCACCGATTTAAAGACAATCATCAATGCGGAAATTAGAGAGTCCCTTAAATCCCTTTCACAGGAAAAATTTCATATGAGAAAGGAAGAGTAAGGGCTAGCAAGTGGTCCTCAGGATGGGACGTGTCTAGCATTTCAAATAATGGTATTGACTCCTCCGAATCCTCCTCATCAGACTCCTCCTCCTCAGATGTTAACGCTGGCCGTCTCTGTTTCCCTATAGAAGAGATAGACAAACTCATAAAGGCAGGTAGGACCACAATGGGGATAATCGAGTCCAAACCCGAGAAATCAGTTCAGGACATTGTTTGGAGGCTTAGACCAAAAAAGGCGTAGGTCATTTCTTTTGAGAAAATCCGTTCCCTAATTCAGAGGGAATGGAGAAGACCCAAAAAGAGAGGCTCCCTTCCCCCATCATTTAAGAGGAGATATCCCTTTGAAGAGCCGTCTTCGTCAACCTGGGACAAAGCTTCAAAACAGGATCCGGCCTTAGCAAAAGTTTCCAGACAAACCTAACTCCCCTTTGAGGATATTGGAAATTTAAAGGACCCCCTTGATAAAAAAAAAAAGCAGACACTTTCCTTTAGAGTACATGTGAGACGTCGGCTGGAGCCCTAAAGCCGGCAGTGGTTGCTACATAGACAGCCAGATCCTTAATGATCTGGTTGGATCGTCTGGAAACCCAGTTGAAAGACAAAATGTCAAGAGACAATATCTTGGCCACTGTCCTTCTTATGTGAGGGCCTGAAGCTTTTCTATCATACGCTTCGGCTGATTCAGTTTGTTTAGCGGCAAGATCAGCAGCCCTTTTGAACGCGGCCCGTAGGACCTTATGGTTAAATTGCTGGCTAATGGATATCCAGACTAGAACAAAGCTGTGAGCCATTCTGTGTAAGGGGGAATACTTGTTTGGGCCAGCATTTGGATGAACTTCTGGAAAATGCTGACGACACTAAAAAGGAATTTCCTAACTTTTCCATCCCAGCCTGCAAGCGATTCTTCAGAAAAAGAAGGTTGTAGGCAAAGGGAAAAGGAAAAAGAGGAGGATAAGGTCAGCTCACCAGTCTCTGCAGCAGTCCACAATCTTCACACGCACGGAGCCACCTTGATCAGGGGCGTTGGCTGAGGCAAAAACATGAGGAAAGAATCTCCAGCGCGGAAATCGATAAAAAGTCAGTATTTATTAGAAAATATTAAAAACCATCTTGAGTAGAAAAAACAGACAAAATTTTTCACGAACCATGAATAAGACCCGCTAGGTCGAAACTCGTTTGTTTCAGACCACCAGGGACCCCACCTGCAATTTTGTCTGTTCTACTCAAGATGGTTTTTAATATTTTCTAATAAATACTGACTTTTTTATCGATTTCTGCGCTGGAGATTATTTCCTCATGTTTTTGAAAAAGAAGGTTCGCCCAAAGGAAGCCCTCCAGAAATCAAGACAAATGGGAATACCGTAGAAGGAAAGGTAGAGGCTTCATGTTTGGAACCTCCTCCCGGGACTCCAAGAAGCCAGGTCAATGACTGACAGCCCAGGTAGAGGGGAGGCTTTGGTCCTTCTTCCCTGCCCGGAACAAAATATCGAAAAGCAGTAGGATTCTCAGCCTGATAAAATCCACTCAAACTCGCAGAGAAGGTTCGTGGTAATGACCTCTCTGTCTTCATCAGTAGAGCAACGTGCCTTAGGGGCCGATGTCTTAGAGCTGGTACAGAAGGCTGTCCCATTAAAAGTTCCCGCGTGAGAAACAGGGAAGGGGTTTTTCTCTTTCTAATTAAAGAAACAGACGGCTCTTTTCAGACGATAATAAATTTGAAGGGCTTTAATAAATTCTAGAGTATCCTTCCATTCAAAATTAAATCTGTAAAATCTGCAATAAAGTTACTCTTGCCAGGTTGCTTTATGGCAGTTTTACAACTGAAGGATGCTTACTACCATGTGCCCATACATGTAGAACACCAGCTATACCTCAGAGTTGAGATAGCCATTAGGGGGGTAGTCAGACACTTACAGTTTAGAGCCCTCCCATCTGGCCTTGCTGCGGCTCCTCTTCTCTTCACCAAGGTGATTGCAGAGGCGATGGCCCATCTCCGGTAAAAGAATGTATTGATTGTCCTGCATTTGGATGATTTTCTGGTGGTAGGCAATTCGCCTTGGCATTGCAGTGGTCAGCTGGAGGGAATAATGTCCACTTCAGAACATTTAGATTGGCTATTAAATTTTAAAAAGTCAAAAATAGAGCCCCTAAAAATACAGGATTTTTTGGAGCTTCTGTTGGGCTCAGAGGTACAGTAATGTCATTTCTCTATTTCTAAAATAGAAAAGATTCAAGGCCAGCTGTTAAGGGCCCTGGATTTCCCAACTATTTCCCTTAGAAGTGCTATGTCCCTTTTAGGTTTTCTAACTTTGTGTATTCCGGCAGTCCTTTGGGCCCAGTTCCATTCTAGAGCTTTGCAGTGGGAAGTGTTGGGAAGTGACATTTCCCTTAAAGGACACCTAGAATTACAGTTGATGCTATCCCCAAAATCAGTGCAGTTCCACCTATGGTGGCTGGATGTCTCTAATCTGTCCGGGTGGGGGTCCCTGGGTGAATAAAGTCAAATGGGTGGTCACAACAGATGGGAGTCCCAGGGGCTGGTGACTCATCTAGAAGATGTAATAATCCAGGGAATTTGGACAAGGGGACAAGACAGAGTTTACCTCTAACTTGAAGAAATTACATGTAGTTGTGTTGTCAGAAAGAAGTGGCCTATATAAACCACCAGGGGGAAACCGGGTCCAGACCCTTAATGGAGGTGGCAGATCGCTTATTCTAACTAACGGAAAGTCATCAGAACGGACGTTCTAAGCCGCAATCAACTAAGGCAAAGAGAGTGGGAGCTAGATGAGTCTATCTTCAACCAAATAGTGCAGATATGGGGCCGTCCGGTCATGACCTCTTTGCCACCAGGTTGATCACGAATGTAGAAACTTTGGAAATTCAACCTGCCATACCCTTTTACTCCAATAGCCCTGATTTCACTTTTTGTAAGGAAGATCAGAGAAGACAAAGCATGGGTTGTCTTAAACGCTTCCTTGTGGTCCAGAAGACCATGATTCTCATGATTGAGCACAATGTTCGTCACCAACCTTCTCATGAATTTTGAATCCATCCTAACTTCCTAAAGTAGCGTCCCGGTTTCATAGGTTACAGGAGATAGTTCTTCCTTCTTTTTGCTCTAGCCCAAAATACACTAGACATCAGAAGATGTCTACTGAAATACCTGTTGCTGACATCTGGAAGAAGGATAGTCCTTTGTTCGTGTCCTTCCAGAGACCCAGAAAGGAGCTTAAAGCTTAAAAATGCACAATAACTAGGTGGATTACGGAGGCCATTTTAGCTTATTCTACTAGTGGCAAAGCAGTTCCAGGAGATCTGAAGTCTCACTTCACAAGGTCCGTGGCAACCTCCTGGGCGGAGAGATCCGATGTATCTTATCTAGTAGATCTGTAAGGCGGCAACCTGGTCTTCTTACACTTTTTATATGCATTATAGGCTGGATATGGGTTCCTCTTCTGAGCCGAGCTTTGGGAGAAGAGTGCTCCAGGCTGTGGTCCCTACCTGAATTCTTAATTTTCTCTGTAATTCTCTCGTGGTGCAGTCATGGGTGATCAATAATGTCTTAACTTACTTACCGGTAATAGGATTTTTCGGCACCCATGACAGCACCCTTATATTCCCTTCCATCATGTGAGGGTGAGCACTTATCTCACTAGTGTTATAACTTCACATTTTTAGCTGTGATTTGTGGTTGGTTAAACTTTGTGTTTTTGCATTAACTACTGGAGGTGCCTTGTAAGCTAACTGATGCGTGGGAGAGGTGCCTCCTTTTTAGCCTGTAGGTTTTCTGTCCGTGAAGGGCAGATCCCCTCTCGTAGTGCTGTCTTGAATGCCGAAATATCGCATTACTGGTAAGTAATTTTAGGCTTTTCTGCCCACTCTTCCATAAAGGCCACCTCTATGGAATGTACAGCTTATTGTGGTCATATGGACAGATACTCCAGTCTCTGCTTAGGAACTCTGCAGCTCCTTTAGGGTTACCTTTGGCGTCTGTGCTCTGGTGTCTCTGATTAATGTCTTCTTTGCCTGGGCTGAGAGTTTTGGTGGGTGATGCTCTCTTGACTGGTTTGTTGTGGTACCATGTTCTTTATATTTGCTGATAATGGATCATCAGAGATTGGGAGATTTTTTTTTATAACCCATGACTTGTACTTCTCAACAATTTTGTACCTGACTTGTTTGGAGATCTCTTTGGTTTTCATGGTGTTGTTTTGTTACTGGTTCCTCTTGTTTAATGGTGTTATAACCTCTGTGGCCTTTCAGAAAAGGGGTGTATTTACTGATAGACCATGTGACACTTAGATTGCACACAGGGTGACTTCTTTTCACTAAGCATGAGACTTATGAAGTTAATTGCTTGTGCCAGAAATTTTTAGGGGCTTCATAGCAAAAGGGGTGAATACATATGCATATTCAAATTTTTAGTTACCGTACTTGATCCCAGAAATTTAATTTATGTATATATTTTCCTCGCTTCACTTCACCAACTTAGACTATTTAGTGCTGATGCATCCCACACAAATTGGATTATAAAAATATTTAAACAAAGTTGTATTGTAACAAAATAATTAAAAAGCCATAGAGGGTGAATACTTTTGCTAGCCACTGTATGTGAAAAAGACAGGATACAAGCTATATAATAGCCAAAAAGTGTTATTCCTCAAGTACAAATGGCAAGCTTATCTGAAAACTTACCCGAAACGTACACTTTAAGGTTCATTAGCACTCTTAAAAATACAAATTCGCCAGGCATTATGTCACCTCCAGTGAACAGTTATGGTGAAACTTCTGCCCATGGCGACTAAGATTTATTACTATGAAATTTGGACAGCTGTATGTCTCCTTTGTCCTTAGCCTAGTTTAGACTAGTGAGTAAATCTCGATTGGAAAATAATGAGACCTTTGTCTGTGACAAGATACCTGTATACAGAGGCCTAAAGGTTGAAGATGGGAGACCAATGAAGGCACAGGATTATGTAAAAGAAGAATGTCCCAAGAGGTATTACAAGTTCATACTTTATTGAGGTTAATGTCAGCTGCAATGCTACTTGAACAACCTTGTAGATGAGAAAAAAGTTTTTGTACAAGATATTCAAGAAGTGGCAGTCATGAGAAGAGTTACTAGTGGAATATCTAAACAGCATTAGATAATTGAAATCTGTCCATTCTACACAGAATATGTACTATGTGGAAGCAAGGTAATACCATTATTTGAATACCGTCCATTATAGATGACTCGCTTTTTTGTAAAACATAAAACAGGTAATAGTAGTATAAACTAAGCACATGGTGTTAACCAGAAAAAAATTTGTAAGTTGTTGCCACTAATAAAATCATGTGCTTACCTTCACAGTAAAACAAAACCTCAAACCTTATATGTTGTAATGGCCAAAACCTCCGTTTTAAAATGTGTGTTTCATTGTATTCATATCTACACAGCACAGCATTTCTCAGATAATCATTAAAAACCTCATTAATAGCATACCAGGGAGTGTAAGTGCGTGTTTTTCTGCACGTAGCCCTCATACTTGATCCTAAATAAATCGAGATGTTTTGAAAATTTGTTTTTTTTTTCCCACAACTTGCATACCAATAATATAATGTGTTTATCAGTCCTGTGATTTCTATAATTCTAAGACTTTTCATCTTGGTGCTGCAGTTTCCACGTTGAGAGTATAAGGTATGTTCACATTGCATTTTTATCACACATTAGTGGTTCAGTTGGGACTTCCGTCAGAAGTTCTGAAAAATGGAATTTGGGTGGAACCCCCAATGGGACTTTTGACTTTAATGTAGTGGTAGAGTGACCGTTACTTTGTGCTCTGTCTGTCCTCCATTTCGGTGGTGTCAGCCTTTTTGTGATACACAACACAAAAGTATGCCCCACTGCTCCTTAGTGCCCACCTCAATAAGGTAAATACTGACAATACGAGAGGCCAGAATGAGCCCAAAGTGACCCACTCTGCCCTGTAAGTCAATGGCCCAAACGGGAATTCAGTCAAAATCCTGGTTTTCATGGTAGGAACCAGAGATGTGTGTTAAAAATGCAATTTTTGACCTAGTGTTAATTGTAAAATGCAAAAGCACAAAACATAAAGCAGTCAAGTCAAATATCAAAAACTACAAATTAGTGCATTTATTATCACAGTTTTTTTGTTCCTGTTTTCAGTAGCATTTTAACATAGAATGCAGATTTCCCAGCGCTAAACAAGTAGAGGATATAAAAAAATCTTCAAATCCCTGTGAAAATACCAGGTTTTTGTCATATAAAATAAAAATCATACCAAGAAGAATCACTTCAGAACTTTTTCCATCTTTAATGTCACCCCTTAATCTTGACAAATCTATTAAAATTTACACATCTATTAAGAAGCAAACTAAAATAATTTTAAAGAAATTAAAATGACAAAACTGGTTGCGGTTGAGTTCGGAATTAGCCAATTATATGTAAAATCATGTTAAATAGTAGTCAGTACACAGCTGCCATTGTTTATAGCAATTGTAATTAACTCAGTATAAAGTTTAGCTGTTCTAGTAGGATTTTCCAGATAATTTTTTAGTTGCACATTACAGCAAAAGCCATTGTCGGTAAACAGCATACAACACAGCAAAGGGATCTCATTGTTGAAAATTACCAATCAGGAGAAGGGTACAAATACAGGCATTAGGTATACGATGGAACATAGTGAAGACTGTCATCAATAAGTGACTTAAATTTGGCACAACATTATATTACTTAGACCTGGACGTCCCCTAACAATCGATGAAAAGACGAGCGGAAAATTGGTCCAGGAGGCTGCCAAGAAGTCTACAGCAACACTAAATGGGCGGCAGGAATGTCTGGTAAGTACTGGTTGTGTCCTGTATGTGACAACAATCCCCTGTATTCTTCATCTGTCTGTTCTGTGGGGTAGGGTAGCAAGAAGGACGTCTTTCCTTACAGATGAAAAACATCCAAGCTGCAGCGGTAACGTATTGGAGCTGTTTTTCAGCAGATGGAGCTGAGACTTTAGTCAAGGCAAATGGGATTATGAACTGTTCCAAAGTCCATGTCTCATCCAAACCTTTAGGCATCTATTAAAAAGCTGAAGATAAGTGAGAATTTTACCTTTCAGCACAACAGCTGTAAGCATGTAAATCAAGAAAAGAATGGCTTTGCCAGAAGACCAAGGTTTTGAAATGACCCACCTTTAGGTTTACCTAAAGAGGGCGCTGTACACAGGAAATGTCCTTGCAGTCTGACAGATTTGGAGTGCTACTGCAAGAAAGAGTGGATAAAGATAACCAATTATAGATATGTCATGCTGATAGACTTCTATCCAAAAAAGACTGAATGCTCTCATAAATTCAAAGGGTATTTCAAAAGAGTACTAGTTTAAGGGTGTGTATATGTGGCAACCGCATAAATTTAGTTCTATGAAATCATTTTAGGCAGAAAAATAAAAATAGTTTTCTATTGTACAGATTGGGTGAAATTAAAGGTGGAAAAAGTTCTCAAATGATTCTTCTTGATAAGATTTTTTTACATGACAAAAACCTGGCATTTTAAGACTGGTGTTTAGATTTTTTTTACAACCACTGTGCTTCAAAGTTTGATATTGGAGTAAATCTGTTCATTTTATAAGGTTATGCTGATTTGAACAAGCTGGTCTATTTTCTATAATAATTGGTGGGTCATAAGGGAGGAGATCCTCATCAGCTGAAGACGAGTTTTGGTCTGTGTTCACAAAGTTTGGAATGTTGAATTTTGCTAGACCATTAGGATCCTCTTTAACTACACAGTTTCTGACAGTCTGGTGAATAATAATTCCATTGTCTGTTGATCGGTCAGTTGACTTTGCTCTGTCTGACTGATCAACCTCATTAATGAAGCAATGAAAGAGTGACCTAGATTCTTCTGCTCCTTGCTGGGGGAAGATTCTATCACCTTTTAACCTAATACCAAAGTCCGCTTCAAAACTGTTCCTTTGGAATCTCTTTTCAGATGGATCCATATTTCTAATATTTAACAGGGGACAAAAGTTAAGACATTAGTCAGTTTTGCAAACAATAGTATATTTCAAATTTACAGTACAATATTGAATTATCTCTAATCACATATATAAACATCCATATTTAAGATTTTTACAGAGACACTAATGCATTGAATGCTGTACACTGATGACAAAAGGGTAACAATATTTTAAACTTTTGACTTTCAGGTTCCATATCTCACCATCCAATACTGGTTCGAACATGAATATACCATCATTTTTTTGACAATCATCTTGGCTATCTCATACAGAAATTTAACTTGCATATGATTAGTTATGCAGATTCTTGTCATGTCACTGCATGTCACTTTTTTGCTCCTAAAAATTAAAATTATTTTTTTTATTATTATGTTAGTATTTTGTTAAACCACCTTTGGCTTTCTACACTGAATCCTTCTAGACATGCTCTTGATCAGATTCAAGCATCTCAACTGAAATCTGATCCCAGGTCACTTTTACACGTTCCCTAAGTTGATGCATACTTGTCGACTCACTTATGTATACAGTTTTTTTTTCAACTCTACCCAAAAGTGTTCAATAGGACTGAGGTCTGGGGACTGTGGGAGAAAATCCAGCATCTCCATTTCATTATCATTGAACCATTTCTTCACTAATCTCAACATTTGCTTGGCGTTGTTGTCCTGCTGGAACACTATGTCGTCCTTTTCATAGTACTTGAATGTATGAAGTTAACTTATCTTGTAGGATACTCACATATAGCTCAGCATTGACATCACTATCATCTTGGTCAAATACCAATGCCTTTGACTGTGAAATAATCCCATATCATCAGGCTTCCTCCACCGAACTTAATTCCTTTAATTTTGAACCGTTAGCCTCTTTTCCCCTTGTTTCTTCCAAACCCATATGAACTCAGGGCTTACAGTCATGGCCAAAAGTTTTGAGAATGACACAAATATTATATTTTCACATGATCTGCTGCCCTCTGGTTTTTATGTGTGTTTGACAGATGTTTTTATCACAGACAGAAATATATAATTGCAAACATATGAGTAACAAAAGCTTATATTGACAGTTAGAATGAGTTAATGCAGCAAGTCAATATTTGCAGTGTTGACCCTTCTTCTTCAGGACCTCTGCAATTCTCCCTGGCATGCTCTCAATCAACTTCTGGACCAAATCCTGACTGATAGCAGTCCATTCTTGCACAATCAATGCTTTCATTGTGTCAGAATTTTTAGGTTTTTGTTTGTCCACCCGTCTCTTGATGATTGACCACAAGTTCTCAATGGCCATGGACCCAAAATCTCTATGTTTTGTTCCCTGAGCCATTTAGTTATCACCTTTGCTTTATGGCAAGGTGCTCCATCATGCTGGAAAAGGCATTGTTGATCGCCAAACTGTTCTTGGAGGGTTGGGAGAAGTTGCTCTTGGAGGACATTCTGGTACCATTCTTTATTCATGGCTGTGTTTTTAGGCAAGACTGTGAGAGAGCCGATTCCCTTGGCTGAGAAGCAACCCCACACATGAATGGTTTCAGGATGCTTAACAGTTGACATGAGACAAGACTGGTGGTAGCGCTCACATTGTCTTCTCCGAATGAGGCGTTTTCCTGATGTCCCAAACAATCGAAAAGGGGATTCATCAGAGAAAATAACTTTACCCCAGTCCGCAGCAGTCCACTGCCTGTACCTTTTGCAGAATATCAGTCTGTCCATGATGTTTTTTCTGGAGAGAAGTGGCTTCTTTGCTGCCCTCCTTGAGACCAGGCCTTGCTC
Source organism: Oophaga sylvatica (assembly GCA_033576555.1). Taxonomy (NCBI): domain Eukaryota; kingdom Metazoa; phylum Chordata; class Amphibia; order Anura; family Dendrobatidae; genus Oophaga; species Oophaga sylvatica. The sequence continues at coordinate 266,331,207 of JARQOD010000005.1, read as the reverse complement.
CAAGAGTCTCCACCTCACAGTGCGTGCAGATGCACTCACACCTGCCTGCTGCCATTCCTGAGCAAGCTCTGCACTGCTGGTAACCCGATCCCGCAGCTGAAAGCTGTCCAGTGGTGTCATTCTTACTTAATCATGACAGATTGATCTCCAGCCATGTCCTCATCAACACCCACACCTGTGTTAATGGAGCAATCACTGAAAAGAGGTTAGCTGGTCCTTTTAAGGCAGGGCTGCAATGATGTTGAAATGTGTTTTGGGGGATAAAGTTCATTTTCTTGCCAAATATTGACTTTGCAAGTAATTGCTGTTAAGCTGATCACTCTTTATAACATTCTGGAGTATATGCAAATTGCCATTAGAAAAAGTGAAGCAGTAGACTTTGTAAAAATTAATATTTGTGTCATTCTCAAAACTTTTGGCCATGACTGTAGTCTAATGACTTTCATCTCATTGCTCCAAGTCACCAGTTTCCTTTCTTCTACTGTCCACTTTTCGTACTTCTTTGCAAACATGAGCTGATGCTTCTTATGACGATAATGAAGTCAAGGCTTCTTCACCTTTTTTCGGGCCACCATTCCAGACTAGTGTAAAGTGCGTCGCACTGTACTTGCATGGACCTCTGTAATCTCACTATTACGAAGCATACCAGCCACATCCATTGCTTTGTTTGTTACACTAGAACTGATACATCTTGTGATGAGCTGACTTGTTGACTCCGATATTTTACTTGGACGTCCACCTCTTGGATTTTAAATGGATGGACAGACTTTATTTCGTATTCTTCCAATTGTCATTGCACTCACATGATGCAGTTTGGCAATTTTGTTGGGCGAGAGACCGCTATCAATGAGCTGGTTGATGCTGTCTCTTTTTTTCTTGGCTACTCCTCGATTCGAACCAATGACCTTTCGCTGAGGGAATCAACCTAATAACACACTGAGCTATTAGGGAATGTGAGAACAGGTTGTATTTTGAAGTATACAGGAAGAAATAGATTTTTCCACTACCAGGAGCAAAACAGTAACAATGCAGTGACATGACAAGAATCATATGTTAAATAATTGCAAGTCAAATTTCTGTATGAGATAGTCAAGATGATAGTCTATAAAATGATGATAGTCTCAGCAGTAGTGGAGGGTGAGATATGCAGCCTGAAAGTCAAGAGTTTCCTAACAGTGCTACCCTTTTGCTCAGTGTATATTGACTTTTTTGCTACACTGATATACAGTGGGTTTGAAAAGTATTCAGACCCCTTTAAATTTTTCACTCTTTGTTTCATTGCAGCCATTTGGTAAATGCAAAAAAGTTCATTTTTTTCTCATTAATGTACAATCTGCACCCCATCTTGACTGAAAAAAAATTGAAATGTAGAATTTTTTGCAAATTTATTAAAAAGGAAAAACTGAAATATCACATGGTCATAAGTATTCAGACCCTTTGTTCACTAACGTTCACCATACAACCTGATGGAACTAGAGAGGATCTGCAAGGAAGAAGGGCAGAGGATCCCCAAATACCGGTGTGAAAAACTTGTTGCATCATTCACAAGAAGATTCATGGCTGTACAAAAGGGTGCTTCTTCTCAATACTGAGCAAAGGGTCTGAATACTTATGACCATGTGATATTTCAGTTTTTCTTTTTTAGTAAATTTGCAAAAGTTTCTACATTCCTGGTTTTTATCAGTCAAAATGGGGTGCAGAGTGTACATTAATGAGAAAAAAAGAACTTTTTAGAATTTACCAAATGGCTGCAATGAAACAAAGAGTGACAAATTTAAAGGGGTCTGAATACTTTCCGAACCCACTGCCCCAAAAGGCAGTCATGTCAAATGTTTCACCGCACGAGTCAGGTCCAATTTGCTGTGCATAGACTTAATGTCCAACTTGTCTCCATGGACTTCAAACGACTTTTGAAAGAAACCTGTGTTATGTATGGCACTAAGACATTACCAGCAGATTCTCTTAAGTTTGTAAATTGCAAAGTGTGACTTCCATGGATTAGTATTGGTTTGTCTAGCATAACTCACAATTGCTTGATCGGATTTAGATCTGGGTAACTTGTTGATTAACATTTAGTCTTGTTCCTCAAACTATTCCTGAAATATTTATGCAGCATGACAGAAGGCATTATCCTTAGGAAAGCATAGGCAAATACTACAAGCAATGATGGGCTTTACTTGGTCAGCAACAATGTTTAGGTAAGGGTAGGTTCTTGGAGAATACTGTATTATTGTGAACCTAGACTAAGTGAAATATGTCAATCTCTTAATGTCTACATTAAGATTTCCCAGCAGAACACTGCAGAGCATCATGCTGCTTGCCTCCTTCCTATAATGCAGCTTGGAGCCATCTGTCTCCCATGTAAGTGATGCACACAGTGGTGAACAAACAACATGCCATTTCTGAATATTTCTGAGGCTCGCATGCCCAAGGTATATACCACTCTGTGGCTATGAACCCCTATATGCAGCAAACTATGATTCACTGTTTTCTTAAACTGCTTTCTATCATTCTACAAGCATTAACTTTTTGGACGCCCATGACCCTTTCACTGGTTTGCCGAGAATCCATCTCTGGATTTCTTTTGATAGACACTAACCACGTTGTACTGGGAAAACCTTGGAAGGTCTGATTTTGTGAAGATTCACTGACCAGTCCACTAACCTTAATTTGGCCCTTGTCAAAATCAGTCAGATCCATACACATTAACTTCAAGAACTGACTTTTCACCTGCTGTCTAATCTAACCCTTGAGAGGTCCAATAGTAATGAGTGCTTAAAAGTTTGTGAACCCTTGCGAATTTTCCATCACCCGGACAGCACCGTACTAAGGGAGAGCATCCACCCCCAGGAACAGGAAATTTACATAACTAAAAAGGCAGTACCTCTGCGTATGTCTCTGTGTGGTTTACTGTTCCTGGAAGAGATTGGCTAGACTGGTAAGTGAGTTGCAGGCTATTTCAATTAATCCACTTTTCACAATCATCCTAGAAGATAGATATTAAGACCTGACTCGAACAGATTGAGATACCAGTGCTTAGGGATCCAAAAAGATGGTCGCCACATGGAGACACTTTCTGCTGCATTACATCACTTCCAGTGGGGCAGTCACATGATCTGCTACAACCGGAACTTAATACATCAGTAAGTGATACGCATCGCAGCAGCTGAGGCGCACTGCCTTTCCTATAATAACAGCTCATGGCCCTTGTTAGCGCTTCTCTCTTATGCACCATGATGCCATTCTGCGCTGTTTCTACATCCATTTGGCCTGTAGATCCCAGTCTAGTTGAATGTATAAACGCTGTTTTCATCTTACTATACCTTTAACTCTCACAATCGATTAATTGCATACCATTTTTTTCTTTCACAGTGTGACTCCAGCCATTCACACTCCTTGCCACTCTCTGGTAACTACTGACTGGAACTATATACATGTGTGTCTTTCTGACTATATACTCTATAGTCCTTTTTCTATAATCTATCATACAGCTAATTTCAGCACTATTATTCTATAATATTAGGCTCATGATGACATGAGAATGATTTTTCCCTTAATTTTGGGTTTGCATTTTTTTTGTTTTTCTGTTTTTGTTGCTATGAGAGACTACTATTTGTCACATTTATACAGATCTGTATGTTTTTATGTATACTTGTGATATTCTTTTGTAGTTCTGAAGAAGGCCATTTGTGGCCGAAACATCAATTTTTTGCAACAGAGTTGTTGCAAAAATAATTTATTTAATGTAATATCATTATTTGCGGTGCCAAATTTCTTATACTACATAGAATGGTGAAGTCCAAACTCAGTAGAGATGGTTTTGTAACCTTTACAGCCTGATGAGAATGAACATCTTTTGAGGTACTCAAAAATTTTCTTTTATTTCGTGCCACGATACACTTATACATACATGCACAAAGAACCAACAAAAAACGAACAAAGATTCCCAAAGTAGTATAAAAGTATAAATTTTATTAAATAATATAACATACAGGGAATACGGACAGGCAAGGGAAGGAGGTAAAGACCAAAATTGTATACGCAAAATGAGGGGTGCTACAGAGGAGATTGGGGTCATGCATGAAATAGTAAAGGGGCATAACAATAGCAGTCACGATAGATCATTGTGCATATTCATTATCCAAGATCACATGTGTGATCATATACTGCCCATATAAACTGCCCACATGTATCCACAAAGCGGAAACAAGGCTATAATCAAGTATATATATATACCACCCACATATGTTGCACGCATGTGCCACAGAGCGGAAACAAGGCTACAATCAAATATATGTATGAATCACCCAAGAATGATACCGTTATCTAAATATAGGCAATAGCATGTACAAAATAAATGTTGATCCCAAAACAGGGAAATAACGGCAATTACCTAAATAGCTGCAGGTAGAGACGTCTCCTCCGTGCACCCTCCCCGATTTTCCCATGATCGTCCAACTATCATGATACATCTCCTCTTCATTCTAATCATCAACTATCAAGATTTTTATTTTTAATTATCTTATTCCATGAACATCTTCAAGCATATGTGGTCATATATTATGTTTGTATATATGTCCCATCCATGTTGTCCCTTTTGTATATATGTCATATGTTTTCCAAATTCTATAATAATTTTTGTTATATTTTCACACATGTTTACTTATGTGATTAAGCCGTCATCCTTATATATTCTAATACGTATATTTTCAAGCATATGTGGTCATCTATTATGTTTGTATATATGTTTCACCCATGTTGCCCCCCTTTTCTGTTTATATGTTATATGTTTTCTAATTTTTCATAATAATTTTTGTCATATTTTTACATATGTTTATTTATTTAGGTGATCAAGCTGCCATCTCTATATGTTTTCATACTTACCCTCCTCTTGATCTCGGCGTCTGCTGGTACGCTTGCGTGTCGCGGTCTCGGCCCGTCAGGTCGCTTTTGGCATCTTCCGTTGCTGTGGTGATGGTCGCTCTTTTGTGACGTCACCGCCCTCGTGATGCCGACGCGGCCAGGCGTCCCAGTCCCTGTGGCAACGCACGCGTCATCAGAAGCAGCGGCGATATCAACATACGAGAGTCAGTGCTGACGTCAGCGCAAGAGACTCTCTTACATTGAAAGCACATTTCCATCATTTGTGTTGTACGTACTGATGGCTGCTTGTTCGCAAGTGGGTGATATTCCTGAGGGACATCATATGGGTGGTATTTGATAAGTTAATTAGGTGCACCACCTGTCAATTTGTATCATGGGCGGTGCAGTCACATGATCGTTGTTGATTGTTTTCATTGGTTGAGGCAGCGTTTTTATATTCCCCTTCATTCTACTCATACACACCCCTTGAGAAAGGCCACTATCGCCGAAACGCGCGTCGGGGAGGGTGCACGGAGGAGACGTCTCTACCTGCAGCTATTTAGGTAATTGCCGTTATTTCCCTGTTTTGGGATCAACATTTATTTTGTACATGCTATTGCCTATATTTAGATAACGGTATCATTCTTGGGTGATTCATACATATATTTGATTGTAGCCTTGTTTCCGCTCTGTGGCACATGCGGGCAACATATGTGGGTGGTATATATATATACTTGATTATAGCCTTGTTTCCGCTTTGTGGATACATGTGGGCAGTTTATATGGGCAGTATATGATCACACATGTGATCTTGGATAATGAATATGCACAATGATCTATCGTGACTGCTATTGTTATGCCCCTTTAGTATTTCATGCATGACCCCAATCTCCTCTGTAGCACCCCTCATTTGCGTATACAATTTTGGTCTTTACCTCCTTCCCTTGCCTGTCCGTATTCCCTGTATGTTATATTATTTAATAAAATTTATACTTTTATACTACTTTGGGAATCTTTGTTCGTTTTTTGTTGGTTCTTTGTGCATGTTTTGCTTTGCGATATTCCCTATTAATTTTTCCAGTTAATTGCCTATTTATTTATCCAATTATTTATGGTTAATAATTTTTAGGCTATTTCCATGAAAGTCGTTTTGTACTTATACATACATGTGGTGAGAAGAACAAACTTTGATAGATCTCACTCTGACCTGATTGTTATCCCATTGACTGAAACCACCAGACCCTAATTTCACCTTTAACCCCTTAGTGACAGCCAATTTGCAGCTTAATGACCGGGCCAATTTTTACAATTCTGACCACTGTCACTTTATGAGGCTATAACTCTGGAACGCTTTAACGGATCCCGCTGATTATGAGATTGTTTTTCGTGACATATTGTACTTCATGATAGTGGTAAAATTTCTTTGATATGACTTGTGTTTATTTATGAAAAAATGGAAATATGGTGAAAATCTTTAAAATTTTGCAATTTTCAAACTTTAAATTTTTATGCTCTTAAATCAGAGATATGTCACAAAAATAGTTATTAAATAACATTTCCCACAAGTCTACTTTACATCAGCACAAATTTGGAACCCAAATTTTTTTTTGTTAGGAAATTATAAGGGTTAAAAGTTGACCAGCGATTTCTCATTTTTACAACAAAATTTACAAAACCATTTTTTAGGGACCACCTCAAATTTAAAGTGACTTTGAGGGGTCAATATGACAGAAAATACCCAAAAGTGACACCATTCTAAAAACTGGACCCCTCAAGGTGCTCAAAACCATATTCAACACGTTTATTAACCCTTTACGTGCTTCACAGGAAGTGAAGCAATGTGGAAGAAAAAATTAAAATTTAACTTTTTTTGCAAAAAATTTACTTCAGAACAATTTTTTTTGTTTTCAGTGCTAAAAGAAAAAATGAACCACAAAATTTGTTGTGCAATTTCTCCTGAATACACAGATACCCCATATGTGGGGGTAAACAACTGCTTGGGCGCACGGCAGAGCCTGGAAGGGAAGGAGCACCGTTTGACTTTTTCAACGCAGAATTGGCTGTAATTGAGATCGGACGCTGTTAGGGTCTGCGGAACGCACCAGATAAATATAAATAGTGGGTGCGTTCGCAGCCCGGGGTCTACCGTGCAGGCAGAGCCTGCTGCTAGTGAGAAGGCGGTATAGGCAAACTCTGTTACTTCACAGAGCCGCAAATATAAATACTGTGGCACAATATGGTGGTATAAGCGAACTCTGTTACTCCACAGAGTTGCTGAGGTAGAGACGCAGAGATAGGTACTGTGTCCTGTTAACTCCACAGGGATACACAGATAACTGCTGTGCAGATAGCAGTCCGTGATCATGCAGACAGCAACGCAATCAAGCAATCTCACCGGAGAAGCCGGTATTCTAGGGGCTTATTTCAGCCAAGCCCTAACCACGTACACACAAATCTCACCGGAGGTGCCGGTATTCTAGGGGCTTATTTCAGCCGAGCCCTAACCACATGCGTGCATGATCACACTGGCGCAAAGCACATAATGCAATTGATACTAGTGCATGGCCATACAACCCTTTTACAGAAGCAACTACAGGGCCTGCCAGAAAATAACCAATGAGAAACTGTTCAGAACACATGTAGTTTCAGGACCTTCCTGGCGGACCAATAGGAGCTGCTGCAATGACTGAGCATGTGACCCCTGATCTCCAATGAGAGATCTTACCCTGGGCATGCTCAGAAGGGGAAACGCAGGACTTAGTCTGCTCGCCGCTGACCAGCACTGGCCACAATAGCAGAACCTGGAGAGGCAGCAGTAAACCTCTGCACAGTACTAGGCTGAGCAAGACACTGGGACCGACGTCTGCTGAGGAGACTCCACTGCGGCCGGAGACGGATGGGGGTCCGCAGCGGGAATGGCTCGAGATTCCCCCTGTGCAGAGGCGGGAACTCGACCTCTAACATTACCCCCCCTAGGACCCCACTTCCTTGGGCCTCGCTACGCTCGAAGGCAGCAATGAGCTGTGGAGCCTGAATACGCTCAGCAGGCTCCCATGACCTATCCTCAGGCCCATAACCCCTCCAATCCACCAAATAAAACTTTGTCAAGTACCACCTTGCATCCCAGAATAGCATTCACCTCATAATCATCCGTAGACGAACCCGATGTCCTGGCAGATGACTCGGAAAACCGGGACAAGTATACGGGTTTCAGGAGGGAGACATGAAATGTGTCGGTGATACCCAGGCGTGGCGGAAGGGCTAGACGGTAGTCCACAGGATTGAACTGTTCGAGGACCTTGAAGAGACCTAAGAAGCGAGGTGCAAACTTAGTAGACTCTACTCGCAGCCTGATGTTGCGGGTAGAGAGCCACACTAAGTCTCCAGGGGCAAAAGTCGGAGCGGGGTGCCAATGTGCGTCGGCGGTGGACCTCATCCTCTCCTTGGAGGCCAGAATGGCATCCTGAGTGTGGTCCCAAATGTCCTGTGCCTCCACAGCCCAGTCTGCCACCCTGGAGTTGGTGGAAGACACGGGCATAGGTACAGGAACCCGCGGATGCTGACCGTAATTAAGGAGGAACGGAGTTTGTCCAGTGGAATCAGCCACGGCGTTGTTAAATGCAAACTCCGCCCACAGTAGCAAGGATGCCCAGTCATCCTGCCTGGCCGAAACAAAATGACGCAGATATGTGACCAAGGTCTGGTTGGCCCTCTCTACCAACCCATTTGTCTCGGGATGATAGACAGAAGAGAGATTTAATTCTATACTGAGAAGGCGACAAAGCTCTCTCCAGAACCAAGACGCAAACTGGGGACCCCGGTCACTGACGATTTTGTCCAGCATACCGTGTAAACGGAAGATGTATCTGATAAACAGTGCTGTCAATGTCCGTGCATGTCCATATGATGGTGCAACCACGAGACTTGGGTAGGCCTACCACAAAGTCCATCCCGACCATCTCCCAGGGCCTGTCTGCCACCGGCAATGGATAAAGTAACACAGCTGGCCGTTGACGAGGGGACTTGTTTTTGGCACAGGAGACACATGCCCGAATATAGTCTCCAACGTCTTGGACCATATGCGGCCACCAGTACGTCCTCGCCAGAAGCTCGGATGTCCTTTTTTTCCCAAAATGTCCACCCACCCTGGACGAATGGGCCCAAGAGAGAACCTCCGGTCGCAAATTAGATGGTACAAAAGTCTTGCCGGACGGCACAGACTCTAGCGACACCGGAGCTACAGTTCTCAGGCTCTCAGAGGGGACAATAAGCCGCGGCTCCTCTTTGGAGGACACGACGGAGCGAGAGGGAGAGTCAGCCCGGATATTCTCTCCCGAAAGAAAATGGAGGGAGAAGTGAAAGCGGGAGAAAAATAAGGACCATCTGACCTGACGGGAATTTAGTCGCTGGGCAGTTTGTAAATAAACCAGGTTTTTGTGATCAGTAAAAACTTGGAAGGGAAAGCGGGCCCCCTCCAACAGATGTCTCCACTCAGAGAAGGCCAACTTCATTGCTAGCAACTCCCTGTCCCCGATGGAATAATTCCTCTCCGCTGGTGTGAAGGTCTTGGAAAAGAAGAAGCAAGGATGCTTCCGACCTTGAGCATCCTTCTGGAAGAGGACTGCTCCCGCACCAACGGACGAGGCATCCACCTCCAAAATAAAGGGCTTATCAACATCAAGGCGATGTAGGATGGGAGCCCTAGCAAAATGGGACTTAATAGAAGTGAAGGCCTTGGAGACCTCTTCTGACCACAATTTGGGATTTGCTCCCTTCTTGGTGAGGGCTACCAAGGGAGCTGCCAAAGTTGAAAAGTGGGGAATAAACTGACAATAGTAATTAATGAACCCCATAAAGCGCTGCACCGCTTTCAGAGAATGGGTTTCTTGCCAGTCCATCATCGCCTGTAGTTTGGCAGGATCCATAGCCAGTCCCTGGGCAGAGATGATATAGCCCAGGAACGGTAAGGACTCCTGCTCAAACATACATTTCTCCAACTTAGCGTAGAGAGAATTTGCCCGTAAGAGGTCGAAGTCTCTGCGGACATCTTTCCGGTGGGAGTCAATATCTGGGGAGAAGATGAGAATATCATCCAGATAGACTACGACTGAGGTGGAAAGCATATCCCGGAAAATGTAGTTAACAAAGTCTTGGAAGACGGCTGGGGCATTACAGAACCCGAAGGGCATCACCAGATATTCATAGTGCCCATCTCTGGTATTGAAAGCCGTCTTCAATTTGTCCCCCTCACGGATGCGAATCAGGTTATAAGCACCCAGCAGATCTAATTTGGTAAATACCCTTGCTCCCCGTAGCCTATCAAAGAGCTCCGAAATCAGGGGCAACGGGTATTTATTCTTAACGGTAATGGTGTTAAGACCCCTGTAATAGATGCATGGACGTAATTCTCAGTTTTTCTTCTGAACGAAGAAGAACCCCGCCCCTGCTGGTGACACTGACTTCCTAATGAATCCTCTTGCCAGATTTTCCTGAATGTTTTGAGACATAGCCTCCGGGAGAGAAAGGGGATAGACTCGTCCCCGAGGAGGTTCTGCTCCGGGCAAGAGGTCAATAGGACAGTCATAGGGACGGTGAGGCGGAAGGATCTCCGCAGCCTTCTTGGAGAACACGTCTGCATAGGCCCAATAGTATTTGGGGAGGGAAGTAAGATCTGCGGGCATCTCTGTAGTAATCACCTGAATGCATTCCCTCATACATCTGCCTTTACACGACTCACTCCAACCCAATATCCTCCCAGAGATCCACTCAATATGTGGGGAATGGAAACGGAGCCATGGCATCCCCAGCAATATCTCATCTATTCCCTCGGAAATGACAAGGAGTGAGATAATTTCCTGATGAGAAGGGGACATAGATAACATGAAAGGGATGGTCTGATGTGTGATTTGTGAAGGCAGTGTCGACCCATTCACTACTCGAACAGTCATGGGTTTGGCGAGCATCACCAGAGGTATAGAGTGGCGGAGAGCGAAGGTAGAGGACATGAAATTTCCTTCGGTTCCAGAGTCCACACAAAGTGTAACTGTTATAGTGGATGAGCCTAAATTGATTGTCCCCTTAAAGGACAACTTGGAGGCGTGTACTGCTGTGTCTAGTGCACCCCCTCCAATGGTTACTAGACGCGGTCGTTTTCCTGACCGTTGTGGACATTTATTGGCATAATGCCCTAACTGTTGGCAAACATTACAAATCACAGGTGCTCGAGCGGCCCGAGACTTAGGTCTCGCTCGAGAAACCTCCATAGCCTCAGGGGAATTGGGCACCTGAACAGAAGATTCAAGAGGTCTGGCGAAGGTGGGCGCCAGCCGGAACCTCTGCCTACACTGGATCCGCTCCAACCTCCGCTCGTTAAACGGAGGTCGATGCGGGTTGATATGGTAATGAGCTCCTCCAGTGTGGCTGGAATCTCCCTGTTGGACAAGGCGTCCTTCACATGGTCTGCCAGTCCCCTCCAGTACAATGGTATAAGGACTTTATCTGGCCACTCCAGCTCAGAGACCAGAGTCCAAAATTGGACGGCGAACTGGCTGACCATGGATGAACCCTGGGTGATTGCCAACAGTTGGAGAGCCGTATCGTGGGTGACACGAGGTCCCAAAAAGACCTGTCTTAGAGTATCCAAGAAGAGAGGAGCACTCTGCATCACACGATCATCGCGCTCCCACAACGGCGTTGCCCACTCCAACGCCCTGCCCGACAAAAGGGATATGATAAACCCACTTTCACCCGCTCCGTGGAAAACGTGCAGCCAGGAGCTCTAAATGTATGGAGCACTGACTGACGAAACCCCGACATTGTTTACCAGTTAACTAATCTGGAAGTGGGAGGCAGGAAAAAGTCGGAGCAGGGGTATCAGAGGACAAACTGGCTGCAGCTACACTAGCAGCCTGAACAGCAACTGCGGTAACATCCACAGCTGAGGTTGTGCGCTCTAGAGTCGCCAACCTACCCTCCAGCTGCTGGATATACCGCTGCAGACGCTGGTCGTCCGCCATTTTACTAGCTAGACCCTGGCGCTAGTATACTGTTAGGGTCTGCGGAACACACCAGATAAATATAAATAGTGGGTGCATTCGCAGCCCGGGGTCCACCGTGAAGGCAGAGCCTGCTGCTAGTAAGAAGGCGGTATAGGCAAACTCTGTTACTTCACAGAGCCGCAAAGATAAATACTGTGGCACAATATGGCGATATAAGCGAACTCTGTTACACCACGGAGTCGCTGAGGTAAAGACGCAGAGATAGGCACTGTGTCCCTCCACAGGGATACACAGATAACTGTTGTGGCTGATAGCAGTCCGTGATCATGCAGACAGCAACGCAATCAAGCAATCTCCTCACTGGAGAAGCCGGTATTCTAGGGGCTTATTTCAGCTGAGCCCTAGCCACATGCGTGCATGATCACACTGGCGCAAAGCACATAATGCAATTGATACTAGGGCATGGCCATACAACCCTTTTATAGAAGCAACTACGGGGCCTGCCAGAAAAGGACCAATGAGAAACTGTTCAGAACACATGTAGTTTCAGGACCTTCCTGGCAGACCAATAGAAGCTGCTGCAGTACCTGAGCATGTGACCCCTGATCTCCAATGAGAGATCTTACCCTGGGCATGCTCAGAAGGGGAAACGCAGGACTTAGTCCTAAAGACGTCTGCTCGCCGCAGACCAGCACTGGCCACAATAGCAGAACCTGGAGAGGCAGCAGTAAACCTCTGCACAATACTAGGCTGAGCAAGAAACTGGGACCGACGTCTGCTGAGGAGACTCCACTGCGGCCGGAGACGGATGGGGGACCGCAGCGGGAATGGCTCGAGATTCCCCCTGTGCAGAGACGGGAACTCGACCTCTAACAGACGCCATGTTGCGCCTAAACAGTGGAAACCCCCCAACAAGTGACACCATTTTGGAAAATAAGGGCCCCGTCTCACATAGCGACACACCAGCGATCCCGACAACGATCAGGGTCGCTGGTGTGTCGCTACATGATCGCTGCTGAGCTGCCAAACAGGCAGCGATCAGGACAGCGACACTGCGGGTAAAGTCGCCTAGTTACCCGCAGTGTACCTTGGATACCGGCGCGCTGATGCAGGGAACTGGTAACCAAGGTACACGTCGGGTTTCCAGGTGCTGCGCGGTGCCTGGAAACCCGACGTGTACCTTGGTTACCAGCTCCCCTGCAGCAGCGCGCTGGTATCCAACGTACACGTCAGGTTTCCAGGCACAGCCCCGCGCCTGAAAACCCGATGTTTACCTTGGTTACCAGTAGATCGCTGGTCTCCTGCCTGTCACACGCAGCGATGCGTGCTGGCCAGCGGGAGACCAGCGATCAAAAAAAAGTCCTGGCATTTCTGACACGACCAGCGATTCACAGCAGGGGCCTGATCGCTGGTACGTGTCAGACATAGCGAGATCACTGCTGAGATCAATGTTTAGCAGCGATCTCGCTAGCGATCTCGCTATGTGAGATGGGGCCCTAAATCCCCTAAGGAACTTATCTAGATCTGTGGTGAGCACTTTGATCCTCCAAGTGCTTCACAGACGTTTATAACGTAGAGCCGTAAAAATAAATCATATTTTTTTTGACAAAAATGATTTTTTGCCCCCAATTTTTATTTTATCAAGGGTAGGAAGAGGAATTGGACCCCAAAGGTTGTTGTGCAATTTGTCCTGAGTATGCTGATGTGTGGGGGGTAAAACCTCTGTTTGTGTGCACGGTAGAGCTCAGAAGGAAAGGAGCACCGTTTGACTTTTAATCTCAAAATTGTGAGAGCGGATGCCATGTCGGGTTTGGACATGTGCCTAAACAGCAGAAACCCCCCAAAAACTGACCCCATTTTGGAAACTACACCCCTCAAAGATTTTATCCAGGGATATATTGAGCAATGAGAACCCACAGGTAGCATTAGGTCGTCATACTGAAAAAGTTAATTTTTTCCACAAAAATCTTATTTTAGACCAGAATTTCTCACTTTTGTCAGAGATTACACCAAAAAGTGAACCCCACAATTTGTTACCCACTTTCTTATGTGCGTGGCGATATCCCATATGTAGTCAAAAGTTCTATTTGGGCAAACTGCAGTGCTCAGACAGGAAGGGGGACAATGTGACAAATTTGGCTTTATTTGAAAATCCTTTCAGGAATTATTACTCATAGAGGGAGGCATGCTCCTAAAAATACATTGGCTGATTATAAAATTTGGTCTTGCTAACAAAACAGTTGTCCCGCATTTGCGTATATTGTAACACGAAGAATAAACTGTACTGGATTGACGGGCAAAATGTGGAAGAAAATGCAGCCAACTATGTGGCAAAGCTGAGTTTGTTCCAAAGATGAAAGAACACCAGCAGGGCAAGAATGGCAGACACTTTCAGAGACTGGTCGTACAATGTCCTTTTAGCTCCATCAATCCCTATATGAGAGACGAATGTGCCAATAGACGTTGTGCACCATAGCAAGCTCTCACCCGCCAAAGTCAGAACCGCTATATGCACAAAACAACCAATCCCCTACAGAATCTGTAAAGTATTGTCTGGTACCAGAGGTTCGTCAAGAACCATACAGTAAAGCCCATAGTGTATAAGTACAGAACTTCCTCATTTTTAGAAATTCTCCAATAAAAAGACCATGCCCGTATCACCAACATAAATATAAGTAATATAAATGGAAGCCAAAGTTTTGTGTAGCAAGACAGTCGTAAAAACAATCAAAGATAAATGGTTAAAAATGTTTGTGAGTAATCAAGTCCTAGAAGTAATTTTCAGATGACCTGACTTTTCATAACGAACACAGTGTTAGACACAGCAGCCGGGTTCCTGTAGCTGCCCAGCATTCTAGTGTGCCGGCTACTTAAGGCAATGAATATTCACTGCATTCCACTCCCATAGGCGTGGAATTGTATGAAAATTCCTTCCCTTTAGTAGCGACACACGTGAAAGCCAGCAGCTGCTGGAACCCGGCGGCTGCTGCTAACACTGTGCTCGCTAAAGAGCAATGAATATTCACTGTAGTCCCGATGTGGAGAACAGTGAGTACTCTGGCAGCTGCCCCAGAGTCTTGCCTCTTTTCGATTGTCCTGGTGTGGTGGCAAGCGGGGTAATGGTTTTTGGGTTGATGTGTAATATCTGCTGACATCAAGCCCAGGGGTAAGTAATGGAGAGGTGTCTATCAGAAAACCCCATTTCTAACCCCATAGTTAATAGAAACACACACACAGAAAAGTCCTTTATTTGTAAAAAGCACTCAATGACAGTTACCCATTTATTACCCCCCCAAAAATGACTTTTCAAGAATATTTGTGGGGTCCACACTCTGGGGTATACAGAGGTGGGTACGTGGAAGAGAATTTGTTGGAATAGTAGTTTGGTATGGGATTGATC
Source organism: Oophaga sylvatica (assembly GCA_033576555.1). NCBI lineage: Eukaryota > Metazoa > Chordata > Amphibia > Anura > Dendrobatidae > Oophaga > Oophaga sylvatica. Next base: position 266,315,946 of record JARQOD010000005.1, on the reverse strand, counting down.
AAGTGTTGAAATTAATTGTGGTATGGGGTAAAATGGGATGTACTAATGAAAATATTCTCTATTACTTGTTCCAAATTACTCTACTGGGGCCTCTAAGCAGAAAATAAAAAATTATATAAGAAAAACTAATAATTGTAGGTGGTGTGGTAGGTCTCAAAGCAGGGGGAGGTGCAAAGGCCTGGTTGGGATGGGCATGTGGGGCAATAGTACTGGAAATCTCTCCATTTGCCATACTTCCTGCAAACTCGACATCATTTTTGAGGATACCTTTGGGTGGGAGTGACAGGGACAGGGTGAGTAAAATGGCGATCTGCAAGTCTCCAGGAATCCACGGACTCGAGGCTTCCCCCGGTTCCATTGACTCAAACATGAGGCCCTCAATAATTTTTTTCCCGAAACTGGGGGAATGTACGGGATCCTTGGGATTTTTTATACAGGACAAAGCCACCTTTTTGTACCAGGCCCTGGTCTTCCGATTGACCAGTTATGGTTGCAGAACCTGGTCTGATAAGTCAACGCCACCCATAAATTTATTATAGTCTGTGACACAGACCGGTTTTGCCTTGTCCCTGGTGGCACCCCTCTCTGACCGTCACAGTGGTGTCCGCATGCAGTGTGGTTAGCATGTAGACGTCCTTCCTGTCATTCCACTTCACTGCAAGAAGTTGATCACTTGCGAGTGAGAATGACGCCCCCTTCTCCAAACGTCTGGACACCAACTGTGACGGAAACCCCACTCTGTTTTTCCTGACTGTCCCACAGGCCCCTGTATTTGCAGCTTATTTGGCGGTCCCTACCTTCATAAATTAGGAAGGTAGAGGTGTACCCTGATGAGCTCTCACAAATTTTGTATAATTTGATTCCGTATTTGGCAAGCTTGGAGTGGATAAATTGGCGCAATGACAGACGGCCCTTGTAGCTCATCAAGGACTTGTCGACTGCCACATTTTTCTCTGGGGTATAGGAATTTAGAAATGAAGTTTGTAGGAGGGAAATTAGGGGTCTCAATTTATTTAGCCGATCATAATTGGAGTCAGTTCTTGGGGGGGTTTGGGAATTAGCACTGAAGTGGAGGAATCTCATCAGGGCTTCGCAACGGACTTGAGACATGACGGCTGCAAATACAGGGGTGCTGTGGACAGTTTTGTTGCCCAGTAAGAGAGGAGTGTGTTTTTTTTTTTTTTTTTTACTAAACCCATATTCAGGTCTAAAAATTTTTTTATTTTGTGGACATTTGTGGAGATCCAGGAATGGGAATGAAAGGCAGTGGGTTTTTGGGAAATGTATTGTCGGGCATATAGGTTTGTTTGGTGGACGATTAATTCTAGGACTTCGGGCCTAATGAAAATTTGGAAAAAATCAATGGGGTTAAAATTAGCGACATCTACTCTTATTCCAGGGACAGCATAAAAAGGGAATTTGAGGGGAAAATGAGGTGTCATTATACCACAGCGATGGGGGGACTGCGGTACTTGGTCCTGCCTCCTCTGAACCTTCAGCAGTGACGACCGACTCCGCTACCATTGGGCTGGGGGATCCTGTGGAGGAAGAGTCGTCGTCACTGTCTGAAAGCTGCTCACCTTCAGAGGCAGATTTTGTTTCACTGCCAGAGCAAAGCAGGCTGTAAGCTTTATTTATTTCCCTGCCTAATGAAATACTAACCCTAATCTAACTCTAGTATTTTTTTTTCCTCCTAACCCTAATATGTGTAACCCTAACACGTGTAACCCTAACCTTAACCCTAACACGTGTAACCCTAACGGCAAAAAATTATTTAATAAAAATTATAAAAAAAATAATTTTTTTTATAATCCCCTGACAATGGGGATGCGGGGATTACGGAGAACGGGGGTGAGTTATTTAATTTTTAGGACGCTTGCAGACACTGAAATTACCTATTGCATTATTTCTGTGCTGTGTTGTGTATAAATATGTGATTCTTCAGATTTTGTATTAGTCTAGCCTGATGAAGAGACCTGAGTAGTCTCGAAAGCTTGCAATTTGTTAGCATCTTTTCAGTTAGCCATTAAAAGGTATCAACCACTGAGGACTCTCAACTCTAAATATTTTGCAGACACTGAAATGATTTTTTTCACTGTAAGGGCAGCACTTCAGCTGTAGTCTATCTCTCTTCTCTCCCAGAACAATCACAACAAGGAGAAAAGAGAGAAAGTACAGCCCAAGTGCTGCCATATTTACAAATATTAGGTTTTTTTTTTTACTGTGATAGGGTCTACCACAGTAATCAAAACCCAGCAGCCAATGAGAAAATTCTCACTGGTTGTCGGGTGCCGGACGACAGATCTTTCTTTCTGCCGGAGGAAGGAGGTGGGCCAGGTGACTGGGGAACCGCTGTATCAGCGTATAAAGGTACCATGGGGGGCATCGGAGGACCAGGGACCCTATTTCTCTCCTCTCTAATGTGCGATCACATCAGAGGGGAGAGAATTTTTTTTTTGCTGTCGCCGTTATACTGTTAATAACGGCAATCGCAACCCCGGGGTCGGTAAATACCTACCCGAATGATGTTCTCTGGGGTCTCAGCGAGATAATCGCCCAACCCCCCTCGGCAGATCGCGGTGAGCGCACTATGCATGCGCCCGCCATTTTCTGACCGGAAGAAGATGGCGGTGCCCACCGGAGGACGCAGGAAGGCCCAAGGACCAACGAGGGTACGAGGGGGGATTGGGGACCCTATTTCTCTCTCCTCTGATGTGCGATCACATCAGATGAGAGAGAAATTAAATGGCACATCAGATTTTTTTTGCTGTGGTCGCCGTTATACGGTTAAGGCCAGGGTCACACACAACGTCTAAAAAATCGAACCGTTTTAGTCGGACGATTATCGCACAAAAGTTTCATGAACATTGATCCGTCTGCCATCCGATTGTACTGCGATGATGCGATTTACGTTTCACATCCGATTGACATCCGACTTGCGAGATTTTGTCGGTGGCTAGCAAAACCGACATATAAGGGATCCAAATGAATAGTTTTTAAATCACAAAAGAAAGAATAGATATATAAACATAGAATACATATATATATATATATATATATATATATATATGTCATTGAGACATATATATACATATATTTATAGTTCATACACTTCTACATAGTATAATAGCCGCTTTTTCAATTGCCGGCTTTTGTGAAATTAGAGAACCCGACATGAAATGACACATGGTTTACATACAGTTAACCATGTCATTTCATGTAGTTTGATATATGGTTTTCACTAACAATTACATGAGTGTATGTGTGCAAAATTTCATACATGTAGGGGTTAATTAAATGTGTAAATTCGTTGAAAAAAAATGTGCGGCTCACGCTGTATTTTCTCCACCAGACAGACAAAGCCAGCGAGTGGGGGCAGATAATAATAGCCTAGGGAGGGTGCATTTATTTTGTGCCCCCCTGGTTACTAACATCTGCCCCCAGCCACCCCAGAAAAGGCAAATCTATAATTAGATGCGCCCTTTCTGGCACTTAGCCCGTCTATTCCCATTGCCCTGTAGCGGTGGCTAATGGGTTAATAATGGGTTAAAGCCACCTTGCTATTGGAAGGTGACTTTAAGCCAGGTTAATAATTGAGAGTTGTCAATTAGACAACTATCAATTACTAATCCTATTGTATGAAATTTTAAAAAAACACGCACACATTAATTAAAAATCATTTTAATGAAATAAACACAGTTTTTGACCATCTTTTATTGTACTGGTATTCCTTCGATTCCCTTGGTCTCCTGTTATAAAAAAAAATAATAAAACATTATTCTTACCTATCCGGCGCTCAGTCAGGTCCTACACTGTAATCCTTCACAAAGGGTTAACATGTTTATTGCGGGGACTGGAGCTAATGCTGACAGCCTCGCAGTAAACCCCCGAATGAATGAGTTCCTCTCCCGGCTGACAAGAGAGGAAGTGATTAGTGTGGGAAGCTTAATTGATTGTTTCCCAGGCTAATCAGGTCAGCCCGGGACACCGCACAGCATCAGTGACGTCAGAGGGAATCCCCGGCTGACCTGAAGTGAACTGGTCCAATATTTATTGCCACAACTGTTCATCCCTCTCCCATATTGACAGTTCTGCTTTACGTCACTTGTCTTATCTATTGAATTATTTCTGTGCTGTGTTGTGTATAAATATGTGATTCTTCAGATGTTGTATTAGTCTTTGCCTGATGAAGAGACCTGAGTAGTCTCGAAAGCTTGCAATTTGTTACCATCTTTTCGGTTAGCCATTAAAAGGTATCAACCACTGAGGACTCTCAATTCTAAATATTCCCCTACATGTATGAAATTTTGCACACATACACTCATGTAATTGTTAGTGAAAACCATATATCAAACTACATGAAATGACATGGTTAACTGTATGTAAACTGTGTGTCATTTCATGTCGGGTTCTCTAATGTCACAAAAGACGGCAATTAAATTAGCGGCTATTATACTATGTAGAAGTGTATGAACTATAAATATGCATATATATGTCACAATGACATGAATATATATATATATATGTATTCTATGTGTGTATATGTATTGTTTCTATTCTTTATTAAAGCTGTCAGTGTGATTTTACAGTATAGCAGGGGATGAATTTCCGGCTTTTCTAAAGGACACCGGTGCAATTTTATCGCAAGTCACATGTGTGGTCCGTTTGTAATCCGATTTTTCATCGCACCCATAGACTTGCATTGGTGATTGTCGACCCACAATTGGTGACAATCGCAGCATGCTGCGCTTTCACTCGCACGTAAAAAACGGACAACAAAAAATCGGATGGTGGGAGCTGCCCCATAGATTAACATTGGTCCGACTGCAATGCGATATTTCATCGCTTTGCAGTCGTCCGATTTTGTCGCCAGTGTGACCCCAACCTAATAACGGCGATCGCAACATTGGGGTCGGTAAAAACCGGCCCGAGTCATGTTCTCTGGGGTCTCGGCTACCCCCGGCAGCCGAGACCCCGGAGAAAATCCGACTCTGGGGGGGCGCTATAGACTTTTTCCACAGCGCCGTTAATTAACGGCACTGTGGTTTAAGTACCCTTAACTACCGCCGTTAAAAGACTTATCGGCGGTCGTTAAGGGGTTAAACAATCTGCCAAAAAGATTTACATATGTTTGCCACTCAGATATGTGATATTGAATCATTTTCCTAATTTAAAAAATGACAGTCTAATATTTTTATAACGAAACTGTACTAATATTATACATTGATGTATTGTGGCTAAGCAAAATTTATAAAACTGAACACAAGGTTCTTAGTTAACATTTTGATCAGAATGTATAAGCCCCCTGCCATGTCCAAGCAAACCTCTCAGTAGGTCATGGGTCCCTAACCTAACGTGTTCAGTTTTGTAAATTTTGCTTAGATGTAATAGATTGATGTATATTGTTTGCATGTATGATCCATGCCTTTTAGTACAGTTATGTTATATTGCATAGTCTGTTCTTTTTTTATTTCTTGATTCCAGTACTCCTTTCATTTGACCCATTTGATGTTTTAAAATTAGTAGACTAAAAGAGGGGTCACATCAATTTTTCGCCCAATTTTTTGGCTAAGACCACAAAGTGAGGGCTTTTTTTATATCTTTTCACTCTTGTTAATATTGTGTGGTGTTTTGCTTTGGTTCTGTGGGGTGATGTGACCTGGAGCCATGGGGTCTATGTCTAGCTGCATAGGTGCTGTGAGGCACCTGGATCACTCTCCCTACTGCTGCAGTGCTATGCCTGACAGGTTAGTGACCCACTAAAATGTTCACCATCACTGGGCAGTGGACTTATACATTCAGAACAAAATATTAACTAAAAACCTAGAGACTGATTCATTAACGTGTCTATGCCATTTTTATGGTATAAATCTATTTGCATCGTGAAAATAAAATTGAAACTTTTCAAAGTGACTAAAAAATTTAGTGACTCTTGGCATTATCACACAATTCCAGCCACCCCTCCAAAGTGGGTGAGGAATGGACATGGCGTCTCATTGCTCCTGCCCGCCAATTTCATCAAAAGTTATGCAACAAATGTTAGCCCATTGGGGGATGATTGGAGTAGTGTTTCTAGTGAAGCTCACACCCCAGGATGTACAAAAGTCATTACCGTATTTTTCGGACTATAAGACGCACCGGACCATAAGACGCAACCCAAATTTTGGGGTGAAAATAGCAGAAAAAAAGATTTTTACAATATGGGGGTCCGTCTTATTGTCCGAATTTTAATGTACCTGTGGGCCGGCGGTGGTACAGCAGGGGTTGCGGCAGTGGTGTGGCAGAGGTGCGGTGATGCTGATACTGTACTCACCTTCCTCAGGTGAGGTGACGCTGCGGCACGGAGAGCAGAGCCGGGTTTGTGGCTGTGGTGTGGCGGTGGCAGAGATGCGGCGGTGGCAGAGGCGTGATGGGCGGCGTGCACCTGAGCAGGGTCCCTCCCTCAGGTGTGGTGACGCCACGGCACGGAGAGCAGAGCTGGGTTTGTGGCAGGTGTGGCGGTGGCAGAGGTGCGGCGGCGGCAGAGATGCGGCGGTGGCAGAGGCGCGATGGGCGGCGTGCACCTGAGCAGGGTCCCTTCCTCAGATGTGGTGACACCGCGGCACGGAGAGCAGAGCTGGGTTTGTGGCAGGTGTGGCGGTGGCAGAGATGCAGCGGTGGCAGAGGCGCGGTGGGCGGCGTGAACCTGAGCAGGGTCCCTTCCTCAGGTGGTGAGGTGACGCCGCGGCACGGAGAGCAGACAGGACAGCAGAGCCGGGTTTGTCGGTGGTGGCGGCCATCTTCCTGAGGCGGCGCGTACGCAGAGTACTCTGCTTCCTGGGGCTTCAGAAAAATGGCCGCCGCGATCTCTATCTGCGCATGCGCGGCCTACCGCGGCCATTTTCCTGAAGCCACAGGAAGAAGAGTACTGTATCTGCGCACGCGCCGCCTCAGAAAGATGGCCGCCACCACCAGCAATCCCGGCTCTGCTGTCCTGTCTGCTCTCGGTGCCGCAGCATCACCTCACCACCAGAGTAAGGGAACCTGCTCAGGTGCACGCCGCCCACCGCGCCTCTGCAACGCCGCATCTCTGCCACCGCCACACCGCTGCCGCAACCCCCCGGTAAGCTGCGGTCGGGCTATAAGACGCACCTCCCATTTTCATCACAATTTTTATGGGGAAAAAGTGCGTCTTATAGCCCGAAAAATACGGTAAGTGGCATGCGCCTCTTAATGAATTTCAGTGAAAGAAAAATACAAGATGCTCCATAGTGCAGATATCCTTATGAAATGGTAATGGTAAAAGCCTCAGCTGTGTAAAGTATGATTACTTTTCACATCAGATGTGCAAAGTACAATTACTTTTCACAATACGATTTCAAGGCTAAAGTGTGTTCAAGGGGTATTTCCTTCTCCAAGATCATATCGTAGTATGTAAGAAGTATGATAATAGCAAATACTTCCCAGTAGAAATGTAGTATAGTTCTTCTGAATTGCTTTGTCGCTTACATCATGTAAGGCATTGCAGTAGCTTAGGTATCCATGGTTACGACCACTCATGCAGTTGTGTAAAAAAGTTTTTGCCCCCTTCCTGATTTCCTATTCTTTTGCGTGTTTGTCACACTTAAATGTTTCAGATCACTAAATAAATTTAAATATTATACAAAGATAACACAAGTAAACACAAAATACAGTTTTTAAATGAAGGTCTTTTTTATTACGGAAAAAGAAATCCAAACCTTCAGAGCCCTATGTGAAAAAGTGATAGCTCTCTACACTTAGTAACTGGTTGAGCCATCCTTAGCAGCAACAACTGCAATCAATCATTTACGATATCTGGCAATGAGTCTTTTACAATTCTCTGGAGGAATTTTGGCCCACTAATCTTTGCAGAATTGTAATTCAGCCGCATTGGAGGGTGTGCGAGCATGAGCTGCATTTTCAAGGTCATGCCACAGGATCTCAATCGGATTAAGGTTAGGACTTTGACTAGGCCTCTCCAAAGTCTTAATTTTGTTTTTTTTTAAGCCATTCAGAGGTGGACTTGATGGTGTGTTTTGGATCATTGTCCTGTGGCATAACCCAAGTGCGCTTCAGCTTGAGGTCGTGAACAGATGGTGGAACATTCTCCTTCAGGATTTTTTAGTTGACAGCAGAATTCGTGATTTCATTTACCAAAGCAAGTCCTCCAGGTCCTGAAGCAGCAAAAAAGCCCTAGACCATCACACTGCAACCACCATATTTTACTGTTGCTATGATGTTCCTTTTCTGAAATGCTGTTACTTCTACACTAGATGTAATGGGACATACACATCCAAAAAGTTAAACTATGGTCTCGTCAGTCCACAGAGTATTCTCCCAAAAGGCTTGGGGATCATCGAGTTATTTTCTGGCAAAACTGAGACGAGTCTTTATGTTCTTATTGCTCAGCAGTGGTTTTCATTTTGGAACTCTTCCATGCAGGCCATTTTTGTCCAGTCTCTTATGGTGGAGTCATGAACACTGACCATAACTGAGCCAAGTGAGGCCTGCAGTTCTTTGTATGTTGTCGTGGTGTAATCAGACCTGTATGTGGCTAGAGTATTTGAATTCTGCTTCCCAAAGATGTGATAAACCAGCAGTGACAGTGATAGCTCAGAAATGAGCAGTGATTCTGGTCCATCCTCACACACAAGGACCAGAACAACAAGAAGGGCAAATTGTTATTCAGTAGCCGAGGAGGACAGCAGCAAAAATAGAAAGACACCCAGACACCGGAGAGGTTGGTAACTAGCGGATTGCAGACCCCTAAACTGACAGCACAACTAGAAGCAGCCATGGGACGTGCCTACGGTGCCCTAGATGCCTTCGACACAGCCAGAGAGATAACTAAGCCTAAAGACAGAAAGGGGAAAGCTAACTGCCCGGAGCAGAGCCCCCAAAGGAATAGGTAGCCCCCAAGCATATACTGGCCGTGAGACAAGATGAAATACAAACACAGGCAGAAAATAGAGTGAGCAAATGCTGGGCCCCAATCTGTCTAAATAGCACAGGACAGGAAAGAATACTGTCTGCAATCCGGCAAAAACTCTAAGAAAAACTCCAACAAGTTCTGATATACAAAAATACTGAGACGACACGATCTCTCCCCCGCTAAATCAGAACTCCGGTGTAACTGGTAGCAAATAAGCGGATACTGATATAACAGGGAACTGAAAATACAAAATAATAGCAAATGAGAAACAGAAGCCAGCACAGGCCCCCAGCAGGGGAACCTGGCTGTACAAACTCCAGAAAGGCAGAAAACTGAGAAAGACAAAAACGAATGCCAAAGAAATAAACCGCAAATAACTTATCTGAAAGATGCAGGACAAGCAGGAAGCAAGCTGACTCCCAAATGGGACCAGGAAGAGCAACTAATCACCGGTGAGGATCATGGGAAGGTTACTCACTTAAATCTCCCCAATCAACACCAGATTGCCAATCATCGCTCCCAGCTGATGAGCCTCTTTCAGCCAAAGCCGCTTCATTACTATCAGCAGCCACCAGAGGGAGCCCAAGCTCAGAAGTCAAATCCAGAGAGTTCACAACAGCAAACAGCGCTTCTGGAGAAATGTCTCCAACTCAGTGAGCAATGCCCAGTGTTAGTGCTGTCCCTAGTGCTCATGAATTGGCACACACCAATGTCCAAGGCGCTTTGCCTCTTGATGTAGCATTTCCCAGAAGGGAGGCTTCAGGTTTGACAACTGCATTCATCCCTAATTTTAATGCCATTCCTGGTATAAATGTGGAGGTGGAAAATTTTGGACCAATTAATTTTTTTAATTTGTTTGACATATAGCTTGCTAGAGTATATTGTGATACAAATTTATATGCGTATCATTCCATCAGCCAGAATCCACAATCCTATTACCTATCTACCTACTGCTATGGGGATGTATAATAATTTCCTAAGGGTGGCAGAAAATAATGACTGATGGCTGGTGTACTAATGTCAATTAACATTGTCTTATATACACCTGAACTACACACTTTTATTTATTATGTAATGTTGGTACACCTGTGCAAGATTTGTGTCCTAATATTTTATGTACTGCTGTTTGTATTGCTGCTGTAATACTCTAATTTCCCCCAGGATCAATAAAGTGTATCGTATTATGCTAGGTCAAATTTATGGACACCAACTAATGCACGGTGGCTCAGTGGATAGCACTACAGCCTTGCAGCGCTGGAGTCCTGGGTTTGAATCCCACCTAGGACAACATCTGCAAGGAGTTTGTATGTTCTCCCCGTGTTTGCGTGGGTTTCCTCCGGGTACTCCGGTTTCCTCCCACACTCCAAAAACATACAGATAGGGAATCTAGATTGTGAGCCCCATCGGGGACAGTGATGATAATGTGTGCAAACTGTAAAGGGCTGCGGAATATGTTAGCGCTATATAAAAAAAATAAATAAATAAAGATTATTATCAATGTCCTAGAATTGAAAAAAATTTTAGGACTTACATTCGCTATGGGGCTTGTAAAAAAAAAAAAAAACGAGCATTCAGTCCTATTGGTCCAACCGCCCTGTTCAATCCACCCTGTTTTCTGCCGTTCTTCCTAGGACCCAATAGTCAATGCCTGCCGAGAGTTGCCCCAGAACATGACAGACTATTCAAAATCAGACCCATCATCGGAGACTTGACAGAAAAGTTCTTAAAGCTCTACACCCCAACAGAAAACATTTCCATTGATGAGTCTCTTGTAAAATTCAAAGGAAGACTGCACCTCAAGCAATTCCTTCTAAGAGACCAAGGTTCGGAATAAAGCTCTATAAAAAGTGCGAGAGTTCAATCGGATACACATCAGCTTTTCGCATATATGAGGGGAAAGATAGCCAACTAAACCCAACAGGATGCCCTACTTATCTGGGGGCATCTGGAAAAATTGTTTGGGAGCTGATAACTCCATTTTTACAAAAAGGCTACAATCTGTATGTTGACAACTACTACACCAGCATACCCCTATTTAAAAGTCTGGTTGAACATAAGATAGGGGCTTGTGGGACCATTCACAAAAACCATCAGGGGTTTTCACACTCATTGGTCAACGAAAAGATTTGAAAGCGGCAGTCAGGGGCTTTACACAATGGAGAGCTGCTTGCCTTAAGTATAAGGATAAATAAGATATTTTTATCCTGAGCTCGAGCCACAAAGATGCCACAAGGGCCACTGCAGACCAACAGGGATCCACTACTCCAAAACCTGTGTATGTCATTGACCACAACAAAATATTGGGGGGTGTGGACCTTGCAGATCAGGTTCTACAGCCATACCAGGTATCAAGAAAATCATATACCTGGTATAAAAAATTAGTCATTTGTTTGTTTCAGGTGGCCACATATAATTCTTTTGTTGTTATACAGAAAAGCCGGAAATGCAGATACTTTCCTTGATTATCAGGAAAAGGTCATTGAAAATCTTGTTTTGGAAACTTTTGTCCCCGCCAATCCTTTAGAATATGAAGATATTAGAAGACTCACTGAGCAACATTTTATTGTACTCATTCCAGCAACTGAAACAAAAAAAAAAAACAGAGAAGATGTTGTGTATGTTCCAGTAGAGGAATGAGGCATGATGCCCGCTATTATTGCCCACAATGCCCATCATTGCCAGCCTTATGCCTCCATGACTGCTTTAAAATCTTCCACACAAAACCACATTTTTAAACTGTTTTGACATTCAAGCATTTGATTTATTTAGTGACAGACACATTTAAGTAGAGCTGTCTTAACAATTTCCATGGGTAGGCGGGGATGTCTCCAGAGACACAAGCTGGGCACAATATATTGGGCACTTCATTGACATTTTTGTAATTTTAGCTCTAAAACTTCCACTACGTGTTTCTGGAAATCATCCATGTAGTGAAAATGATCACTATATCCATAGATAAATTCACAGAGGGTTGTCATTTCCAAAATGGGGTCACTTCAGGGGGGATTCTGTTGTTCTGGTACTTAGTGGCTCTCCAAAGTGCCATAACAGCAGAATCCCCCCTGAAATGACCCCATTTTGGAAATGACAACCCTCTGGGAATTGGAAATGACACCCCTCTGCGAATTCATCTATGGGTGTAGTGACCATTTACCTATCTACCTATTTTCAAATGTAAAATCTGGGGTTAAAACAACATTTTAGTGGTAAAAGTTATTTTTTCTTCACTGCCCAATGGTATAATTTTCTATGGAACAGCTGTGGTGTCAGTATGCTCACTCCACCACTAGAATTCATTCAGGGAAATATTTTTTTAAAATTCAGTCACTTTTGGGGGCTTATGCTGTTCTGGCACCTCGGGCTCTGACAATGTGACATGTCCCCCACAATCAATTCCAGCAAAATCTGCCCTCCAATATGGTGCTCTTTCCCATCTGAGCTCTGCCATGCGCCCAAACAGTAGTTTACCCCCACATATGGACTGTCAGCATACTCAGGACAAATTGCACAAAAACTTTTGGGGTTCAATTTCTCCTGTTACCCTTTGAAAAAAAATTGAGGACGAAAAGATAATTTTTATTTTCATGGCTATACGTTATTAACTTCTGTAAAGCACTTGGGGTTCAAAGTGCCACCACACATCTAGATAAGTTCCTTGGGGGGGTCTTGTTTCCAAAATGGGGTGACTTGATGGTGGTTTCCACTGTTTAGGCACGTCAGTGACTCTGACAATGTGACATGTCACCCACAAACAATTACAGCAAAATCTCTCTCCAATATGGCGCTTCTTCCCTTCCAAGCACTGCCATGCGCCCAAACAGTAGTATTTTCCCACATATAGTGTATCGGCGTGCTCAGGAGAAATTGCACAACAAACTATGGAGCAATTTCTCCTGTTACCTGTCACGCTTACACCCTGACTGGTGGGCGTGAGCCAGGGGTTGTGGCCCCACTGTGCCACAAACCAGACTACCCTGGAAGAGGCGTGACTAAGACAGCTGCCTTGGCTTTCACTGGAGCTTCTGATGGTGAGGTCAGGCTTGTGTGGCAGGCAGCTGCCAGGTGTCACTCCAGGGTGGTGTCTGGTTGTGGCTGCGATCCCACTTGGGGAGATGGCACGGCTGTGACGGCTGAGACACATGGCTGGCAGGCGCGGCTGAGACGTAGGGCTGACGGGCGCGGCTGAGAAGCAGGGCCGACGGGCGCGGCTGAGACGCAGGGCCAGCGGACGCGGCTGAGACGCAGGGCCGGAGGGCACGGCTGAGACCCAGGGCCGGCGGGCACGGCTGAGACGCAGGGTAGGTGGGCACTTCTGAGACACAGAGTAGCATCCTGTTCACACGGCAAATGCAGATACTGGAACTGACTGGAAGGAATGGTGTATGGAGAAACAGGTAGAGACCTGTTCACATAGCAAATGCAGGTACTGATACTAACTGGATGGAATGGTGTATGGAGAAACAGGTAGAGAGACCTGTTCACACAGCAAATGCAGGTACTGATACTGACTGGATGGAATGGTGTATGGAGAAACAGGTAGAGACCTGTTCACACAGCAAATGCAGATACTGGAACTGACTGGAAGGAATGGAGTATTGAGGAACAGGTAGAGACCTGTTCACACAGGAGAACCGCAAGGCTGCGGAGAAGGGCTGTAGAGCAGCAAGAGGTTCTGTAGCAGCAGGAGCAAAGCGGAACCACAAGGTATGTGGAGAGGAGCTGTAGAGCAGCAAGAGGTTCTGCAGCGGCAGGAGCTAAGCAAAGCGGAACCGCATGGTATGCGGAGAGGATCTGCACCAAGAGGTTCTGCAGCTGCAAGAGTGAAGCAGAGCGGAACCGCAAGATATGCGGAGAGAAGCTGCAGCAAGAGGTTCTGCAGCTGCAGGAGTGAAGCAGAGCGGAACCACAAGATATGCGGAGAGGAGCTACAGCAAGAGATCACTGGTGCAGCAGGAGCAAAGCAGATTGGAACGAAGCAGAACCGCAGGAGTGCGGACAAGAGGCAGAAAGTGATTCAGAGAGAACACAAGGCAAGACACAGCAGGGAAGGAAACCACAGACTAGGAGACTAAAGGCACTGTCACACTTAGCGATCGCACTAGCGATCACGACAATGACATGACCTGGCGAGATCGCTAGTGCGATCGCTATGTGGTTGCTAGTTAGCTTCCAAACACATCTCATCAGCGATCTGTATAACGACCTCTGCGGTCGTTGGGAAAACCTAGACCCACCTGCGATGCTGGTAAAGTCGTTCATAAAGGGTGTCACACTCAGCGATTGAGGCTCACAAGCGGGACACCAACGACCAAAAAATGGCTCAGAACGTTCATAAGCGATCAACGACATCTCAGCAGGGGCCACATCGCTGCTACATGTCACACACAGCTAAGTCGCTAACGAGATCGCTACTGCGTAATAAAATCAGTGACGCAGTAGCGATCTCGTTAGCGATCTCGCTTAGTGTGACAGTACCTTAAGAGACAGCGGTAGGACAGAGTTTAGACAAGGATATGACATGAGACAAGGTACAGGGACCGGGATATTCTGCCTATTGAAGGGCGGAAAGGACAAGTACAAGACAAGGTCAGGAACAATAGCACAGAGACCAGGATATTCTGCCTCCTGGAGGGCGGACGAACAGATACAAGGCAAAGATAGGATTGAAGCCTCCAAAGATTGAGGAATACAGAGCAAGACCTGGCAGCTCAGTAGCAAGACACTGAGTTAATACATTGCACAGGCAAGATCCACAGGGTGGAGCTGCCCTAAATACTAGAGGGCTAATGGTAATTGGTCAGGGACATATTAAATAGGTGCACCCTGACTCCATAAGAACCAGAGAGTTCTGGCACTGCCCCCCTATGTACACAGCCAGGAGACATGCAGATAGAAGACAAGAGGCACAAAGCATGGAGCTGGCAGCAGACAGAAATCACAGCAAGACCCGGAGCAGTGAGCATGTTGGTGTGCAGGAGATGGGAGGCCATGCAGTGATGCCAGCAGGGTTGTTACATTACCCTTATGAAAAAGCAAAATATGGAGCTAAAAAGATTTTTTTGTGAAAAATGTTATTTTTTTTATTTCCACGGCTCTACGTTATAAACTTCTGTGAAGCACCTGTGGGTTCAAGGTGCTAAATACACATCTAGATAAGTTCCCTAAGGGGTCTAGTTTCCAAAATGAGGTCACTGGTTGGAGGTTTCCACTGTTTAGGCACATCAGGGGGGTCTCCAAACGCAACATGGTGTCCACTATCGATTCCAGCCAATGTTGCATTCCAAAGGTCAAATGGCACTCCTTCCCTTCCAAACCCTGACATGCACCCAAACAGTAGTATTCTCCCACTACTGGCGTGCTCAGCAGAGAGGGGTAAGAGGGGACCCGTCTGTATGTGTGAGAAAAAAATCTGCTTTTGTGTCTTATTACCGAGTAGCGTTTGACTATTTTTAGTGGGCATACAGGGCCAGCTGATGAGTTAACCAGGACCCAAGTGCCCCTACCAGTGGGATCGCACTTGGATTTTCGCACACGAATGCACTGAGCGTCGTTGCATATGACTATGCCTCATTAATGAAACCACCTGCGATGGATGCTCATTGCAGAGAAGGACTCTGAAGACCTGTCGGAACATAACAGTGAGTTAATGACATTATCGTCTACATATGCCACTAATCTGGCTCGGCACCAGATGTGTTTCAATGATAGTAGCGCTAGCCGGTGTAAAAGAGCGAGTAAGGACGGGGATGCTGAAGACATGGTTAAAGCTCTTTGCAGTAGTTTTTTTTTTAAATCGAATATTCGCGTTTCGACAGTGTCTCCCATATCTCCACCGATGATACTATTGCGAAAAATTTCCAACAGTGAAGGGTCGAGCCCCCAGCCTGACGTAGTCCATAGCTCTGGTAAGCTGCCTTTGTGCCACTGGTTTTTGTAGATTGCTGAAAACCTTCTTTGTTACTTCCTCATATCGCGGGACCTAGGTCCTTGCTTGACATCTCTCTTGCCATGATGCAGGTATGGCCATTGTAGGACTGTAGAAAAGCTTTCAAGACTGGTAAGTCTGCTTCAACGAGTGAGTGAGCCTAATTCTATGGCCGTGCTTGGAAATGCCCTTTGTTGTCAGTGAAAATCGGTGAGAGAAGGCTCTGCCGACCGGCATTACGCGGCTGGCAAATGTCAGCAAACCCAGCAAGGACTGCATCTGTTGAAGGGTGACCTTAAACTTACAGAAACCTTCGTTGATGCCAAGGAAAGGCAATACATTACACGGGCCGACTGTTTTTAGGGTGATAGCGGTACGCTAAAATGCCGTGATATAAATTAAAATTTTTTAGAAAAGGATCAGAGTTTTGGACTTCTGGGGCCGATGAATAAAAAATCGTTGAAGTAATCAATCAGAGAATTGCTGTTTCATAACAGACTACCCAGTCCACGATAGTACTGAATAGCTCGAAAAAGTGACATGAAATGGAACATCCCGTGAGCAAGCACATATAATAATAGTGCTAGTCCACCTTGCAACCTAACAGGTGGAAACAATCAGGGTGTACAGGTAATAGGCGTAATGCCGACTCTATGTCTGATTTTGCTAGTAGGGCGCCGGGCCCAGCTGTGCAAACTAATTCTACCACCTTGTCAAGAGATGCGTATGCCACGGAAGCTTCCACTGGGGGAATAGCATTGTTAACCGATTCGCCTTTTGGTGTGACGGATGATAGATTGGACAATATTTTCGAGATTCCTTTTCCGGAATGATGCCTAATGGCGAGCTTCTTATATTTTTGAAAGATATCAATTGAAAGGGGCCTGCCATTCTGCCTAGCTCAACCATTTTATTTTTTGGTGCAAAGTTTCAGGGAATTCGCGAGTGGATTTTAGGTTATCGGCCAGGGATGGTGTTCTATTAAATATGAAAGGGATAACAAAACCGTATGTAAAGCCGGAATGTAATTGTTGTGCCACTTCTTTAAATGGGTGTTGATTCCGTGATATATAACGCTTTAAGGGTTTTTTCGTGTTATCCTTGCGCAGATAGCATCAGTTGTAACCCCACATGTGTCGCTTTTCTGCTATAATCTGGATAGAAATATGTGAAGCCCATTAATAATCTCATTTTCCTGTCCTCTGAGCTCTTCCCCACTGACCCGTATTCCACTGTCCATTGAGTCCACTTCAGGGACCCATATTCCACCATCCGCTGAGTCCACCTCAGGGACCAGTATTCCACCATCCGCTGAGCCCACCTCAGGGACACATGTTCCACCGTCCGCTGAGCCCGCCTCAGGGACCCATATTCCACCGTCTGCTGAGCCCACCTCAGGGACCCATTTTCCACCATCCGCTGAGTCCACCTCAGGGACCCATACTCCATTATCCACTGAGTCCACCCCGGGGACCCATGACCATTTTTAGTACTTTCCACCTGCCACGTGAAGTGAACTCAATGTCTTTTGAGGCCGCTGTTTGACGCAGGAGTTAAACCAAGTGATAGAGGACCTCAGGCTCCCGCTTGGGTGATAGTCTGGTGCTTGAATTGGCTGGAAGCCCAGGGAGATGGATTTCCCTGGCTGGCAGCCAGTGATGGAGCACGTGACTGCTGGAGTCTGTCATGTGCCCGAGGCTGAGTGACTCCAGGTGATGGAGGAACTCCGGAGGTCTGGTGGTAGAATTGGCTGGAGGCCCTGGGGGATGGGGCTCTCTGGCTGGCAGCCAATGATAGAGCATGTGACTGCTGGTGTCTGTCGTGTGCCCGAGCCTATCGGAACTCTGCGATGCATCGGACCACTCTAATGTGGATGGTGAACGCCATCTAGAGGACCGAGATCTGTATCACCTCCTATGTGAGCTGTGTCTGTGGCAGTAATGGGAGGAACGTCTTTAGAGGGACAACAGGAATGATGGTGGATATTGTCTGAGAGGCATGGGGAGGACCTGCGGCGTCTATGCCTGCAGTCGCTGCGGCTATGAGGCGCATTGGGGGTACTTATATCAGTGCTATGGGCCATAATGCTGTTAGTTAACCTTGTGCTGTTTAAAATGGGAGGTGGGATAATGTGAACATATTCTAGATTATGGGTCGTGTATTGGAGGGTGGTGATTAGTGTATTTCCTTTATTAGCTGTTGTTGGGAAAGATACTGGGGGCGTTGTGAGGGCATCAGTGGTGGTTGGTGCGGTTACTATTTATATACTGCCGCAAGCCTGCTGCAGCTGGAGAGTGCTCTCATCGGTCGGCTTGGACCGATCAGCGCGCTCTGCAGCCGCATTTAGAGTCCTTCATCCCCTTTGTCCCCCCGTGCAGGCAGTAAGGCTACGCCTGCAGGAGAGGCGGAGTTGGACTGGCAGGGGCCACCACGGAAGTGACCCAGAGAAAACAGGATGTTGTCCGTGGATGTGGGCGGAGCCAAGCCATGACGCACCAGAAGATGGGCGGCGGCACCAGGGACCCATGCCTGGCACGTCCTGGCCTGTACTCGACAGGAAGTGCTGGGGAGTGGCTGTAACCAGGGCGGCGGCATGGCATCCTGTGATAGGTGCCTCATCGCCGACCCGGAGCCACTCAAGAGGGCGGGTGCGCCACACAGACCGCCCACCGCCCTGGACCAAGGGATCAGCTGCGATAGCGGCAACTGAGGACTGGGGGCCCGGTGGACGGCCCAGACTAGGAGCGCGGCCCTTCAATGCAAGAGGTATTCTGAGGTGGGCCAGTGAATGGGAGCGCTGTAGGGGAAGTGGTGCAAGGGCGCAGGGCCGCGAGTCGCCTGACTAAAGAAGAGGCACCCGGAATTATTTTGGCATGGTGGAGAGGAAGATCAGTGGTGGATTGAGCCACGGGGAAGAATGCGATGCTAGAGGCATAGACAGGGTGTCAGGAGAGGGCAGAAGGAGGTGAGCGCCGAGGCCAGTATTATGGGTTTGAAGCCAGTGCTCACCTTCCTGTGCTGCTCCCCACCGCAGGGCCTCCATCGGGACATCAGACATGGACAACAGCTTCCAGTAGTCAGTCGGAGGAAAAGGAAGTTACTGACCTGGGCACCTAGATTTAACCCTTGTAAGTGTGGCTGTAGGACCCTTCCCCCTTAAACAAATTGGACAGCTGGGCATCACCCGGGGAGTGGTGAGAGGGGGGAATTGGGCACTGAGCTATATTTTTCTAGCTTTAGTCAAATGGGCTTCACAGTCAGAGGCACGTTCCTTATGCAGTACCGTGCCTACCATTCAACAGCCTTATATGCTATATGTTTCTTTGTATCCTAAAACAATTAAAAAAACATTGTGATGCCATTGATGGGATAGTTGTTTTATTTGTTTTTTTAACTAAACATTGTGTATTTTAACACATTTAGGATTACATGTTATAAGAAACAAACAACCCACTTTGGAAAACCAAGTGTAAGAAAAGAGTTGTGTTTTGAGAGAGATTTAGCTCTTGGCAAAAACGGAAGAACTGCTCTAAAGCTTCCAAATAGATTATAGAGGTTCAGAAAATATTAACATGTACAGTGCCTTGCAAAAGTATTCGGCCCCCTGGAACTTTTCAACCTTTTCCCACATATCATGCTTCAAACATAAAGTAACCAAATGTTAATTTTTGGTGAAGAATCAACAAGTGGGACACAATTGTGAAGTTGAACGAAATTTATTGTTTTTTTTTTATTTTTGTGGAAATACAAAAACTGAAAAGTGGGGCGTGTAAAATTATTTGGCCCCTTTAACTTAATACTTTGTTGCGCCACCTTTTGCTGCGATTACAGCTGCAAGTCGCTTGGGGCACAGATTCTCTATTGGATTCAGGTCTGGACTTTGACTTGGCCATTCTAACACCTGGATACGTTTGTGAACCATTCCATTGTATTTATGTTTGGGATCATTGTCTTGTTGGAAGACAAATCTCTGTCTCAGTCTCAGGTCTTTTGCAGACTCCAACAGGTTTTCTTCAAGAATGGTCCTGTATTTGGCTCCATCCATATTCCCATCAATTTGAACCAGCTTCCCTGTCCCTGCTGAAGAAAAGCAGGCCCAAACCATGATGCTGCCACCACCATGTTTGACAGTGGGGTTGGTGTGTTCAGGGTGATGAGCTGTGTTGCCTTTACGCAAACATATCGTTTGGCATTGTTGCCAAAAAGTTTGATTTTGGTTTTATCTGACCAGAGCACCTTCTTCCACATGTTTGGTGTGTCTTCCAGGTGGCTTGTTGCAAACTTTAAACAACACTTTTTATGGATATTTTTGAGAAATGGCTTTCTTCGTGCCACTCTTCCATAAAGGCCAGATTTGTGCAGTGTACGACTGATTGTTGTCGTATGGACAGACTGTCCCACCTCAGCTATAGATCTCTGCAGTTCATCCAGAGTGATCATGGGCCTCTTGGCTGCATCTCTGATCAGTCTTCTCCTTGTTTGAGATGAAAGTTTAGAGGGACAGCCGGGTCTTGGTAGATTTGCAGTGGTATGATACTCCTTCCATTTCAATATGATCGCTTATTGACCCAATATGCTGGTTGTTTCATTATACGTTAGATAAAACGAGAGGAGGTCATTTGCATGAACTGTTTCACACTATAGCAATGGTAGCAAAGTGATTGATTTTGCAGTACTGGCTTGCCAAATCACTTACAGGGGCAAAGGAAGTTAAGGCAGGGTTATTATCCACCTTATATTTGGAAAAAAGAGAAACAGGAAAGAACAAAGACAAGATGACAAGAGGGTTTTTTAAGAAATGGAGAGTGTTTATGGAAATGTCTCTATCCACTTGGGAAATTCAAGAGATAATGTTGCCTTTTATTAACTCGGAATGGTATCTTTTAGAGGACTTGGGAGGTAGTCTAGGTAAATTAAAGTGTATGGCATGAGAAATTCATTATACGATATATATAGTAGGAAGACTCAATTAAATATTAATCAATACAAAATCATACATACCTAAGAGGAGATGTTATTACTACTGTTGGAATTATTTTATTTGTAATTATTATTATTTGTTATTACTGCTTGAAATGTGTACGCTAGAGATATATGTGAGTCATGAAACTAATGTAATATATATGATGCGTACAATATTTTGTCAATTTGTTGAAAACCAATAAAAAAAGAGTTTTAAAAAAAAATATGATCACTTGCACAGTGCTCCTTGGGATGTTTAAAGTTTTGGAAATCATTTTGTATCCAAATCCGGCTTTAAAATTCACACTTTCTCATTTAAAGATTTTTCTGTATTTTCATGACTATGAAAATTGTAAAATCACACTGAAGGCATCAAAACTTTGAATTAACACATGTGGAATTATATACTTAACAAAAAGTGTGTAACAACTGAAATTATGTCTTATATTCTAGGTTCTTCAAAGTAGCCACCTTTTACTTTGATGACTGCTTTACACACTCTTGGCATTCCCTTGATGAGCTTCAAGAGGTAGTCACCAGAAATGGTCTTCCAACAATCTTGAAGGGTTCCCAGAGATGCTTATCACTTGTTGGCCCTTTTTTCTTCACTCTGCGATGCAGCTCACCCCAAACCATCTCGATTGGGTTCAGGTCTGATGACTGTGGAGGCCAGGTCATCTGGCGTAGCACCCCATCACTCTCCTTCTTGGTCAAATAACCCTTACACAGCCTGGAGGTTTTTTTGGGGTCATTGTCCTGTTGAAAAATAAATGATGGTCTTTTTGGAAGTGCATTTGAGCAGCAGGGTGATTTGCTGTTGAAGGAAAAAAAAAACCCTCTCTTTAAATCTTCTGCTTCAGCGAGTGTGAGCGAGTAGAGTGTGACCGGTGCACAAGTGCGAACGGTGGTAAGTAACATAGTTATTAAGGTTGAAGGAAGACTTTAAGTCCATCTAGTTCAACCCATCTCCTATCCTAACCTGCCCTAACATGTTGATCCAGAGGAAGGCAAAAAAAAACCCCAAGTGGCAAACAGTAAGCTTCACATTGGGGAAAAAAATTCCTTCCCAACTCCACATACGGCAATCAGACTAGCTCCCTGGATCAACGCAGTATCTAGGAAACTAGTGAATATAGCCTGTAATATTATACTTTTCAAGAAAGGCATCCAGTCCCTTCTTAAATTTTAGTAAGGAATCACTCATTACAACATTAGACGGCAGAGAGTTCCATAGTCTCACTGCTCTTACAGTAAAGAATCTGCATCTGTGATTATGGCTAAACCTTCTTTCCTCCAGACGTAGAGGATGCCCCCTTGTCCCCGTCACAGGTCTAAGAGTAAAAAGATCATTAGAAAGGTCTTTGTACTGTCCCCTCATATATTTGTACATTGTAATAAGATCACCCCTAAGCCTTTGTTTTTCCAAACTAAATAACCCCAAGTGTAATAACCTGTCTTGGTATTGCAGACTCCCCAGTTCTCTAATAACCTTGGTCGCTCTTCTCTGCACCCGCTCCAGTTCAGCTATGTCTTTCTTATACACCGGAGACCAGAACTGCACACAGTATTCTAAGTGTGGTCGCACCAGTGACTTGTATAGAGGTAAAATTATGTTCTCCTCATGAGCATCTATGCCTCTTTTAATGCATCCCATTATTTTATTTGCCTTGGCAGCAGCTGCCTGACATTGGCCACTAAATGTGAGTTTGTCGTCCACCCATACACCAGGTCTTTTTCAGTGACAGTTTTGCCCAGTGTTTTACAATTAAGCACATAATTATACATCTTATTTGTTCTACCCAAGAGCATGACCTTACATTTATCCCCATTAAAGCTCATTTGCCATTTATCAGCCCAAGCTTCTAGTTTACATAAATCCTCCTGTAATATAAAATTATCCTCCACTGTATTTATTACCCTGCAGAGTTTAGTGTCATCTGCAAATATTGAAATACTACTCTGTATGCCCCCTACAAGGTCATTAATAAATATGTTAAAGAGAAGCGGCCCCAATACTGACCCCCTGTGGTACCCCACTGCTAACCGTGACCCAGTCCGAGTGTGCTCCATTAATAACCACCCTTTGTTTTCTATCCATGAGCCAGTTCTTAACCCACTTACACATATTTTCCCCTATCACCATTGTTCTCATTTTATGTATTAACCTTTTGTGTGGCACTGTATCAAAAGCTTTTGAGAAGTCCATGAACACCACGTCCACTGCATTCCCTTGGTCCAGTCCTGAACTTACCCCTTCATAAAAGCTTATCAGATTAGTCTGACAAGAACGGTCCCTCGTAAATCCATGCTGATACTGTGTCATGAGGTTATTCAGCCTCCAGCCTCAGATACTCCAATATAGTATCCCTTAAAAAAAAAAAGTGTGACTTGAGATTCAGTGACTTTGGATTCATGGAGTTTCCAAGGGAGGAATTACTGAATTGCTGTTATATTTTATTAATACTTTTTATTTATTTTTACTTATCTTTGCTGTCTGGTGAATTCCCCATTAGAAATGTGCTCCACTATTGCCAATGCCGTCCAGTGTACATCTTGCCACATGTATGCAGTCCTTGAACAGCCGGTCGAGGGTGCATACTGCTGTGTGAGATGTGAGCACGTTGTGCATTTGGAAGCCCAAATTCTGGATCTAAATGTGCAGCTGGCAGCACTGAGATCCATAGACAATATGGAAAGGAGTCTTCTGCTCACTGAGCAGACGCTCAATGGGATAGATGCGGGGGGGATGCTAGGTTGGAGCTGCAGGACACTGAAGTAGGAAGCTGGGTGACAGTTAGAAGGCGGGGTAGAGGGAAGAGCGCTAGGGAGGCTAGTCCTGATCTGGCACACCCCAATAAGTTTGCAAAGTTTGCAGATGAGGGGGTTGTCAGTACAGGGGTAGCACTGCTGCAGCCAGGCATGTCCTCTGAAAGCCGGAGGAGTGTCTGCTCCAGTAAGGGGGGAATTAGGAGAGCAGGGCAGGCCAGACAGGTGCTGGTGGTGGGGGACTCAATTATTAGGGGAACAGATAGGGCAATCTGTCACAAAGACAGGGATCGTCGAACAGTGTGCTGCCTACCTGGCGCTCGAGTCCGACACATCGCTAATCGCGTTGACAGATTACTGGGAGGGGCTGGTGAGGACCCAGCGGTCATGGTGCACATTGGCACAAATGACAAAGTTAGAGGTAGGTGGAAGGTCCTTAAAGACGATTTCAGGGAATTAGGCTGCAAGCTTAAAGCAAGGACCTCCAACGTGGTATTTTCTGAAATACTGCCTGTACCACGTGCCACACCAGAGAGGCAACGGGAGATTAGGGAGGTTAATAAGTGGCTCAAGAATTGGTGTAGGAAGGAGGGGTTTGGGTTCCTGGAGAACTGGGCAGACTTCTCAGTTGGCTACAGGTTCTATGCTAGGGACGGGCTGCACCTCAATGGGGAGGGTGCAGCTGTGCTGGGGGAGAAAATGGCTAGAAGGTTGGAGGAGTCTTTAAACTA
Source organism: Oophaga sylvatica (assembly GCA_033576555.1). NCBI lineage: Eukaryota > Metazoa > Chordata > Amphibia > Anura > Dendrobatidae > Oophaga > Oophaga sylvatica. The sequence continues at coordinate 266,291,630 of JARQOD010000005.1, read as the reverse complement.
GGGACTGGGGGGAGGGTATTCATTTTATAGGAGGGGAAGACAGTGCAGATAGAGACCTGGGCACAAATAATGAAATTGGGGGTGGGGTTAGAACAGTTAATAATTTAAGAAATAGAGGTACAGAGAGATACATAAAGTGCATGTATACTAATGTCATAAGCCTCACCAACAAAATGCCGGAATTAGAATTAATTTTGTTGGAACATAATTATGACATGGTGGGGATATCTGAGACTTGGCTGGACAAGAGCCACGACTGGGCGGTTAATTTACAGGGCTATAATCTGTTTAGAAATGACTGTAAAAATAAGCGAGGTGGGGGTGTGTGTTTATATGTAAAATCATCCTTAAAACCCATCCTGCGTGATATCTGTGAATCTAATGAAGATGTAGAGTCTCTGTGGGTGGAGATAAGGGGAGGGGGGAAAAATAAATTACTGATAGGGGTTTGTTATAAGTCTCCTAAAATAATGGAAGCAACAGAGAATATCCTCGTAAAGCAAATAGATTAAGCAGCAACTCAAGGAAAAGTCATTATTATGGGGGACTTCAACTACCCTGAAATACATTGGGGAACAGAAACCTGCAGTTCCAGCAAAGGTAATAGGTTTTTGGCAACTATGAGAGACAATTACCTTTCACAACTAGTTCAGGACCCAACAAGAGGGGGGGCACTGCTAGACCTAATATTAACCAACAGGCCAGACCGCATATCAAATATAAGGGTTGGGGGTCACTTGGGTAATAGTGATCACAAAATAATAAGCTTTCATGTATCCTTTAATAAGATGTGTAGTCGAGGGGTTACAAGGACACTAAACTTCAGGAAGGCAAATTTCCAATGAAGGAGAGATGATCTTAGTGCAATAAACTGGGACGATATCCTGAGACATAAAAATACACAAAGAAAATGGGAGACGTTTATTAGCATCCTGAATAGGACCTGTGCACAGTATATACCCTATGGAATAAACATGCTAGAATTAGGAGGAAACCACTATGGCTAAATAGAGCTGTAAGAGGCGCAATAAGTGACAAAAAGAAAGCGTTTAGGGAATTAAAGCAAGTAGGTAGCGATGAGGCATTAAATAAATACAGAAGACTGAATAAATTCTGTAAAAAGCAAATCAAGACAGCAAAGATTGAGGCAGAGAGACTCATTGCCAGAGAAAGTAAAAATAATCCCAAAATATTCTTTAACTACATAAATAGCAAGAAACTAAAAAATAATAGTGTTGGTCCCCTTAAAAATAGTCTGGGTCAAATGGTGGATGAGGAAAAAGCCAATATGCTAAATGACTTTTTTTCAACTGTATTTACACAAGAAAATCCCATGACAGATAACATGATCAGTGATAAAAAAAATTCTCCATTAAATGCCTCCTGCTTAACCAGCAGGAAGTACGGCGGCGTCTAAAAATCACTAAAGTTGACAAATCCCGGGCCCGGATGGGATACACCCCGAGTACTGCAGGAATTAAGTACAGTCATAGACCATTATTTTTAATCTTTAAAGATTCCATAATAACGGGGTCTGTACCACAGGACTGGCGTATAGCAAATGTGGTGCCAATATTCAAAAAGGGGGCAAAAACTGAACCTGGAAATTATAGGCCAGTGAGCTTAACATCTACTGTGGGTAAAATTCTGGAGGGTTTTTTAAGGGATACTATTAGTGTTGAGCGATACTACTCGATATCTAAAAATATCGTATCGGAATGGTATCGCCGATATCACTAAATATCGTCGATATCCGATTACGATACCGGAAGTCCCATGTAAGTCTATGGGAACAAAATATCGCAACAAAAAAAACCCTTTCTTTCGTTGTAAACACAAAATATACACACATAGAATACATATATATATATATATATATATTATATATATATATATACATGTCATTGTGACATATATATATACATATATTTATAGTTTATACACTTCTACATAGTAAAATAGACTCTGATTCAATTGCCGGGTAAAGCCGTGACATACCCCATAGAAGTCGACGGGCTCGGTGCCGAGTACCCCAAAACCTCTGGCTCTGTGCGACTCAACTTGGGCGTCACGAACAGGATTCTGTAGCTCGCTATAAGCGAGTCCTGTGTGCCTGAATTGAACTGGTTTTGTGCTTGAGAATTGCTAAAATCATCAGAGACTGTATTTGCCATTTTTCCGCTATATCTGTGTCACGACGAGGCACTGGTGAAGAAGAAGGGCGTGCTCTTCGTGGGTGTACACTCACTCAGTGGCGCGGAAAACGATGGCCGACCACTCTAAATGGTACTGCAATGTAAGATCGTGCCCCACAGCTCTTCAGTTCCGCCTCCTCATCCTCCTCAGTGTGCGGAAACTAACACGAAGGTCCCGCCTCCCTACAAAAGAGGGGCCCTCTCCAGATGCTAATGACACATGTGACTTGGCAGAGATGGCTAATGGACACGAGCAGAAGTGTGAAGGGATGGAGCAGTCAGAGCTCTCCCCCACGGAAGCGACCCGATCGCCACGGAACCACCGTTGGGCACCCGGCCTGGAAACCCTCCTACACTGCAAGAAGCGGAGGATACCCTAAGAGGCCTGGCCCGGCACCGGGAGGAGGTCGCCAGGATGGAAGCCAGCTGGCGTGCCCTAAAACTAAACTTGGAGCGGCGCCAATCCCTCTTACCTGAAGTGTCTGTACCGGAAGGTGAGGCACCCGTTCTAGTAGAGGAGCCCGTGCGGGCATCCCAGCCCTTGCAATGTGATCCGGTTGACGTTGTCGCAGTGGAGGCACCCGTTCGTGCAAAAAAACTCTCACCGGCAGCACCCCAGATCCCGCTGTCTGCCCCCGTCGCTGAGACAGAAGAAGCGACACCCGTCCTCATGGAGGAGGCCGCGCAGGCACCAGAGCACTACCTGCCTGTACCGGAGCCCCGACTGTCATCTGTTCCAGAGCCGGCTGCTTCCTCCGCAGGTGAGCGCCGCCAGGACTGGGGGGCGCCAGGAGAGCTGCCGCAAACCGGGCATCGTAAGCTGGCATTTGATGGTGGAGACATGGAGCAGCTGGTGGAGGAGAATTACAACCGGCGTCAGGAGGAAGAGTGGAGACGTTGGGAGCGGGAAGCAGAGCGACAAAGGGAGCAGCGAGAATCCCAAAAGCTTCGGCAACGTCAACTGGAGAAGGACCGGGCAGATAAGGACCGGATGAGAAAAGATAAAGGAACCCTGTGGGAGCCGCGGCGTAAGGGTGCAGTACGGAGCTTTAAATTGAAAGGTGGTTGGGGCTTCATCCAGGAGCCTGGACTTTATTTAGAAGTCTTTGTGACCCGGCGGGACGTGGAGACTCACCTCCAGAAGGACACCCGGGGAGGGACCTGTTGCCAGGAGACTTGGTGACTTACACCCGACACTGGGGTTACAATGGATGGTACGCCCTAAATGTTACCAGGTGCGACCCCTACTCCCCAGAGTGTCAGGAACCTGTGAGACCCTCGGAGCCTTCAGCCTCCCACATCCAGGCCTCTGCACAAGTGCCCACCCCACGCCGTAAGTCTCCCCAGCCTCCCTCAGTGGTCTCCTCAGCAGCCCCAGCTATGGACATGATAACTATAGCTGGCCGTACCCGGCGCCTGTTAGGCCCCCTGGGGTTCGTTCAGTCCGTGACATAGGGCTCCAGACCCGGAGGGAGATGAAAGAGGTGGCCACACAGACACAGATAGCGGGTCACGACTTGACTGTACAGGCCACACGACGTCATCAGGTCCTGGTGGTCCTTGGTGTCTCGGATGTTTGGCAAGCATCAGAACAGTACCAGGTGGTACCTGGAACACCCCTGCCAAAGAATTATAAATAACCCGGACAGGGTCCCTGTATGTAAATAGTTAAATTGTTGATGTACCTGGACGGTGTGAATGTTCATAAAAAAAAATTTTAATTTAATAAAAAACACAACACAGTTTTCATTACTTTTATTACAGTCTCATCCTGCGACGCCATCGATCTCCTGTAAAAAAAATGAAAAAAAAAACAGCAGTATACCACCTGTCTGACGCAGTCCATAGTAACGAGTGTCCCACGACGATCCAGCTCTGCTACATCAGAATGACAGGCAGAGCCTGTCATCCCGGCGCAGCACAGCTGATTACCTGCTTCCCCGGCGGTGACGTCATCGGACTGGTTTACGGCCGGGATTACCCTGCAGTCACTGCAGTTATCGCAAAAAACTGCATGTGACCGCCAGGGAGAAGATAATGGCGGCCATCAAGCAGTCCAGGACGTGACCGCCGGAGATCTTCTGCCAGGTAAGTGCCGCTGACTCCTGACAGACCCGACCGACGGACACTCACAGTGACAGTGACAAATCCGATTCCGGTATCCGATATGACGAAAATATCGGTACTCGGAATCGAAAGCCCGATACAGCTAATATCGGCCGATACCCGATATTTGCAGTATCGTATCGCTCAACACTAGATACTATATTGGAGTATCTGAGGCTGAATAACCTCATGACACAGTATCAGCATGGGTTTACGAGGGACCGTTCTTGTCAGACTAATCTGATAAGCTTTTATGAAGGGGTAAGTTCAGGACTGGACCAAGGGAACGCAGTGGACGTGGTGTTCATGGACTTCTCAAAAGCTTTTGATACAGTGCCACACAAAAGGTTGATACATAAAATGAGAACAATGGGGATAGGGGAAAATATGTATAAGTGGGTTAAGAACTGGCTCATGGATAGAAAACAAAGGGTGGTTATTAATGGAGCACACTCGGACTGGGTCACGGTTAGCAGTGGGGTACCACAGGGGTCAGGATTGGGGCCGCTTCTCTTTAACATATTTATTAATGACCTTGTAGGGGGCATACAGAGTAGTATTTCAATATTTGCAGATGACACTAAACTCTGCAGGGTAATAACTACAGAGGAGGACAATTTTATATTACAGGAGGATTTATGTAAACTAGAAGCTTGGGCTGATAAATGGCAAATGAGCTTTAATGGGGATAAATGTAAGGTCATGCACTTGGGTAGAACAAATAAGATGTATAATTATGTGCTTAATTGTAAAACACTGGGCAAAACTGTCACTGAAAAAGACCTGGGTGTATGTGTGGACGACAAACTCACATTTAGTGGCCAATATCAGGCAGCTGCTGCCAAGGAAAATAAAATAATGGGATGCATTAAAAGAGGCATAGATGCTCATGAGGAGAACATAATTTTACCTCTATACAAGTCACTGGTGCGACCACAGTTAGAATACGGTGTGCAGTTCTGGTCTCTGGTGTATAAGAAAGACATAGCTGAACTGGAGCGGGTGCAGAGAAGAGCGACCAAGGTTATTAGAGAACTGGGGAGTCTGCAATACCAAGACAGGTTATTACACTTGGGGTTATTTAGTTTGGAAAAACAAAGGCTTAGGGGTGATCTTATTACAATGTATAAATATATGAGGGGACAGTACAAAGACCTTTCTAATGATCTTTTTACTCTTAGACCTGTGACGGGGACAAGGGGGCATCCTCTACGTCTGGAAGAAAGAAGGTTTAGCCATAATCACAGACGCAGATTCTTTACTGTAAGAGCAGTGAGACTATGGAACTCTCTGCCATCTAATGTTGTAATGAGTGATTCCTTACTAAAATTTAAGAAGGGACTGGATGCCTTTCTTGAAAAGTATAATATTACAGGCTATATCCAGGGAGCTAGTCTGATTGCCGTATGTGGAGTCGGGAAGGAATTTTTTTCCCCAATGTGAAGCTTACTGTTTGCCACTTGGGTTTTTTTTTGCCTTCCTCTGGATCAACATGTTAGGGCAGGTTAGGATAGGATATGGGTTGAACTAGATGGACTTAAAGTCTTCCTTCAACCATAATAACTATGTTACTATGTTAAACGCAAACCGGATGGAATAGCATGCCGCTGCAAGATGCTGTGGTAGCCATGCTGGTTCAGTATGCCTTAAATTTTGAATAAATCCCCAACAGTGTCACCAGCAAAGCACCCCCACACCATCACACCTCCTCCTCCATGCTTCACGGTGGAAACCAGGCATGTAGAGTCCATCCGTTCACCTTTTCTGTGTCTCACAAAGACACAGTGGTTGGAACCAAAGATCTAAAATTTGGACTCATCAGACCAAAGCACAGATTTCCACTGGTCTAATGTCTATTCCTTGTGTTCTTTAGCCGAAACAAATCTCTTCTGCTTGTTGCCTGTCCTTAGCAGTGGTTTACTAGCAGCTATTTTACCATGAAGGCCTGCTGCACAAAGTCTCCTCTTAACAGTTGTTGTAGAGATGTGTCTGCTGCTAGAACTCTGTGTGGCATTGACCTGGTTTCTAATCTGAGCTGCTGTAAACCTGCGATTTCTGAGGTTGGTGACTCAGATAAACTTATCCTCAGAAGCAGAGGTGACTCTTGGTCTTCCTTTCCTGGGGCGGTCCTCATGTGAGCCAGTTTCTTTGTAGCGCTTGATGGTTTTTGCAACTGCACTTGGGGACACTTTCAAAGTTTTCCCAATTTTTCAGACTGACTGACCTTCATTTCTTAAAGTAATGATGGCCACTCGTTTTTCTTTACTTAGCTGCTTTTTTCTTGCCATAATACACATTCTAACAGTCTATTCAGTAGGACTATCAGCTGTGTATCTACCAGACTTCTGCACAACACAACTGATGGTCCCAACCCCATTTATAAGGCCAGAAATCCCACTTATTAAACCTGACAGGGCACACCTATGAAGTGAAAACCAATTCCGGTGACTACCTCTTGAAGCTCATCAAGAGAATGCCAAGAGTGTGCAAAGCAGTTATCAAAGCAAAAGGTGGCTACTTTGAAGAACCTAGAATATGACATAATTTCAGTTGTTACACACCTTTTTGTTAAGTATATAATTCCACATGTGTTAATTCATATTTTTGATGCCTTCAGTGTGAATTTACAATTTTCAGTCTTGAAAATACAGAAAAATCTTTAAATGAGAAGGTGTGTCCAAACTTTTGGTCTGTACTGTATATCAGCAGTATATCACAATCTTTGGCCGCGTTTCCTCTGTTTTGGCCAAAGTCACAATCTAACCCCAAGCTAAAATGTCTGTACGCAGAACAATGTTGCACCTAGGACTAGGCAATTTGCCTAATTCAACTGTATAAATTGTATGATACCACTACTTTATCTGGGACCTTTTATCTTTTCCTGACATATGCTTAGATCATGTTGGAAAGGACTTTACACTAATAGACCTACATATACAGTACATCAGGCTTTTTGAGTGAGAACAGGAGCCATGCTTCTTCATGACAGTGGAAATCTGGCTGGAACTGTCAGCCGAAAACAGAAATGAGTTCAATGCTGCCAACTTTACTACTTCAACGATGCAGACAATAAAATGTTCAAATGTATTGAAGAAAAGCTCTTTACACCGTAAAAATAAATCCTTTAATACGTCCAAAAATAAAGTAAAACATGGACATAAATACTAACTGGAATGGCCGAGTGCATAATGACCTGAACGATGACATTATCTCATCTTTTAATCTATACAATTAACGCAATATAAATTCTATAACGGAAACACTGTTTCTTATGTACTCCCCTCTTCATGCAAAATGTCCTCACACAGCTCTGAGAAAATAAAAACAAAAAAAGACCCTCAGAATATGGCTGCATAAAAATAATTCTTTGTATTTTTATTATGCAAAAACTAGTCAAACATAAGAACTACATGAATTTAGTATCACCAAAATCATACTGACCCAGGGACTAAAATCATCATGTCATTAACCCCTTTCCAACATCGGGAGTAATAATACGGCGATGTCGGACTCCCTCCCTTTGATGTGGGCTCCGGCGGTGAGCCCACATCTTTCCCGCCACATGTCAGTTGTTTTGAACAGCTGACGTGTGCCCAGAATAGCCGCTGATGGAATCGCGATACGGAAAGAAAACCTACTTGTGCACCTCCCTCATTGTTTTAAGGGTGCCATATATGACTTTTCAAGGTAACATGGTATACTTCACTCAGCTATGTGAATACTTTGGTATAGTTAACTCAGAATGTTTCTATTGCTGAAACATTCCTAATTAATAACATACATTATACGTATAGCATAATAATAAAACAAAAATAAAAAGACACTCCTTTTTTAAATAAATTTTTAAAACACCCTTTCCATTGTAACCCACTTAACTGATTTTATGAACACATACCAAAAATCAGCTCGCCGATAGTGTGTTGAAGACTTTCAGGCTTACATGGACATCTGCCTTCATCCACACACTTTCCAATAACAGATTTACAAAAAGTTCAGCAATGCAGATATAATCCCAGACAAGCTAGTGGTTGGCCATAAATAGGGTATAACATGCTAAACATATAGGCCAGTCAGAGCAGGCGTTAGCGGCAGGCAGACTAGGTGGCAGCTGCCTAGAGCTTCCGTTTCCCCAGGGGCCCCCAGCCAGTGGCGTGCCGCTAATGGGGCCCGTGAGTCAGGGGGCCCACCTGGCTCTGACCCCGCCCCGACGCCGCCATATTCAACTGTATCGGTATCATAGACATCGATACAGTTGAAAGCAATGATGGATGAGAGAGCGTCACATGACGCTCCCTCTCCCATCATTCACCCTCTGATGCTGTGGGTGTGCTATGACGTCACTTCCTTGCGCTCCTGCTGTGTGTCGGGCAGTACAGCTGCTGAGACCAGAGCAGAGTCTGGAGCAGCGCAAGAAATGAGGAGGAGAGGTGAGTATTGTGTGTGATTTTTTTTATTATTTATTAGTGAGTACTGGACTGTGGAGCTGTATTATATTTATTGGGGGGGAGGCTGGGGGCTACATTATATTTTATGGAGGGCTGCATTATACCCTATGATGGGGCTACATTATACTACAGTATATGAGAGGGCTACATTATCTTCTATGGGGAGCTGCATTATATTCTATGTGGGGCTACATTATATTCTGTGGGAGGGCTGCATTATACATTGTGAGGGGCTACATTATATTCTATCTAGGTCATTATACCCTTTGAGAGGGGTTACCTTATATTCTATGGGGGCTGTATTATATTGTATGGTGGGGCTACATTATAGTCCATAGGGGTGGCTGCATTATACTATATGAGGGGGCTGCATTATATTGTATGGTGGGGCTACATTATATTCTATAAGGGTGGCTGCATTATACTTTGTGAGGGGGCTACATTATGTTCTATAGGATCCTGCATTATACTCTATGAGAGGACTACATTATATTCTATGGGGGGCTGCATTATATTGTATGATGGGGCCACATTATATTCCATGGGGGTGGCTGCATTATACTTTGTGAGGGGGCTGCATTATGTTCTATGTGGGTCCTGCATTATACTCTGATAGGACTACATTATATTCTATGGGGGGCTGCTTTATGCTATAGGAGGCAGTCTGCATTATATTGCATGGTGGGGCTACTTTATAGTCCATGGCGGTTGGCTGCATTATATTCTATGGGGGTCTGCATTATATTCTATGGGGGTGCATTATACTCTCAGGGGGATACATTATATTCTATGGGGGCTGCATTATATTCTATGGGTGGCTGCATTATGCTATATGAGGGGGCTACATTATATTCTGTGGGGTGGCAGCATTATACTATATGGGGGCTGCATTACACCATATTTTTCGAATTATAAGACGCATTTTTTTTCCCCCAAATTTGGAGGGAAAATGGAGGCGCGTCTTATAATGCTGATATACCTTACTGGCCGTGGTGGAACAGGGTCCCATGGTTGCTGCAGGAGGAGGCAAGAGTGGAGCGTTGCTGCAGTCTGCAGGGTGGGATGAGGGGGTGTTCCGATGTGCGCCGCTGCGGGTGTTCAGTGGTGCGTGGGCTCTGCCAACATTTTGTGAAAGCCCAGAGCCCCTGCATTTATATGGTTTACTATGTGGTGGATTCCGGGAAATTGTCTGCCCGTGGCATTCGCAGATGGAGATCTCGGCATCAAGATCTCAGGAGATCTGAGATCTCATCTTATGAGATCTTGGTGCAGAGATCTCCATCTGCACATGCTCCGGCAGCCATTTTCCCAGAGTCCACCACATAGTGAACCATGTAAGTGCGGGGGCTCTGTACTTACACAAAATGTTGTCAGAGCCCCCGCACCACTGAACACCCACAGCGGCACTCATCGGAACACCCCCTCATCCCAGCCCGCGGCCTGCAACCCTCCACTCTTGCCTCCTCCAGCAGGGACCCTGCTTCACCACAGCCACCACCCCTGATTAGCAAAAAGATGCATGGATTTTGAGAAGCACCACCATTTTATTAAAAAATATTTTTTTTCCTATTTTTCTCCTCAAAATTTGGAGTGCGTCTTATAATCCGCAAAGTACGGTGGTTGTGTGATAGTTTTATAGTCCCAATATCCAAATAAGATTAGAGGCCTGGTGTCCTCCCTGTCTCTGGTGAGATTCCTCAGATTCTGTAATAAGTCATAAATCACAGATTTAGTTCTGTGTGGAGGGAATCAAAGACTGTCATAAGTTTGTATTCCCAAACACTTCCATGTTTTTGTGTTTTAAAGTTGCCTTTTAATATGACAACGTTCATATAGTTTATCTTGTGTCCTGGACCACAGAAATTTGGCCACCGGTAAATGTTTTTTGTATTTCCATTTGTACCTTTTTCTTGGTGCTGTAGAAAACATGTACACGGTGATTCCTTAGTCTCTCCGAAGTTCTGTAGCAGAGGTGTTGTGAATAATGAGTATTGTTCCGAATAGGATTATTTAAGCTCAGTCTTTTGGGTATTAAATGTTCCTTCTTGCATCAGGTAAAAAAGATGTCACTATCAAGTTGTGCCAGTTTCTTCAGAAGATGTTTCAGTTTAATAAATGTTCCATAAAAAAAAGGTAATTCTGGGGTTTTGATTTTTTTCTTAGTATGCCATTTACGGATTAATTTATTTTATATTTTGATAGATTGGACTTTTAAAAATGCAGAGATATCAAGTATGTGTATTTTTATTTTCTTTTAATTGCTTTATTTTTAAGTGGGGCAAAAGGGGAGCGATTTGAACTTTTTGATTTTTTTTTATTGTCATAGTTTGAAAACACTTTTTTTCTCTTTTCACTGTATTTGTTACTTCCGTTTGAAGAACCTGCGATCATCCGATTCCTTGTACTATACATAGCATCACATTAGTTATAGTACATCTCAAGTACCAGCTCCCAATAATCATTACGATTTTCACTCACAGGTCCCCTCCATGAGGTGTTGTCTGGAAATATCATGGCCCACTCTTCTTGTGGATCCCACACTATCTAAATACATAATAATTACAATTATAAAATAAATTATTACTGGTGAGAAGCCATTATTCCAATGACCTTAACACTTTCTCAGACAATTCTCCCCTTCATCGCCGCTGTTTGTCTTGTGGTAGATGTGTAGCATGTCCATATATTGAACACAGCGATCATTTTTTTTATGATTCTATGGAATCTAAACAGTTCAATATTTAACATAAAATCTCATGCACTACTAAAGCGGTTACATATTATGCTAGATGCACCTGCTCAAAAATTTATGTAGTTCTTACTATTCGGCAATTCAAAATTAGAGTCTGCGAACATGTCAATGGAATCGATGCAGCAAAAGATGTAGATGACAAGCATAGCCTTAAAACAATCCCATAACACTTTAAACTCTATCATAATTGTGATTCATCGTTTTAAAGTGAGGGTTATCGATGGAATTGTTCAAAATATAAGAGGCGGTAACATCAGCAAAAAATTAGCACAACGGAAATCTAAATGGATATGGACCTTTAATAATGTACGTTACCTGGGACTAAACAAAAATATTTGCTTTTCCTCATTTCTCTGACCATCTTCGTCATCCCTGACATATTTGCCATTTTTTATTATTTTTAGTGTTTGCAGCCTGTTTATTTCTTTATATTCTTGTAATCATTTCTAGTATATACATGGAACAAATCCACTTGCTATGTTCGGATATCTATTCTAGTAAACGCAAGTCTGTGAAGTAACTTAATAGCATTGCCATTCTTTCAAAGCACTAGTCTGACCATGTTCAGATATTTTTCATTTATGTTTCAATCTTTTTACCGCAATTATGTAATTCTGAATTTATTTCTATGATGTGCAATATTATATATTGTCACCCATTCTAATTGAAGGACTTGATGACATGACACATACAGCTTTAGTAATTCCCTTTTTTGTATTTTCTGAACACTGTACATCACACGTTTATATTTTTTACTAACTTATATACCAGACAGGACTGTATTTGCCACTAGGCACTTGAGGGCACGTGCCAAGGGCGCTAGGATGCGGGGGGCAGCACCTGAGCAAGGTTTTTTTTTTTATATAGTCCGAGGCCCGCCCATACCTCAGTCCCACCCACCTACCTCAGTCTTCCGGCTGCTGTGGGGGTCTCGGATCCCGCGCTGTCATGTGTACTGCACAGGGAGCCGGAAGCGGAAACAAGTGACATTGCAGGCCCACCCCCTCCTTGCTGAGGCGCCAAGTTCACTTCCTGCCTGACAGTCTGGGGTCAGCGTGCCCACCCACCTCAGCGTTCCGGCTGTTGGTGATCACAGCCCGGATCACGTCCCTCGGCTGTACCACAGCAAGGCTACTGGTACCTTGGCATGGGGATCGGAAAGGCTGAAGCCTTCTGCCCATCAGGACCTGCGAGGGGCCAGGGGGCGCTGGCGGTGGGGAGCGCCATCCAGGGCTATGGGAGAAAAGCAACTGAAACTTTTCTGAAGGTATTGGAAGAAGCCTCCATTTGGATCCAGGCAATTTACTGTGAAGTGCTGAAGCCCAGGACAGCCGTCAGCAGGGCAGCACAACTTTGGCATCGGCATGCCTCTCTCCAAGATGCCAGGCTGGGTGATCCTGCCCATCACGCTGCCAGCCTTCACCATTACCGGGATGAGGATAGTGTAAGTGCACGGCTGGGGCTCAGAACTGCTGTATGGTGGGGGTGGTATAGCCGTGGAGCACTGATCAAAGGAGTCTTTGTGTTGAAGAGAAAGGTAATGACATGTGAGCAACATCTTGGTGGAGGAATGGGGGCTGGTACTGCTCTGTGCACCTCCAGGGGATGCCATGGCCCCAGCAATGCCTGAAAGCCCTACCACCTTCATCATGTCACTGTGCTGTCAGCAGATGATCTGCAGCCGCCTGTCATGTAGGGGTCACTATGGGGGATAATACTAGGTGGTCCCTAGAAGGTCATAGACAGGTCCAATATGAGCCCTGCCATCCAGAATGGCACACGGTCTGCGCCTACATGTAGGGTTGTCAGAATTTATGACATTGATTGTTATTGTGACATTTCTGATATTTAGCACCTTGTCCACCATTTTCTTTTAGGCGGCGCTGTACGTAGCGGTGACGAGATGTATGGAACTGTTAGTCTATGTTCACATGTTGCGTTTTTTTTTTTTTATGCTCTAAGCTGCTTACAAAAAGCAAGTTTTGCTGTGTTTTTGTTGTCTCTCGTACATGTTGGTAAAGTTTAGTGCCCCACCTCCCAAAAAAAGTCTGATTTAACTCTCAGATTTTTGCACCAAAAACTGCTACCTGCGATTTCTGCTGCTTTTTTAAAACTGCAACATGTCACTTTCAGCATTTTTTTCTGCCTTTTTTTTGGAAACAAAGGCAGAAAAAAATCCTGAAAGTGACATGTTGCAGTTTTAAAAACGTAGCAGTTTTTCAAATCAGTCAGGAAAATAAAACCAATGTGTGTGCATGAGATTTCTGAAATCTCAGACTTTCTGGATACTGTAAAACGCAGCTTAAAACTTGCAAAAAAAACTGCAAAAATGCAACGTGTGAACATAGCCTTATTAGTAATGTTTTATACTACTAATAATATTGTCCTTCTTAAGACAGTCATCCCCTGTACAATCTGTTCCTGGTAATGTTACCAATGAGGTTTAGCATCAATGAAAGGGTTAAATAACTTTGGGCCACTGATCTCACATTGCAGACATATAGATCATGATGCCCGACATCAAATTCAGGTCCCTTTAGTCTGTCCTATATGTGTTGTGGGTATCAGAACTGGCATCAAAGTGGGCAGATGGGCGATTTTGATAAGTGTTATTTTTCAGGGGTTAAATGACTTTGAGCCGCTGATCTCACACCAGTATTCAGATGCGTAGCTAGGGTTTTGGTTTAGGGGGGGCGAAACTTCTGAGTGGGCCCCTAACCAGAGAACCTCAGCAAATGACCGCGCTGTTGCCAAAAATAATCTATATATATAAAAAGACCAATATTGATATCACCACCATATGGTCATTGGTAAATAATACCAGTCCTACAGAACATATAAGAGATTACCGCAGAGTTACAGATAATGACTTACCGCTGATGTTCTTTCTGATGGAATCGTTCACTTTTCATGTCTTTTCCATCTGGCCCAGACCGACATGACTCCTCCAGTCAGGACTCGACTACAGAGAATACAACAAAGAAACGTTTCACTTCTTATATTGTCAGCACTGTCACGGTCACCAATTGGACTATTCTCAAGCTGCACAAACTCCTCATCCTGCTGATACCCCAATACTGAGCCTCTGCTGCCGTATGTGTCCCTATTACTGCACCTGATACCCCAATACTGAGCCGCTGCTGCCGTATGTGTCCCTATTACTGCTCCTGATACCCAAATACTGAGCCGCTGCTGCCGTATGTGTCCCTATTACTACACCTGATACCCCAATTCTAAGCCGCTGCTGCCGTATGTGTCCCTATCACTGCACCTGATACCCCAATACTGAGCCGCTGCTGCCGTATGTGTCTCTATTACTGCACCTGATACCCCAATACTGAGCCGCTGCTGCCGTATGTGTCCCTATTACTGCTCCTGATACCCAAATACTGAGCCGCTGCTGCCGTATGTGTCCCTATTACTACACCTGATACCCCAATTCTAAGCCGCTGCTGCCGTATGTGTCCCTATTACTGCACCTGATACCCCAATACTGAGCCGCTGCTGCCGTATGTGTCTCTATTACTGCAACTGATACCCCAATACTGAGCCGCTGCTGCCGTATGTGTCCCTATTACTGCTCCTGATACCCAAATACTGAGCCGCTGCTGCCGTATGTGTCCCTATTACTGTACCTGATACCCCAATACTGAGCCGCTGCTGCCGTATGTGTCCCTATTACTACACCTGATACCCCAATTCTAAGTCGCTGCTGCCGTATGTGTCCCTATTACTGCACCTGATACCCCAATACTGAGCCGCTGCTGCCGTATGTGTCCCTATTACTGCACCTGATACCCCAATACTGAGCCGCTGCTGCCCTATGTGTCCCTATTACTACACCTGATACTCCAATACTGAGCCGCTGCTGCCGTATGTGTCCCTATTACTACACCTGATACCCCAATACTGAGCCGCTGCTGCCGTATGTGTCCCTATTACTACACCTGATACCCCAATACTGAGCCGCTGCTGCCCTATCTGTCCCTATTACTACACCTGATACTCCAATACTAAGCCGCTGCTGCCGTATGTGTCCCTATTACTACACCTGATACCCAATACTGAGCAGCTGCTGCCGTATGTGTCCCTATTACTGCACCTGATACTCCAATACTGAGCCGCTGCTGCTGTGTGCCCCTATTACTGCACCTGATACCCCAATACTGAGCCGCTGCTGCCGTATGTGTCCCTATTACTGCTCCTGATACCCCAATACTGAGCCGCTGCTGTCATATGTGTCCCTATTACTGCACCTATTGTGTGGTTCTGTGTGACCTCTAAATTCTAAAGCAAACCTCTAGAATATAGTAATGCCGGGTGCAAGTGCCCTAGAAAACAGTGCCCACATTTTGTCCCCTAGAATGTAATATTGCCCTTTGTGTGCCCCTTTGACAGTCACAGTAACCAGAATTCCCCTATAACAATAAGTGCCCACTTTACACTTAATAATGTCCCGAGTCTCCCCCCTGTACAGCTCTCCTATACACAGTGTGGTGCCCCCTCACTGTATATATACTGACCCCTTAATATCCCCAAACTATTTAATGGCTCCAACACTGTATGATGGCCTCGCCACTATAATCCCCACACTGTATGATGGCCCCCTCACTGTAATCTCCACACTGTATGATGGCCCCTAGATAGCATCCATATAGCATAATACACCAGATAGTCCTCAATATAGTATAATGCACTCCCCATAGGCAGCCTCTATATTATAATGTACCCCCATAGACAGCCTTTGTATTGTAATGCACCACCATAGGCAGCCTTTGTATTATAATGCACTCCCCATAAGCAGCCTCTGTATTATAATGCACCCCCATAGGCAGCCCCTGTATTATAATGCACCCCCATAGGCAGCCTCTGTATTATAATGCACCCCCACAGACAGCCTCTATATTGTAATGCACCCCCATAGGCAGCCTTTGTATTATAATGCACTCCCGATAAGCGGCCTCTGTATTATAATGCACCCCCATAGGCAGCCTCTCTATTATAATGCACTCCCCATAGGCAGCCCCTGTATTATAATGCACCCCATAGGCAGCCTCTGTATTATAATGCACCCCCACAGACAGCCTCTATATTGTAATGCACCCCCATAGGCAGCCTTTGTATAATAATGCACTCCCGATAAGCGGCCTCTGTATTATAATGCACCCCCATAGGCAGCCTCTCTATTATAATGCACTCCCCATAGGCAGCCTTTGTATTATAATGCACTCCCCATAGACAGCCTTTGTATTATAATGCACTCCCCATAGTCAGCCTTATTTATAATGCACCCCCATAGGCACCCTTATTTATAATGTACCTCCATAGGCAGCCTTATTTATAATGTACCCCCATAGGCAGTCTTATATATAATGCATCGCCATAGGCAGTTTTATTTATAATGCACCCCCATAGGCAGCCTTTGTATTAAAATGCACTCCCCATAAGCAGCCTCTGCATTATAATGCACCCCAAAGGAAGCCCCTGTATTATAATGCACCACCATAGGCAGCCTTATTTAAATGTACCCCCATAGGCAGCCTTATTTATAATGCACTCCCATAGGCAGCCTTATTTACAATGCACCCCCATAGGCAGTCTCTGTATTATAAAGCACCCCCTTAAGCAGCCCCTGTATTATAATGCACCACCATAGGCAGCCTTTGTATTATAATGCACTCCCCATAAGCAGCCTCTGTATTATAATGCACCCCCGAAGAAGGGCGGGGGGCCCCCTGCTGGCACCAGGCCCGCCACCGCCTGCTCAGGGGCCCCATAGTGGCCGGGCGGCAGAGCAGGGAGATCGATTCTCCCTACTCTGCCCCAGAATGTAACTATCGGTGCGCTGTGCACGCCGATACAGTTTAGTAGCGTAGCTCCGGGTGGGCCCCTCAGAGCGCGGTGCCCGGGGGCCACCGCCCCTTTTGCCCCCCCCGGTAGCTACGCTACTGCCAGTATTGCATACATAGTGATGGCCTGCATCAAATTCAGGTCACTAGACTGGCCCGAATGGGCACTGGGCATCAGACCGACAGGCAAATAGCCAGTTTTCACAGATTTGAATAAGTAACTGATGTTTATAAGGGGTTAAATTACTTTGGGCCACTGGACTTACAACACAAGCACAAATGGGAAGATCCACATAAAGCCATTTTCTTTCAGGCGGGCTGGAGTGGCTGCTGATCAAAAAAGCTGGATCTAAGTTGTTAAATTGCAACTTTGCACTGATCTGAATAAGTTGGTTATTTCTTTTAAGGGTTAAAGGTGTTGTCCCATCTTAAGCTAAAAGTCTGCAGTCTCTCCATGTAAGGCCTGGATCACACTACTGTGTGTGATGCGTGAAACTCACACGAGTCTCTCGCATCAACACCTGCCGCTGGCACCGGCACTCAGGACCGGACCTGTGGCTGCATAGAAATACATGTAGCCGCACGCTCCGGTCCGAGTGCCGGCGGCAGTGCCGGGTGTTGATGCGAGAGACTCATGTGAGTTTCTCACATCGCACACAGTAGTGTGATCCAGGCCTGAGTCTATGACTGCAGACTTGTGAATCCTTACATCTCACTGTGAGGATTCTACAGTGCCCGCACCGCGTATGTGACTGCAAAGATGTGATTTGCAAAAAAATTGTACCATGAAGAGATTTGTGGCTAATACACAGCACAGATGGGTTCATAATAAAGGTTTCTGCCATACAATTTCATGAGATTAAGAGAGCTTCTGTTAAAAATGTTTGCTCTTTCTAATGGTATTTTAAAGCTGCAGGTGTCTCTGGAGTCTATGAACCCCAAGGTGCAGGATTCTACAGCTGCTCCTAACATACCCCTGCGGGTGTATGGGCTGTACGGTCTGGGCGCATGCGCAGTGCGCATATTGAAGCCGGCCCGTACACCTGATAAGCCCCACAATGCACCGGACCGGAACTGAGGTCTGGCTGCGCATCATACTATGAGGAGGCGGGAATTTCAACATAGGGGGAATGATGATGCCCAGCGGCGCGTGATAAGAGCAGCGAGGGGGAGAGAATGGAGACCCAGAGACTGCCCATTCCAGTCTACGCCGTACCTTGGAGCCCTCATTATCATAGAAATATGTAAGTTAATTGTTTTTCTACAGCTTAATAGTGTAGTTTTAGGTCAGAGAGGGATGAGCTAGCAAGGTGCAGGGACAGGTAGTGATGGCTACTTGCGGACATGTGCGGCACTTGCGGTTTTGCACTTGCGGTGACACAGATAACACTGCTAGCAGCGTTTTTTTTTTCCATTGCTGCAAGTACCACATTTGCTGGATCGCAGCAAAACCGCAAGTACCTTTCATGTCCGCAAGTCCCATAGGGAATGAATGAGGCCAAACGCAGTGTTGCCATAAGTGATCCGTTACACGGCAGATGCGGACAAACTGCCGGATCTGCCGCAAATGGCAAAAATTGCTGATGTGAAAGCCTAAGTCACTGCTGACAGTGTCTGCATTAGTCATACTTGCCAATGGGGAAGGTAGCACTAAAAGTGCCTAGGGCAGCATAAACTCTAAATATGGCCCTAATACCAGAGTACTATTATATACACTGTGTTCCATATTATTATGCAAAAATTGTTTAGTAGTGATAAGGTAAGAATTTTTTTGTTTGTCAGTTAAACTCATTGATGGTGATGTGTGTCAGGGCTCTTTATATCACTGTAAGCAATTGCAGACACCTGTGCTAATTAGTTTGGCAGGTGTGTCCAATGAAAGACAAGACTACTTAAGAAGGCTGTCCCACATTATTAAGCAGCCTACATTTTGTGCCAAAATGGGAAAGAAAAAGGATGTGTTGGCTGCTGAGAAGCAACAAATTGTGGAGTGTTTAGGTCAAGGCATGACTACAATCAACATTGCCAAGACACTTCATCGTGATCATCGCACAATCAAGAAGTATGTAGCTGATTCACAGTACACACATGTGCGTGCTGATAAGGAAAATTGAGGACTCTTTCCTACAGGCAATTAAGTCAGGTTAAAAGAGCAGCGGAAAAAAAGCCTTGTCATAGCAGCAGACAAGTTTTTGAAGCTGCTGGTGCCTCCAACGTCCCCCGAACAACAAGATGCAGGGTCCTTCAGAGGTTTGCAGCTGTGCGTAAGCCATCCTGTCGACCTCCTCTATCCACTGCATACAAGCAGAAATGGCTCCAGTGGGCCAAACAATACATGAAGACTGACTTCAAAACTGTTTTGTTCACCGATGAGTGCCATGCAATGCTCGATGCTCAAGATGGATGGAGTGGAGGATGGCTGCTTGATGGACACCTCATGCAAACACGGCTGCGGCGCCAACAAGGAGGAGGTGGAGTAATGTTTTGGGCTGGAATCATGGGAAGAGAGATTGTCGGCCCCTTTAGGATCCCTGAAGGGGTAAAGATGAACTCCATAGTGTATGTTGAGTTTCTCAAACAGCACTTCCTGCCATGGTTCAAGAAGAAGAACCGTGCATTCCACAGCAAGATCATTTTCATGCATGATAATGCACCATCTCATGCTGCACATAACACATCTGCATCTCTGGCTGCTATGGGCATAAAAGGGGACAAACATGGTGTGGCCCCCATGCTCCCTGACCTCAACCCCATTGAGAACCTCTGGAGCATCATCAACAGGAGTGTCTATGATGGCGGGAGGCAGTTCACATCAAAGCAACAGCTCTGGGAGGGTATTCTGTCCTCATGCAAAACAACTGAAGCAGAAACCATCCAAAACCTGACAAATTCATTGGACGAAAGAGTTCAGAAGCTCCTTTCGAACAAGGGGTCCTATGTGCAAATGTAACATCACCTAGAATAAAGTTTTGAGTTGAAAACTGATTTCAGTTTGTAATAGCCTGCTAATGCTTATAATTTCAAAAATGACCATTTTTTTGTTCTTTATTAAAATGAAAAGGTTGAAAACTCTGCTGTGCATAATAATTTGGAACATGCATTTTGAGTGCAGTTTGAGTGTTTTATTTTTTAAAAAATATACTGTTATCATAGGCAGATTGTACAAAAACCTTTCAATAGTCCTCTAATAGTTATTTAACTGGAAAATTACAATGACTGCAATTCATATAGGTAATTTGGGAAAATCTGAGAAAATATTATTTGCATAATAATTTGAAACACAGTGTAGATTTGCGATTATGGTAAACTTTTGCATTCCATTTATATTTTCACTTTTTATCTTTTCATCTGTCAATTTTTCCTGGTCACATGATCATGCACATTTACATTAGACTTAATCACCATACAACTCACTCATATGATCACTATGTCATCATTTTATTATAGTATTTGCAGTTACTAGTGTTGAGCGATATTGCTCGATATCTAAAAATATCGTATCGAAATTGTATCGCCGATAGCACTAAATATCGTCGATATCCGATTTCGATACCGGAAGTCCCATGTAAGTCTATGGGAACAAAATATCGAAATTAAAAAAAAACCATTCTTGCCTTGTTGGTTAATTGTACATGAAGGAAAACAACAAAGACTAATGTAGAATGTATTGGGGGAGGTTGAGGAGACAATAAAGGCATACATGTTTAACGCAATGCATTGGAATAGCATTAATATATATTTTTTTGGAAATACGTTTGGATTGACTAACAAATTGACAATGTTGTTAACCTTTTTTCTATTTTGGCAAATATGTATGTTTCACAACTTCCATGCTCTTCACCTTTTTAACTTTTGCCAGTGCCACACTTTCTCCTTCATAATCTTCAGCAGCAGCATCATCTTTCTCATCAAATTATTCTTCATCTTCACCTTCTTAATTTTCTTCTTAAACTTCTTGCTATTCATGTTTTTGTTTACATTACTCATATTGTTATTATTAAACTAATTAATCTTCTTCATATTCAAATTCTTCATCTTCTTCCTCTTCATCTTCTTCATCATATTCTTATTTGTGACAGAGATTCCTGTACTTGTAATCTGTAAAAGTATGAATTGTTCATCCTTCCGTTCTTGCTGTCACAAAAGATTTAAATTACAACAGTATTTGTCCGTGTTCAGTTTAGCCTGCAGCAGCAGGCATTTTCCAGGGCACCACGAGGAGGAACGGACTCCCCCCCATACACTGCTTAGTCTTCTTCTGCTTAGAATTTAGAGCATATATTTTGCTCTTCATTTTGGTCTTATACTTAATGTTCTTCTGCTTTTTGATCTTTTGCTTATTGTTCTTCTGTCTCTTGTTCTGTATCTTGTAGTTTGTCTTAACCTTCTTTGTCCTGTTGGTGATCTTCTTGTTGGTAATATTTTATTTTTTCTTTGTGATGGTGTTCAGGCTGGTTGGCTTCATGCTCGTCGTCCTTGTTGTTGTCATCTTCTTCTGGGTGGTCTTTAATGTCGTCTAATTTCCGAGAAACAACTGACGTTACTGGAACCCTGACGGGTATCAGATGGAGCAAGAGACAATGGAAGTAACAAGGACCAGCTGACTGTGCTGGACCCCGGACGGGTAGCAGAAGGAAAAGAGGCAATGTCACAACCAAGTACCAGCTGACGTTACTGTGACACGGTTACTAAGCAGGAGGTACCTGTGCTCCAAAGCACTACCAAGGACCAGCAGACGTTGCTGGAACTCGGATACGGAGATGGAGGCACCTAGGCCAAAGGCACTGGGGAGAACCACTTGACGGTACTGGACCCCGGACGGGTAGCAGAAGGAAAAGAGGCAATGTCACAACCGAGTACCAGCTGACGTTACTGTGACACGGTTACTAAGCAGGAGGTACCTGTGCTCCAAAGCACTACCAAGGACCAGCAGACGTTGCTGGAACTCGGATACGGAGATGGAGGCACCTAGGCCAAAGGCACTGGGGAGAACCACTTGACGGTACTGGACCCCGGACGGGTAGAAGAACGCACCCATGAAAATGTAAGTTGACAGGACGCAAGCCGTCCGCAGTTACAGAATCACACAGTCCTACAGTGGGTGCTTATCCTATTGTCACAATGGAAACCGCCTTTATTTACATATCCCACAGCACACATAGGAATCACCTAAACTGCAGGCACCATAGAGTCGGCTAACCCGAATGCAACACGACAGCACAACTTATTGGAGGATAATTGACGTTCACACTGCCAGGAAACAGCTGTCGTGCTGTAACCAGGCTGGCCAGGAGTCAGTACCCCTGCCAATTACTTACGAGCAACAAATGGCGGTGTTGTAGCCCAGGGAGTAGAGTTCAGGTGGTAGAAAGATGAACATAACCGGAGACATGGAAAACGTTGCCAAACAGTTATTTAATCTGAAAACGGACAGGCAAATTCAGGTGAGATCCATGCCTTGTTCATTTTCAGAAAAGTAAGCCGGTCTACATTCTCTGAGGATAGTCGCATGCGACGGTCTGTTACTACACCACCTGCAGCACTAAAGACACGCTCAGATAATACACTGGCAGCAGGGCAAGCCAGCACCTCCAATGCATACTGGCTAAGCTCTGGCCATGTATCCAACTTATAGACCCAAAATTTGAAAGGGGAAGAGGCATCTGGGAGTACACTTAGAGGGAAAGCCAAGTAGTCTGTCACCATCTTACGGAAACGTTTCTTCCTGGTGACTGGAGCCGTCTCGGATGGTGTAGACCTTGCTGGCGCTGTCACAAAACTTTGCCACATTTGTAACATACAGTTCTTGCCCTGTGCAGAGGCGCTGCTTCTGCTCCCTCTTGTTGTAGAGGTGTCTACACTGCCTCGACGCACAGAGCTGCTTTGTAAAGCAGTAGCAGCAGCAGCAGCTCTCTCGGCTGGAATGTACAACAGTATGGATTGCACCAGTGTGTCTTGGTACTCCTGCATTTTACGGTCCCGGTTCACCGGTGTGATGAGGGTTTGTAAGTTGTCCCGGTAGCAAGGGTCTAGGAGGGTGTACACCCAATAATCTGACGTGCTGAGAATGTGGGCGATGCGGCGGTCGTTTCTCAGGCACTGAAGCATGAAATCAACCATGTGCTGCAGACTCCCAACTGGCCAACAAAGGCTGTCCTCTGGAAGAGGCGTCATCTCTGTCTCCTCTGCATCACCCCACCCTCGCTCTACATACTGACTACAGCGTTGTGTACCTTCCTCTGTAGGGATTTCTTCCTCCTCCATTGACTCCTCCTCCTCCTCATCCTCCTCACAAAGTGAGCCCTGCCCAGCCCTTTGTGAGGAACCATGTTGTGCTGACTGTCCTGAAGGTAATTGAATTTGTGACTCCTCATCCTCCACCTCTTCCAAAACCTCTTCCTTTAGTGCTTTCAGTGATTTCTGAAGCAGGCAGATAAGGGGGACAGTCATGCTGACTAGTGCATCATCTGCACTCGCCATCCGCGTTGAGACATCAAACGCACGCAAAACGTCGCAGATGTCCTTCATAGAGGCCCACTCAGTAGTGGTGAAGTGTGAACGGCGCAAATTGCGAGTTGATTGCGCCTGTTGCAGCTGATACTCCATTACTGCTGGCTGCTGCTCACACAACCGCTCCAACATATGTAACGTGGAATTCCACCTGGTGGGTACGTCACATATGATGCGATGTTCAGGAAGGCGAAATCTGACTTGCAGAGCTGCAATGCGCGATCTGGCCATGCTGGAACGTCGCAAGTGAGCGCACTCTAGGCGGACCTTGTGCAGCAGTGCATCAAGATCCGGATAGTCCCTCAAAAAACTCTGCACGACCAAGTTGAGCACATGTGCCAGACATGGTATGTGAGTGAGGTTGCCAAGGCCCAGAGCTGCCACCAGATTTCGGCCATTGTCACACACTACCAAGCCTGGCTGCAGATTAGCTGACAAAAACCACACGTCGCTCTCCTGCTTGATGGCATCCCAGAGCTCCTGCGCTGTGTGGCTTCGATTCCCCATGGGAATTAATTTCAGGACGGCCTGTTGACGTTTGGCCACGGCTGTGCTCATATCGGTCGCAACAGGTAAGCGTTCACGGGTCCATGTGGAGGTATACCGTGACGGCTCGTGCAGCGATGATTCTGAGGAACTGGAGTAGGAGGAGGAATCAATGTGCACAGACTGGATTCCTGCAATCCTTGGAGTTGGCAGAACACGTACAGCGCCACTGGCAAGATCTGTACCCGGCTCCACAACATTGACCCAATGGGCAGTGAGGGAAAGGTATCGTCCCTGGCCATGGGTACTGGTCCACGCATCGGTGGTCAGGTGGACCCTGCTACTGACGGCGTTTAGTAGCGCATGTTTAATGTTTTTGCAGAGCAGGGACAGCTTGCCTGCTGAAATAAAATCGGCTTGGCACATTATATTGTGGGACTGCCAATGCCATAAAGTTCCTGAAACTGTCAGTCTCCACCAGCCTGAATGACAGCATTTCAAGGGACAGGAGTTTTGCAAGGCCAGCATTCAGAGCCTGTGCTCGTGGATGGTTTGCCGAGTATGGCCGTCTTTTATCCCATGCCTGTGTTACCGATGGCTGTTTTTTGTACTGGGAGTGTGACGATGACTGTGAACTTGCTGCAGTGGGTGGAATAACAGTTTGTCTATGGACAACAGTGACCGAGGTTCTTCCATGGAGATCCTGTGAGGAAGCCAAAACAGGTGTGTGAGAGCTGGAGGTAGAGGCTCGAACATGACGTAAAGATGTAGGTGCTGCTGTAGGTTGGCCTACATCTCCAGTGTGTCTTTGGAACTCAGCTACGTGCTTTGTCCGTACATGTGTCCACATATTTGTGGTATTCAGGTTCCTGATATTTTTACCTCTTTTAACTTTTTGCTTACACAGCTTGCATTGAACATAGCAAATATTATCTACAAGTCTGTCAAAAAAGGACCACGCAGTGCAAGTCATGGGAGCGCCAATTTTGACATTTCTAAGAGAACTGCTCCCAACAGGTGCCAAACTGGAGGCTACAGGCAAGCGAGTCTGCAGCCTACCTCTCCCTCCTCTTTGTACCGTTGGGACAATCTCTTCCTCAGAGCTGCTCCCACCACCTTGCTGTTGCTCACGCCTTGTTGGGTCTCGGACTTCATCATCTCCACTACCCTCTTCCAACACCTGCTGCTGTTGGATGGTCTGGGCAGCACCATGCTCCACAAAACCTGGCACCTGAGTCTCATCATCATCATAAGATGCGTTCTGCGGTGTGCTGTCCATCGGCACTGGCTCACCCGCCTCTTCAGATTGAGAGAGACACAGCTGTTGCGCATCACTGCATACTCCCTCTTCTTCAAATTGCAGAATGCTGCTTGCCTGTGCCCGTGTTTGCGAGCCAACAGATTCTGAGAACAGAAGCAGAGACTCAGCTGGCTCCTGTACAGAACTCTCTGACTGCCTTGGCAATTTGACAGGCGGTGAACAGACAGATGGTTGCTCAACAGTGTTGTGTTCCTGAGAGGAGGTGGAAGGAATTGAAGTCGATGCATTGGCTGCCATCCAACCAACAACGGCTTCAATTTGTTCTTCCCGCAGCAGGGGGGCACGCCGAGCTCCTACCAAAGTGCGCATAAAGGAACGCTCACGGGGATAAATGGTGGATGCTGTGTCACTGAGGGCGGCAGCAGACACAGAATCCCCACGTCCTCTCCCTGCTGAAACTCCACGGCCACGACCACGTGCCTTACTCACTGACTTCTTCATCTTGGTAGATTGATAAAGAAAGTCAGAAAAGTTATAAGGCCTAAGTGTGGTTATTACGCAGAGACTGAAGTGAACACTGAAACACAACTGTTCACAAATCACAATCTGTGAAAGGCTACTCCTTTGTCTACTTCTATAGTGTTTGCAATTGCAACCAATGTATTGGATACGGATGGAAGCGCGTCACACTAATAGTTAAATTGCATGGAGCAGCAAGAATTACACTGAAGGAAAAAAAAAGAGTCTGTGAGTGACAGGTGCAGATGCCTACAGACAGCGTTGCATGCAGAGCAAACTGCAGCGTCACCTGCACTCACACACACACCTTGCAGAGCTGTTAAAACACTGCAGGCAAAAGGAAGCTTTACACAGCGGTTGGTGCTAGCCTGCCTACAGCACAGTACACTAAATCGCAATCTCTAACTGTCCCTCAGAGTCAGCACAGCAGCGTTCTGTCCTTATGAATTCACGCACAGTGATGCTAAAATGGCGGCGGCGCCTTTTTATAGTGATTCTGAATCATTTCAGCATCCAATCACAGCCATGCCATTAGTTAACATGACCGCAGCAGTACAGGATGTGCCCACACTTCTTAGGATTCCTTATTGCTGAATAAAATCACATTGCCTCGCAAATAATTATGGGAACTTCCGATTCCGGTATTCGATAAGACGAAAATATCGAAAATAATTATCGAAAGGCCGTTTAGAGCTAATATCGGCGATAGCCGATATTTGCATTATCGTATCGCTCAACACTAGCAGTTACACTTTCTCACATTTTTTTTCTTCACTTCTCACTTATGCCATCATTGTTTTATTATTATTTCACTAACTTATGTGTCACCTTCACTTTTTCATTCTCAAAGCCTTCTTTCCCATTTGGCTCACATCACAAACCACTATTGCATTCATACAATTTTGTTTGTATTTCTCTTATCTTAGCATTTCCCTTTACATTTATTTTTATTAATCCCAATATCTATATTTATTTTACTGTCATGCACATAAGATATGATATGTTATCAATTTATTTATTTATTTGTTCACATATTCTTTTGTATGTTTGCTTACATCTATATATTTCTGTTGATTAACAAATTGTCGGATATATAAAATGTACTACATTCATTGCATTACATATTTCGCTTTATTTGGTATAGGTTTTAATATTGAACATTTGCACCATCTCGTGGTTATCATTCGTTAGTACTCTCCCATACGTGCTATGATCACGTTTTGTCTGATACACTGCCTCTAGGGTCTTCCCCAGCAGTATGCATGGGCAAATGACATTCGCATTGTCTCTCATCCTCCTCTGTCATGCCCCACGCGTGCGGTTGTCAGCTGTCATGTGACACAGATGGAGGTGAGCCTCCAGATTGCTCGGCCACACATGAGTGTCACTTCATGCCATGTCAGTCCCCTATTGGCTCATGCTGGATTTTTAAACCCCTCAACACTGTGATCATGCCACCACCTGACGAAGGCCAAACCAAAACGCGTGTTGGGGGTGGGCGCTTCACATTGAATGTCCGGATCCCACACTGGTATGTGTTAAACCACACTCGTTAGTGCTGTTCTGCTGATTGTTTGCAAATGTGCTGTTTAATTTTTATTCACCTGTATTTGTTATACACACGTGGTCAAAATTGTTGGTACCCCTCGTTTAATGACAGAAAACCCACAATGGTCAGAAATAACTTGAATCTGACAAAAGTAATAAAAAATCAAAAGTCTATGAAAATGAACAAATGAAAGTCAGACATTGCTTTTCAACCATGCTTCCACAGAATTTTAAAAAAAAAATAAAAACTCATTAAAAGGCCTGGTCAGAATGATGGTACCCCTTAAAAATAATGTGACGAAAGGGACATGTTAAAATCAAGGTATGTTCACTAATTAGCATCACAATTGTCTACAATCTTGGAATCAGTGAGTGGGCCTGTATAGAGGGCTACAGATTCTCACCGTGCTGTTTGGTGACATGGTGTGTATCACACTCAACATGGACCAGAGGAAGTGAAGGAAAGAGGTGTTCCTCAGGAGATTAGAAAGAAAATTATTGCCAAACATGTTAAAGGTAAAAGTTATAAGTAGAGATGAGCAACTTTGCCTTTTTTAGGGTCGAGTCGGGTTTCATGAAACCCGATGTTAGGGCTTGAGTTCCGTGCTGCACAAGGGGGTCTCGAAACCAGTCCGCTGCGGTCCCCCATCCATCTCCGGCTGCAGTGGAGCCGCTCAGAAAAGACATCGGTCCCAGCGTCTCGCCCGGTCTAATACTGTGCGAGACTTGCTGCTGCCTCTTCAGGTTCTGCTATTGTAGCCACTATGGTCAGCGGCAAGCAGACGTCTTTAGGACTAAGCCTTTGTTGCTTCACCTGAGCGTGCCCAGAGCAAGATCTCCCATTGGAGATCAGGGGTCACATGCTCAGATACAGCTGCCACTCCTATTTGGGCCTTCAAGAAGGTCCTGTGGCTGTTGATGTTCTGAAGCAGCTTCCCATTGGTCCTTCCTGGAAGGTCTTTTTCTCGTGGCTGCTATAAAAGGCGTGTCCTTACCGCACGGCCGTGCGCTAGTATCAAATCTGTTACGTGCTTGCGCCAGTTGGTCATGTATGCATGTGGTTAGGTCTGACTGAAATAAGCCCCTAGAATTACGGCCCACGGTGAGGAGATGTATGCACGTGTTCAGGGCTCGGCTGAAAACGCCATTAGAATATCGGCTACTCCGGTGAGGAGATTTATGCTTGGGTTTGATTGCATGACCACAGACTGCAATCCGCTTAGCAGTCATCTGTGTTCCCCGTGAGTCTAACAGGACACAGTCTTTATTACAGCGGCTCTGTGAGTTAACAGAGACCGCTTATTTCGCCATATAGGCTACGGGTTTACATCTGTGACTCTGCGGGATAACAGAGTTTGCTTATACTGCCTATTACGCCATCTTATAGCAGCAGGCTCTGCCTGCACGGTGGACCCCGGGTGTGAACGCACCTCTCCTTAATATCTATTAGGTGCGTTCCACAGGCCCTTAACATATACTAGCGTCAGGGTCTGGCTAGTAAAATGGCGGACGACCAGCATCTACAGCTGTACATCCCGCAGCTGGAGGGTAGGTTGGCGGTCCTTGAGCACACAACCTAGCTGTGGATGTTACCGCAGTCGCTGTCAGGTGCTAGCGTAGCTGCAGCCAGTTTGTCCACCGCTACCTCTGCTCCGACATTATCCACGTCCCACTTCCAGACAAGTTTACAGGTGACAGTAAACATTGTCTGGGATTTGTGAGTCAGTGCTCTATACAGCTTGAGCTTCTGGCAACACGTTTCCCCACGGAACGGGCACAAGTGGCTTTTATTGTGTCTCTTCTGTCGGGCAGAGCATTGGAGTGGGCAACGCCGCTGTGGGGGAGCGCGATGATCATGTGGTGCGGAGTGCTCCTCGGTTTTTGGAGGCTCTGAAAAAGGTTTTTTAGGACCTCAGGTCACGCACGATACGGCACTCCAACTGCTGGCAATGTCACAGGGCTTGTCCATGGTCAGTCAGTTCTCAGTCCAATTTCGGACTTTGGCCTCTGAATTAGAGTGGCCAGGGTAAAGTTCTTATTCCAGTGTTCTGGAGAGGACTGGCAGACCATGTAAAGGACGCTTTGACTACCAGGGAGATTCCTGCCACACTGGAGAAACTAATTTCTATATCTACCCGCATCGACTCCGTTTTCACGAGCGGAGGTTAGAGCGGACCCAGTGTAGGCAGAGGTTTCGGCTGGCACCCACCTTTGCCAAACCTCTTGAATTTCCGTTCGGGCGTCCGACTCCCCAGAGACCGGGAGACTACTCGAGTGGGATCTAAGTCTCGGACCACTCGAGTATCCGTGGTCTGTAGGTGTGTCAGCAGCCAGGACATTTGCCAACGATGTCCCCAGCGAATGAGTAAACGGCCCATGTTCCGTGACCATGGGTGCAGGGTCATTAGACGCGAGGGATTTTGCTCCGAAAGTGCTCTTAAAGGGTTAATCTCTCTAGGTTCATCCACTCTTCCTGCCAAGCTTTGTGTGGACTCTGGGACGAGGGGAATTTTATGTCCTCCTCCTTTGGTGACGCTCGCCGAGCCAATATCGGTGAGAGTATTGAATGGAGCAATCCTGCCCTCACAAATCACCACCAGACTGTTTCTACCTTGTCTATGTCCCCTTGTCATCAGGAGAATATATCCCTTTTTGTTCTTCCTGAGGGAATAGATGAGGTTTTGTTGGGATTACCCTGGCTTCGCCACACTCTCTCCATATTGAGCGGTCCTCTGGGAGAATATTGGGTTGGGGTGATCATTGCAGAGACAGATGTCTCAGAGAGGATGTTCAGGTTTC
Source organism: Oophaga sylvatica (assembly GCA_033576555.1). Classification (NCBI taxonomy): domain Eukaryota; kingdom Metazoa; phylum Chordata; class Amphibia; order Anura; family Dendrobatidae; genus Oophaga; species Oophaga sylvatica. The sequence goes on along the minus strand of JARQOD010000005.1, from coordinate 266,261,160 downwards.
CACCCGGAGATACCCATAGACCTTGCTTCTCTCCCCAAGGTTTATCGGTCATACGTGGACGTATTCTCCAAAAAGGCAGCGGAGACTCTTCCGCCTCATCGCCCCTATGACTGTCTATAGACCTCTTGCCTGGAATGGAGCCCCTCGGGAAGAGGTATCCTCTCTCTCTTCCTGGGGACGGAGGCCATGTCACAATACATCCAGGAAAATCTGGCAAGAGGGTTTATTAGGAAGTCAGTGTCACCAGCAGGGGAGGATTTTTCTTTTGTGCAGAAGAAGAATGGAGAATTACGACCGTGTATAGACTATAGGGGTCTTAACACCATTACCGTTAAGAACAAATATCCTTTGCCCCTAATATCTGAGCTCTTTGATAGGCTCCAGGGAGCAAGGATATTTACTAAGCTGGATCTTCGTGGTCCCTATAACCTGATCCGCATCCGTGAGGGGGACGAATGGAAGACGGCGTTCAATACCAGAGATGGACATTACGAATATCTTGTGATGCCCTTTGGGCTCTGAAATGCTCCAGCGTCTTCCGAGATTTCGTAAATGAAATCTTCTGGGACATGCTTGCCACCTTGTGGTAGTCTATCTGGATGACTTTTCCATCTTTTCTCCAGATATGGACACCACCGGAGAGATGTTTGCAGGGTAGTGTTGAGCGATACGATACCGCAAGTATGGGTATCGGCCGATATTAGCTCTATCGGACTTTCGATACTTAGTTCCGATATTTTCGTTTATCGGATACCGGAATCGGATTTGTCACTGTCATGTCAGTGTCCGTCGGTCGGGGCTGTCAGGAGCAGCGGCACTTACCTGGCAGAAGATCTCCCGGCGGTCACGGGCTGGACTGCTTGATGGCCGCCATCATCTTTCCCCGGCGGTCACATGCAGTTTCTCGCGATAACTGCAGTGATGCTGGGTATTCCCCGGGCCCTAAAGCAGTCAGTCCGATGAGTCACCGCCGGGGAAGCAGGTAATCAGCTGTGCTGCGTCGAGATGACAGGTCTGCCTGTCTTGCGATGTAGCAGAGCTGGATCGTCGTGGGACCCTCGTTTACTATGGACTGCGTCGGACAGGTGGTATACTGTTGGTTTGTTTTTTTTCTTTTTTTACAGGAGATCGATGGCGTCGCAGGAATGAGAGTATAATAAAAGAAATGAAAACTGTGTTGTCTTTTTTATTTCAGTAAAATACTTTTTTTTTGCTGTGTCTTTTTTTTTATACATTTAAAAACTTTGGGATTAATAATGGATCGGTGTCTTATTGACACCTCTCCATTATTAACCGGGCTTATTCTCACGTGCAATCAACGGTGACATTAACCCCTTATTACCCCGCTTGCCACTGCTACAGGGCAGTGGGAAGAGCGGGTAAAGTGCCACAATTGGCACATCTTTTGATGCGCCAAATGTGGGGCTGCTGTAGCCTGGTATTATCGGCTGTTGAGGGCCAAAATCCATGGGCCTTGACAGTCTTTTAATACCAGGCCGCAGCAGTCTGCATTTTACTTGGGGTGGTTAACAAAAATAGGGGGACCCCTACGCCGTTTTTTTTTTTTGAGGGTGTCCCCTATTTTTGTTAACCAGCCAAGCTAAGCAGACTGCTGTGGCCTGGTATTTCAGGCTGGCAAGGTCCATGGATATTGGATCCTTACCAGCCTGAAAAAACCAGGCCTCAGCAGTCTGCTTCATCTGGCTGGTTAACAAAAATAGGGGGGACCCCCCGCCAAATTTTTTTCGAGGGGATCCCTATTTTTGTTAACCAGCCAAGATATGCAGACTGCTGTGGCCTGGTATTATCAGGCTGGCAAGCAGGGTCGGACTGAGGCACCGGGACACGGAGAAACCTATGGTGGGCCCCAGCTCCTGCGTGGTGGGCCCCGATTTGAAAGGATAGGTCGCGGGGCAGAGGGGGTGGTGGCCCCGGGGCCGCGCTCTAGAGGGGGCCCACCCCGGGGGCTACGATACAGTTACATTCTGCGGCAGAGCAGGGAGAATCGCTCTCCCTGCTCTGCCGCCCGGAAAGCTATGGGGCCTGAACAGGCGTTGGGGGGGCCCGGTGCCAGCAGTGGGCCCCACCCGTCATCGGGGGTCAGCTGTATCGGCATCCAGCCGATAAAGCTGACCGCATGGAGAGAGAAGGAGCGAGCGCTCCTACTCTCCCATAATCCCCTCTCAGCGTTATGACAGCGGGCGCAAATAACATCACTGCCGGCGCCCGCTGTCAGACGCTGAGAGGGAGAACAGTGAGCAGCACAGGAGCGGGGGTGAGGTTTTTTTTGATTTTTTTTTTAATGGGGGTGCCGTCGAGTCCTGGCTGGGAAGTCGTCATGTCGGTGTGGGCCAGATGGAAAAAGACATGAAAAAGTGAACAATTCCATTAGAAAGAACATCAGCGGTAAGTCATTATCTGTACCTGTGTGTAATCTATTATATGTTCTGTAGGACTGGTATTATTTAACACAGACATATGGCGGTAATATCAATATTGGTTTTTTTATATAGAGATTATTTTGGCCAACAGCGCGGTCATTTGCTGAGGTTCTCTGATGATGGGCCCACTCAGAAGTTTTGCCCCACTAAAAACCAAAACCCTAGCTACGCTATGGCTCTCTCTCTAGTCTTTCTTTCTCGCTCTCTGTTCTTTCCTTCTCGCTCTCTGTTCTTTTTTCTCTCTGTTCTTTCTTTCTCTCTTTTCTTTCTTTCCTCTCTTTCTTTCTTTTT
>JARQOD010000005.1:266209714-266258328 GCA_033576555.1 Oophaga sylvatica | reverse complement strand
TGTTGAAAATTTAGCAATTTTTAAACTTTGAATTTTACCCCTTAAAACAAGAAATATGTCACACAAAATAGTTACTAAATAACATTTCCCACATGTCTACTTTACATCAGCACAATTTTGGAACCAAAATTTTTTTTTCTAAGGAAATTATAAGGGTGAGGCTGTGGTTCCACGGTCCGGAACCACAGCGCTTTGGACGGAGCGGAAATTCCGCTCCGTCTAAGCCCCGCCCCCTTTATGACGCGCGATCTTTCCGGAGGTGTTCAGGACACCTCCGGAACACCTCCGGAAAGAGCGCAGGGCTACATAGCCCTGTGTTAATTCTGTTGCGGCGACGCACCGTCGCCGCAATACGCGAGGACATGCTGCGGTCTAAAAAGACGCACCGCATGTCCGTTTACGCAGGTCTGCCACCTGCGTATTGTTACGCATAGTGGAGACGGGATTTCTTGAAATCCCCTCCACTATGCTGTAACATCTGGACGCTGCGTGTTTGGCGCTGCGCCAGCGCACAGCGCCAAACACGCAGCGTTTCCTGACCGTGGAAACTCACCCTTAAAAGTCAACCAGCAATTTCTCAATTTTACAACAAAATTTACAAAGCCATTTTTTTTAGGGACCTCCTCACATTTGAAGTCACTTTGAGGGGTCTATATGGCAGAAAATACCCAAAAGTGACACCATTCTAAAAACTGCACCCCTCAAGGTACTCCAAACCACATTCAAGAAGTTTATTAACCCTTCAGGTGCTTTACAGGAGCTGAAGCACTGTGGAAGGAAAAAATGAACATTTAACAAAATGATCTTTTACAACCTTTTTTTTTCTCACAAAGGTAAAAGGAGAAAATGGACAGATAAAGTTGTTGTGCAATTTCTCCTGAGTACGCCAATACCCCATATGTGGGGGAAAACCACTGTTTGGGCACACGGCAGAGCTCATAAGGGATGGAGTGCCGTTTGACTTTTCCATACCAAAATTGCCTGGAATTGGATTGGATGCCATGTCGCATTTGGAGAGCCCCTGATGCGCCTAAACAGTGGAAACCCCCCACAAGTGACAGCATTTTGGAAACTAGACCCCCTATGGAACTTATCTAGATCTGTTGTGAGCACTTTGAACCCCCAAGTGTTTCACAAAAGTTTATAATGTCTGGGTGTGAAAAAAAAAACAATTTTCCACAAAAATGATTTTTTAGTCCCAAATTTTTGATTTTTCCCAAGGAAATTGGACCCCAAAAGTTGTTGTCCAATTTGTCCTGAGTACGCTAATACTCCATATGTGGGTGTCACGGGTGTGTCGCGGCGAAGATCGTCGCGATTGCACACCCTGACTTCGCACAGCTGAGTTTCTGGTGCTGGGTGTTTTTAGGCACTGAGGGAGTTAATTCTTTCTCTCTCGGTGCTGGACTGACCAGCCTCGCCCAGCTGCGATTGATGTTTTGTTAATTAGCTTCCTTCTTATACCTGCTGGTCTGCTGGGGAAGTTGTCGGTGAAAGCATTCATTCAGACCAGCAGAGCGGATTTATCTCCTTATATTGTTTATCTCCTTAACCTTTTGTGTTCCTCTGTAGTGGAAGTTTTGTATGCATGGCAGTGTTTTCTTTACCCCTTGTCTGTCTTGTTTATCTTAGACTGTGTGTAAGCTGTGACCTGCCCATTCCCTCTGGTGGTAATCAGGGTCCTTCTCAGGACTAGATTACAGTGGTCAGGGATCTACAGGAGACAGGGTTACGCTGGCGGCCTGGACCTCTGTACGATTAACAGTACCTCCAGGTAGAGGGACTAGTCAGGACCCCAGTTCAGGGTCAGCATAGACCCGGTCCACCTCTATCCTGAGACAGCGTGACACGTACACAGTATAGACCCACAATACATAGGATATTATGTCAGGTAAGACATTGCTGGCAGATACTATGTATACATGTTGATATTTTCTATTATAGGAAATATAGAATGATGTCACATTAGATATATGTTACTATCATAGAATATATCTGTTATACGTCGTGACATTTTCACCGACCACACTAAAAGATTCTCCCCAGCTACCATGGATCCAGTAGCCCAGTTAGCTCAGCAGTTGCAGAGTTTGTCCATGGAGCTGACGGACGTTAAGTCCAAGGTTTTGTACCCCGGGAGCAAACCAGATCTGAACCTAAAGTAGCTCTCCCGGACAGGTTCACTGGTGGGCGGGATAAATTTTTTAACTTCCGGGAGGCATGTAAATTATATTTTCGGCTACGGCCTCAGTCTTCGGGGAGTGAAGATCAGAGGGTGGGAATTGTCATCTCGCTCTTACAAGGGGACCCTCAATCCTGGGCGTTCTCTCTTCCTCCGGACTCCCCGACTCTCCAGTCAGTAGATTGATTTTTTACAGCCCTGGGTCTGGTATATGATGACCCGGATCGGGTCTCCCTTGCTGAAATGAAGTTACGTAAGATACAGCAGGGAGATCGTCCGGCGGAGGAATTTTCTTCTGAGTTCCGTAGATGGGCCACAGATACTCAGTGGAATGATCCAGCTCTTAGGAGCCAGTTTTGTCAAGGATTATCTGACAAATTAAAAGATGTGTTGGCTCAGTATGATTCTCCCCCGTCACTGGAGGCCGCTATGGCCCTTGCTATTCGCATTGATAGACGGCTTCGGGAGAGGTGCGAGGTAACTCCGCCCCTGTGATGACTCCACCTTCTACTATAGTCCCTTATATTGAGGTTCCCCTGGTTTGTTCTGAGGAGCCTATGCAGTTAGGAGGGACATCGTTTCGAGGGAGGGGATCGGCGGTGCGCCGCAAGACAGGAAAGTGTTACTTCTGCGGGAGAAAGGGACATTTTGTTGGGGGGTGTCCATCCCGTACTTTGCTGAGCAAGGAGTCGCCGGAAAACTGTTGATCCCAGGTTGTGTGGTGGACGACAATCTGGGAGTATGTATTTCGTCCCCAAGTCCGTCTCAGTTTCTCGTACCAGCGGAGGTGGTGGTAGGTACGAGAACTGAAAGGATTTCTGTTCTTCTGGATAGTGGGGCCGCGGCTAATCTGGTGGACGCTCGGTTTGCCCAGGTGCAAGGTATGCAACTGAGTGTATTGGCCAAACCTATCCCTATATTCTCTATTGACGCCAGGCCTCTCGGTCAAGGTAGCTTTGTGCAAGCCGTGCATAACATAGACCTTCGAGTGGGGGCAATACATAAAGAACTATTGTCTTGTTATGTGTTGGAGGGCCTTCCCACTCCTATTGTGTTGGGACTTCCTTGGTTAACTAAACATAACCCAGTTATTAATTGGCAATCCAGAGAGATAAGCCAGTGGGGTGAATTTTGCAATAGTAACTGCATGAACACGGTCATCGGTGCGGTCGTGCCTAGAACCTTACCTCCTTTTCTGGAGGACTTTGAGGATGTGTTTTCAGAGGAAGGGTGTCAAGAATTACCTCCTCATCGCGCGTATGACTGTGCTATAAAATTGCTTCCTGATGCTAAGTTACCAAAATCTAGGTTATATAACCTTTCTGGTCCTGAGAGGCAAGCTATGAAGGATTATATTTCGGAAAGTCTGGCCAAGGGGCATATTAGACCTTCATCTTCCCCAGTGGCCGCGGGGTTCTTCTTTGTGAAGAAAAAAGATGGAGGCCTACGCCCTTGCCTGGATTTCCGTGAGCTTAATCGGATTACGGTCCGAGATCCGTATCCGCTCCCACTTATTCCTGATCTCTTCAATCAGATTGTGGGCGCCAAATGGTTCTCTAAGTTGTATCTCAGGGGGGCGTATAATCTGATTAGGATAAAGGAGGGGGATGAGTGGAAGACGGCGTTTAACACTCCGGAGGGACATTATGAGAACCTTGTCATGCCTTTCGGTCTGACTACTGCCCCGGCAGTGTTTCAACATTTTGTTAATGACATCTTTCGCCACCTAGTGGGACAGTTTGTTGTCATTTATCTAGATGACATCTTAATTTACTCGCCGGATCTTGTGTCTCATCAGGAGCATGTGAGACAGGTGTTGCAGATCTTGCGAGACAATAAACTGTACGCCAAATGGGAGAAGTGTGTATTCGCCGTACAAGAACTTCAGTTTTTAGGATTCCTGGTGTCAGCTTCCGGTTTCCGTATGGACCCTGGGAAAGTGAAGGCTGTGCTTGAATGGGATCGGCCAGAGGATCTTAAAGCACTGCAGCGTTTCCTGGGGTTTGCTAACTACTACCGGAAATGTATTCGTAATTTCTCATCCGTTGTCAAACCTCTCACTGACATGACAAAAAAAGGGACGGATTTTTCTAGGTGGTCTGACAAAGCTTGTCAAGCATTTTCCTCCTTGAAAAAATGTTTTGCTTCAGCACCCATACTCATCCAACCTGATGCATCACAACCGTTCATTGTGGAGGTAGACGCATCTGACGTAGGAGTGGGTGCGGTATTATCTCAAGGTCCATCCCCTGGTAAATGGCATCCGTGCGCTTTCTTCTCTAAAAAATTGTCGTCCGCCGAGAGGAATTATGATGTCGGCAATAGGGAACTCTTGGCCATTAAGTTGGCTTTTGAAGAGTGGCGTCACTTTTTGGAGGGGGCAGTCCACCCGGTCACCGTCATTACTGATCACAAGAACCTGCTGTATTTAGAGTCTGCAAAACGTCTGAATTCCAGATAAGCTAGATGGTCGTTGTTTTTTACCAGGTTTAATTTTGTCGTCACATATCGTCCTGGGTCAAAAAATGTAAAGGCTGATGCCTTATCTCGTAGTTTCCCGGGGGCCGGGAAGACGGATGACCCGGTTCCTATTCTTCAGGAGGGAGTTGTGGTGTCGGCTGTATGCTCTGAGCTTGAGGAGGAGGTATTGGAGGCTCAGGGGGACGCCCTGTAGGACCTCCAGGGAAACTGTTTGTTCCAGATCAGTTAAGACAAAAGGTTATCGAGGCACATCATAATTCTGCTTTGGCAGGACACCCAGGGAGTAAAGCAACTGTAGATCTCCTTTCTCGCCGGTTTTGGTGGCCTAACTTAAATAAAGAGGTGGTAACTTTTGTCTCGTCCTGTGGGGTATGTGCGCGCTCTAAGACCCCACATACCCGTCCGTCTGGGGCCCTTTTACCGTTGAAAATCCCGGAGCGTCCATGGACCCATCTGTCTATGGACTTCATTACGGACCTCCCTCCGTCTTCAGGTAAAACTGTCATACTTGTTGTAGTTGACAGGTTCAGCAAAATGGCACATTTTATTGCTCTTCCTGCTCTTCCTAATGCTAAAACTCTGGCGCAGGTGTTCATTGGGGAGATTGTGAGACTTCACGGGTTGCCTTCCGATGTGGTGTCGGATCGGGGGTCTCAGTTTGTGTCCAAATTCTGGAAGGCATTTTGTTCACGGCGGGGGATACAATTGTCATTTTCCTCGGCTTTTCATCCGCAGACTAATGGTCAGACAGAGCGTCTGAATCAGAGCTTAGAGACATATCTTCGGTGTTTTGTCTCAGAGAACCAAGAGGACTGGTCTTCTTTCTTGCCTCTGGCAGAGTTCGCTCTTAACAATAGGCGGAGCGAGTCCACTGGTAAGTCCCTGTTTTTTGGGGCATATGGTTTTCACCCCAGTTTTGTACTTTCAATGGGGGGGGCTCTTCTGGGGTTCCTGAGGAGGAACGATTTTCGTCGTCACTTGCTTCAGTGTGGAGAGGAGTGCTTAATAATCTGAGTACTATGGGGAACCGATACAAACGTATGGCTGATAGGAGGAGAGTGTCTGGTCCGGACCTAAGTGTGAACGATCTGGTATGGTTGTCTACCAAGAATATAAAACTTAAGGTTCCCTCCTGGAAACTCGGTCCCAGATTCATCGGGCCATACAGGATCAGTTCAATAATTAATCCGGTGGCTTTCCGTCTTGACCTCCCTCCTACGTTTAAAATCCACAATGTGTTCCACAAATTGTTGCTTAAGAGGTACGTGGCACCAGTTATACCGTCACCTCTACCTCCTCCTCCTGTGGTGGTCAATGGTAATTTGGAGTTTCAGGTATCGAAGATCATTGACTCACGTCTGAATCGCCGGTCCCTTCAGTACCTTGTTCATTGGAGGGGGTTTGGTCCTGAGGAGAGGATGTGGGTTTCTGCGTCGGATATTAACACAGACCGATTGGTTCGGGCCTTCCACACTACTCACCCAGATAGACCAGGCCCTGAGGGTCCAGAGGCCCCTCGTAGAAGGGGGGGTACTGTCACGGGTGTGTCGCGGCGAAGATCGTCGCGATTGCACACCCTGACTTCGCACAGCTGAGTTTCTGGTGCTGGGTGTTTTTCGGCACTGAGGGAGTTAATTCTTTCTCTCTCGGTGCTGGACTGACCAGCCTCGCCCAGCTGCGATTGATGCTTTGTTAATTAGCTTCCTTCTTATACCTGCTGGTCTGCTAGGGAAGTTGTCGGTGAAAGCATTCATTCAGACCAGCAGAGCGGATCGTTTCTGAGAAGACTTAAGCTAAGAGTGCCTGTTGTGGTTTATCCTCTCCTCGCTTATTGTTTATCTCCTTAACCTTTTGTGTTCCTCTGTAGTGGAAGTTTTGTATGCATGGCAGTGTTTTCTTTACCCCTTGTCTGTCTTGTTTATCTTAGACTGTGTGTAAGCTGTGACCTGCCCATTCCCTGTGGTGGTAATCAGGGTCCTTCTCAGGACTAGATTACAGTGGTCAGGGATATACAGGAGACAGGGTTACGCTGGCGGCCTGGACCTCTGTACCATTAACAGTACCTCCAGTTAGAGGGACTAGTCAGGACCCCAGTTCAGGGTCAGCATAGACCCCGGTCCACCTCTATCCTGAGACAGCGTGACACGTACACAGTATAGACCCACAATACATAGGATATTATGTCAGGTAAGACATTGCTGGCAGATACTATGTATACATGTTGATATTTTCTATTATAGGAAATATAGAATGATGTCACATTAGATATATGTTACTATCATAGAATATATCTGTTATACGTCGTGACAGTGGGGGGGGGGTAACTGGGCGCACGGCAGGGCTTGGAAAGGAAGTAATAACGTTTTGGAATGCAGACATTGATGGGGGTCATGTTCCGTTTGCAGTGCCCCAGATGTGCCTAAACAGTGGAAACCCCCACAAGTGACCCCATTTTGGAAACTAGACCCCCTAAGGGACTTATCTAGATCTGTTGAGCAATTTGAACCCCCAAGTGCTTCACAGAAGTTTATAACGTACAGCCGTAAAAACAAAAAAATCATTTTTTTTACAAAAATGATATTTTCGCCCCCAATTTTTTATTTTCCCAAGGGTAACAGAAGAAATTGGACCCCAAGAGTTATTGTGCAATTTGTCCTGAGTACGCTGATACCCCATATGTGGAGGTAAACTACTTTTTGTCGCATGGCAGAGATCAGAAGTGAAGGAGCACCGTTTGACTTTTTGAACGCAGAATTGGCTGGAATTGGGATCAGACGCCATGTCACATTTGAAGAGCCCTGATGTGCCTAAACAGTGGAAACCCCCCAATTCTATCTCCAACCCTAACCCCAACACACCCCTAACCCTAGTCCCAACCCTAACCATAACCCTAACCACAAACCTAACCCTAACACACCCCTAACCCTAATCCCAACCCTAACCCTAATCCTAACTTTAGCCCCAACCATAACCCTAACTTTAGCCGCAACCCTAACCCTAATGGGAAAATGGAAATAAATAAATTTTTTAAATTTTATTATTTTTCCCTAACTAGGGGTGATAAAGGGGGGTTTGATTTACTATTTATAGCGGGTTTTTATGATTGGCAGCTGTCACGCTAAAAGACGCTTTTATTGCAAAAAATAGTTTTTGCATCACCACATTTTGAGAGCTATAGTTTTTGCATATTTTGGCCCACAGAGTCATGTGAGGTCTTATTTTTTGCGGTACGAGTTGACGTTTTTATTGGTACCATCTTTGAGCACGTGACTTTTTTATCACTTTTTATTTCGATTTTTGGAAGGTTAGAATGAACAAAAATCAGCAATTCATGAATTTCTTTTGGGGGGGCGTTTATACCGTTCCGTGTGTGGTAAAATTGATAAGGCAATTTTATTCTTCGGGTCAGTACGATTATGGTGATACCTCATTTATATATATTTTTTTTGTTTTGTCGCTTTTATACAATAAAAACAATTTTACATAAAAAATAATTATTTTTGCATCACTTTATTCTGCGAGCTATAACTTTTTTATTTTTTGCTGATGATGCTGTATCATGGCTCATTTTTTGCGGGACAAGATGGCGTTTTCAGCGGTACCATGTTTATTTATATCGGTCTTTTTGATCGTGTGTTATTCCACTTTTTGTTCGGCAGTATGATGATAAAGCATTGATTTTTTGCTTTTTTTTCTGTTTAAGGGGTTCACTAAAGGGGTTAACTAGTGGAACAGTTCTATAGGGCGGGTCATTACGGACGTGGCGATACCAAATATGTGTACTTTTATTGTTTTGTTTTCTTTTATTTACATGAAGAAATTAATTTATTGGGGAATTATTTTTTTTTCCTTTATTTTGGATTTTTTTTACACAGTGATTTTCATTTTTTTAACTTTTTTACTTTGTCCCATCACTGTATAAAGTCAGATTGCTAGTCTGACAGTGTGCACAGCACTCTGTGAGACCAGCGATCTCACAGGCACTACTGCAGGCCTCCCTGCAGAACCCCGCGGCCATCTTGGATCCGGGGTCTTTCAGGGAGGAAGGCCTCAGAACAGCACGATCACATCATGCTGTTCTGAGGGTCTCAGGAAGCATGCAGGGAGCCCCCTCCCTGCGCGATGCTTACCTGTGCCCCCGGTACACCGCGATCATGTTTAATCGTGGTGTGTTAGAGGTTAATGTGCCAGGAATGGTCCATGACCGCTTCTGGCACATAGTGCCGGGTGTCAGCTGTGATAATCAGCTGACACCCGGCCGCGATCAGCTGCGCTCCCCCCGGGAGCGCAGCTGATCGCATATGACGTACTATTCCGTCCATGGGAATTAGGTCCAGGGTCATATGGACGGAATAGTATGTCTGATGGGATAAAGGGGTTAATATATAACATCAGATCGCTGATCTGATACTCTGCACTGCAGAGTATCAGATCAGAATCTGACAGGAAGGGAAGGAGGCATGCTTGTTCGCTCACAAGCCACCTTACCTTCAGGAGCCCGAAGGACCCTGTGGGCCATCTTGGAGCAACAAAATGCAACATGTTGTGTTTGGCGCACTTCGCAGCACTGTCAAAATGACGCATGCGGCGGCATCCGCATGTATCCGCATGGCCTTGCATACCCATGTTAAATATAGGTACTCAGGCCGCATGCAGAACGCATGCAGACATAAGCGGAGCTGACCGGCGGTGCGGCGGTGGGCGGAGCTTCACGGAGGAAGTACACAGCCCTCCGAAGCACCTCCATACGCTAGTGTGAAAAAAGCCTAAGGTGCTAATGTTTAGGTGACTAGTAGCAAATCTATGACACCACAGATTCTGGAGCCAATACCCTTTTTTTGTTTGCTTTTTGTTGTTGGGTGACTATTGGGCTGGAATCACACCAGCATATGGCATCGGATGTGATATGCTAATGACTCTCGGTCCAACTCTGCTGCGAGCGGAAGCCAAGTGGCATGCTACTGTGCTGCGATTCTCTCACATGACAGGTTCGCGCACAGGTGCAGAGGAAACGGAGAAAGTAAGTTCTCCATCTCCTCCATTACCTATCTTGGTGTATATCGGACAGCACTTGGGTGATATCTGAGTGCAGTCCGATGTTTAACTCACTCCCATAGACTTGTGTGGGTGTGAGTGAGCTGAGTCCCACTGCAAATCGCAGCATGCTGCAAATATTCTCTGAATCAGCATAAGTAATTTTATCGCAGATCTGAGCTGCCCTATAGTATAACACTGGGCAGAGTGCTATGCCTCGTACTTGGCCGTGTTATACGGTAGTGTGACTCCAGCCTTGGTTTGGAATCCTTTAGTGAGCTACAATAACATTACTTAAATCCCGCTCTACTGACACATATCTCTCTAATCTGTACTTCTGAATTACTGGATTTTGTTATAGCACCAATTATAGAAGCAACCTACTGTGATATAACAGGTTAATATCTCTTTTACAACTCAATATTGATGACTGTTGCTAGTATAGTATGGGTATTTAACAAATACAAGAAAATTGAAATTGAAATGGACACTCGTCCATAATGTGGAAAAAAAACAGTTTGTTGCTATTGGCTGCCTAATTTTTATTACATGTAGTTCACATAACATAGTCCATGCTCCAAGCAGAGCATCTTGACGATAAAATAACCTAATGATCTTTAGAAAGTGGAGAAAACGTGCAGGAAAAAAACCTGTATTGAACTAGCCTTCCCTTTAACAAGTTAATGATCACAAAGGGGTTCTCCTGGAATAGGAAACAATAAAAATGAATAAAGAAAATGTAATTCTGAATAATTTTCTGAATATCTCTAATTAGCAAATGTCTTAAGGGCTAGTTTCTACAATACATTTACAAAGTTCAAACCCTTCATGTATAGGAAGATGTTCTTGCAGTGAAAATTCCAATTTAATACTGCTGGTGATACTAAGGGAGATGAGGTAAGAGGATGTTCACACTGCTGTTCACCCTGTAGATCTACTACAAGAGCTGTCAGAGGTGCTGAGGTAAGAAGAGGCTGCTCATACTGCTGTTCACAATATTTGTCTGATCTAATACGGGAGATATCGGGAGTGCTGAGGTTAGACTGCTCACACTGCTGTACACTGTTGTGAATATGCTGGATGCGGTTTCTGAGCTGGGGCTCCCTCCGGTGGTTGCTGAGGGTAATGAACTGATTAATGAATGGCCTTCAGCTGGCACTGAGGCGTCTAGGATCAATGTAGGAACGCTCCACGGCTACCTCTAGTTGTGTGGTTAGTTCAGGTTACTGCAATCCAATAGGTTTCAGCCTCCCTGGTGTATTACCGTTTTTGCTATTTCTCCTCAGTTACCGAAACATAACAGTACACCATGTCTGATCTAATACTGAAGATGCCAGTGGTTGACGTAAAAAGAGACTGCTCACACTGTTGTCCACCTTGTTTGACCTAACAATGGAGATATCAAGGGTGCTGAGTAAAGAAGAGGCTGCCCACAGTACTGTCAACAGTCTATCTGATCTAGTACTGGAGATATCAGGATTGCTGAGGTAGGCCGGGGTCAGACACGTGAGAAACTCGCACAAGAGTAGTGTATATGCTGGATGTCTCGTCAAACTGAATTTGACATGTGCCCCGCCCCCTATCACTTTGATGTCCTCTTGATTGTGATTTGATATCCTTGGGATATCAAAGCTGCTGTCCTTCGTACTAGCTGTGTATCTGATTCTCGTTTTGATATGATTTTATATTCCTCAGCAATGTATTTATTTGATTCACACTCTCTATCGTGTCAGTAAGATTCTCATCTTATAGGAGACTTATAACACGTTTTGATAGTGTGATTTTGTAGTAATGTATATTTCATGTATTTTTATTGATAGCATGAGGACCCCATAGCCCAAAATGTGTGTGTGTTTCTGCAGCATTTGATACGAATTTATATCTTAGCATCGTATTTACTGGCTACGATTCCAGCTTTATATCCTATCAGTAAGATTGTGATTTTATATGAGACTTATAACCCCATCTCATTGTACGGGCATATTATGTATATGGCCGTGTTACAATATCAACCAGTATAAAGCAGATGTTTTATACGTATGTAAAAATGCAAAGATGTGGTATTGTAAAAGTTTAAAAGATTTTATTGTAATAAATAAATACATCTCAAAGACATTTCAATAATATAAAAATTTGTACATAATAATATAAAAAGTATCATGAAATACAGCTCAAATACATTTTAATAATTTAAAACTCATACAGAATTATATAAAAGCATCACAAGTACAATTAACATATAGCATTACACATCATACAAAATAAATAATTAACAAGTACATCATCTACATCGTGAGCCACATGGATTGTAGTATCGGTAAAGACGTTATTTTAGGTAGCAGAGTTCCGCGTGTGATACCTAATGACGACGAGTGCTAAGAATGAATTGTACGGGGCAATGGGGCTAGCCTCGGTGGTGTAGATACATCATCGCTGATGGAGATTTTTAATTCATCTAAATGCTGTCTAGTAGTGGGATTACCCACAACTGTAGATGGGATATTTAGTTCGGCCATAGACTTCATTAACGAATCTCAGTCCCTAGTTAAATTCCTGCTGGTCAGAGCGTGACTCTGCGTTGTACTACGTACCAAATCCACTAAGTTAGACCCTGGTATTACAGAGCCTTTGAAACTAAAATCGGCTTTATCATTCCAGGCTGTCACATTTCTATTCTGCAGTATCCTGTTTAGTAAAAATTCAGCATTCTTTTTATATCTTTGGTTTATCTGGCTTACAATTTCAGCAACTTCTTGATTTATATCAGGGTGGGTATTTGGCGATTGTTGGTGATCATAATACGGAGTGCTAACAAGATTTAAAGTTGTTAATTCTTTCGAGCCGTGCCTCGTATGTACAAAGTAGCGCTGTAGCACAGAGCTATACATTTTAATTTTCACGTCATCGGGGATGTCACGACGTTGTAAAAAGGCGTTAATTTCGTCATCAAGGCGGCGAATAGCAGTTTCGTGTATGCTATCGATAGTCGGGGGTCTTAGATTGACCAGCTCCTGTTTGGGGACTAGATACATTTTCTCTGTATGCTCCATTATTTGCCTTGAGCAGACTCGTTATTATGGGTATTGCAAAACCGATAAACCCTCCGGTCTGCTTTAGTAGTCGTTTCTTTTTCTTTATGGACTGCAATCTATCACTCAGGGTTCTTATAGCTTTACGCCACTTCTTCAATATGCCTTTTTGGTGCTCTTTCAGCGGGATCCTGTCTTTTAAGATGCTTAAAGCAATCTCGCCTATGGCTGAAATTAAATCATCGCTTGCATTGTGCAAAATAGATTTCCTGACAGCGAGGGGTTTTTAAGAGAGCCCAGTTACGCCAGAGTCTCTCAGACATCTTTACAGCACAACGCACACAGCGTGGAATGTGTGATGCCACATAAAATTCACTTTTTAGAAGTGATTTTCTTTTGAACATAGACAGCGGGCAACGCCGGTGGAAACAACCCCGTCCGTAAGTGAAGATCCTCAGGGGTATTAGCTCTCAAATCTACCAGCAAATACCCATAAAGCTCCCGCGTGGCATCCTCAAAAAGCTTCTAGGAAAAAATGTGTTTTTCCGGGGTACATCTGACGAGCTAGAGTTAAAATTTGTAATTTATCTTGAGGGCTATTAAAAGCACCATGTACTTTGTGTTTAAATTTATGGTGCGGCTTTTCTTACCCTGACAAAATATGTTTTTTATCAGGTAGAAAATACTGAGATTTCTGTGGTGCACATACTAGGTAAATGCTTTTTCTATCTCACAATTTTCGCTAGCACTCTCCATGAGATCCACAATCGCCAAATTCACCTTATCCGGAGGGAATAATTCGTCATCTACGAATGTATTCGGCAGACTCTCCACAAATCTGGTGTTGGTGAAAGAGAGAGAAATTTCATCATATAGTTTTTGCCAGCATGAATAAAACCAAACAATATCTGGTTTGTGTGAAAAAGTAGTTTCAATATTATATAGCAATTGTTTAATAAAATAACTCTTTCCAGAATTAGACGGGCCTGCTAGAATGCATGAGAACGAGTGTTGTAGACGCGTATCCATCACCATGCTCGGCTAATAGCCAAGCCCGTTGCTGTACGATAATACGCTTCTGAGTTTCTATGTCACAATTACGCGGGTAGTCCAGATCTAGATCTCTCAGACTGCTAAAATTAATAGATTGAGAGTTACAAACATTTAGTGCTATTCCCGACACTTTTAAGACAGTTTCCCCCGTGTTGAGTTTGTAGCCGTAAGTTTTGGGCCCCAGCAGAAACAAATTCTGTGGTGTATGTGCCCTCGGGTATTTCACTCGTCAACTCCCCCAGGTAATCGCCTAAAGGCGGCCGCCATTCACCATCCCTACGCACAAAAATAACCGAATCTGTATCGTGATAAAGACACCTCTCCCGCAGCCTGTCCACCAGCAAATAGAGCTCTAGCCACGCATACGCGGTTGTAAAGCAGGCTATAAAAATGTTTTTGTTGACTGTGTGGTACCAATTTGCATATTTCCAGTTAATGGTTGTGGTTTCATCATCGATAAAATGAAATATTGAAATGTCATAGTGTCATGGAAATATATATGTATTCCATATATTCAATGTATATGTATATGCATTTACAGTCAGATAGATCTCACTTGCTAAAAATCCTGTGCTAGATGACCCCTGGCCTACATAAGTCAGGCTGCTGAAAAGATAGCTCATAGGGACTATTTACCAAGGACACAAAGAAGGGAAACAAAGACAGAAGGTCTGGGTAGATATCTATTATTTTTTCTGATAACTGGTCATGTAGGAAAACTGGGGCAAAGAACAATAAATCTGCTACTTCAGCCCTTTTATCATAATTATCATACTTATACTAAAACAGCCAATAATCTAGCAGCTTTTAATTGTATGTTAATTGACTAACCAGCCCCTTTTTGTAAAAGTATAAAACCTTGAATGAATAATAAACTGTTGGTCTTGATGAACTGTTATACTGACACTTCCGTGTGAACAGTCCTCATTTCGTTTGAGCGCTCAAAAAGACATTTTAGTCTAAGATTGGAACAGCAGCAGCAAACACTGCAGGATAGATTTATTCTAATTAAATTTCCATAACAGCTGGCGCCTGCACGCGGGGCAGTGGACGAAATGCACGGTGACCTGCTGATCGGAGAGACAGAGGTGTTGGCCATGGCCTTGGCTCACGGGACTGAGACTGCGCAGCTCCATAAGTAAGGTAAGAAAATTCCCGCAGTAATCCTTCACACATCGGAGGGAGGTTATCCCAGTCAATCCAGGTGTGAAGGGCGGGAACTTTGATTGGATAAGTCCACGCAGTAATCCTTTACACATCGGAGGGAGGTTATCCCAGTCAATCCAGGTGTGAGGGGCGAGGGCTTTGAATTGGTTAAGTTCCCGCAGTAATCCTTCACACATCGGAGGGAGGTTATCCCAGTCAATCCAGGTGTGAGGGGCGAGGGCTTTGAATTGGTTAAGTTTCTGCAGTAATCCTTCACACATCGGAGGGAGGTCATCCCAGTCAATCCAGGTGTGAAGGGCAGGAGCTTTGATTGGATAAATTCTCAACAGTAATCGTCCATGCAAGGGGGGAGGTTATCCCAGTCAAACCAGATGTGGATGGTGAGAATTTTGATTAAGGCTATTACAGATTACTGTGACCGGCGTACCGGCCTTGGCGACCGGTTTTCAGAGTAATAGACCTGGAGCATTGGTGTGCTCATTGCAATTGGTAAGCTATCAGTTACCAGAGCAGCTTGTACGTGTCACAGGTTAATAAAGAGGGATTCGGAATTCTCCCGGGTGTCTGTTTCCATTTGTATTTTGTCCTGTCTTGTGTCAAGTATTGCTGCTTTGAATTCACACTCAGAGCAGAGTGCGCTCTGTCACTACCTCATTCACTGCTGGCTGCAGGCTAAAGCCCCTTTAACCCCCCTCTGCTAATCACGTTGTCACATCTGTTTCCTGGTTTTGGTCTTTTTGAACTAGTTTTTAGCTACAGGCTATAGCGTAAAAATTCTCAGGAACTCAGACTGAACTGTATTCATTTTTCTATTCCGAGGGATAACCTCTTTTTAGATACGTGACTTCAGTGTTTGTAGATAACACGAGCGAGCGGAGGGATAAGGGAAGAGTCAGCAGTAAGGAAAAAAAAGAGGTAGTTGTTCATATCTGAATTCATTTTTTCCTGAACGCTTTTTAAGATATGGACAAAAGTCTTGAATGTTTTTACAAGTTTTTTCCTTTTTATTTTTATCTTTTTATTTTTAATCAACCATTTTATCATTTTTGTCCACATCTTTTCTGTTTTAATTAGCTGTTTTAGTAACAAGGGTTTTTTTTCTTTTTGTCAACCTTGTTGTTTTTTGGAGTTTTACTATTAATACGTTTTTTTCCCTCCCCTTTTTGATCAGCTTTTTGCTTTTGGAGTTTTTACTTGGTCAATCTTTTCCTAGAGTTTTTACTAAACTGTGTAGGGTTTTCTTTTTTCTTTTTAAATCTAACTTTTGTTTTTAAAGTTTTTCTTTTAAGTACATTTTTAAATAATTTGGAAAGGTTTTTCTAATCAACTTATTTTACAGTTTTCTTTCCTTTTTTTTTTTCCTCCAACCATTTTGTGAATTTTTGACTAATTTTGACTAATGTCCATTCTTGAGTTTTTCTCTTCACTGACAGATCCAGACTCAGTGTCCGGTACGCACTCCTTGAAAGCCAGGAGACTGGGTGTTGGTGAAAAAAGTTGGAAATAAGAACACTCGATCCCAGATTTGATGGTCCTGTCCAAGAGCCCCAGATGACACCAACCTCTGTGAGACTAGAGGGAAAGCCTGCTTGGATCCACGTATCGCATTGCAAGGAAGCTCCCGTACCAGAAGAGACACCTAAGCCATGAATGATGTCGTGGATGCTCTGGCTGACCAGACAGATGACCTACCTGATGAAGAATACACACGTTTTTCTGAACATGCAGTTGAATAAAGAGACTGATTGCAAACACATGAACCCCTGCTAGGGACAGATCTCCTGACCGCCCATTTGCGAAAAGCCTGCATCAATGAGGGGTGCATGTGTTAGACATGTGCCCGCCCATCGGCAGCACAAACGAGTTGCAGCGCTTTGGGACAGGAGCAGGTTTTTTAGGGCAAATGGTATCTAAGGGGGGACTGTCATGGAAATATATATGTATTCCATATATTCAATGTATGTATATGCATTTACAGTCAGATAGATCTCACTTGCTAAAAATCCTGTGCTAGATGACCCTGGCCTACATAAGTCAGACTGCTGCAAAACATAGCTCATAGGGACTTTTTACCTAGGACACAAAGAAGGGAAACAAAGACAGAAGGTCTGGGTAGATATCCATTATTTTTTCTGATAACTGGTCACGTAGGAAAACTGGGGCAAAGAAAAATAAATCTGCTACTTCAGCCCTTTTATCATAATTATCATACTTATACTAAAACAGCCAATAATCTAACAGCTTTTAATTGTATGTTAATTGACTAACCAGCCCCTTTTTGTGAAAGTATAAAACCTTGAATGAATAATAAACAGTTGGTCTTGACGAACTGTTATACTGACACTTCCGTATGAACAGTCCTCATTTCGTTTGAGCGCTCAAAAAGAAATTTTAGTCTAAGATTGGGAACAGCAGCAGCAAACACTGCAGGATAGATTTATCCTAATTAAATTTCCATAACAATAGTAGGGTCGGAACAAATACCTAAAAAACTCAACCGGGTCCCTATCCCTAATAACGTTGCTGCATGATAAATTAGATCGCTGAGCAAACTTTCCCCATAAAGAATTTAAGACAAGTTTAGAGATCTGTCTCTTAGCAGGATTGACAGCTATATTTTCAGGACGTAACTGTACACCCTCTTTTCCAAGAAAGGCGTCAAGGTATTGCCTTTCTTTGCTTCATCAGTGCACCAGCCATTATAACCCGAGGCCTCCTGCTTATCCCTAAGATGTAATTTAATGTAGGGAGCAAACAGATCATCTGAGGTGTTGGGAAAATCCCATATTTCATAGATGCGGGCGATCCGGTACCCTTTTTCTATGGCCATCTTGAGCTCTATAGTGTACCAGGTACCTGTCATGGAGCATTCTTCGACACTATGTGTTCAATCCTCTGTCTGTGAATTTACAGCGCACGTATAGCAAAGGAGGAACATTAATTTTTTGTTGGGCTTTACTGGAAGAACTGAGAAAAATGTATCTTGTTCCCAAGCAGGAACTACCGTATATACTCATGTATAAACCGACCCGTGTATAAGCCGACCCCCCTAATTTTGCCACAAAAAACTGGGAAAACTTATTGACTCGCGTATAAGCCTAGGGTAAAAAATGATTATGCCCACATATGCTCCATAGATTAGGCCCCCATAAACTGCACAGATTATGCCCCGTATGGTCCACAGATTATGCCCCATATGCTGCACAGATTATGCCCATATGCTCCCCTGATTATGCCCCCATATGCTCCCCTAATTATGCCCCATATGCTCCAAATTATGCCCCCATATGCTCCAAATTATGCCCCAAATTATGCCCCCATATGCTCAAAATTATGCCCCCATATGCTCCAGATTATGCCCATATGCTCCCCTGATTATGCCCCCAAATGCTCCAGATTATGCCCCATATGCTCCAGATTATGCCCATATGCTCCCGTGATTATGCCCCATATGCTCCAGATTATGCCCCATATGCTCCAGATTATGCCCCCATATGCTGCAGATTATGCCCCATATGCTGCAGATTATGCCCCCATATGTTCCACAGATTATGCACCATATGCTCCAGATTATGCCCCATATGCTCCAGATTATGCCCCATATGCTGCAGATTATGCCCCATATGCTGCAGATTATGCCCCCATATGCTGCAGATTATGCCCCACAGTATATACGTCCCTTATGCTGCTGCTGCAAAAAAAAATAAAAAATCACATACTCACCTCTCGTCGCTGGGGGCCAGGTGCCGGTGTCCTGAACAGGCGGTGACACCGGCGCGCTATGGGGGACAGGTGCCGGTGTCACCACTCGCTCAGGACCCCGGCACCTGAGATATTTACCGATCCCAGGGCCAACGCTGCGTGCTGGTCCTCCTCCCGTGTCCTCGGCAGTAAATGATCAGGCAGAGGGCGCGGCGCTCATTAATGACATCATCGCGCCCTCTGCCTGATCATAACAGCAAGAGGGCGCGAGGACACAGAGGGGAGCAGCGGTGGAACGGGACAGGTAAATATCGCTATACTCACCCCTCTGCCGGCGCGGTCTCCAGCAGCTCTTCCTACAGCGGTCACATGAGACCGCTCATTAAAGTCATGAATATGTGCATATTCATGACTTTAATGAGGGGTACTACGTGACTGCTGAAGGAAGGAGCCGGAGATCGTGGGAGAAGCAGGGGGGCTGCAGAGACCGCGCCGGCGGAGGGGTGAGTATGATCCGATACCCCCGCTCCCCGCCCCCCGCCGACCCCCGTATATGACCCGCGTATAAGCCGAGAGAGGGACTTTCAGCCCTAAAAATTGGGCTGAAAATCTCGGCTTATACACGAGTATATACGGTAATTAAACTAAGACCCCCCTATTACAGCCAGCATACGTCAGAGTGTTATCCAACGTCTCGATGGAGAAATTGCTGAGATTTTACAACGTCGTGATATACCAGACGACGTGAAAATTAAAAATATAGTGTTGTACTACAGAAATACTTGGCTCATGCTAAACATGATGTGGCGGAACTAGCAACTTTAAAGATCATTATCACTCCTGAATCTGATCACCAACAATTGTTAAATTCAGAACCTGATAAAAATATAGCTGTTAATGAAATTGTAAGTCATGTAAATCCGCGATATAAAAAGAATGCAGAATTTTTACTAAACAGTCTGTTACAGAACCGAGATATTACATTGTGGAATGATAAAAATGAATTTATATTCAAAAGAAATGTAATTCCTGGCTCTAACATGTTGGATTTGGCACGTAACACAACACAGAGTCATGCCATGTCCAGCAGGAATTTACTACAGGACTGGTATACGTTTATGCAGGCTATGTCGGAATTAAATCTGCCCTCCACTGTTGTGGATAATTCCGCTACTAGAGAACAATTAGAGCGATTAAAAATACCAATGAATGAAACATCTAAGCCTCGAACTCTATTCACACCACACCGTGCAATCCGTCCTTTACACGCCTCACCACTGGGTATCGCTCAAGGTCCATTGAGCCTTAAAAAAAGAGTAACGCCGATACTACAATCCACGTGGCACACTATGTAGCAGTTATCAATTGTATCGCTATAAATTAATATGTAAGAAATATTATGTTTACATCTATATGATTGTAGTGAAAAAGATTTGTTTAATTGCGGTGTATTGTGGAGTTCAGGAAATGTGATGTAACTGATTGAATCTAATTGAACAATGGAATTTATTCACGTCTTTATAAAAAGTAATTGATTTTGTTCAATAAGCATAACTTTTATCTGCAAAAGGTGTCTCGTTCTTTATTTTACAAAAATCGCTACTGTTTATCATTCAAATTGTCAATAAAAGAGAATAAATATTATTGGGACTATAAATAATAGGCCCTATATAAATAATAGGTATCATAGAATCATAGAATCATAGAATGGTAGAGTTGGAAGGGACCTCCTGGGCCATCTGGTCCAACCCCCTGCTCAAAGCAGGATTCACTAAATCATCCCAGACAGATGTCTGTCCAGCCTCTGTTTGAAGACTTCCATTGAAGGAGAACTCACCACCTCTCGTGGCACCCTGTTCCACTCATTGATCACTCTAACTGTCAAAAAGTTTTTTCTAATATCTAATCTGTGTCTCCTCCCATTCAGTTTCATCCCATTGCTTCTAGTCTTTCCGTGTGCAAATGAGAATAAACATGATCCTTCTACAATGTGACAGCCCTTGAGATATTTGTATACAGCTATTAAGTCACCTCTCAGCCTTCTTTTTTGCAAGCTAAACATTCCCAAATCCTGCAACCGTTCCTCATAGGACATGGTTTGCAGACCGGTCACCATTCTGGTCGCTCTTCTCTGAACTTGCTCCAGTTTGTTGATGTCTTTTTTAAAATGTGGTGCCCAAAACTGGACACAGTATTCCAGATGAGGTCTGACCAAAGAGGAGTAGAGGGCAATAATGACTTCACGTGATCTAGACTGTATGCTTCTGTTAATACATCCCAGAATTGTATTTGCCTTTTTTGCTGCTGCATCACACTGTTGACTCATGTTCAGTCCGTGATCTATTAGTATACCCAAGTCTTTTTCACATGTGCTGTTGCTTAGCCTTATTCCTCCCATTTTGTATATGCTTTTTCATTTTTATTTCCCAGATGTAGTACTTTGCATTTTTCCCTGTTAAAAACCATTCCGTTAGTTGCTGCCCACTGCTCCAGTTTATTTATATCTTTTTGAATCCTCTCTCTTTCTTCTCTAGTATTAGCTATCCCTCCTAGCTTTGTGTCATCAGCAAATTTAATCAGTTTACCCTCAATTCCTTCACCTAAATCATTGATAAAGATGTTGAACAATACAGGTACAATGAAACAATTCTGATTAACGTATCAGTTGACTTATAAAAGAGCTATCGCACTGGGAATCGTGTCAGTAACCAATTTAATACACTTTTGATACACTATGATATCCGCATGATATCTATTTAATACACTTTGATATCACTTTGCTATCAATTTGTTATCAATTTGTGGGAATCGTGTCAGTAATCAATTTAATACACTGATTCACTACGATATTCATATGATATCTATTTAATACACTTTAATGCGCTACGATATTCGTATGATATCTATTTAATACACTCTGATACACTATGATATCCGTATCATATCTATTTAATTCACTTTAATATCAATTTATTATGAATTTGTGATCAATTTGAGGAAAATGTGTCAATAACCAATTTAATACACTTTGATTCACTACAATATCCGTATGATATCTATTTAATACATGCTTATAAATGTATACAGCACAGCACCACATGGTATATTGCACAGCACCACATGGTATATACACAGCCCCACATGGTATACAGCACAGTACCAGGGTATATATCACAGCCCCACATGGTATATAGCACAGTACCTTGGTATATAGCACAGTAATCATGCTATAAAGCACAGTACCATGGTATATAGTACAGCACCACAGGGTATAAAGCACAGTACCATGGTATATAGCACAGCACCACATGGTATACTGCACAGCACTACATGGTATATATCACAGAACCACATGGTATATATCACAGCCCCACATGGTATACTGCACAGCACTACATGGTATATAGCACAGCATCACATGGTATACAGCACAGTACCATGGTATATTGCACAGCACCACATGGTATACTGCACAGCACTACATGGTATGTAGCACAGCATCACATGGTATACAGCACAGTACCATGGTATATATCACAGCACCACATGGTATACTGCACAGCACTACATGGTATATAGCACAGCATCACATGGTATACAGCACAGTACCATAGTATATAGCACAGCAACACATGGTATACAGCACAGTACCATGGTATATTACACAGCACCACATGGTATACAGCACAGCACAAAATGGTATATAGCACAGTACCATGGTATATAGCACAGTCTCACATGGTATATATCACAGCACCACATGGTATATAGCACAGTACCATGGTATATGGCACAGCACCACATGGTATATAGCACAGCCCCACATGGTATACTGCACAGTACCAGGGTATATATCACAGCACCACATGGTATATAGCACAGCACCACATGGGATATAGCACAGCACCACATGGTATATAGCACAGCACCACAAGGTATATAGCACAGCACCACATGGTATATTGCACAGTACCATGGTATATATCACAGCACCACATGGTATATAGCACAGCATCACATGGTATATAGCACAGTACCATGGTATATAGCACAGCCCCACATGGTATATAGCACTGCACCACATGGTATATAGCACAGTACCATGGTATATAGCACACCACATGGTATACAGCACAGTACCATGGTATATAGCACAGCACCACATGGTATACAGCACAGCACCACATGGTATATAGGACAGTACCATGGTATAAAGCACAGCACCACATGGAATATCACACAGCACCACAAGGTATATCGCACAGCACCACATGGTATATTGCACAGTACCATGGTATATACACAGCCCCACGTGGTATATAGCACAGCACCACATGGTATATAGCACAGTACCATGGTATATAGCACACCACATGGTATACAGCACAGTACCATGGTATATAGTACAGCACCACATAGAATACAGCATAGCACAGCACCATGGTATAAAGCACAGCACCACATGGTATATAGCACAGCACCACATGGTATATAGCACAGTACCATGGTATATATCATAGCACCACATGGTATATAGCACAGCATCACATGGTATATAGCACAGTACCATGGTATATAGCACAGCCCCACATGGTAAATAGCACAGCACCACATGGAATATAGCACAGTACCATGGTATACAGCACACCACATGGTATACAGCACAGTACAATGGTATATAGCACAGCACCACATGGTATACATCACAGCACTACATTGTATATACACAGCACCACATGGTATATAGCACAGTACCATAGTATATAGCACAGTACCATGGTAATAGCACAGCCTCACATGGTATATAGCACAGCACCACATGGTATATAGCACAGTCCCACATGGTATATATCACAGCCCCACATGATATATAGCACAGCACCATGGTATATAGCACTGTGCCATGGTATATAGCACAGCAACACATAGTATACAGCACAGCACCACATGGTATATAGCACAGCACCACACTGTATATAGCACAGTATCATGGTATATAGCACAGCGCCACATGGTATATATCACAGTAACATGGTATATAGCACAGCCCCACATGGTATATAGCACAGCATCATGGTATAAAGCACAGCACCACATGGTATATATCACAGTACCATGGTATACAGCACAGCACCATGGTATATAGCACAGTAATCATGCTATAAAGAACAGTACCATGGTATATATCACAGCACCACATGGTATATAGCACAGCACCACATGGTATACAGCACAGTACCATGATATATAGCATGGCACCACATAGAACACAGCACAGCACCACATGGTATATATCACAGCACCATGGTATAAAGCACAGCACCACATGGTGTATAGCACAGCACAACAAGGTATATAGCACAGCACCACATGGTATATAGCACAGTACCATGGTATATATCACAGCACCACATGGTATATAGCACAGCATCACATGGTATATAGCACAGTACCATGGTATATAGCACAGCCCCACATGGTATATAGCACAGCACCACATGGTATATAGCACAATACCATGGTATATAGCACACCACATGGTATACAGCACAGTACCATGGTATATAGCACAGCACCACATAGTATACAGCACAGCACCACATGGTATATATCACAGTACCATGGTATAAATCACAGCACCATATGGTATATTGCCCAGCACCACAATGTATATATCACAGCACCACATGGTATATTGCACAGTACCATGGTATATAGCACAGCACCACATGGTATATAGCACAGCACCACATGGTATACAGCACAGTACCATGGTATATAGCACAGCACCACATGGTATACATCACAGCACTACATGGCATATACACAGCACCACATGGTATATAGCACAGTACCATGGTATATAGCACAGCACCACATGGTATATTGCACAGTACCACATGGTATATATCACAGTACCATGGTATATATCACAGCCTCACATGGTATATAGCACAGCACCACATGGTATATTGCGCAGTACCACATGGTATATATCACAGTACCATGGTATATATCACAGCCTCACATGGTATATAGCACAGCACCACATGGTATACAGCACAGCACCACATGGTATATAGCACAGCACCACATGGTATATACACAGCACCACTTGGTATATAGCACAGTACCATGGTATATAGCACAGCCTCACATGGTATATAGCACAGCACCACATGGTATATAGCAAAGTACCACATGGTATATATCACAGTACCATGGTATATAGTACAGCCTCACATGGTATATATCACAGCATCACATGGTATAAAGCACAGCACCACATGGTATATAGCACAGCACCACATGGTATACAGCACAGCACCACATAGCATAAAACATCCCCTGCCTAGAATGGCCCCATAGTCCAGTACTCACTGTTACATTAAAAAAACACACTCCTCACCTCTCCTGCCCACATTGCTCCCAGCTGTCTCCTGGCTCAGCCTGCACTACCTGGTGTCAGAGCCAGAGCGGGGAATTATGGTAGAGGGAGCATCAGCTGACGCTCTCTCCTCCATCATTGCTTTGAACTGTACCGGGGTCTATACGCCGATATAGTTCTATGTGGCGGCAGGGGAGTCGGCTCTGGCGGCAGGTGGGCCCCCTGCCTCACGGGCCCCATAGTGGCTGTGTGGATGTGCCGCTAGCTGGGGGCCCCTGGGGGAGTGGGGGCCCTAGGCAGCTGCCTTGTTTGCCAGCCCCTAAGGTCGGCCCTGCCCCCCTGGTTAAAAAAATCTACCCCCAGTCACCCCAGAAAAGGCACATCTGTAAGATATGCCTATTCCGGCACTTACTCTCTCTTTTCCCATTGCCCTGTAGCTGTGGCATATGGGGTAATAAGGGGTTAATGTCACCTTGCTATTATTATATATATATAAACTGTATAAATGTTTTCACAAATATTTGAGGCCATGGTTCCATTATATGTCCATTTTGCAAGCTGGCGAGAAAATCTCGCCATACGGATGTCACACGAATACTTTGATGCGAGGAAATCGCATCCTCGCATTGCACATGGATGACATACGGATCACTGTTCAGGGAACATTTGTGCGATTCTCGTCCGTGAAAAGCGGACCGATTTTTTTATAAGTTGAGTGTGACTCAACCTAAGGCAGCAACAACAACAGATCTGCAGGAACAGGAAAATGAAGCGCCATGGCAAGACTGGCCGATGCATGGGATGTACCATCATCAGATAATGGAGGTGGCTGACATGGAGAAATCCTACCAATGGCTGGAGAACGCTAGACTCCGAGACAGCACAGAGGCCCTAGTCATAGCAGCACAAGAGCAAGCACTAAGTACCAGATCCATAGAAGCAGGAATCTACCACAGAAGACAAGACCCAAGGTGCAGACTATGCAAAGAAACCTCAGAAACTGTCCAACACATAGTGGTAGGATGCAAAATGCAAGCAGGAACAGCGTATACTGAATGCCACAACCAAGTAGCGGAAATTGTATACAGGAACATCTGCACAGCATATGGGCTAAATCCAGGTGGGAGACCCCAGAACAAGTGGTGGAGAATGAAAGGGCTAAAAACCTGTGGGACTTCAAGATCCAGACGGATAAGCAGGTGTTGGCTAACCAACCAGACATTGTGATAGTAGACAAGGATCAGAAGACAGCAATGATAATAGATGTGACCGTGCCAAGTGACAGCAACATCAGAAAGAAGGAATATAAGAAGCTGTAGAAATACCAGCACCTCAAAGGAGAACTGGAGAAGATGTGGAAGGTGAAGGGAACAGTGATTCCAGTGGTGATAGGAGCACTTGGTGCAGTGATCCCTAAGTTGGAAAAATGGCTACAACAGATCCCAGGAGCAACACCAGAACTCTCTGTCCAGAAAAGCGCAATTTTGGGAACAACTAAGATCCTGCACAGAACCCTTAAACTGCCAGGCCTCTGGTAGAGGACTCTAGAATGAGGAAGGACAAAAATGACCACCCCCATTGGGGGGGGGTGAGAAGGAAGGTTTTTTTTATATATATATATTTTTTTTCATAAGCAAATATTTTTATAAAAAACAAAATAAACAAAAAGAGTATACATATTTGGTATAGCCGGGTCCGGAAAGACCCGACCTATAAACTTGTCAAACTAGTTAACCCCTTTAGCAGAGGCGGAGTTATGGTTTTCGTTTGGGTGGGGGGGCAAAACTTCTGAGTTGTCCCCTAACAAGGTAACCTTGATTACAATTGGTTGACGCACCCTAATAGTGGATGTAGGAGAATCTCAGCAAATGACTGGGCTGTTGCTGAAAATAATCTCTATACAAAGATCAACACTGATATTACCACCATATGGTCAGTGGTAGATACCAGTCCTATGGAACATATAAGAGATTACAGCACAGTTATAGATGGTGACTTACAGAGGACGTTCTTTCTGATGGAGTCGTTCACTTTTCACATCTTTTCCATCTGGCCCAGACCGACATGACAACTTCTTCCACCTACAACTCGGCTGCAGAGATTACAACAAAGACATTTTTTACATCTCATATTTTCAGCACTGTCCCCAATGGGACTATTCCCAACCTGCACAAACTCCTCATCCTGCTGAAAACCCAATACTGAGCCGCTGCTGCCATTTGTGTCCCTATTGCTGCACCTACTGTGTGGTACTGTGTGACCTCTAGCTGATAAAACAAACCTCTAGAATATAGCATTACCCCGTGAAAGTGCCCTAGAAAAACGGTGCCCACATTTTGTCCCCTAGAAAGTAATAATGCCTTCTGTGTGTCCCTTTGACAGTCACAGTAACCTGAGCTCCCCAATAACAATAAGTGCCCACTTTACATTTAATAATGTCCCAAGTCTTCCCTACACAGCTCCTCTATACACAGTATGATGCTCTCTTATACACAGTATAATACTCCCTCACTGTATATATACTGACCCCTTAGTATACCCCAAACTGCCTCCTTACAGTATAATGCACCAGATAGTCCTTAATATAGTATAATGAACTCCCCATAGGCCTCCATATAGTATAATGTACTCCCCATAGGCCTCCCTTTAGTATAATAAATACTATATATATACTATATATACTTATACTATGTATAACTCCCTAAAGGCAGACTCTGTATTGCATAATGCATTTACCATAGACACACTCTATATAGTATAATGCAGCCCACCATAGGCACAATCTATACAATATAATGTACCCCCTATAGGCAGACTCTGTATAGTATAATGCAGCCCCCCATAGGCACAGTCTACATAATATACTGCACCCCCCCATAGGCAAACTTTATAGTATAGCGCACCCCCCACACACAGGCAGACTCTATAGTATAATGCATTAAAAAAAAACAATTTTTGAATTCCTGGTTTTTGTTCATGCTGCCTCCCAAAAATCAGAACAGAAAGTGCCAAAAAAAGTCATAGGTCCAAAAATGTCTCCAATAAAAACATCAACTCGTCCTGCAAAAACAAGCCCTCACATGACTCTGTGAGCCAAAATATGGAAAAATTATAGCTACCAAAAGATGGTGATGCAAAAACTAGTTTTTGCAAAAGAAAGTGTCATTTAGTGTGTGACAGAAGCCAAACAGATAACCCCAATATAAATCTGGATATCGCTGTAACTGCACCAACCTGAAGAATAAAGTCACCTAATCACTTATACGGCACAAGGAATGGCGTAAAAAAATAAATAAAATCAATTCTTCACCTTCTATTGTTAATTCTGCATCTCAAAGATCACAGTTACGCTTGGCTTACAATTTATCATGCACTCTGCCTGATCACTTATACCACGGTTTCTGTGTAAATTTCTGAAATATGTGATTGAGATGGAACCCCCAGCAGAAGATACCCTATAATGAGACAGATGGAGACACTGTGAATGCAGTCTGGCCTGTGATCTGGCAATGTCCATCTTTTTAGGCATGCATAAAAGCGCAGTCATCCACAGTTTTATGCACTTCTGAAAAAAAGGATATCGCTGCGCTGAACAGAGGTAACGCTACTGCCTCATTATAGTGAATGGATCCTTTAGGGGTTTCATCTGAATCATTTCACTCGGAGATTTAGATGGAAATCAAAAAGTAAGTGGTCAGCATAGAGTACAGAATAAATGTGATCAAAAACGTTATGTAAAATGTTCCCAATAAAAGCTTCAACTTAATTCACAAAAAAGCAAGTCCGGACTCAGGTCCGTCATCTGGAAAGTACTGGTCACTACTATGTACTAAACACTACAACGTACTGGTCGCTACAACGGCAGTTTGCAATTTTCACTCAGCAACATCCACTACTGCTTGCTTCTGGAAGACACCCATGGAGGCAGCACAGTACATGGGGCAGCACGGTGGCTCAGTGGAGAGCACTGCAGCCTTGCAGCACTGGAGTCCTGGGTTCAAATCCCACCAAGGACAACATCTGCAAGGAGTTTCATGAATACAAGACTACGGTTTAAACACAATGTAGTGACCGTAAAAAAGTGTTCCAGCAATATATTAAAAATACAAATTTATTGATAATCCTTTTTAAAAAATACATACATAAAAAACAAAACAAAACAAGGAGTACCCAGTAGGAGGGAAACAATCCTTAGATAAGGAGAATAATATCTAGCAAATCCAAGGCTACAATATTATTATGGGGTCCACATAACCTCAAGGTGAGGCAATAGCCTATCATTAACTACATACATATAAGAAGTATATTTATTTTACATGAAAATATGAATGTGTCATCGCTCAAGCATACTAGCACAAAAATACATCGGCTAAATCAGGTGCATATATAATGAAACCTAAATCAATCATGCCCTGTTACAACACCGGATAAATTATCACTAGTGCCAGAGAAGTGACACATCTACAACTGGATACAAACATCCTAGATGAAATATCTGCCTGTTAAAGGCGCATGGTAAAAATGGCTAAGGTGGACAGATGAATATACCTAGTAGCAGGACCCTGGGGGTGGAGGAGGGAACGCCAGACACGGTCACGCAGTCCTGCTACTAGGTATATTCATCTGTCCACCTTAGCCATTTTTACCATGCGCCTTTAACAGGCAGATATTTCATCTAGGATGTTTGTATCCAGTTGTAGATGTGTCACTTCTCTGGCACTAGTGATAATTTATCCGGTGTTGTAACAGGGCATGATTTGATTTAGGATTTTTTCCATTTATGAATATGCAGCCTTGATTTAGCCCGTATGTATTTTTGTGCTAGTATGCTTGAGGGGATGTAAAATAAATATACTTCTTATATGTATGTAGTTAATGATAGGCTATTGCCTCACCTTGAGGTTATGTGGACCCCATAATAATATTGTAGCCTTGGATTTGCTAGATATTATTCTCCTTATCTAAGGATTGTTTCCCTCCTACTGGGTACTCCTTGTTTTGTTTTGTTTTTTATGTATGTTTTTTTAAAAAGGATTATCAATAAATTTGTATTTTTAATATATTGCTGGAACACTTTTTTACGGTCACTACATTGTGTTTAAACCGTAGTCTTGTATTCATGAATATGCTTTTGAGTGTTAGCTCTAATAGTTTATATAGTTGTGGACTTCTTTTGGATATAATCTGCAAGGAGTTTGTATGTTCTCCTCGTGTTTGCGTGGGTTTCCTCCAGGCACTCCAGTTTCCTCCCACACTCCAAAAAAGGTGTAACTTAAGGGGGGCTCTGCTGTCCTGGCACCTCAGGGGCTCTGTCAATGTGACATGGCACCCTCAAACCAGTCCAGCAAAATCTGAATTCCAATATGAAACTTCTTCCCTTATGAGCTTTTCACTGTGCCTCAAAAGTAGTTTTCGTACTCAGGAGAAATTGCACAAAATAAAAAAATTGGGGCTAAAGTAATATTTTTGTAGGAAAATTGTGATTTTTTTTTTATTTTCACAGCTCTACGTTATAAACTTCTGTGAATCACCTGGGGGTTCAAGTTTCTCACCACACATGTACATGCATTCCTCGACACTTGGTAACTTGTGTGGGGGGTTCCACTGTTTAGGCACATCAGGAGTTGTTCCAACTAAAATCTTTCTTCTTCCACTACATATAAAGTTGGAATTGATTAAAAACTTTGTGAAAGCCATGGCAAAGACAAATTCACAAGGGTTCCAGTACATTTCACAAAAATTCTCCCAGCATTTCACCAGCAAAACTGAATGAAGGGGTATTTGTTAGTTCTCAGATCTTAGAGCTTATGAGAGATGATGTGTTTGAAGGAACTCTAAATTCTAAATGGTAAGGAATTGAGATCTTGGAAAAGCTTCAAGTGGATCCGTGAAAACTTCTTAGGAAAAAAAAATCTCCAGAATATGTTGAAGGTTTTGAGGAACTGCTAAATGCATACCAGTGTCTTGGATGTCGCATGTCTCTGAAAATGCACTTTTTACATTCACATTACTGTTGGATGTTATATAGGGACAAGCCATTCCTGGTTGTAATGCTGCAGCCAGTTCCTGACACAAGCTTCTGGTGGATAGGGCAGCATGTTTCAACCATCAGGTTCACTTTAAAATCCCTCCATTCTTGAGAACAGAGAAGAGTTTCAATAACAGCAAATTGCAAAGCTACTTCTTTTTACAAGATCTCTGCACTTTACACATTAAAGAAAAAGTGAATAACTCATTACTTGTCCTCTCAGATTCACTTTAAACTGACCAAAGACTTAAAACAGCAGTCTTCTTCAGATCTCGATAAACATGCCTATTTAGCTGAGGACAACCTCTTAGTGCAATGTAGAAATGGAAATTTGCTTAGATACTTTAGTATAATATAAAAATTCAAAAAGGTAAAAATCAATACTTACACTTGTGTGCTTTTAGTCCTTCAAATGAAACTGGTGCATAATCATAATATTCATATTCCCACCTGTAGTCAGGGTTAGACAATTCTTTATGAGATGTTCTGCTAGTATTTATACCTTGTCCAGACATATCTGTGTATAGACAAGAAAAATCAAATATTCATTTTTAACTACTTGAATTTGAAGAATTAACTTATTTACCGCATGCCACGTTTAGAACAATTAGTCCCAATATTTTTACATTACTGTGTCTGATGGTTATTACACTAGATTGAGGCAAAACAGTGTCAGGACTCAAACCCAGTAACTCCTGTGAACGCGACAGCAGCTCTTCCCTGTGAACTATTCAGCTCCCTGAACAGCTTGTCGTTTTTGTTCAGCTCCATGCTGTGTTTTCCTGGCTGGCTCATTTTGTGATTCCTGTTTGATCACACTATTTAAACCCGACCTGGTACTTCCTGCATTGTGAGATTATTGAGCTAGCAGCTTTTAGTTAAACGCTCTCACCTGCTGCTCCATACCATACTGCTGTTTCACCATATACCTGAGTCGCACTTAGTACCAGGGCAATGGGGTACTCGGCACCGAGCCCATGAAAGTCTATGGGATTTGTCACTGGCAGCAGGACTCGGTCCGTGGCCCTGGGCGCTCATACAATGGGGAATATTTACAGGGGATTTTAAGGATAGGTAGTTTGTGACGCCACCTGTGGTATCTGGTTAATTGGACCAGCGCTGCTGTAAGGGTCTTCTCAGGGGATGTTAGGGGGCAGCTGGGTGGTAAGTCTCCCAAAGGTGAGACTGGTCCCTGGAAGTCTATGGTGATGATGCAGGGTGTAGTTAATAATTCAGTCACACACAATGCAGCTTCTTTTCATACCTTTTACTGGTAGATGGTTCAAGCAGATCCCGGGGAGCTGGTCGGGGTGGAGAGTGCACATTCGGGTAACCGCTGAGCAGGTTAGAGGCCTCCTTTACTTCAAATGTAGGTGAGTCCAACTTGCCTGAAGCGAAGTTAACTCTGAATCTCCAGCTTTCTCAATAGCTGTACTGCCCGGCCAACATTGTGGTGGAGCCTTCTAGGTGGTGAAAACTAAGTCCTTACTTTTGTCGTGCACTTGACTCAAAGTCCCCGTTCTCCCTGACTCCGGTTACGTATTGACACTTAGGGCTGCTCTCTGCGACCTGTAGTCCAGATGCCTCCGGTTTTCTTGTTACTAAGCTTGAAACTGTAGCAACGCTTCGGACCCCGGTGTCCGGCAATTTAGTGCAGGTAATCCAATACCTGTTGCACTTCTCTAACTTCTCCACTGCGCCCTTCGCCCTGCTTCACGCTCTTAACATAAGCACTTGTGGCTTTTGTGGAAAATGTCAGCTTACTCCAGAGCCGCTGCACAGCTCTCAGTTTCCTCCAAAGTCCAGACTGGACTGAGACTGAATGGCTGCTCTGTCCTTAGACAGAAGCTAACAGACTGAAGTTCGACTGAACACTACTCCCCAAAGACTGATCTCTGACAGGAAACAACTCTGTCTCTGCCACGTGTCACTCCCCTTATACCTCAGATGGGTGTGTCTAAAAGGGTGAGTGTAGTGAATGCATATCAAGCGTTGCGATTACCTTCCTGTGCACTCTCCTGGATTTTATGTGTGCCTGCGTAGCTGGACCACACATCCCCCCTTGGTAAAACACAGCACTCCCGGGCTGTAAAAGAGAAAAAGAAAAACATTTTTGTTTTGCATTAACAACAACATTTTAAACTCATCCCATCCGGGAGGTAAGACTTCTTGAACGTTACAATTTGTACAATGAAGAATACAAAAGTATCAAAATATCAAGACATTCTCATAAATACAAGATACTTGTGGAGGACCGCACCAAAAACCTCCCACGTGGGTCCTGGGTGGGCTGCAGGACTTCTGACTGCAGACCTCATTCTAGGCCACACCATACGGGTTTTTCTTCAGACGTAGTTGTGGTAGTTAGGTTTCATGTAAAACCAAGATAAGGCACCGTAGCGCAACTATTTACAAGACAAGTTCTTGGGCTGGCACAGTCCACAGCCTCTCAGTCCATTGGCATGGTTAAACAGATATATACACTTCAAGTATTCACATTATAATTTAACTGTAAGTAGTATAGGAGGTATAGTATTCGTCAAACTCAATCTGACAGGTCGTCACGCCCCCTATCATTTAATCCGTCTCCCTGTCAGATTGATCCAGGTCGTCACGCCCCCTGGCTGAACTTTGCTCAGGCTGGGAAATCTGGTCTGCTGGATTTGTGAATTTCAATCAAAGTGATTTATTCGTCTCTATTGTGGTGGATTTGTGAATTTCAATCAAAGTGATTTATTCATCTCTATTTATATTTTATTCAGTGACTTTGATTAGTCTGTGGAGTTTTTAGTGTATTAAAGAGCAAATCTTGATTTTATTCTTTTTTGTGGGTAGATGCTTTTAAGGACCCAGTAAATGTAAAGCTATTTTCTAGCAGAGTCTGTAGTACAGACTCCAGTATATAAGAATTTTTAGTGAAATACAGACTCTTAGTGAAATACAGACACCAGATCAAAGACTTGTTTACATCCATATGAGGAGCTATATTAAAAAAGCAACGATTATTCTATAGTACCATCCAGTATAAAACACCTTATAACACATTTGGGATTATGACTCTCATCTTATAGTTTTTATTCAGTGTTTATATATATATTTTTAGCCTGCCATTGTATCTACACTTATATCAGGACTGGGAAGAATGTAATGACATGGGGTTAGGAATCTCCAACCTAGTTTCTGGTTTGCTACAGATAGCTAATTTATTACCATTGAGAGAATGAGTGAAGGTCGATGCTATTGTGACATGTTAGAAACCACATATACTAAATAGCCCTGTATTGTGTCATGACCTGTAAGTACAATGAGAGAAGGTCGCATGCATTCATGAATTCATTTGTCTCTATTTACCTGTAAATGTGTGTAAAGTTGTTTTATCTGGGTGTCTGATACTGAGCTCTTTTAAGTCAACCAGTAAATGTATCCTATGACCACTCTATTGTGTGGGGAAAGTCAAGGCGAGGTCACATTATGAGATGGACATATTATGTACATGCAGATATTACAATATTACAGATTGGTTTATTCGTATTTTAAAAAAGCAATGACACGGTATTGTAAAAACAAGGTTACAAGATTTTATTGTAATAAATACAGCTCAAAGACATTTCAAGCATTGAACTAATTGTGAAACCAAAACGATATTGAACTAATTGTGACACCAAAACGACTCTACAAATGGCGATACAGTCCGATTATGCTGTTCTCTCTAGACAAGCGCAAGTTTGATGTATGTTCCAACAGAAGTAGTGCTGTGTTTTTAAATTTGATCTTCTCTCAGCAATAAAATTTCTCACAATTGTATCATTACGCGTTTTATCAGCAGAAAACTTCTTCAATATCTTACTGAACGGTATGTTCCGAGCTAAAAAATTTAAAAAGTACACGCAGTAGTGACCACAGACGGTGCTAAACGTGTCCTGGATCTGGTTGCTTTGATAATAATAAGTCTCACAATTCTTGTTCAGGAAAGTCACAAACTCGCTCGGAAAGATAGCGTTGTCAGCACATAATCCGTAGCTATCAAAAAATATGGCGTTCTTGGCGTCACAGAGCACGATTAATATCCAGTGTCTGCCAGGTTGGTGTGCGGGGTCTGTATTTACGATGAATCCGACAGGGCGTTGATTTACCCGATGTGGTGGAAGCAAATCACACGGAAACACACCGCCAAACACACGCTCTGTAAAGCTATCCCCCTTCAGTATGGTCGTGAGTTGCAGGCTATCCATCACTAATTAAAATCGTACAAGATCTCTCTTCTATTATTAATCTCCAGAATGGCGGGGTTGATTGCAAAAACAAGCATGTTTATCGTATGGGGTGTCGCTAGTGCAAACCGGACTTCAGCACGTAGGTTACCTGTTTTAATGAGGGAGAAATGGCCGCCGGGTTCCTGATCAGCTGATAAATCAAACGCAAACAGAGTGAATCCGGACATAAACTCTTCACGATCCACGGCCATGGCACAATCAGCTTTCTGCTTGCCTGATATATGTGCGAGAGCCATATACTCTCTGACGGCTAAGTAGTCATTAAAGTTAGGGTTATAAGGCCTCGCAGGGATCTGTTGTCCGTCCAGGTAGAGGGCTGCGTGATTGACGTTGTAGTGATGGAAGAACAGGGGATTTCTGGCGTAAGATCCACTAAATGCTTCATTATCTACAAAACCCAATATAACAGTTTTCGGTATCTGGCCTAGGAAGAGATTCTCGTGGTTCGTGATCCGTGTTCCAGCGGCTATACTGTACACTTTCATGCATGTCCGGTCAATAGCGTACTTGGCTGTCGCTGCCAAGAGGGCTTGGCTGTGGCCTATTCGGACCGCCGGGGAC
Source organism: Oophaga sylvatica (assembly GCA_033576555.1). Lineage (NCBI taxonomy): Eukaryota > Metazoa > Chordata > Amphibia > Anura > Dendrobatidae > Oophaga > Oophaga sylvatica. The sequence goes on along the minus strand of JARQOD010000005.1, from coordinate 266,222,429 downwards.
ACTTGTACTCTCTTTACAAAGAGAGCGGCTTGCATGATTTGCACTTTCAGCGGATCGGCCTCAGCCGACATGAGGCAGAAAGCGTCCTTATTTCTCGTTAGCTTAACCTTAAGATCGAGTCCGTTCAATATTAGCTTTGGCTGATTAAATATATCACCGAAAATTGGGCCAATGAGGTCCAGGGGTTTGGAGCGGTGGGTTGCAGCGGCTCTTTTAATAAATCCAGCATTTGGGCCATCCAAGCTTCGGTCATTATGGTGACCAGCTGTGTCTTTATAGAACAATCCGGCAGTAAATTGCGAGGACAGCGTCTGTGAACTGTAATTTAAGAGAGTCTCTATGTACGCTCTATAGCTGTAGAGATTGTCCGATTGTGAGATAACTCGGTCCCCCAGAGTAATATCGACCTGATTAAAGAGTGTGGCAAGAGGGTAGTTTATGAGGGCTACACGGGCGTCATCGGCGATATTCGAATTATCCTGCTTGACGATGCGACAATTTATGTACAGCAGTGTGTTATTCAGGTCGTAATAATAATCCCCGCTACCCGATATGAAAAATTCCAGCGGGGCATTATCCGTCAGAGCGGCAATCGGCTGAACTTCTACAAATAGGGATTTCTCTATACTCGTCTGTGTCGGCGGTATGTCAAAAATATCCAGTTCAGATTTAGCGCACTCTACGGAAGCATCGTGCAGGAAAGCCATGCTGATCAGAAGATGTCCTCAGCAGTACGTCTCACTCGTTTCTGACGGGGTCGACGCTTGGTTGGTTTTTTATTCATGAGGATCGGGGGTAAAGCGGGGCATGAGCGTCGCTTTCTTTTATGCGGTTTTTTAGCGACATAAACTAGACCAGCGCCACCTTGCTCGGGATGTGTATTTATACGATTCATAAGCGCTGACGAGACAGATGTGACGGCGTCTTTAGCAATGTTTTTGACAGCCGTCTTCACGTGTGGTTTTACCAATTCTAAGCCTCTTCTGAAAAGCGGTACAGCACGCCGAAATAAGCCTTTAAATATCCCAGCCAGACCCGATCCGTACATGTACTCGCTCCCGCTGAACCCCTCTAATCCGTGCCCAGACTGTGCAATATAGTAGCGGGCATAAACAGCTGGGTCCCCGTACGGCCTCTGAGCCACCATTTTCTAGCGTGCTAATCGCGTCTCTTCCGGAAATGTAGTCTCACAATACACTTTCCGTACTTGAATTTAACTGGAGTGCCCTGGTCCGATAAGATGGAGATTGTTACAGAGTCAAAATGATGCTTGCATAAGGGCACATAATCGGGTCGTGTGTATTGAAGCGTGGTAATTTCACCGCTCTTGCCGCTTATTTGCGCCGTTCTCAGAAGTTGTACGTAGCTGCCGCCCACAAGCTGATGCTGGATGATGTCGCTGTAAATAAATAATGTATAAAAACCGGCTTTTATATCGGCATAAATCTTCTTCCGCTCAGTCTGGTTATTATCATACGCTTCGATGTATGGCTGGAGGCCTAAAATATGTCCCAATTTCTGACCCGGGGCAAACTGTATCGTGGGGGAATCCGGTAAGGTAACACTCCTCCGCACTTCGTCATAGCGCAGCTTAAAACCATCGCTGGCAAGCTTCAAAATATCAATTCTCTCATTAATAGCCCGTATGAGATCCGGTATTGTGTTATAAAAACTGGGCTTCACATAATATTCCTGCATCACATCACCCCGCTTGCCTATATAGAAGTTCCCTTCACCCCGCTCAAACGTGTACCATGTATGGGGGTATTGAATCTCAGTTAGAGCAACTTCGTACTGTCCTGAAAGCTGAACGGGTTTAGATAATTTTGTGGTATACTTGGCGATTGTGTTTTCAGGAATATATCGCCAGAAGCGTTGGAGGGAAGGGTGATAAAGAAGGATTCGGATTCCATGGTTATATGTCCGTCAGAGCCGACGCGGGTACCCACGAATTAAATTTATCAGGATAACCTTTCCATTTAATATAGCACTGAATCGCCCCCCTGACACGTTTTTTTCTCAAAATCGTCTCAACGCGGTAGGCTCGGTTTTCATTGAAATGTATTTTTTGCAGCTCCTCCTTATAAAATGATCCCTCGATAGCGTCGCCCGCTAAATCGTTAATTTTATAGAGAGGCTTATGAAATTTATTGGAAATGGCGCTAATTAAAAATATCTCCTCGCTGAATGTCTGCTCATAACCCTTCGTAAAAGGGTTCTTAAAACGGGATATTCTGACATGATCTCCAATTTTTAAAGATGGCTTAATACGTTTTTTAGCCACGATACCGCTATAAATATTTTTCCATATCTGTAACGAGTTCTGCTTCGTCACATCGCACGGACGTGTCTGTATCATGGTGTGAAAGGTGTGATTGTAACTGTGCACCAAACCTGGTAAAATGTCGATATACCTAAAGGTATTATGTTTCGTCAGATAGCGCCACATACGTGTTTTTAATGTACGATTAAATCGCTCAACTATAGCGGCCTTTACGGTATTGTTGGTGAAAAAATGGTGTATTTTATGCATTTTACAAACACGTTTCATGTGTGAATTCATAAATTCTTTGCCACGATCCGTCTGTAGTTTCTGCGGGGTGCGTCGGGCGTTTCCAAATATTAATTCGAACGAACGAGCTACAGTCACCCCGGTTTTGTTGTGCAGAGCAGCAACCCAGGCGTGTTTGGATAGTACGTCTATCACAGTCAGTAGATATTTCACGGCGTCATTTTCCCTAGAATATTCAATTAAGCTAACCAAATCAGCCTGCCACTGCGAATCAACGTCCGAGACAAAGATTTTATTGGTGGAGAATCTTGTCCTTACAGGCTTATGAAGGGTGTAAGCCTCTTGTTTATTCAGCCAGTCGACCACCTCATGTTGTTTTATACCACGCGTTCTAACCAATCTGTATAGATTTGTAACGCCGCTGAATGATGCCGGGGCTTCGGGCGTGAAATATTGCTTCTTTAATATTGATTCAAGACGGTTAGGGGCCATGATAGCTCTGTAAAACATGAATGGGATTTTTTTTTTTTCTTTCTCATCATTGGGGGCAGTGACAGTGGGCGTGCTCTCGCTGCTAGCCCTAATAAATACAGCACCTGATCCCAAGCGACACACAGCTCACCTGTAAGACTTCACAGCTCGCAGAACACACTCCAGATCTGAAGTGAGTATTTTTTATGGATTTCGTTTTCAATTATATTAAGTTTGTGTAGTATTTGCCTGAATAGCTTACTCGTGTTTTAATAATATACTACGCTTGTGTTGGATAATAGCTGAATATTTAATTACTGTAGATTGACGCTAAAATTCATACAGTTAATTTTATTTTTAGATGTCTGAATTATATAGACACATCGGGGTGTTATAGTTAAGAGGCATTTTGCACATCATTTTTTATACCGCTTTATTCTTTAAGATCCGTGTATAATGAAGGTGTACGTATCTGGTGAGATTTCATCTACCATGAAGCATTCTGATCCTGCCCCCACAATTTTACCCGAGGCTGCGTCTAGTAACGCTAATGATGGATGGAACGTGAGGGGTCAGGCGGCACTGCCCAGCGCGGGTACGTTGTGTGGATGCGTGGTTGTGTGTGTTATATATATATATATATATATATATATATATAGTTGTTTTGCATATTATTTTTGCTTTATTCTTTAAGAACAGTGTATAATGAGCTGCGATCTGCCTGATGAAGTTTTTGCCACCATGAACTATTCGTACCCCGAGGGCTGTATTTTACCTGCTGCAGCGTGTAGTAACGCTAGTGATGCGTGGAGTGTGAGCGGTCAGGCGGCTCTGCACAGCGCGGGTACGTTGTGTGGATGCGTGGTTGTGTGTGTGTGTGTGTGTGTATATATATATAGAGTTGTTTTGCATATTATTTTTGCTTTATTCTTTAAGAACCGTGTATAATGAGCAGCTATCTGCCAGATGAGGTTTTCGCTACCTTGAACTATTTGGACCCCGAGGCCTGTATTTCACCAGCTGTCGCTTGTAATGCTTCTAGTGCTGCCGCGCCATGGGATGGCCTTTCAGCATCGGGCATCGAGGGTACGCTGTGTTTCTGCGTGTCTGTATATATACAACTATATATAACACTTAACTATGTGAATTTAAGTGTGTAAGTGAATATTAACTCCTTACAGATGTCGCGATGATGGCGGAGCTGGACTCGTCCGAAATGCCTATGAACCCATGCACTAACAGAGCCCAAGAAGACGTCGCATTTTCTAAAGCTCCTAAAAAGCGGAGCCTGGCGGCGGTCAAGAAAGATAAAGGTACGTGCCGCATGAAAAGCTGTTTTGCCCAAATGGTTGAAGAAAATTGTTGATGCCCCTTCTAATGCTTATTATTATTTATAGCGCGTAAAGTGAAATCTAGGAGCATGATATTTACAAAAGAGAATATACACCGGCTAGTGGAGAACGCCTCAGACGTCCCAGAAACCACTGCTACAAACGTGCAGTCATCATCATTAACTGGTAAGTGTATATTTTGCTATATCAGGATAGTCTTAATACAACGTATGTCACTCTTGTCACACCTAGGATCGCGATGTTCCGCACGTATCCGCTACATGTAGAATCTTTCCTTAAAGATAGTTGTAAAGTCAGATTGACACATATACAATCTCATCCACAGATAAATCTAAAGTCGAGAGAAAAATAACCACGACTCCTCTGCAAACACTACACCTCAACGAGAACCACGCAGAGCCATTCTTGACGCCGATACATATACCTATGGGCACTGATGGCCCACAGCCGCAACAGCAGTTCTATCTGATGCCGGGCGTGCTGTCCCATTCAAGCGGCGCGCAACCATCCAGCGGCGCCACGAATGACGCTGAACTATACTCTGAAGTACAGGAGCGGCCACGTAAACACGCGCAGAGAACTACGTGTGCTTCAGAAACATCACCAGTCACATTTTCCGCCATGAATACCACAACCCAACAGACTCGTGAGGCGCTTGACCGTGAGATTGATCAGCTCGCTGATGGTAAGAAGCGCACCGTAGAACCGATCATTATACGGACCACTCATGCTATACAGCCTTTACTGTCATCTGTAACTGAGTCCACTAATTCCACGGGTATTGAACTGTTGGATAGCGTTAATTTACCCACCACATCTCACGCTGCTGTAACTAATCCAGTTAATGTTGTGATGGGGTTAAAGAGAGTGTTAACGACTAAGCATAAAGTGTGTAAAAAGCCGAGGCTTCATACAGATGTGTCTGTAGCTGTTAGCAATACGTGTTCTGCGGTCTCTGTACCTGTTAGCAGTGCGGATTCTGCGGTCTCTGTACCTGTTAGCAGTGCGGATTCTGCGGTCTCTGTACCTGTTAGCAGTGCGGATTCTGCGGTCTCTGTACCTGTTAGCAGTGCGGATTCTGCGCTCTCTGTACCTGTTAGCAGTGCGGATTCTGCGGTCTCTGTACCTGTTAGCAGTGCGGATTCTGCGGTCTCTGTACCTGTTAGCAGTGCGGATTCTGCGGTCTCTGTACCTGTTAGCAGTGCGGATTCTGCGGTCTCTGTACCTGTTAGCAGTGCGGATTCTGCTGTCTCTGTACCTGTTAGCAGTGCGGATTCTGCTGTCTCTGTACCTGTTAGCATTGCTGGTTCTGCGACCACTCTAGCTGATAACAGTGGGAATTCTGTATCTCCGATCGCTACAGCGCAGATGTATGACGCCATTGGGTGGGCCCCCGCCGGAGCCGCAGTGTTTAAGGAGCAGTTAGATCGTTACTTACGTTACAAAATCTGGCTACCCAAAATAGTGTTTTTCTGTAATACTTTTGAAAGATTGCTGTCTGAAGTGGTCACAACAGATGCCTGTAAGGCCGAGCTATACGCGCTTCGCCGGATGCAAGTAGACACCGAGATACCAGATGGTGCTAACCCGTTATGACTAAATATGATCGGTTCGGGCCTGCATAAACCAACTAAAACAGCCCGTTATAATAGGTCCAGAGTTATAAAACGAGCTCTAAAACTACTGGTCAGTGCTCGACGCGCACTATGCGCTAGGCGGCGGGGTGGAGGCTTCTGTCCTGCTATACCACCACAGACAGCCCCGGAGCCACCACACACAGATGCTCCTGTCTCACATAGCCATGATGTCCCTGAAAATGCGGCCCATGCAGATGCACAAAGCTCACAAGCCTCTGCTGCGGATGCTAACTCTGCTGATGATGTGAGGGGATCAGATCATACAGTATTTTTACAACACTTCCATCATCACCAGAGGGACAACCGTAATTTCAGTGCACGCATACATACCGATCATTTTAGGTTTGTAAATTTGGAGCGTGTACATTCGTTTGTCGAGGCTGTGAACATTGTTCACGACAGGATTCAGTCATTACTGGATAGAGTCATCAGGGATATCGAACCTGGTGATTTTGTGCAGTTAAGGCTTGAAGGTGGCGATGCTTTAGACCCCATTTTCACTACAAAGCAGAGCCGCGAAGATTTTAATTCTGAATCTTTTTTAAATGCTGTTGCTCGCACGCTTCAAAGTAATGCTGAATGCTTGGCAAGTAATACCCTAAAACTAGTCATCACCACTGTTAAAAACCGTCGAGGCGGTGTAAAAAACCACCGAGGCGGTGTAAAAAGACGTTTGAAATCTATAGCGAGCAGTCGAATCATTAAACAAAAGAGGCAGTGGCTGTACGATTTTAACAATTACAGTACAAATCTGTGTTTGGCCGCTAGTGTGTGCGCCCTGATTGAGGACGCGGATGTCAGTGATGCGGTTTTACTGAATCGCTCTAAAAACATACACACGGCTCTGGGGATCCCTGATGAGCGATTAGTGAGTTTTAGCGACATTCCAGCATTTGAGAACTATTTGGGGGTCACCATTAAAGTACTGTACTACAGTCAGGGTGATTGGCGCTACTTTCAGACCGACAATGCAACTAGTGGTAAAATCGTATTCATACTGTTCCATGATAACCACTACTACGGTATCAAGAATATGAAAGGTTTTATCGGTAGTAATTACTTTTGTGAGCTCTGCAATTCACTGTATACTAACAAGAACACCCATTCATGTCAATATTTTTGTAAAGCTTGTCAAAGAGTGGATTGTGTGGAGTGTGCCGGTGTACAACAAACACCACGGTGCCCCGTATGTCGGGTTCATTGTCGCTCTAGTGAGTGTTTAGAGCGCCACAAACAATTAGCTCTGAATGATCCGCCATTCTGCAGGCTTAAAAATTTTGTGATGAGTGCCAGCGCTTTGTGTTCAGGAATAGCGAGGGCGTGCATGAATGTGCGGGGCTACGTTGCACCGTATGTCGTGCGCGTGTAAATAAATTTGACGCCCATCTCTGTGACATGCGACGCTATGTAGCGGAGGACGAAACAGATTGTTATATCTTTTACGATTTTGAATGTATGCAAGAGACAGGCACACACATCCCAAATTACATTTATGCCACAACTCTGAGTGGTGAGCAGTCCTGGGAGTTTGAAGGTGATAGCTGCACGCATGACTTTTTACTGTTCTTTACCAGCGGGAAATTTTCAGGGTATACATTTATAGCCCACAATGCAGGGCGCTATGATTCTTACTTTATTGTTAAGGAGCTGATTTTTGAAAAGCTGCAAGTAAAGCTGATAGCCCAAGGTGGCCGCCTCTTGTGTGTGACGGTGCCCGATTTGTCTATAAGATTCATAGACTCACTAAATTTTATCCCCATGAAGCTCAGTAAATTACCTCAGGCCATGGGCTTTTCAGGTGCCAAAGGTCATTTTCCACACTTTTTTAACACCCGTGAAAACCAAAGCTATGTAGGTCCCATACCCGATGTGAAATATTATGGGTTGGAGTACATGGCCCCGGATGAGAAGGTAGAGTTCCTGTCCTGGCATGAGGGCCAGAAACACACAGTTTTTGACTTCAAGTGTGAACTAAAATCATACTGCAAACAGGATGTTGAAATTTTGAGACGATCCTGTGAGATCTATAGAGAGCGCATTATGGAAATGACGCTGAAAAGTGTTAAAAAATACTGCGACATTCAAAAAGAAATGGTTGTGGAGAGCAGCTGTATTGATCCTTTTCAACTCATCACCTTGGCCTCTGTATGTATGTCAATGTATCGATTTAAATTTCTACCAGAAAAAACGATCGCCATTTTACCGGGTGATAATTATCACAAGACGAAAAAGCGCTACTCATCCGCCGCTATACAATGGCTCATGTATGTAGCGCATACCGAGAACATTGACATTCAGCATGCCTTAAGAGGGGGTGAGAAACAACTCGGTCAGTATTTTCTAGATGGTTATGCCTATGTTAACGGACAGCACTTAGCTTTTGAATTTCAAGGCTGTTTTTTCCACGGGTGCCCATCGTGCTATAATGAGAACGATACAAATAAAGTTACAAACACCACCTACGGTCAGTTATATCATGTCTTTTTAGCTAAAAAGCGTTACCTGCAGCTGCGCGGGTACACCATAAGAGTGATATGGGAGCACGAGTGGCGTGAAATGGTTAAAAACTATTCTAACCTCCAGGCATTTCTCCATCAAATGGATTTTCCCGCTCCCTTAGACCCCCGCGATGCGCTTTATGGGGGTCGAACTAACGCCATTAAGCTCTATCACCAGGTTGAAGCTGATGAGACTTTACATTACTACGACTTCACCAGTCTGTACCCCTTTGTAAACAAAACTAAAACATACCCTGTAGGACACCCCGACATCATCTATGACAACTTTGGTTTCATTAAAAAATACTTTGGCTTAGCTAGAGTCAAGGTCTATCCCCCGAGAGATTTATTTTTTCCCGTTCTACCTGTAAAACTCAACAAAAAATTGATGTTCCCCCTTTGCTATACATGCGCTGTAAATTCAGAGGCAGAGGAGTGCCGGCATATTGATGAAGAACGCTCCCTGACAGGTACCTGGTGCACCATAGAGCTCGAGCTGGCGATAGATAAAGGGTACCGGATCGCCCGCATCTATGAAATATGGCATTTTCCAAATACCAGCGCTGATCTGTTTGCCCCCTACATTAAATTACACCTTAGGGATAAGCAGGAGGCGTCAGGGTATCCTAGCTGGTGCACTGATGATGCCAAGAAGAAGCAGTACATTGACAATTTTCTTGAAAAAGAGGGTGTGCGGTTACGACCTGAAAATATAGCCGTCAACCACGCTAAAAGGCAGATCTCCAAACTTTTCTTAAATTCTTTATGGGGAAGTTTGCTCAGCGGTCCAATCTACCAAGCACCAAGATTGTTAGGGATCCTGATGAGCTTTTTAGGTATCTCTTCCTGCCCTACTATGACATTTCTACGCTGGATTTTATCAATGACGAAACCGCTACCATTAACTGGAAATATGCGGAGGGGCACCACACAGTCAACAGAAACACAAACATCTTTATAGCCTGCTTTACCACAGCGTATGCGCGGCTAGAGCTCTATTCTCTGCTGGACAGGCTGCAGGAGAGGTGCCTTTATCACGACACAGATTCAGTTATTTTTGTGCACAGGGAAGGTGAGTGGCAGCCGCCTCTAGGCGATTACCTGGGGGAATTGACGAGTGAGATACCCGAGGGCACATACATCACAGAGTTTGTTTCTGCAGGACCCAAAACTTACGGGTACAAGCTCAACACAGGGAAGACTGTCTTAAAAGTGAAGGGAATAACGCTAAATGTTGGTAACTCCCAATCTATCAATTTTAGCAGTCTGAAAGATCTAGTTCTGGACTACCCCCGTAATTCAGTCCCTGAAACTCAGAAGCGCATCGTCGTACAGCAACAGGGCATTGTGAGAGATAAGAAATATTGGAATGTTGAATCTCGTGTCCTACAAAAGACCCAGAAGTGTGTCTACACAAAGCGTCGCCTATTAGACGAATTCACCACCCTGCCGTATGGCTATTAGCACAGTATTGTGATGGATACGCGGTTACAACACCCACTCTCGTGCATTCTAGCGGGGCCGTCTAATTCTGGAAAGAGTTATTTTGTAAAACAATTGCTGTATAATATTGAAAGTAATTTTTCTCACAAGCCGGATAATATTGTTTGGTTTTATTCATGCTGGCAGAAACTATATGATGAAATCTCTCTCTCTTTTCCCAATACCAGATTTGTGGAGGGTCTGCCGAATACATTCGTAGATGATGAATTATTCCCACCGGGCAAGGTGAATTTGGCGATTGTTGATGATCTCATGGATAGTGCTAGCGAAAATTGCGAGATAGAAAAAGCGTTCACCAAGTATGTGCACCACAGAAATCTCAGTATTTTCTACCTGGTACAAAACATATTTTGTCAGGGTAAGAAAAGCCGCACCATAAATTTAAACACAAAGTACATGGTTCTTTTTAACAACCCTCGAGATAAATTACAAATTTTAACACTAGCTCGTCAGATGTATCCTGGAAAAACACGTTTTTTCCTAGAAGCCTTTGAGGATGCTACGCGGGAGCCTTATGGGTATTTGCTGATCGATTTGAGAGCTAATACACCGGAGGATCACCGCTTACGGACGGGTTGTTTCCACCGGCGTTACCAGCTGTCTATGTGCAGAAGAAAACCGCTTCTAAAAAGTGAATTTTATGCGGACTCGCACATTCCACGCTGTGTGCGCCGTGCTGTAAAGATGTCCGAAAGACTCCGGCGTAACTGGGCTCTCTTAAAAACCCTGGTGAAGGCAACCCCATCCGTCCGGAAATCTATTTTGCGCAATGCGAGCGTGGATTTAATCACCGCTATAGGTGAGATTGCTTTAAACATCTTAAAAGGCAGAATCCCGTTGAAAGAGCGCCAAAAAGGCATACTGAAGAAGTGGCGTAAAGCTATAAGAACCATGAGCGATAGAGCGCAGTCCATAAAGAAAAAGAAACGGGTACTGAATCAGACCGGTGGCTTTATCGGTCCTCTTTTAGGCTTTGCAATACCCATAATAACGAGTCTGCTCGCGGGCAAATAATGGAGCATGCTGAGAAAATGTATCTAGTCCCCAAACAGGAGCTACATAAGCTAAGGACACCAATCCCCGAGAGCATACGCGAAACTGCTATTCGACGCCTCGATGATGAAATTAACTCCGTTTTACAGCGGCGCGACATCCCCGACGATGTGAAAATTAAAATGTATAGCACCGTGCTGGAGCGCTACTTGGTACATACGAAACGCAGTTCGAAAGAATTAACAACTTTAAATCTCGTTAGCCCTCAGGATCCTGAGCATCAACAGCCGCCAAATACAGACACCGATAAAAAAAATCACGAGATCGCTGAAATTGTAGGTCATATAAACCAAAGATATAAAAAGAATGCTGAATTTTTACTAAACAGACTACTCCAGAATAAGAGTGTGACAGACTGGAATGATAAAGACGAATTTATTTTCAAAGGCTCTGTAATACCCGGGTCTAACTTAGTGGATTTAGTACGTAGTACAACGCAGAGTCACGCTCTGACCGTCAGGAATTTACCTAGGGTTGGGAATCGTTTATGCGGGCTATGGCCGAGCTGAATATACCCTCTACTGTTGTGGGTAATCACACTACTAGACAACATTTAGACGAATTAAAAATGTCCTCCAGCGGTGGTGTATCTACATCGATGAGGTTAGACCCCGCACCTCGTACAATTCATTCTCTGCACTCGCCGTCATTAGGCACCACAAAGGGAACTCTACTACCTAAAAAAAGGTCTCTACCGATACTGCCGGCCATGTGGCTCACGATGTAGCCTATGTACTTGTTAATTATCTATTTTATCATGTGTGTGCTGCTATTTGTTAATTGTGCATGTGACACTTTTTATATCGTTCTGTATATACTTTTAAATGCATGAAATGTCTTTGAGCTGTATTTATTACAATAAAATCTTGTAACCTTGTTTTTACAATACCGTGTCATTGCTTTTTTAAAATACGAATAAAACATTCTGTAATATTGTAACACGGCCATATACATAATATGCCCGTACAATGAGACGGTGTTATAAGTCTCGTCAGTTTTAAACATGCCCCAACATGCCTGGGGCTATACACAACACAACACAAGCCTTAGATACACTGCCCCTATAAGTTGAGCGTCATAATTCCAAATGTGTTATAAGGTGATACTTCAAATTAAACTGCCTTTGCAGCTGTAGTTTAAAACTTATATCCTGGATAATACTAAAAATAAACACATTTTAGCAGCTTGATACATCTATCCACCACAGTAGTGCTTTACATGCATTTCATCTCATAATGTGACCTCGCCTTGACTTTCCCCACACAATAGAGTGGTCATAGGATACATTTACTGGTTGACTTAAAAGAGCTCAGTATCAGACACCCAGATAAAACAACTTTACACACATTTACAGGTAAATAGAGACAAATGAATTCATGAATGCATGCGACCTTCTCTCATTGTACTTACAGGTCATGACACAATACAGGGCTATTTAGTATATGTGGTTTCTAACATGTCACAATAGCATCGACCTTCACTCATTCTCTCAATGGTAATAAATTAGCTATCTGTAGCAAACCAGAAACTAGGTTGGAGATTCCTAACCCCATGTCATTACATTCTTCCCAGTCCTGATATAAGTGTAGATACAATGGCAGGCTAAAAATATATATATAAACACTGAATAAAAACTATAAGATGAGAGTCATAATCACAATAGAGACGAATAAATCACTTTGATTGAAA
>JARQOD010000005.1:266165531-266209614 GCA_033576555.1 Oophaga sylvatica | reverse complement strand
TTCTTTATTAGATACATGAAATATGTAAAAAATGGACAGGTGTACATAAACAACGACAAATAGTGGGGTGTGATGTCTAGCAAGGACATCTACCAAAAGACTGCACATACAGCTGAAATCCCTGATTGTTATCAGGATTATACAGGGCACAATTTAAAGTCAGACATGGTGATAAAGACAAAATCAAAATGGGGCCACAATATATATAGAAATGCAAGTGCACATATAAGAATACGTGTGCCACCACATAGAGTAAGGCTGGCGATATAGATAATGGTATACCTTATATGGACCATAACCACTGCCTAGTCTGAACTAAGCTGAATCTCAGCATATACATAATTGTGCCCGCTAGATACGAAAAGAATGCCGGAAAGAGGTCCACCCAGTGAGTGGGAGATGGATCTACCACCTGCTTATAGCAGCAGAGTGCCACTGTGCACTAACAAGTATTACCTCTCGTAATGTAAACACCGGCACAATCGGGGAGAGACAGGTATGTGCAGACATGCCCCAACGCACGTTACGGATGCTCGTCCTTGTCAGGGGGCGTGCAGATACAAGAAACCGAGTGCCTTAAAAACCGCTAGACCAGAAGTGATAAACCGCGGACCGGAAGTGACGCATGTGGTGCCGATGACACCACGCGACCCACGGCGCCTGCGTCAAACAAACAGAAGCCATGGAACACCATGGCAACCATACGTCAGAGACACAGGGGGCGGAGCGGCGCGGAGCATCCCGGCACACATGCGTACAGGGCCGCGGTCATCCCTGGCGTGAGGTATGAGATGAGCCAAGTACTTAGGCTGATGTTAGTGAGCAGCAGGAATATCGCCCAGAGTAAAACCAAAGATGGTAAAACATAAGTACCCCTTACAAAGCATAATACCATCGTAGATCGGTATGTAAGCAGATGAATATATGGACTATTGATGCAAAACCTGTTATACCCATATCATTCAGGAAAACCTTATTATAATCATGCATTATATGCATAGGGGAACAGGAGGGACAAATTCATTGGGCCAGATTATGAAACATTGCAACAATAGAATTAACAAAATATATAGATATGAGGATCAAAAAATTATACACAATATACCTATAAAGACATAATGGAATAAATCGACATCAACAGTACATATTTAGTCATAATCATTGGGAGGCTAAATAACATCAAATATTACATCTGAAAATTACACACATATATATAGCAAAAAATAGCCTCAATGAGAACGCATACGATTGGTGCTTATATGATGGTATGGGAGCGGTCAATGGCATCATCCATATTAAGTCCAGAAAAACGGGTATAAGTGAAAAAACCTAAAATATGTAAAAACAACAGAATGAGCAAAAATAATAAAAATAGATATAAAGAAAAAAACACAAACGGTTAAAAAAAAGGTGATGTCACTATACAGATATCCACCCAAAACAGCTGGCCATTATAGAAACGATGCGAAACTTAAATTTTCATCAAGCCCGTTGGGATGGACCGTATTAAGAGTCCAAATCCAACGGGCTTCTAACTGGGCTAAACGCTGTGAAATACCGCCTCCCCGGATCCCTAGATCTAAGCAATCTATCCCCTTAACACGTAAAAGTTTGCTATCACACTGATGGTGTATCTTAAAGTGCCTGGGGAGTGTCTTAAGTGTTAGCGGATCCTCTTCGTTAATTGCGGCCTCTATCCCAAGCACATGCTCCCTGATTCTCACCTTGAGTTGTCGTGTGGTAAGACCCACATAAATCAGGGAGCATGGGCATGTGGCATAGTAAATGACGCACTTCGTGGTGCATGTAATAAGTATCTTGATTTGGAAGGATTTAGTACCAGATGAATCCATAAAGGAATCACTTCGATCCACATTTACACATGCCACACAGTGTCCGCACTTAAAGCAACCCTTACGGTTGCTAAAATCATCCAGGCAGGTTCGAGGGGGACAGCCTTGGTAATGGCTAGAAGTGAGAAATTCACGTGTTTTTTGAACGTCTAAATGTGATACAAGGTCTAGCAGGAGTAATCTTTGCTAAGATGGGATCTGTTTTTAAAATTGGCCAAGCTCTTTCCAAAATTCTCCTAATGTTGTTGGATTGGGAGTTGAAAGTAGTAATAAATCTAGTTACCTCTGACTGAGGCCTATCCTTGATTTTATATAATAGAGAATTTCTATGGCTAAATTTAGCTCTATTAAAGGCTTTTTTAATAGATCTGTTACTATATCCTCTTTCAACCAAACGTCCTCTGAGAATATTGGCCTGTTTGTCAAATTCAACATCAGTTGAACAGATGCGACGGAGTCGTATAAACTGACCAGTTGGTATAGCCCTAATCATGTGTGACGGGTGAGAGGAGGAGGCGTGCAACAATGAGTTAGTAGCGGTGGACTTTCTAAAGATAGTAGTCTGAATTAGATGGTCCGCATCTCTCGTCATCGTGACGTCCAAAAATTCGATCTTGCTTTTATCATGACAGAAGGTCAACCTAATATTCAAGTTGTTATCATTCAACCAAACAAAAAATTCTTCTAAGGAATTAGTGGAATCCTGCCAGATCAGCAGGATATCATCCATGTACCGCGTCCATAGGAGGACGCGGTCCATAGACACCTGCCGATCTGACCGGAGGAGGTCCTTTTCCCACAGACCCAGGAACAGATTGGCGTATGAGGGCGCAAACGCCGCCCCCATGGCTGTTCCCTGGGTCTGCAGGAAAAAGGACCCCTTAAATACAAAGAAGTTATGGGTTAAGGTAAACTCCAAAACTTCTAGTATAAATTCTTTGAGTGCAGGAGGAATATTGGAGGTCTGAAGAAAAAATTCAGTAGCA
Source organism: Oophaga sylvatica (assembly GCA_033576555.1). Taxonomy (NCBI): domain Eukaryota; kingdom Metazoa; phylum Chordata; class Amphibia; order Anura; family Dendrobatidae; genus Oophaga; species Oophaga sylvatica. Next base: position 266,206,775 of record JARQOD010000005.1, on the reverse strand, counting down.
CGCAACCCATCACAGTGTCTAATACTGGTGTACAATGACTCCACATCAGCGGTGACTAATATGGAGTCAGAGTCCAGTACCAGACCATCGACTCTACAGAGCAGCTGATTAGTGTCTTTTAAGTAGGAAGGTAGTTCTTCCACCAAAGGTTTTAGAATTGAGTCGATCCATTGATTTACCCGCTCAAAGTAGTTCCCCTTGCCCGAGACAATGGGGCATTCAGGTGGCACAAGTGCATTTTTATGGAGCTTGGGGAGGAGGTAAAATGTGGGAACCGTAGGTTCAGAAACCACCAGTGCCAAACACAGTTCCTTGGTGATAATACCCTCATCCACAGCTCTGGAAAGGATCTCCCTGAGTTTGCCATCAAAGGCGGACAAGGGGTTGAAGGTCAATTTTTTATAGCAAGTGGTGTTATTCAGCTGTCTAAAAGCCTCTTTCTCGTACATATTAGTAGGCCATATTACCAAATTACCCCCCTTGTCCGCCTGTTTGATGACAACATCAGGGAGACCCCTTAGACATTTTAAACTTGTCCGCTCCTCCCTGGTAAGATTGTCATGGTAGATATGACAAGGAATTTTCTGTAGTTCAGATGTAACTACCTTTACAAAAAGGTCTACAGTACTACAATTAGACAAAGGGGGGAACCGCTTGGAGCGTGGTCTGATACTGGGAGGAATCTTACCTCCTTGTGGTGTAGCGTGCTCCTCAGATAATTCCTCCAATATTCTCACTGCTGCTTGCTCTTCTTCTGTTGGGAAAAGTTCACAGAACTCGTTATTATAGAAAAAACGTTTGAACAAAAGTGACCGACCAAACAAGTGGAGGTCTTTAATAAACGTGAATTTATCTAAACCAGCAGAAGGAGAGTAAGACAGACCTCTAGACAGTAAAGCAAGATCAATTTTTGAAAGAACATGTGAGCTAAGGTTGATTACATTGTTGTCCACCTGTTCATCGTCACGAAATTGAGCTCTCTGTCTTCTATATGGATGGAAATTATTGTTTCTCTGTCTTTTATTGGAGGTGCCAGACCAGGTCACCATCGATGAGGTAGATGCCTCAGAGTGGGTACTTATAGATGAGATTGATATATTTGAGGTAGCACGTTGCATGGATCTTGTTTGATTGGTGTTTTTCTTCCCCAAATACACATTGTTTGTTTGATAATCCCTCAAATCTCTATTTAATTTTGAGCATTGTACCTCATTGATTTTTTTGACTTTATCATCTAGAGATTTATTAAGTTGTATCTCATAACGTTGGATGCGTTCCTCAGAGCAACCAGCTTTTAATTCGGACAGGCTAGAATCAATCTTCAGATCAAGCTCTTCAATAGATTTAGTATTTAGCTTGATTAGCAATTGCATAAAGACCAGAGAGCATGTGTTGCACGCCTCCTCCCATTCCGTCACAAATGATTGGTCCTCCACCACAAATGTAGGAGATACTCTTACTCTAAGACCGCTTGGTATAATTTTGCGTCCAATATATTTTTCTAGAAAAACTCGATTCCCACCAAGTTTTAGTGCGTTTGATCAGCAGATTATGTACCACATCAAAAATTTCATCATTTCTACGATCACCAGACTGTTCAACACTGGTGCCGCCATCACTGAACACCTGATTCACTTGTCCAAGCCAGGATTTTTCTCTGGCCCTGAAATCCATAATGTCATATACCACACCTGTGCAGGACACAGAAACATTAGATACAGAACAAATATGACATAGCAGCAAAACCAAAAGTATCACCATGTTACTAAAGTGAAGTGGCTAAACATTAGTTTTGCTAGTAAGGATATAGAGGATCTATCGCTGGGAATTACTATGAGAACAATTTGGTCCAAGGACCAGAAGAACGACCACAGATCCAAGAAGATTTTTTTATAAAAATATAACAAAATTCTTTATTAGATACATGAAATATGTAAAAAATGGACAGGTGTACATAAACAACGACAAATAGTGGGGTGTGATGTCTAGCAAGGACATCTACCAAAGGAATGCACATACAGCTGAACTCCCTGATTGTTATCAGGATTATACAGGGCACAATTTAAAGTCAGACATGGTGATAAAGACAAAATCAAAATGGGGCCACAATATATATAGAAATGCAAGTGCACATATAAGAATACGTGTGCCACCACATAGAGTAAGGCTGGCGATATAGATAATGGTATACCTTATATGGACCATAACCACTGCCTAGTCTGAACTAAGCTGAATCTCAGCATATACATAATTGTGCCCGCTAGATACGAAAAGAATGCCGGAAAGAGGTCCACCCAGTGAGTGGGAGATAGATCTACCACCTGCTTATAGCAGCAGAGTGCCACTGTGCACTAACAAGTATTACCTCTCGTAATGTAAACACCGGTTTTTCCACCAACATAGAAGAGGATTCTTTACTGTTAGGGCAGTGAGAATCTGAAATTCCTTGCCTGAGGAGGTGTTGATGGTGAACTCAGTCTAGGGCTTCAAGAGAGGCCTGGATGTGTTCCTGGAGCGTAACAATGTTGTATCTTACAGTTATTAGGTTCTTTAGAAGGACGTAGATCTGGGGATTTATTCTGACGGAATATAGGCTGAACTGGATGGACAAATGTCTTTTTTCGGCTTTGCTAACTATGTTACTATGTTACTAATGCCCCCTTGTCATGGAAGTGAGTGGGAAAATTGTATGGGAATTGATGAACCCACTGGTGGATCAGGGTTATCACCTCTACGTAGATAACTTCTACACCAGCAACCCACTTATCAAAAACAAGAAAAGGACATCCTCCTTGTCATTATACTAGAAAACCAGCATTTTTTTGCTAATTGGGCAGCTGCTTAGAAAGGGTTAGAGCAGAGTCCAATGTAGCGACAACATGCTGGTGGTCAAGTATAAGGACAAGGAGGATGTCCTTTTCTGGACCTCATACATGGTAATGGCAGTATTCACACCACTGTACGAGACAGCATTACACTAGTCCCCAAACCAGACTGTGTCCTGGTGTACAATAAGAACATGGGGAAATTGATCTCTCTGATAAAGTCCACCAGCCCTACAGTGCCATGCGGAAAACTAAGGTGTGGTAAAAAAAAAACCTGTCCGTGCACATTGTACAGATAGCAATGTATAATGCTTGGGTGCTATAACGATATGCAGGCCAGACCAGCACATTCCTTCAGTTTCAGGAGGTAGTGATCAAGGCCCTAATATTTGGAGGTCAGGAAGGGGAAGGCCCCAGTACTTCTGGAATTGAAGGTACCCGTACAGTACCAGTGCAACATTTCCCAGGCGAGTTACCTCAAACTGCAAAGAAAGGAAGGTCATAAAAAGGTTCAAAGTGTAATACATAAGGGGGATAAGAAAGGACACCATTTTTCAGTGTGTGAAAAAACACCGTGAGCACAGCCGCAGAAGGTGCCTAGGTTAGGTTCCTAAACCATATAATGTGAAATATAAACCAAGCACTTAACTTAAGTATTTATGATGGTTTATTGTAGTATTCCAAAAGAAAACGTTACGGTCACAAAACGACCTTCGTCAGTTACATGTTAGATTTGGGCAAATGTAGAGTATGTCTCCAAAGAAAAGGAACAGGAGACTCTGGATTAGATGCTGTGTATAGGAGTGCATAAGACTGCCAATTGGAGATAATGTGCTGGGAGAATAGGGCAGCTGTGCCACAGGACGTGGTATCCACCGCCGTCTCACCATTTTTCAGTGTGACACCTGGCCCAACAAATCTGGCCAGTGTTTCAAAGTGTACCATTCATCCATAAATTACTAAATTTATTTCTTATTTACTCTAATTTAAGTAGTCCATACAACTTACAAATGCCAATCTGATGTACTCTACACAACTTAAATATGCCAACCTGATGTACTTCACACAACTGACATGTGCCAAACTGATGTACTCTACACAACTCACATATGTCAACCTGATGTACTCTACACAACTTACATTTGCCACCACATTATAAAAGTCACATGCCTGTTTTGCCTGTAGTCGTGACCTGAATTATTGCATCATCTGTGTCCAGTCCTTTCCCTACTGTAAACTGTATTCTTCTCTTCATCATACCTGCATCTCCACTTCCCAACTCCCCTGGGCACTACCCAACTCCCCTGGGCACTACCCAACTCCCCTGGGCACATCCCAGGCGATGACGGTCCTTCTTTCAGGCAACCCTTAGTAATGGAGACACAGTCCAGGATAACTTGAACATTCTCTTTACTTAACTCTTCACACATTACATCCACAGTTGGGCTATCAGGGTTTCACTTGTTTCCGTATCTTTCCCTGCTTTGCTGCCACTTCTGTGCAGTACACGCCCGACCGGACCGTACTAGACTGCTTCCCAGTTCCTTCCAGGCCTGACCTCGCTATAATGACGTTTCCTTCAGCCTGTTTCGCCCCAGACATGAATTCATCAATTACTATGTTTGGTGGTCCCTGTTAAAGCATCCGGCCCATCTGTACCAATCCCGTTGAAGTTCCAACTCCTTTCATCTCCTTAGTTCAGCCAACTTCTGCCCTAAAAGCATTGGCCCAGGCGGTAAGATGCCACATCTTCCTTCTCGGTGCAGGCCCACTGACAGGATAGACAGTGGCCATGGGTAACGTGGGTTGCACCACTTGAACATTGTGTGGCTGCTGGCTTTCCGGACCTATAGCCCATGTGGATACTTGGGCACACTGGCCCTGTCTGACCTAACTACCTAGGAACTTCTCACTGCTATCCGGCAGCCCCTCCTACACTTAACCCTCTATGAACTTCCTAAAATCTATAATTAACAAGGCCCACTAGTATGCCCCCATCTAGTGGCCCGCAAAAGAACTACACTTACCCAATGTATAAGAACTATATACTAAGGTGCCCTCCTTTAGTGTCCCCCAGAAGACAGCACCTAACTTTCCCTAAACTGCACACATCACATATATTATACTAAAAGAACACAACGCATATACAATTATTATACATAAAATGGTAACACAATAGAGAATGTAGCAATACCATTACTATGTGTGGTAATACATGTTCATGTAGCAGTACCACTGAAATATTTACGACACACAAGAATTAGTACATATAAATATCAAGTACACTTAAGGGGGCGGGCAGTGCAAGGCAGTAATACTCCTTCACCCCCTTACATTAACATTACCTTTGTAAAAAAGCAAAATCTAGAGGTACAGCAACATTTTTGTGGGAAAAAGTCAATTTTTTATGTTTTCCTTCCACATTGCTTTAATTCCTGAAAAGCACTTGAATAAACTTACTGAATGTGTTTTTGAGCACGTTGAGGGGTGCAGTTTTTACTCCAATACCACATATGGGGTATCAAAGTAGTCAGGAGAAACTGCACAACAGATTCTGGAGTCCATTTTCTCCTGTTAGCCTTGTGAAAATAAGAAATTTGTGGCTAAAGCAACATTTTTTTGTGGGAAAAATGTGATTTTTTTTATTTTCACAGCTCAACGTTATAACATTCTGTGAATCACCTGTGGGTTCAAGATGCTCACCACACAACTAAATTCCTTGAGTGATGTAGTTTACAAAATGGGGTCACTTGTGGGGCGTTTCCACTGTTCAAGGCATATCAGAGGCTCTGCAAATATGATATGGCCTGAGGTTTACCCACTGTGAAGTGTATCACTCCAGTGTCTATGTGCATTCTTGCTCCCGACGGTCACATTCACAGATGCGTCTCCATGACTGTCGCGCCGCATGATCTGGTGGGCGTTTCCGCCCGCTCAGTCATGCGGCCTGACCTGGGTCTCATGATCAGACCGTCACCCTGACTTGTTGAAGAAGTGTGTCTGCCCACGCTATGTCATCACGACATGTGCCAATCTGTACTGGTGTTTCAAAAAGTGGGTGGTTTAGAAGTGACATAATTCGCTTATTGCAGAGATAGTTTAATACTTGATGATTCCATCTTCCTGTAGTTCTCTTGTCGCCCTTGCTAAGCCTTCACCTATCAACAGTAAAGACACTTTTTATTACTTTGTTTCTTATTCTTATTGGCTAGCATGAGTATAAATGGATACCCCTTCAGGTGTGATGCTGCACCCAGATGAGGACAATACACCAAAACTTGTGTCCGGGATAAGCACCACATCCTGCCAGAGGTAACTCACTTTCTACTTACAAGTCTTTGCTGATATCGGGTCTAGGTTTTTACCTTCTACTGTGTGTGGATACTATGTGAAAGGCAATAAGTGACAGTTTTTGAGTATTGACTAATTGTAATATATATACAATATGCTGATTATGTAAGTTTGCTCACTGATAAAGACATGAACAGTCTATAATTTTAAGGGTAGATTAATTTTAACATTGAGAGATAGAATATCAAAAATAAAATCCAGAAAATCACATTATATAAATTATATAAATTTATTTTCATTTAGCAGTGAGAAATAAGTAATTGATCCCTCTGGCAAACAAGACTTTATACTTGGAAAAACCCTTGTTGGTAAGCACAGCAGACATTTTTTTTAGTTGATGATGAGGTTTGTGCACATGTCAGGCGGAATATTGGTCCACTCCTCTTTGCAGATCATCTCTAAATCATTAAGATTTTGAGGCTGTCCCTTGGCAACTTGGAGCTTCAACTCCCTCCATAAGTTTTCTATGAGATTAAGGTCTGAAGACTGGCTAGGCCACTCCATGACTTTAATGTGCTTCTTTTTGAGCCACTCCTTTGTTGCCTTGGCTGTATATTTCGGGTCATTGTCTTGCTGGAAGAGGGAAGGAGGTTGTCACTCAGGATTTAACGGTACATGACTCCATCCATTCTCCCATTGATGCGGTGAAGTAGTCCTGTGCCCTTAGCAGAGAAACCCCCCAAAACATGTTTCCACCTCCATGCTTGACAGTGGGGACGGTGTTCTTTGGGTCATAAGCAGCATTTTTCTTCATCCAAACATGGTGAGTTGAGTTAATGCCAAAGATCTCAATTTTTGTCTCATCTGACCACAGGACCTTCTCCTTATCACTCACAGAATCATCTAGGTGTCAATTGTTAAGCTTCAGACGGGCGTGCACATGTGCCTTCTTGAGCAGGGTGACCTTGCGGGCACTTCAGGATTTTAAACCTTTACGACGTAATGTGTTACCAATGGTTTTCTTGGTGACTATGGTCCCAGCTGCCTTGAGATCATTAACAAGTTCCCCAGTGTAGTTTTAGGCTGATCTCTCACCTTCCTCATGATCAAGGAAACCCCACAAGGTGAGATTTTGCGTGGTGCCCCAGATCGATGTCGATTGACAGTCATTTTGTATTTCTTCCATTTTCTTACTATTACACCAACAGTTGTCTCCTTCTCACCCAGCATCTTACTTATGGTTTTGTAGCCCATTCTAGCTTTGTGCAGATCTATAATCTTGTCCCTGACATCCTTATAAAGTTCTTTGGTCTTGCCCATGTTGTAGAGGTTAGAGTCCGACTGATTGAGTCTGTGGACAGGAGTCTTTTATAAAGTTGACTGTTAAGACAGCTGTCTTTAATGCAGGTAACAAGTTGATTAGGAGCATATAACTGGTCTGTAGGAGCCAGAACACTTAATGGTTTGTAGGGGATCAAGTACTCATTTTTCACTGCAAAATGGAAATACATTTATGTAAGTTATACAATCTGATTTTCTGGATTTTATTTTTGATATTCTATCTCTCAGTGTTAAAATTAACCTACCCTTAAAATTATCAGTCGGCAAACTTACAAAATCAGCAACAGATCAAATACTTATTTCTCTCACTGTGTGTATATATTATACTTAATATAATATACTTAACCCCTTAATGTCCACTGACGTGCAGAGTCCATCATGGCAAGGTGCCAGTTCCGGCACCAGGACGGACTCTGCACGTCATGCCTTTGATCTACCACTGCGTGCAAACACGCAGTGGTAGATCAGTGCCGACAGCTGTCACAGACAGCTGACAGGCACGGCAAGCAGTGCGGGGACCTTTGCCGTCGGTCCCCGCACTCACAGCGCTGTGATTGGTCAGTCAATCTGACTGACCAAACACAGCAGCGATCGCGCAGGAGAAGCTGAAATTTCAGCTTCCCCAGCGCGATCAGTGCAGGAGCCGGCGCTGCAGTGGCCAGGCTTCCTGCACTGACAGCCAGGAGCGGAGCCCCCACCGCCCCTGGCTGTTAACCCCCTGACTGCTGCGATCGAGCGCGATCGCAGAGCTCAGGGGGGGAGGCAGAGGGTCGGGAGCTCCCTCTGCCTCAGATCAGCGCCACCGCAATGTAATTGCAGGGGCCGATGTCTGCCTTGATGACCCGGGGGTTGTCATGACAACCTCCGGGTCATTTAGCTACGGGAAGCAGCTTCCACTATAGTTGCAATGCATTGCAATGCCAGAGCATTGCAATGCATTGTAACTGCAATCAAAAGTAAAAAAAGTGAAAGTCCCATAAAGGGACAAGTTGAAAAAAATCATTTTTAAAAAAAATTGTAAAAAAAATATTAAAAAATAATTTTAAAAAAATCCCCTAAAAAATACACATTTTTATGTAATAAAAAAAATACACATGTTAGGTATCGCCACGTCCTAAAAATCCCATCTATAAAAGCATAACCCTAGTTTACCCCTTCAGTGAAAGCCGTAAAAAAAAAACACAAAAAAGTAGTAAATTATACTTTTTCCAAGCGGTATCATTATACCGCTTGGAAAAAGTGCAATAACACGCGATCAAAAAGTCAGATATAAATAATCATGGTACCGCTGAAAACGTCATCTTGTCCCGCAAAAAACAAGCCGCTATATAGCATCATCAGCGAAAAAATAAAAAAGTTATAGCTCGCGGAATAAACTGATGCAAAAATAATTATTTTTTCTATAAAATTCTTTATTGTGTAAAAAAACGCCAAAACATAAAAAAAATATATAAATGAGGTATCGCTGTAATCATAGTGACCCAAGAATAAAGCTGCTTTATCAATTTTACCACACGCGGAACGGGGAAAAAAAATAAAAAAAAAACAATTCCTGAATTGCTGGTTTTTGTTCATTTGCTTCCACAAAAATCGGAATAGGAAGCGATCAAAAAACGTTATGTGCCCGAATATGGTACCAATAAATACGTCAGCTCGTCCCGCAAAAAATAAGCCCATAGATAACTCTGTCGGCCGAAATATGGAAAAAATTATAGCTCTCAAAATACGGCGATGCAAAAAATTCTTACAAAAAATTATTCCAAAAAAAAGCATCTTTTAGTGTGTGACAGAAGCTAAACATGAAAAAAAGAGTATAAATCTGGTATCGCTGTAATCGCACCGATCCGAGGAATAATGTCGCCTAATCACTAATATCGCACGAGGAACGGCGTAAAAAAGAAAACCAATTCTTCACCTTTGGTAGATTTGTTCATTGTGCCTCCCAAAGATCGCAGTAAGGCGATCACAGTGGTTCCCCCCCGCATATGGGGTATCACGTACTCAGGACAAAATGCACAATAGCTTTTGGGGTCCTATTTCTCCTGTTACCCTTATAAAAATAAAAATTGGGGGCAAAAAGGTCATTTTTGTGGAAAAAAATATGATTTTTTTTATTTTCACGGCTCTACGTTATAAACTTCTGTGAAGCCCTTGGGGGTTCAAAGTGCTGACCACACATCTAGATAAGTTCCTTGGGGGTCTAGTTTGCAAAATGGGGTCATTTGTGGGGGTTTCTACTGTTTAGGCACATCAGGGGCTCTCCAAGCGCGACATGACACCCGCAGACCATTCCATCAAAGTCTGCATTTAAAAACGGTGCTCCTTCCCTTCCGATCTCTGCCATGCGTCAAAATAGTGGTTCCCCCCCACATATGGGATATCAGCGTACTCAGGACAAATTGCACAATAGCTTTTGGGGTCCTATTTCTCCTGTTACCATTATAAAAATAAAAATTTGGGGCAAAAAGATTTATTTTGTGGAAAAAAATATGATTTTTTTATTTTCACGGCTCTACGTTATAAACTTCTGTGAAGCACTTGGGGTTCAAAGTGCTCACCACACATCTAGAAAAGTTCCTTGGGGGTCTAGTTTCCAAAATGGAGTCACTTGTGGGGGTTTCTACTGTTTAGGCACATCAGGGGCTATCCAAACGTGACATGACACCCACAGACCATTCCATCAAAGTCTGCATTTGAAAAAGGCGCTACTTCCCTTTCGAGCTCTGCCATGCATCAAAATAGTGGTTCCCCCCCACATATGGGGTATCAGCATACTCAGGACAAATTGCACAATAACTTTTGGGGTCCTGTTACCCTTTGGAAAATAACAATTGGGGTGGAAAGATCATTTTTGTGGAAAATATATGATTTTTTAATTTTACTGCTCTACGTTATAACCTTCTGTGAAGCCCTTGGGGGTTCAAAGCTCTCATCACACATCTAGATAAGTTCCTTGGGGGGTCTAGTTTCCAAAATGGGGTCACTTGTGGGGGGTTTCCACTGTTTAGGCACACAGGGACTCTCCAAATACGACATGGCATCCAATCTCAATTCCAGCCAAAAAAGTCAAATGGCGCTGCTTCCCTTCCGAGCTCTGCCATGCGCCCAAATAGTGGTTTACCGCCACCTATGGGGTATCAGCGTACTCAGGACTAATTGCACAATAAATTTTGGGGTCCTTTTATCCTTTGGAAAATAAAAATTGGGATGAAAAGATCATTTTTGTGGAAAAAATATGATTTTTTAATTTACGGCTCTACGTTATAACCTTCTGTGAAGCGCTTGGGGTTAAAAGCTCTCACAACACATTTAGATAAGTTCCTTGGGGGGTCTAGTTTCCAAAATGGGGTCACTAGTGGGGGGTTTCCACTGTTTAGGCACACAGGGACTCTCCAAATGCGACATGGTGTCCAATCTCAATTCCAGCCAAAAAAGTCAAATGGCGCTGCTTCCCTTCCGAGCTCTGCCATGCGCCCAAATAGTGGTTTACCCCCACACAGCGTACTCAGGACTAATTGCCCAATAACTTTTTGGGTCCTTTTATCCTTTGGAAAATAATAATTGGGATGAAAAGATCATTTTTGTGGAAAAAATATGATTTTTTAATTTTACGGCTCTACGTTATAACCTTCTGTGAAGCCCTTGGGGGTTAAAAGCTCACACAACACATTTAGATGAGTTCCTTGAGGGGTCCAGTTTCCAAAATGTGGTCACTTGTGGGGGGTTTCCACTGTTTAGGCACACAGGGACTCTCCAAATGCGACATGGCGTCCAATCTCAATTCCAGCCAAAAAAGTCAAATGGCGCTGCTTCCATTCCGAGCTCTGCCATGCGCCCAAATAGTGGTTTACCCCCACACATGGTATATCGGTGTACTCTGGAGAAATTGTACAACAAATATTGTGGTTCATTTTCTCCTGATACCCTTGACAAAATTTAAAAAAATTGTGTCGAAAGAAAAATTTTGGGAAAAAAAGTTAAATGTTCATTTTTTCCTTCCACATTGCTTCAATTCTTGTGAAGTACCTAAAGGGTTAATAAACTTCTTGAATGTGGCTTTGAACACGTTGAGGGGGCAGTTTTTAGAATGATGTCACTTTTGGGTATTTTCTGTCATATTGACCCCTCAAATTCACTTCAAATGTGAGGTGGTCCCTAAAAAAATGGTTTTGTAAATTTTGTTGGAAAAATGAGAAATTGCTGGTCAACTTTTAACACTTATAACTTCGTAACAAAAAAAAATTTTGGTTCCAAAATTGTGCTGATGTAAAGTAGACATGTGGGAAATGTTATTTATTAACTAATTTTTGTGACATATCTCTCTGATTTAATGGCATAAAAACTAAAAGTTTGAAAATTGCAAAATTTTCAAAATTTTTGCCATATTTCCATTTTTTTCATAAAAAAACGCAAGTTATATTGAAGAAATTTTACCACTATCATGAAGTACAATATGTCACGAGAAAACAATCTCAGAATCGCCAAGATCCGTAGAAGCGTTCCAGAGTTATAACCTCATAAAGAGACAGTGGTCAGAATTGTAAAAATTGGCCTGGTCTTTAACCTACAAAATGGCTTGGTCATTAAGGGGTTAAATCAGTTATCAAATGGCAGCAAATATGTGAGGCGAAGATCCTGCTCCCATAGACGCACCTTGTTTCTGCAAAAAGAACTGGCCATGAAATGAAAAATAATTGTGTTAGTAAGAATTCAAATGCCATAGAAATGAAATCTTGTATTTGGTAGGAATAAGAGCTGTAATGATGTACATGGTAGGAAAGTCCCCATAGTGCTAAATTATGATAGATGAAGGGATACAAAGCAACCACTTCACAACTTAACCAAATGCATGATTCAGATGAACCAGTTGAATCTAAAGAGGAAAAAATGTGTTTCATATCTCTGATATGGTCAGGAAGATTGGCGACTAAAGGCTGAAGATACAGATCCACCTAGGTATTGAACTTTTCTCCAAAACTGCCAATTCCAGTCATAGTTGGTCTGAGAAAAGGGGTAAAATCTTTTTGTGGATTTTAGGAAGTGAATGAAAGCGGTGACATCAGTAACGTGACCGCTCACCACAGCAGCCGAAACACAAAGGAGTGTGTGAATCCGGCTGTAACCTTACTGATGTCACCACTTACTGCATGAGAATCGGCAGTAAGGTCACACCCTGCAAGCAGTGATGTCAGTAAGGTTACTGCCGTTCATTGCCTGTGAACTGCAATACTTTGTGTGTTCAAGCTGCCGTTGTGAGTGGTCACGTTACTGATGTCACCACTCATCACAGCCTTCGGATGTAGCAGAGTTTGAAATCGGCGTGTGACCTCTTTATTTACTGCAGACCCTTTTAGCTTATTTTATTTTTTTATGGTAATAAATGGGTAAAAGTGGGTAATTGTCGGGGAGTGCTTTTTACAAATAAAGGACTTTTCTGTGTGTGTGCTTCTTTTGACTACAGGGTTAGCAATGGGGGTTTCTGATAGACAACTCTCCCCTGAATGTATCATTTCTGGGGCAGCTGAGGGCTGGAGCTATTAGTATGGGAAGCGGCCAATATCCATGGCTCCCCTCCCAGCCTATTATCAAATCAGCCCGCAGCTGTCTGCTTAGCCTTTCATAGCTATGAAAATTAAGGGGTGCCTCATCATTTTTTGGGATCCCCCCTTTTAACCCCTTCCAGACCTGTGACACAGAGTATGTGTCATGAAAGGATCGCGTTCCTGCGGGTCGGGTGACCGAGGTCACTGAAAGGTCACCCGACCTGCAGGCACAAGACCCTTTGTGCTTCACCACAGGGGGGTTGGCTTAACCCCCACGTGGCTATGATCGCTCTGATTGGCTGCTAAAAGTGAAACAGCCAATCAGAGCAATCTGTAATATTTCACCAATGAAATTTGGTGAAATATTACAATCCAGCCATGGCCGATGCTGCAATTGCATCTGCCATGGCTGGAGACCGAGATGCGTCCCCCCCCACACACGCCCCCCACACTAAGTCACGGCGGCGGTCACCGCCGTCACTAAATGCTCCCCTTCTCCTTGCCTCCGCTGCCCCTACCTTCCGATCCACCCCTTACCTTCCGACCCCCCCTACTCACCTCTCCCGGTCCTCCGATGTCCCTGGATCCGTCCCGGCATCCGTCCGGGATGTTTCATGGGCGTCGCCATCTTGCAAAATGGCAGGCACATGCGCAGTGTGCCCTCCAGAGTCCAAAAATTTATTTTGATCACTGTGATAAACTCTCACAGTGATCAAAATAAAAAAAACGTAAATAAACTCCCCATTTATCACCCCCATAGGTAGGGACAAATAAAATAAAAAAAAATATATATATATTTTTTAATCTTTTTATTAGGGTTAGGGTTACGATTATAAGGCTGTGTTCATATTGCGTTATGGCAGTCCGTTAGACGGACTGCGTTACACCGCGGTATAACGCGGTGTAACGTAGTCCGTTAACACTGCCATTCACCCCCATTTGCGGGCACATCACGACGCATGCCGTAAAGTGGCATGCGTTCGCGACGTGCCGTCATTCAGTGACGGAGCCTCGGACGCGGCCTGCAGCATCTGGGCTCCGTCACCACTAGCGCAGATGAATCATCTGCTGATTCATCTGCGCTACCGGGTATAGCATAACGCGATCGAGTAATGCTATACCGTTACCAGCCCGTCAACGCTATGTGTTGAAAGGACTGGTAAAACGTAATATGAACCCAGCCTTAGGGTTAGGGTTAGAACTAGGGTTATGGTTAGCCTTAGGGTTAGAATTAGGGTTAAGGTTAGAATTAGGGTTAGGGTTGGAATTAGGGTTAGGGTTAGGATTAGGTTTGTGGTTAGGGTTAGAGTTAGGATAAGTGTTAGGGTTGTTTTGTGGTTAGGGTTGGGATTAGGGTTAGGCTTGTGATTAGGGTTATGGTTAGAGTTGGGATTAGGGTTAGGGATGTGTTGGGGTTAGGGTTATGGTTAGGATTTGGATTAGGGTTAGGGGTGGTAGGGGTTAGGGTTGGGGTTAGAGGTGTGTTGGGGTTAGGGTTGGAATTAGAATTGAGGGGTTTCCACTATTTAGGCACATCAGGGGTTGTCCATACACAACATGGCGCCACCATTGATTCCTGCAAATTTTGCGTTAAAAAAGTCAAACAGTGCTCCCTTTATTCCGAGCCCCGACGTGTGCCCAAACAGTGGTTTACCCCCACCTATGGGGTATCAGCGTACTCAGGAAAAATTGCACAACAACTTTGGGGGTCTAATTTCTCCTGTTACCCTTGGGAAAAAAAATTGGGGACTAAAAAAATTATTTTTGTGGAAAAAAAGTTATTTTTTATTTTCACAGCTCTGCATTATAAACTTCTGAGCCCTGCCGTGCGCCCAAACAGTGGTTTATGACCACATATGAGGTATCTGTGTACTCAGGAGAAATTGCCCAACAAATTTTAGGATCCATTTTATCCTGTTGCCCATGCAAAAATGAAAAAATTTATGCTAAAATAAAATTTTTGTTGGAAAAATTAAAATGTCCATTTTTTCCTTCCACGTTGCTTTAGTTCCTGTGAAGCACCTGAAGGGTTAATGATCTTCTTGAATGTAGTTTTGAGTAGCTTGAGGGGTGCAGTTTTAATAATGGTGTCAATTTTGGGTATTTTCTGCCATATAGACCCCTCAAAGTGACTTCAATTGTGAGGTTGTCCCTAAAAAAACGGTTTTGTAAATTTTGCTGTAAAAATGAGAAATCGCTGGTCAACTTTTAACCCTTATAACTTCCTAACAAAAAAAATTTTGTTTCCAAAATTGTGCTGATGTAAAGTAGACATGTGGGAAATGTTATTTATTAACTATTTTGTGTCACATAACTCTCTGGTTTAACAAAATAAAAATTCAAAATTTGAAAATTGCGAAATTTTTTCACAAATAAACGCAAAAAATTATCGACCTAAATTTACCACTAACATGAAGCCCAATATGTCACGAAAAAACAATCTCAGATTCGCTAGTATCCGTTGAAGTGTTCCTGAGTTATTACCTCATAAAGGTAATAATTTGGTCAAAACTGGTCAAAATTGCAAAAAATGGCAAGGTCATGAAGGGGTTAATAACCAGTAAAAGCTACCCAGTTAACAGTGAGCTGATATTAATAGGCTGGGAAGATCCAACAACAGCTCACAGCTGTCTGCTTTCCCTCAGCTGATCATTTAAAATAAGGGGGAACCCATTTTTTTTAACTTATTTTTATATTTATTAGTTAAATACATTTACAGTAAACTACACACACACTGCACTAATTACATCTCTCACATACTTCTATCTATTCTATTTATTCTATTCTGACGCTTCGGGCTGTGAGTTTACTGTACTTGGCTGATGAAATGTCAGGTTTCTCTGAGACGGTTGCGTAAAAATCGGATGGACTGTGTGTTATGTGATTTTTTTCTCACACCCATCCAATTTTTGCAATCACAGAATTCTGTAATTGTTTTTCCTCAGTCCGATCCAAGCTGAGAAAAAACTTGCATATAAGAACTGACTCATTTACTAACATTGGTCAGAGTGCAATGCAATATTTTCTCGCACTGCACTCGTTCGATTAATATGCTCGTGTGAGTGAGCCCTAATAGTGATAAAAGTTCCTGCTGGAAAATGGCAGTGGGCCTCAAATTTGACTCCTGGTAAACCTCTGTATCATGTAACATGGAAAAAAATCAATTTCTGATATAAACCAGGATCCAAAAGAACAATTGAACCCCCTGTGTGAAGCTGGTCAGTGACTAACATAGCATAGTCCACGGCTCTAAGGTATGCAGACTTTTTCTAGTATAGACCATCAGTTACTTTGATCTTATAGAGATGTGCTTGCTCGTCAGTTTAAGGTGTAAAAATCTCTCTTGAAAAGTGTTCAGCCTCAGGAATCGATGTTTCTGTTCAGTGACAGTATGCAGAGGAAGACATGCGGGCTGGATCTTATGTATACACTAGATGGTGGCCCGATTCTAACGCATCGGTTATTCTAAAATATGTATGTAGTGTATTTATGAAGATTTAAGAATAATGCAATGAATACACAGGATTTTTCGGGTAAAATATATACATTATCATTAAATGTTATTGCTCATAGAACTTAATACAACTGAACAAAATTATGAAACAGATCATCAAAATATATAAACTATTACATGACCTCATGTTACTGTATATTACCTCATTTTACTGTGTATTACCTTATGTTACTTATGTATTACCTCATGTCACCTGTGTATTACCTCATGTCACTGTGTATTACCCGGGTTCAGTAAAAGTGACAGAAGTACATCAGACACTGTGACTGACAAAACATGTTCAGTACATCATGGACAGTTGGTGAGTCACATGACCACATGGGTGGAGTTAGCCCTGCGTCGCAGATGTTACTGTGTATTACCTCATGTCACTGTGTATTACCTCATATTACTGTGTATTACCTCATATAACTGTGTATTACCTCATGTTACTTTGTATTACCTCATGTTATTGTGTATTACCTCATATTACTGTGTATTACTTCATATCACTGTATATTACCTCATGTTACCGTATATTACCTCATATTACCTCATGTTACCTGTGTATTACCTCATATTACTGTGTATTACCTCATTTTACTGTGTATTACTTTATGTTACTTATGTATTACCTCATGTCACCTGTGTATTACCTCATGTCACTGTGTATTACCCGTGTTCAGTAAACGTGACAGAAGTACATCAGACACTGTAACTGACAAAACATGTTCAGTACATCATGGGCAGTTGGTGAGTCACATGACCACATGGGCAGAGTTAGCCCTGCGTCGCTGATTGGCCGCGGCCGGGCCAATCAGCGACACAGGATTTCCTGGACAGACAGACAGGATAAGACGATTATATAAATAGATAAGGCCAAACAAGAGATTGGTAAAGGTATAGCAATCATTTCATTACTCTCATCAGTGTCTCAGGGGACCTCAATTAAGCCATTTCTCTCCCAGTCACTAGCCCATCATGTAGATGGGGGTAGTAGACCCAGTGGAGCCATCACCACAGGAGGTCTCACATGCAGTCCCAGGTGATGGGTTCAGCCTCAGGAAAATATCTCCACCAGTGCACAGGTAGCTTTGGTGGAGGTAATTTCCGAGAGCTGTGCTCAATTCCGGGGGAGGGGTGGCTTGGAGTATTGATGAGGAAATTATGGGGTGGAGCTGGATACACATGCTGCAATCATGGTATCCATCGTCTAGAGGAGTGTAGGCTGTGACTGTAAACTATCTGGCGGGAGATCAAAAGGTGTGGGCCAACCAAAAGTTGGGAGACAGTGAATATTGTCTGGTACGGGGGCAGTGGAACCACTGGCCCCATAATGGGATCTTGTGGACTGGGGACATTGCAGTGCATTGTAGCCATCAACCTCGATTTGCTGTAAGACTGTGGACGTAAGGGCTAAAAATATTTACAATGTTAAGCTGCCTAGGTGATTATTACAAACCACAACCTCAGACCTTTGCATCCCTTTATCCGCTTCTCTAACTAATAAATCAGATTTGAATCTAAGAGTCTCCAGAGCTATTCTTTCATCTTTGGTAATATTCGAGGGGAGTATTCTCTGTTCAGTATGAAACGCTTTTTCTTGTAAATAGTTAGATCTTGGACTTGCAACTTTTTAATATT
The DNA here is from genome assembly GCA_033576555.1 of Oophaga sylvatica. Taxonomy (NCBI): domain Eukaryota; kingdom Metazoa; phylum Chordata; class Amphibia; order Anura; family Dendrobatidae; genus Oophaga; species Oophaga sylvatica. The sequence goes on along the minus strand of JARQOD010000005.1, from coordinate 266,188,638 downwards.
ACTTACAATAAAGTGTTTTTTTTTTATAAAGACCAGGATTTTGGCATTTTTCCTCCTCTCTTGATTTGGATACACCTGACCTGTAACAAGTTGAGGGATGTAAAGAGTTAATACGCAAACTTGAGAAACAAGCAACCCATGAACTACATGGTAAGATGTTACACTTTTAAACACCTACATGGAGAAACAAATGATTCCACAAGGTTTACGTATTTACAATGAATCGACTACTAAATTTGATGACTGTGGAGACTATTGGAGATATAATTTTATAATTTGGATAAAAACCATGTGGTCTAACTGCTTTATTGTGTCAGCTATGATTTCATAAGGAGGTATGGAGATCCTATATGTCCTAGCCATGCATCGTGTATAGTTCCGAGATCACCAGAATATGGCGAATGCCCCACTGGGCTTCGACATGTTCTAGCACTCAGAAGTATGGAGAATATAGTACAGCCAGAAGAAACCAGATAGCAAAGCTGTGGTTTGTCTTAACATGTAGCAGGGGCCTAGCTGGATACGATGGTGCCAGAACCGACACCCTAGGACAATCTAGAAAGGAGTTATGATCTTTAATAAGTTTTTGAGTTTGCAGTTGTAGAGGCAAGGGAAGGAATTTAGGTACAGCCCAGAGGGCAAGAAGGGAGTGACCCAAAGGAGATAAAAGTCAGTGCACGGCCATGTGGTCCCTCTCTCAGTGATGCATGCGGTCCATTCCAGAAGTGGAGGTTGCATCAAGCAATGTGCTGAGAAGAGAACAAAGATACAGTTGGCAGCCCTTGCTCCCTATGGACCAGCGCAGTCTTGATCTAACATCACCTGATAATTGACATTTATTCTGCTTTTATAATTTGTCCTATCACTATCTGTATTTGCTTATCTGACCATTGTACATGTGTAACCTGTTGTGAATACTCTGGAGGCGACTTCTGAGCTGGGGCTCCCTCCGGTGGTTGCTGAGGGTAATGAACTAATTGCTGAATGGCCTTCAGCTGGCTCTGAATGGTCTGATATAAGTGACCTGAGTTCCCATCAGCCTTGTCGGTAATCAATTGTTCTTCCTGGTCTTGCTTGGAGCTCAGCTTGCATTCCTGCTCTCAATCAGATAAGTGATTTGATGTTTTTTTTCCTCTGGTTGGATTTTCCTTGCTGTTTTGCTGCTTGCAGTGGACTTCAGCCTGGTCCCCTTTTGGGGTCTGGTGCTGCAGTTGTGCTCATTTTGTGTTTGCACTTTTGTTCTGTTTCTTTGTCACTTTTTATTTGCTGAATTGCTGTGTGTTACACCAGAGATCTGATTTAGGTGGTAGAGATCAGGTGATCTCAGGTTTTTTGTTAATCAGAAGTGTTGGTATTTTTGTCAGGGTTTTTTTGGGTTGCAGTCAGAATTCTTTCCTATACTTTTCTATCTAGACAGATTGGGCCCCAGCATTTGCTCATTCTATTTTCTGTCTGTGTCCGTATTTTCTTCTTGTCTAACCGCCATTACATGTTTGGGGGCTTCCTATTTCTTTGGGGTTCTGCTACGGGGCAGATAGCTTTCATCTTTCTGCCTTTAGGTGTAGCTATCTCTCCGGCTGTGACGAGGCGTCTAGGATCACCGTAGGTACGCTCCACGGCTACTTCTAGTGTTGCGGTTAGTTTAGGGTCCTGCAATCCAATTGTTTCCAGCCTCTCTGGTGTATTGCTATTTTGGCTATTTTTGCAATTTCTCCTCAGCTACCGAAACATAACAGTAACCATTGTGTATATAGTGCATTGTCTAGTGTGCCCTTAAGGAGTTTAAAATGGGCTGCTTTTTATGTCGATCCACACGTTTGTTTCTCGGTTTAACTTCCCATGCTACTGGGGCTGGTTTCTGGCCCGATATAATCTCATTAATGGACAGGGCTTATATCTAATAAGGAACTGGTGGCAGTCCTACCAGGCTGGCAGCGCTCTATTTCACTGGTGCTAGTGAAAGGGGTCTCTCAGCCTGTCAGGGTTGTGAGCGAGTGTGGTGCCACATCAGTGACTGCGTGGGCCACATCCTCTCACTCCCCATGTCTCCTGGACCTGTGTGGACAGGGAGAAATGTTTAAAACTGCACTAAGCTGACCTTACATGTCCCCAGGGGGTGCAGAACATCACGTGGGAGCAAGTGAGGAGACCATTCGTCTTGCTGACGTAATAGTATATTATATTATATTCACGGTTTGGCGAAGTGTGGGTTCATCACATGTGATAGCAGAGGAGGGATTCTGCATGATCTCTCTGGTGTCATATTTGAACACAGAACTTATGTTTAGCGACTTGATTGTAAAATATGAACAAGAGAAATAAAAAAACAAAGAAGACCAAATCACACAACTCGGAGGTGAATTGGAAGTTTATAAAGAATCATCAGTGTTTAAAGAAATGGATAATAAAATAAAAGCCAATTTAACCTTCCGTCAGGCGCAGCTAATCAGACAAGCACAGTTCAATTAGTTTTGTTTCTCTCTCCTCTCCAAATGATCAGAAAATACGGTACTCCCCACCCAGTTATTTCCTGTTTTCATATGCTCTTTGAAACCTGATTCAGCAGTATTACAGCAGACTTTCTGGACAGCAGATCTGACCTTTGTGGCTTCTCAGGCTCACTGCGCCTGAACTCGTCTCACATTTGAATGCTAGTATTTCATCATTATTGTTTTTTTTCATAAACTAGTTTATTAATTGAGAACAGCATAAAGTTACAACATTTCTAAATACAACCAAAGAGGTTGTTTTCATTATAATAGTACAGACCATAGTAATATTGTCAAAAGGTTTAAAAAAATATCAAGATAGTATGTTAACCCCTCTCTGACATTAGACGTACTATCCCGTCCATAAAACCCGTGCCATTCTGCCCATGGACGGGATAGTACGTCATAGGCGATCAGCTGCGCTCCTAAGGGGAGCGCAGCTAATCGCCGCCGGGTGTCAGCTGATTATCACAGCTGACACCCGTGACTGTGTGTCAGGAGCGGTCACGGACCGCTCCCGGCACATTAACCCCTAGCACACCACGATCAAACATGATCGCGGTGTACTGGGGGCATAGGGGAGGATCGCGCAGGGTGGGGGCTCCCTGCGCGCCCCCCTGAGACCCTCAGACCAGCGCGATGTGATCGCGCTGCTCTGAGGGCTTCCTCCCTCCCAGGACCCGGATCCAAGATGGCGCCGGGGTCCTGGAGGGAGGAGGCTTCCTCAGTGCCTGCTGAGAGCAGGCACTGAGAAGCCTGCTGCACTGCCTGAGCGATCGCTGGTGTGACAGTGTGCTGTGCACACTGTCACACCAGCAATTTGATAAAATACAGTGATGTCCACCCTGGGACAAAGTAAAAAAGTTAAAAAATAAAAATAAACATGTTATAAAAAAAAATCCAAAATAAATAAAAAAAAAAAAAAATATTCCCAATAAATTCATTTCTTCCTGTAAATAAAAAAAACAAAACAATAAAAGTACACATATTTGGTATTGCCGTGTCCGTAACGACCCCCCCTATAAAACTGTCCCACTAGTTAACCCCTTTAGTGAACCCCTTAAAAAAAAAAAAACGAAGCAAAAAATCAATGCTTTATCATCATACCGCCGAACAAAAAGTGGAATAACGCGCGATCAAAAAGATCGATATAAATAAACATGGTACCGCTGAAAACGTCATCTTGTCCCGCAAAAAACAAGCTGCCATACAGCATCATCAGCGAAAAAATAAAAAAGTTATAGCTCGCAGAATAAAGCGATGCAAAAATAATTATTTTTTATATAAAATTGTTTTTATTCTATAAAAGCGCCAAAACATAAAAAAATGATATAAATGAGGTATCGCCATAATCGTACTGACCCGAAGAATAAAACTGCTTTATCAATTTTACCACACGCGGAACAATAAAAACGCCTCCCCCAAAAGAAATTCATGAATTGCTGATTTTTGTTCATTCTAACCTCCCAAAAATCGAAATAAAAAGCGATCAAAAAATGTCACCTGCTCAAAAATGGTACAAATAAAAACGTCAACTAGTACCGCAAAAAATAAGACCTCACATGACTCTGTGGGCCAAAATATGCAGAAATTATAGCTCACAAAAAGGGGCGATGCAAAAAACTATTTTTTCAATAAAAAGCGTTTTTAGCGTGACAGCTGCCAATCATAAAAACCGCTATAAATAGTAAATCAAACCCCCCTTTATCACCCCCTTAGTTAGGGAAAAATAATAAAATTAAAAAATGTATTTATTTCCATTTTCCCCTTAGGGTTAGGGTTAGGGTTGCGGCTAAAGTTAGGGTTAGGGTTGGCGCTAAAGTTAGGATTAGGGTTAGGGTTGGGATTAGGGGTGTGTTAGGGTTAGGTTTGTGGTTAGGGTTGGGACTAGGGTTAGGGGTGTGTTGGGGTTAGGGTTGGAGTTAGAATTGGGGGGTTTCCGCTGTTTAGGCACATCAGGGGCTCTCCAAATGTGACATGGCGTCTGATCTCAATTCCAGCCAATTCTGCGTTGAAAAAGTCAAACAGTGCTCCTTCACTTCTGAGCTCTGCCATGCGTCCAAACAGTAGTTTATCCCCACATATGGGGTATCAGCGTACTCTGGACCCCAAGAGTTATTGTGCAATTTGTCCTATTTCTTCTGTTACCCTTGGGAAAATAAAAAACTGGGGGCGAAAATATCATTTTTGTACAAAAAAAATTTTTTTTTGTTTTTACGGCTGTACATTATAAACTTCTGTGAAGCACTTGGGGCTTCATAGCGCTCACCACACACCTAGATAAGTTCCTTGTGGGGTCTATTTTCCAAAATGGGGTCACTTGTTGGGGATTTCCACTGTTTAGGCGCATCAGGGGCTCTCCAAATGCGACATGACGCCCCCAGACCATTCCATCAAAGTCTGCAATCCAAAACGTCACTACTTCCCTTCCGAGCCCTGACGTGCGCCCATACAGTAGTTTTCTCCCACATATTGGGTATCAGCGTACTCAGGACAAATTGGACAACAACTATTGGGGTCCAATTTCTCCTGTTACCCTTGTGAAAATAAAATATTGGGGGAGAAAAAATCATTTTTGTAAAAAAAAAAAAGATTTTTTATTTTTACGGCTGTGCGTTATAAACTTCTGTGAAGCACTTTGGGGTTCAAAGTGCTCACCACACATCTAGATAAGTTCCTTGTGGGGTCTATTTGCCAAAATGGGGTCACTTGTGGGGGGTTTCCACTGTTTAGGTGCATCAGGGGCTCTCCAAATGTGACATGACGCCCCCAGACCATTCCATCAAAGTCTGCAATCCAAAACGTCACTACTTCCCTTCCGAGCCCCGACGTGTGCCCATACAGTAGTTTTCGCCCACATATTGGGTATCAGTGTACTCAGGACAAATTGGACAACAACTTTTGGGTTCCAATTTCTTCTGTTACCCTTGTGAAAATAAAATATTGGGGGCGAAAAAATCATTTTTGTAAAAAAAAAAAAAGATTTTTTATTTTACGGCTGTACGTTATAAACTTTAGTGAAACACCTGGGGGTTCAAAGTTCTCACCACACATCTAGATAAGTTCCTTGAGGGGTCTAGTTTCCAAAATGGTGTTATTTATGGGGATTTCCACTGTTTAGGCAGATCAGGAGCTCTCCAAACACGACATGGCGTCCAGCCAATTCTGCGTTGAAAAAGTCAGACGGCGCTCCTTCCCTTCCAAACTCTGCCATGCACCCAAACAGTGGTTTACCCCACATATGGGATATCAGCGCACTCAGGACAAATTGCACAATAACTTTTGGAGTCTTGTTACCCTTGGAAAAATAAAAATTGGGGTGAAAAGATCATTTTTGTGGAAAAAATATGATTTTTAAATTTTACGGCTCTACGTTATAAACTTGTGTGAAGCACTTGGGGGTTCAAATTGCTCATCAAAAATCTAGATAAGTTCCTTAGGGGGTCTAGTTTCCCAAATGGGGTCATTTGTGGGGGGTTTCCACTGTTTAGGCACATCAGGGGCTCTCCAAATGCAACATGGCATCCAAACTCAATTCCAGCCAATTTTGGTTGGAAAAAGTCAAATGGTGCTCCTTCCATTCCGAGCTCTGCCGTGCGCCCAAACAGTGGTTCCCCCCCACATATGGGGTATCAGCGTACTCAGGACAAATTGTACAACAACTTATGTGGTCCAATTTCTCCTGTTACCCTTGGGAAAATAAAAAAATTAGTGACTAAAAGATAATTTTTGTGGGAAAAAAATAGGATTTTTTATTTTCATGCCCGGGCATTATAAACTTGTGTGAAGCACTTGGGGGTTCAAAGTGCTCACCAAAGATCTAGATAAGTTCCTTAGGGGGTCTAGTTTCCAAAATGGGGTCACTTGTGGGGTGTTTCCACTGTTTAGGCTCATCTGGGGCACTGCAAACGGAACATGACCCCCATTAACGTCTGCATTCCAAAACGTTACTACTTCCTTTCCAAGCCCTGCCGTGCGCCCAAACAGTTTCCCCCCCCACATATGGGGTATCAGCGTACTCAGGACAAATTGGACAACAACTTTTGGGGTCCAATTTCCTTGGGAAAATTCAAAAATTTGGGACTAAAAAATCATTTTTGTGGAAAATTTATTTTTTTTTTTCACACCCAGGCTTTATAAACTTTTGTGAAACACTTGAGGGTTCAAAGTGCTCACAACAGATCTAGATAAGTACCTTAGGGGGTCTAGTTTCCAAAATGGTGTCACTTGTGGGGGGTTTCCACTGTTTAGGCGCATCAGGGGCTCTCCAAATGCGACATGGCATCCAATCTAAATTCCAGCCAATTTTAGTTTGAAAAAGTCAAACGTCGCTCCTTCCCTTACGAGCTCTGCCGTGTGCCCAAACAGTGGTTTTCCCCCACATATGGGGTATTGGCGTACTCAGGAGAAATTGCATAACAACTAGTGTTGAGCATTCCGATACCGCAAGTATCGGGTATCGGCCGATATTCGCTGTATCGGAATTCCGATACTTAGTTCCGATATTTTCCATATATCGTATACCGGAATCGGAAGTTCCCATAATTCTTTGAGAGGCAATGTGATTTTAGTCAGCCAATGAGGAATCCTAAGAAGTGTGGGCACATCCTGTACTGCTGCGGTCATGTTAACTAATGGCATGGCTGTGATTGGATGCTGAAATGATGTCAGAATGCACTATAAAAGGCGCCGCCGCCATTTTAGCGTCACTGTGCTGTGAACTCAGTTAGGGAAAGAACGCTGCTCTGCTGACTCTGAGGGACAGTTAGAGATTGCGATTTAGTGTACTGTGCTTTAGGCAGGCTAGTTTACCACCGGCTGTGTAAAGCTTCCTTTTGCCTGCAGTGTTGTTTTAACAGCTCTGCAAGGTGTGTGTGAGTGCAGGTGACACTGCAGTTTGCTCTGTATGCAACGCTGTCTGTAGGCATCTGAACTTGTCACTGACAGACTCTTTTTTTTTTCTTCAGTGTAATTCTTGCTGCTCCATGCAATTGAAATAATAGTGTGACGTGCTTCCATCCGTATACAATACCTTGGTTGCAAACACTATAGAAGTCACAAAGGAGCCTTTCACAGCAAGTGAACAGTTGTGTTTCAGTGTTCACTGCAGTCTGTGATTTTTTATTTTTTTTTGAGTGCAGATCACGCTCCAGTTACTTCAACTAATGCTGCGTGTACTCTGCTGAGCGTCTGTCACTGGCTCATCCTTGTAATTTTTTCAAAAATTGCTGCTGCTTTCTTCTATTTTAAATTTACAAAAATCTATTAGTGTGACGCTCTTCCATCAAAATACAATACATTGCTTGCAAACTTAATAGAAGTCCACAAAAAGGCCTTTCACAGCAAGTGAACAGTTGTGTTTCAGTGTTCACTCTAGTCTGAGGTTTAATTTTTTTGTAGGAGTGTAGATCCCGCTCCACTTCAACCACCGCAGCGTGTACTCTGCTGAGTGTCTGTCACTGGCTCATCCTTGGAATTTTTCAAAAATTGCTGCTGCTTTCTTCTATTTTAAATTTACAAAAATCTATTAGTGTGACGCTCTTCCATCAAAATACAATACATTGCTTGCAAACATAATAGAAGTCCACAAAAAGGCCTTTCACTGCAAGTGAACAGTTGTGTTTCAGTGTTCACTCTAGTCTGAGGTTTAATTTTTTTGTAGGAGTGTAGATCCCGCTCCACTTCAACCATCGCAGCGTGTACTCTGCTGAGTGTCTGTCACTGGCTCATCCTTGAATTTTTCAAAAATTGCTGCTGCTTTCTTCTATTTTAAATTTACAAAAATCTATTAGTGTGACGCTCTTCCATCAAAATACAATACATTGCTTGCAAACATAATAGAAGTCCACAAAAAGCCTTTCACAGCAAGTGAACAGTTGTGTTTCAGTGTTCACTCTAGTCTGAGGTTTAATTTTTTTGTAGGAGTGTAGATCCCGCTCCACTTACTTCAACCACTGCAGCGTGTACTCTGCTGAGTGTCTGTCACTGGCTCATCCTTGGAATTTTTCAAAAATTGCTGCTGCTTTCTTCTATTTTAAATTTACAAAAATCTATTAGTGTTACGCTCTTCCATCAAAATACAATACATTGCTTGCAAACATAATAGAAGTCCACAAAAAGGCCTTTCACAGCAAGTGAACAGTTGTGTTTCAGTGTTCACTCTAGTCTGAGGTTTAATTTTTTTGTAGGAGTGTAGATCCCGCTCCACTTACTTCAACCACCGCTGCGTGTACTCTGCTGAGTGTCTGTCACTGGCTCATCCTTGTCATTTTTCAAAAATTGCTGCTGCTTTATTCTATTTTAAATTTACAAAAATCTATTAGTGTGACGCTCTTCCAGAGGACAGCGTTTGTTGGCCAGTTGTGAGTCTGCAGCACATGGTTGATTTCATGCTGCACTGCCTGAGAAACGACCGCCGCATCGGCCACATTCTCACCACGTCAGATTATTGGGTGTACACCCTCCTAGACCCTCGCTACCGGGACAACTTACAAAGCCTCATCACACCGTTGAACCGGGACCGTAAAATGCTGGAGGACCAAGACACACTGTTGAAATCCATAATGTTCTCCATTCCAGCCGAGAGCGCTGCTGCTGCTACTGCTTTACAAAGCAGCTCTGTGCGTCGAGGCATTGTAGACACCTCTGCAACAAGAGGGAGCACAAGCAGCGCCTCTGCACAGGGCAAGAGCTGTATGTTACAAATGTGGCGAAGTTTTGTGACAGCGCCACCAAAGTGTACACCATAGTGATGGGAAATCTAGTTAATTTTGGTGATTAGTTCACCATGAACTAGTTCACTGAAAAGATTAGTTCAAAAGATTAGTTCATTTAGTTCATTTAGTTCAGTTTTTCTCCACCCTATCCTGTGAGGAGCTGATAGGAAATGCATCATGTGACCTCTGAACTAAATGAACTAGATGAACTGCTGAACAAAATGTTCTATTCAGAATGACTCAGGACAGCCTAGTTCAATCTGATGCCTCTGACTGAGCCCAGCAGTGCCACATAATGATTGTGTATGAGGGGGCTGAGAAGCAGTTCAGCATCCACCATTTTAAGAACAGAACAGGGGTCAGTGTTAAAGATTTTAGCAAGACTGATCTTCTAGGCTAGAGGCATGAACTACACACAGAAACACTCTCTCATACACACATATGAGCTGTGTCTGTGTACTGTGTGTGCAATTTCATTTTTTATTAATAATATTATTATTACTGTTATATTTGTATTTGATGTGTGGTATGCCTTGGAGGTGCTGGCTTGCCCTGCTGCCAGTGTATTATCTGAGCGCGTCTTTAGTGCTGCAGGTGGTGTACTAACAGACCGTCGCATGCGACTATCCTCAGACAATGTAGACCGGCTTATTTTTCTGAAAATGAACAAGGCATGGATCTCACCTGAATTTGCCTGTCCGTTTTCAGATTAAATAACTGTTTGCCAACGTTTTCCAAGTCTCCTGTTATGTTCATCTTTCTACCACCTGAACTCTACTCCCTGGGCTACAACACTGCCAGTCACAGGGGAATGATCATTTACAAAACAAAATGTTATCCCCAACAAATAGTAGCGCAACGACTCCGTGCCCACTTTATCGCCAGGCACTCTCTCTCTACAATGCTGTCTCTGTTTTTTGATGGAGTAAGTTTTCGACTCAGGAAACTAATGGGATGCTCCTCCCCGTTAAGCTCCAGTCCTGAGACATCACGGCACCCAGACCTACCTCTGACGCATCAGTCTGGACAATGAATTCTCTTTTGAACTCGGGTGTGCTCAAAACTGGTGACCCACACAGTGCCCCTTTTATTGCCCCTGTTGATGACCCCTTGCTGATTTATTAACCGGCTCCACCAGATCCATGGGTATTCTCTCAAACTGGACCTCTAAAATTTTTAATGGCACCAAGGGACTCACTAAATGAGGCTGAGGACTGTGTACCTGGCGCATGCGACAAGAGTTACAATACCGTTTAACTTCTTGATAGACCCTCAGCCAGTAAAACCATTGTATAATTCTGTGTAGGGTTTTCTTTTGGCACAAATGTCACCCTAGTACATGCGCATGCGCTAAGTCCATTACCAACCTCCGATATGACTGCGGTAGCAGCAATTGCTAAAAAATTTCAACATGTATTTTATAAACCTGATACAGAAAATCTTGGTTCAGCTCTAATTGTTTAAATACTGTAGCTGCCCCGGGGTGTTGGGGTTTCCCATTGACAACCAGTAAATTTTCACGGGCTAGACTCAACGTAGGGGCCGCGGAGTTGCGCCTTAACAAATTTGTCACCTGTCACATTTAAGTATTACAATTCAGGTCCCGGTGTCAAATCTTCCATCTCCCCAACTAACACTTCGATAGGAGAGGTGTTTTCCTACTCCACCGAAGGCAAAGGTAATACTGCCCACTGCACACATGTGTTATGCATAGTGAGACTGATAGTAGCCAACAAAGTAGCTAACAAAGGCCACTTGTGATCACCCTATCAGCGTAGGAACAATGCTACTCAAAAGATCTGCCATGATCCTGGACAAAATCTTGATATAATGGTCAATGAGTGAGAATGTACGATAGGATCCAGGCAGATGTGAAGGTTTGTTTGGTTTTAGTAGCAACTTCATGTGTGACATGTTTGAATGGCTGGGCAACCCTCCTGTCTCCAATATATGATTGAAGGTGCGTACCAATGTGGACGGGATATCCTCACTCAATAATTTAAATAATTTGGCTGTAAACCCGTCAGGTCCTGGAGCTTTCCCGTATTTAAAGTAACTTATCGCCGCTGTCACTTCCGTCACCTCAATTTGTTTTTTTAAAAGGAGAAGCTGATAGTTTGTGATGGATGGTAACCGTATTCCATCTACAAAGGTGTTACCCTCCGCACTATCCGTATGTTCCACCTTATATAAGTCTGAGTAGTATTCTTGTAGAATGGTGTTTATGGTTCAAGGGTCTGTGTTCATGATCCCATGTTTATTCGTTAACGCTGTAATATGTTGATGACGAATGTGATTTCCTTTCGCTAGTCGTGCTAATAGTCTCCCTCATTTGCTACCATAACGATATACATCGGCTCTATAATTGTTATTACTGCTTGTCTCTCGTCGATATACCCATACGTGTAAGTCAGCCTTAGCCTGCTTACATCTATTTTTAACCTGTGTTGATGAACTTGTCTTGTTTGCCGTGTACCTATCGCGTAATATCCTGCTAGCCTGCGAGTAGTTTGTCGCGATCTTCTTTTTTAGCGTTGTCTGATAACCTATTAGTTTCCCGCGCATTACTCCCTTCCCTGCTGCCCATAAAAGTTCCGGCCTATCCCTAGTATCTCCATTATCCCTTACATATTAAAAACACCATTGCTTCACGTGATGTCGAAACTTCTCATCCATTAACAAACAGGTCGGGAAGCGCCAAGTTTGGTTTGGCCCCATCTGCACCATATCTGGCAGGGTCACTGATACGGGCGCGTGGTCATATATAGCTATGTTGTGCACATCTGCCTCTTCCACTCCCCTTAATAGCTCCTGTGCTAGCAATATATAATCTATTCTGGACCAAGAGTCATGTGGCGCCGAATAGAATGAATATTCACTGCCATCTGGGTTCAGGTGTGTCCAAATGTCTACAAAGTTACTCGTGTCTAGCAAGGGTTATTATAAACGTGTGTCATGTGATCGCACATTCATTCGCATCGACCTACAGTTCTTCATTGGTTCGATTCACCATATTTAAGTCACCACCGTGGGTGGTTTTAATGCTCTCCTATCGGCCTGATATGCTTGGATACCTGGGATAAATTCAGGAACGTCTCCAAACTCCCTACTCACATGTCAGCGCAGGAACCGTAAGAGGGAACGTGCTTGTTTTGTTGTGCATAGGTGGAGTTTTATACAGTAAATGATTACTGCTGTCTTATTTTTTGCATCCCAAGGGCAGAATAAGTCTGCGTAACGTTACATTTTACAGACACTCATATAATAGACACACGCTACCCTAACCGTGACACAAGGAAGGTATTGTTGCCGGATAAAGCCGTCATTTTAGCGTCACTGTGCTGTTAATTCAGTTTGGGACAGAACGCTGCTCTGCTGACTCTGAGGGACAGTTAGAGATTGCGATTTTGTGTACTGTGCTTTAGGCAGGTTACTTTACCAACCGCTGTGTACATCTTCCTTTTGCCTTGCAGTGTTTTTTTCACAGCTCTGCAAGGTGTGTGTGTGAGTGCAGGTGACGCGCTGCAGTTTGCTCGGCATACAACGCTGTATGTAGGCATCTGCACATGTCACTCTCACACTCTTTTTTTTTTTTTTCTTTAGTGTAATTCTTGCTGCTCCATTCAATTGAAATTATAGTGTGACGTGCTTCCATCCGTATCCAATACATTGGTTGAAAACACTGTAGAAGGACACAAAAAGCCCTTTCACAGCTAAGAGTTGTGTTCACTGTAGTCTGAGATTTTAATTTATTCAATTTTGATCACGCTCAAGTTACTTCTTCAAGCAATGCTGCTTGTACTCTGCTGAGCGTGTCTTACTGCCTCATCCTTGATACAGTAAAGATGTATATCTTCGTACCGTGTTAGCCAGTAGATAGAAAAATATTTAGAGTTGAGAGTCCTCAGTGGTTGATACCTTTTAATGGCTAACTGAAAAGATGGTAACAAATTGCAAGCTTTCGAGACTACTCAGGTCTCTTCATCAGGCTGAACTAATACTTCAGATTTTGTATTAGTTCAGCCTGATGAAGAGACCTGAGTAGTCTCGAAAGCTTGCAATTTGTTACCATCTTTTCAGTTAGCCATTAAAAGGTATCAACCACTGAGGACTCTCAACTCAAAAAATTTTTTTGCCTCATCCTTGTCATTTTTCTCGAATTGGTGTACATGTACATCAAAGTAGTCTTCATTTTGATCGAAATCCAAGCAGGTACCCGGACACTCTATGGCTGCTTTTATACGGTGGACTGGCTCCAACATTCAATAAGACTTAAGATGCAATCGGGCACCTTGTCAAGGCCCAATCCTCTTCTCCCTTTGATATAATAATAATAATCTTTATTTATATAGCGCCAACATATTCCGCATCGCTTTACACTTTAACAGTTTCAAAACACAAGTCATAGGTAACAACGTTAACAATACAATAATTAAAGCAAAATAAGCCGACCCTGCTCGTGAGAGCTTACAATCTACAATGAGGTGGGGGAGATACAAAGTTAAGGTGTGTATATATAATGGTGCATTTCCAATGATGGTCCAGCCATCTTGAGGGAGTGAGGCATGGATGGAGATAGTGAATGGGCTCCACATACACACTTAAACATAGAACGACTTTGGTTATTGAATGTGATAGGCCACTCTGAACAAATGTGTTTTGAGGGAGCGCCTGAAACCAGGCAAATTGTGGATAGTCCTAATTTCTTGTGGTAGAGCATTCCAGAGGATTTGCGCAGCGCGGGAGAAGTCTTGGAGTCGGGAGTGGGAGGTACGGATTACTGCAGAGGTTAGTCGAAAGTCATTTGCAGAGAGCAGCAGTCGGTTAGGCCGATAGATAGAAATGAGGGAGGAGATCTAGGGGGGTGCTGCACTGTGGAGAGCTTTGTGGGTGAGAACCAGTACTTTGAATTGGATCCTATAATGAATGGGCAGCCAGTGTAAGGACTGGCGAAGAGCGGACGCGTCCGAGTACCGATTAGCCAGATGGATGACCCTGACTGCTGCATTAAGGATGGACGGGAGAGGGGATAGTCGAGTAATGGGGAGGCCAAGTAATAGAGCATTGCAGTAGTCCAGGCGGGAGTGGATCAATGCTACAGTGAGGGTTTTTGTTGTTTCCATGGTGAGAAAAGGGCGGATTCTAGAGATGTTCTTTAGGTGTAGACGGCAAATATCTAACAAACAGGTCATGCTGGAGAGACTTGCACCTACTACCACTCAGGGTCTTCAGCTCCTTTGTGAGAAACTAATGTTTGGCCAGCCAGTATATCAAATAAAGTTCATGAGAAATGGGAACTGTGGTTGGCTTCACTTTTGGTACTGGGTGCTAATACCAACCATGGTGTGGCATTCAATGGATATTCCTGGCTGGTTGGAGACAAGCTCATTCCCCCAGAAAAGTACCAGAAAGCTAAGGAGATGGTGGCCTCTCTCAACATGAAGGAGTTTGCTCGTTGTCTAGGAGACCGACCACCCCTGCTGTGTACCTTGTCAACGTTGTCTTGAAGCTTGCAAGGATTAAGAGGTTACAGTGGTAAGTCTGGTTTTTACTAAAGATCCTGCTGTGTATTATAGTTTTTATGTTTTAAAAAAAAATTATCTTAGGAATGTTAAATAAATTTTTTTTTTTTTTTTAAATACAGTGTATCTTATGAATGTTAAATATTTTTTTTTTTTTTTATAAAATAAAATGTATCTTATGAATGTTAAATAACTTTTTTTTTTTTTTTTTCAGGTATTTGATCTACCGTAGCTAGTTGCTGATCGTTGACTCTACACCCCTCTCCCCAGAATGTTACTCGGGTTATGGGGAGAAAATCATCGCTATTCCAGACTGATTTCATGTTAATGTGTCTGGCTCTTACACAGCACACAGCACTTGATGTTAGTTTATCTTTTTCCTAAATTATTTGTTACACTGCCCTTCTCACATTTTATTTGCACTTTTTTTTTAAGCACAAGTTTTTTTTACACTTCCTTGTTCTGTAAGTAGGCTTAATGGTTAAATGTTTTATACTAGATGTAAATATGTAACATGTAAATTTTATATTAAGATTTTGCAAATTATTAGGTCCACACCATCAGGCTGTCATGGGTGCATCGCCATGAAGATCGTCGCGATTGCACATTCTGACTTCTCACAGCTGAGCTGCTGTTTCTTTGTTTTTTTGGTAATGAGAGAGTTAATTTTTCCTAGCTCTTTGCTAAGGCTAGGTGCAGCCTCGCCCGGCTGCTTTTGATTATGTTCTAATTAGTTTCCTTTATATTTCTGCCAGTCTGGGTGTTAGACGCCGGTGAAAGCATTCATGTAGTTTAGCAGACTGGATCGGTTCTGAGAATATTTAAGCTAAGAGCTCCTTAGTTGTTTTTACTCTTACAGCTTATAGTTTTTCTCTGAGACCTTAGGTGTTCCTACTGTGTGTGAGTGTTGTATGTAAGACTTTATTTACTTTATTTCTTGTCTTTGTTTGTTTGTCTTTCTGTTCATTAACCGTTACCTGTTCATTCCCTTTGGTGGTATTCAGGGTCCTTCTTAGGACTAGAATACAGTTGGCAGGGATTGATAGGAGACAGGGTTTACGCTGGTGGCCTGGACCTCTGTACCTTTAACAGTACCTCCAGGTTGAGGGATTAGTTAGGACCCCAGTTTAGGGTCAGCTTAGACCCCGGTCACCCTCTAGCCGGAGACAGCGTATAACGGATTCCGTATTGACCCACTGGACTTTCTGTCAGGTAAATCTATGTTATCATATATCTATGCGCATGTTATATAGTATGTTGCCCTTTTGATATAGATTACTGACATCACATATATATATCTGCTATACAGCGTGACATTTTCACCGGCCAAACTAAAGATTCTCCCAGCTGTCATGGATCCAGTAGCCCAGCTGGCCCGGCAGTTGCAGGGGTTGTCCATGGAATTTGCAGATATTAAGTCCAAGGTTTTGTCCCTCCCGGAGCAAACCAGATCTGAACCTAAGGTTGCTCTCCCGGACAGGTTCACTGGTGGGCGGGACAAATTTTTTACTTTCCGGGAGGCATGTAAATTGTACTTTCGGCTGCGGCCTCGGTCATCTGGGAGTGAAGAGCAGAGGGTGGGAATTGTTATCTCGCTCTTACAAGGGGACCCTCAATCTTGGGCGTCCTCTATTCCTCCAGGCTCCCCAGATCTCCAGTCAGTGGATCGATTTTTTACTGCCCTGGGTCTGGTATATGATGATCCGGATCGAGTCTCTCTTGCTGAAACAAGGTTACGTAAAATACGGCAAGGAAATCGTCCAGCGGAGGAATATTCTTCTGAGTTCCGTAGATGGGCAACAGATACTCAGTGGAATGACCCAGCTCTTAGGAGCCAGTTTTGTCAAGGGTTGTCTGACAAATTAAAAGATGTGTTGGCTCAGTATGATTCTCCTCCATCACTGGAGGCTGCTATGGCCCTCGCTATTCGCATTGATAGACGACTTCGGGGAAGACGCGAGGTAACTCCGCCCCCATGATGACTCCACCTACTACTAAAGTCCCTTATACTGAGGTTCCCCTGGTCTGTTCTGAGGAACCCATGCAGTTGGGAGGGACATCATTTTGTAGGAGGGAATCGGCGGTGCGCCGCAAGACTAGAAGGTGTTTCTTTTGCGGGAGAGAGGGACATTTTGTTGGGGGGTTCCATCCCGGACCTCTTTGAGCCAAGGAGTTAACCTGGGAGTGTGTATTTCGTCCCCAAATCCCTCTCAGTTTCTCGTGCCTGCGGAGGTGGTGATTGGTACTAGAACTGAGAGGATTTCTGTTTTTCTTGATAGTGGGTCCGGGGCTAATTTGGTGGACGCTCGGTTTGCCCAGGTGCATGGTATGCAACTGAGTGTATTGGCCAAACCGGTCCCTATACTCTCTATTGATTCTAGACCTCTTGGTCAAGGTAGCTTGGTACAAGCTGTTCATAACATAGATCTTCGAGTAGGGGCAATACATAAAGAGCAATTGTCTTGTTATGTGTTGGAGGGTCTACCTACTCCTATTGTGTTGGGACTTCCTTGGTTGGCTAAACATAACCCAGTGATTGATTGGCAATCCAGAAAGATAAGCCAGTGGGGTGAATTTTGCAAGAATAACTGCATGAGCACGGTCATCGGTGCGGTTGTGCCTAGGACTTTGTCTCCTTTTCTGGAGGACTTTGGGGAGATGTTCTCAGAGGAGGGGTGTAAAGAGTTTCCTCCTTATCGCGCATATGACTGCTCAATAAAGTTGCTTCCTGATGCCTTATCTCGTACTTTCCCAAGGGCCGGGAAGACGGATGATCCGGTTCCTATTCCTCAGGAGGGAGTTGTGGTGTCAGCTGTATGCTCTGGGCTTGAGGGGAGGTGTTGGGGGCTCAGGGGGACGCCCCTGTGGGACTTCCAGGGAGACTGATAGTTCCAGATCGCTTAAGACTGAAGGTTACGGGGAACCGTTACAAACGGATGGCTGATAGGGGGAGAGTTTCTGGTCTAGATCTGAAGGTGAACGATCTGGTTTGGTTGTCTACCAGGAATATAAAACGTAAAGTTTCCTCCTGGAGGTTGGGTCCCAGATTCATCGGGCCGTACAGGATCAGTTCCATAATTAATCCTGTGGCATTTCGTCTGGACCTCCCTCCTACGTTTAAAAATCATAATGTGTTTCACAAGTCATTACTTAAAAAGTATGTGGCACCAGTCATACCGTCACCTCTACCTCCTTCAGTGGTGGTCAATGATAACGTGGAAATTCATGGGTCGAAAATCATTGACTCACGTCTCAGTCGCCGATCCCTTCAGTACTTAGTTCAGTGGAGGGGGTATTGTCCTGAGGAGGGGACGTGGGTCCCTGCGTCTGATGTTAACGCAGATTGATTGGTTCGGACCTTTCACACAACTCACCCGGACAGACCTGGTCATGAGGGTCTGGAGGCCCCTCGTAGAAGGGGGGGTACTGTCATGGGTGCATCGCCATGAAGATCGTCGCGATTGCACATTCTGACTTCTCACAGCTGAGCTGCTGTTTCTTTGTTTTTTTTGGTAATGAGAGAGTTAATTTTTCCTAGCTCTTTGCTAAGGCTAGGTGCAGCCTCGCCCGGCTGCTTTTGATTATGTTCTAATTAGTTTCCTTTATATTTCTGCCAGTCTGGGTGTTAGACGCCGGTGAAAGCATTCATGTAGTTTAGCAGACTGGATCGGTTCTGAGAATATTTAAGCTAAGAGCTCCTTAGTTGTTTTTACTCTTACAGCTTATAGTTTTTCTCTGAGACCTTAGGTGTTCCTACTGTGTGTGAGTGTTGTATGTAAGACTTTATTTACTTTATTTCTTGTCTTTGTTTGTTTGTCTTTCTGTTCATTAACCGTTACCTGTTCATTCCCTTTGGTGGTATTCAGGGTCCTTCTTAGGACTAGAATACAGTTGGCAGGGATTGATAGGAGACAGGGTTTACGCTGGTGGCCTGGACCTCTGTACCTTTAACAGTACCTCCAGGTTGAGGGATTAGTTAGGACCCCAGTTTAGGGTCAGCTTAGACCCCGGTCACCCTCTAGCCGGAGACAGCGTATAACGGATTCCGTATTGACCCACTGGACTTTCTGTCAGGTAAATCTATGTTATCATATATCTATGCGCATGTTATATAGTATGTTGCCCTTTTGATATAGATTACTGACATCACATATATATATCTGCTATACAGCGTGACACAGGCTCTTTCGTCCCCTCTCCTCAGAGTAGCGGTAATATATCGGACCCCAGGCTCGCCCACACAGTTCCTTGACCACTTCTCTGCCTGGCTGCCGCACTTTCATGTCCTCAGAAGTACCAACCCTTATCCTTGGAGACTTCAACATCCCCATTAACAGCCCTACTTCCACACTCAAAACACATTTGTTCAGAGCGGCCTATCACATTCACTAATCAAAGTCATTCTATGTGTAACTGTGTGTGTGTGTAGCCCATTCACTATCTCCATCCATCCCTCACTCCCTGAAAATGGCTGGACCATCATTGTAAATGCACCATTGTATATAAACAACTGTACTTTGTAGCTCCCCCTCCTCATTGTAGATTGTAAGGTCTCACGAGCAGGGGCGGCTTATATTGCTTTAATTATTGTATTGTTAACGTTGTCACTTATGACTTGTGTTCTGAAACTGTTAAACTGTAAAGCGCTGCGTAATCTGTTGGCGCTATATAACTAAAGATTCTTATTAAGCGTTCACGGGTCCATGTGGAGGTAGACCGTGACGGCTCCTGCAACGATGTTTCTGAGGAACTGGAGAAGGAGGAGTCAATGTGTACAGACTTGATTCCCGCAATCCTTGTAGTTGCCTGAACACGTACAGCGCCACTCGCAAGATCTGTACCCGGCTCCACAACATTGACCCAATGGGCAGTAAGGGAAAGGTATCGTCCCTGGCCATGGGTACTGGTCCACGCAGCGGTGGTCAGGTGGACATTGCTACTGACGGAGTTTAGTAGCGCATTTTTAATTTTAACCTCAACAACCTGCTTTTGCAGACCAGGGACGGCTTGCCTGCTGAAATAAAATCAGCTTGGCACATTGTATTGTGGGACTGCCAATGCCATTAAGTTCCGTAAACTGTCAGTCTCCACCAGCCTGAATGACAGCATTTCAAGGGACAGGAGTTTTGCAATGCCAGCATTCAGAGCCTGTGCTCGTGGATGGTTTGCCGAGATTGGGCCTACACCCGATACGCCACAACCTGACACCCACAGATAAACAAGCCATAAAATCTCTGAAAGATAACCCCAACATTATTATTAAACCAGCAGATAAGGGGGGTGCTATCGTTATTATGAATAAGACCCAATCTATTGCCGAAATTCATAGACAACTGTCAGTTAACCTAACCTACAGACAACTCAGTTGTGACCCTACATTTTACATCTGTCAAAAAATTGATCGTATCCTGACAAAACATCTATAATTGATCACCATAGACTGTAAGACTATGACATTCCTTAATATTCAATACCCCATCACCCCTGTTTTCTACACACTCCCAAAAATCAACAAAAAACTACATTATCCACCCGCATACCCTAGAGGGATAATTCTCCGTGTTCTACGGTATCACCCAAATGTTTAACATGTTGCCTAATTCCTATGTATATATATTCTTCACCCTATGTATATATTGTATATATTATACATTGTCATTGACTGTAAATTTTTCTATCTCTTCCAGCGACTATTTGATAAAGGCCACTGCGTTGCCCAAAACGTCAGTCAGTAGTCTCATAGCTATTTTCTTTTTTCACATCAAGTGTGCAATAAAAATTTCAAATTTAACCATGACATATGCAGTTAAACTTGTGCAGTGATTCTCTATAGACTGTACATCTTCAGTGTGTCTTTGTAACTCAACTACGTGTTTTCTCCGCACATGTTTACACATATTTGTGGTATTGAGGTTACTGACACTTTACCTCTTTTTACTTTTTGATTACACAGCTTGCATTTGACATAGCAAATATCATCTGCAAGTGTGTGAAAAAAGGACCACGCAGTGCAAGTCCTGGGAGCGTCCGTTTAGACTTTTGTAAGAGAAATCCGAACAGGTGCCAAAATGGAGGCTACAGGCAACAGAGTATGCAGCCTAACTCTTCCTCCTGTTTGTACCGTTGGGGCAATCGCTTCCTCAGAGCTGCTACCACCACCTTCCTGTAATGTATGTAGTACAGTTCATATAGTGTCTTGTGCTTGGGTGCGATGAAAACACAGGAGTCACAGGTTTGATATAGAAAAGTCCTGTATTACTTCATACAAGTTGGCAGAAATAGTCACACAGTTTGCAGACACAGAAACAGGAGACACAGCAGGCCAGAGTAATCCAAGCTCAGCAATCACTCTCCAATACAGATTCAGGATCTTCTTCTCTGTTACCGTAAGTCCATGCAAACGTGGGTCTTTCAAAGAGCAGGGTTCAGAGTCCACAAGTGCTTCAGAGTTCCTCAGTAGGAATAGCTGGAGTACAAGGTCCAAGGCTTACAGGAGTCAAGTCACAGGTTCACTGCAGGCTAGATTCTGAAGCACTGATTGCTCAGCTGTGGCTGCTTAAGAAGCAAAGGAGAGAATCAGGGCGGGAACATGCAAGCTGGAAACTCCATTTTAAACTGAGGGCAAGATAGCTGCAGCAAGACAGAAAGTAAAATGGCTGACGAACAAACTGAGTTTTCAGGAATATATACATAGAACCTTACATTACTCCCCCCTTAAGGACAACCTCCGGATGACCTCAGACCAGGCTTGTGTGGGTACCTCTGATGAAACTGACGGAGCAAGCGAGGAGCATTAACGTTATTGACCGGTTCCCATGAGTTGTCCTCCATGGGTAGCCCTGCGATTTAATCAGATATTGTAACTGATTTATACAACCTGGAATCTAAAATCCTTTCCACCACAAATTCTTCCTGACCATCGACTAGCATGGGTCAGGGCAAGGAGAGGAACGTCCAGGAAACGTATTGGTGTCGCAGCCTTTAGTAGGGATACATGAAAGACAGGGTGGATTCTCATAGTTCTGGGCAGTTGAAGACGACAAGCAAACGGCACTTATAATTTTACTGATTTTATAGGGTCCAATGTACTTATGTCCCAACTTAGACGATGGAATCCTTAACTTAAGATTTCTGGTTGACAGCCAGACCAAGTCTCCTACCTTGAAAGCTGGTGCAGGTTTACGAAATTTATCTGCTGCTTTCTTGTACCTTTCTTGAGCCGATTCCAGATTTCCTTTAGAAGATCCATATTCTTCTGTAAAGACGTGATTCTTTCAGCCACTGCTGGTAAAAGGGGTTTCTATGGGAAATCGTGGTAGAATGTTAGGATGATAACCTAGATTAGAGTAAAAAGGAGACTGTTTAGTGGAGGCACTCTGTGAGTTGTTATACGAGAACTCAGCTAATGGAAGTAGATCCACCCAACATCCTGTAGGTGGCAGATAAAGCTGCGGAGATACTGCTCCAGGGTTTGATTGGTTCGTTCGGTCTGTCCATTAGTCTGGGGATGAAAAGCAGAAGAAAGGTTTACTTTAATGTCCAATGCTGCACAGAAATTTTGCCAAAACCTAGAAGTGAATTGCAACCCCTCGATCCGAATAACCTCATCCGGTACTCCATGTAAGCGAAACACATCTTTAATCATCAAATCTGATGTCTGTTTGCAGTGGGTAAGCCGACACAAGGGATAAAATGAGCTGCCTTTGTTAGACGGTCAACCACCACTAGAATGGTGTTCTTCCCCTGAGAGGTTGGTAAACTCCACAATGAAGTCCATAGAAATGGATCCCACGGGCGGGACGGGGTGGGAAGAGGCTGTAACAGACCAGTTGGTGAGGAGCGAGGTGTTTTGCATCTTGCACAGACCTCACATGAAGTGACATAATTCAAAACATCCTTCCTGCAAGTGGGCCACCAAAAGAAACGAGAAAGAAATTCCTGTGTCTTTAGAATTCCTCTATGCCCAGCTATCTGGAATCGTGAATGAGTTGCAATACTCTTAATCTGACTGTTTCAGGAAATACAGACGTTGTCCCTGAATCCACACACCATTCTTAAAGACAAGACTTACGTCCCTTGGGGGTTGTGCCAAAAAGGAATCCGCATGGTATGCTTCCTTGATGTCCTTAAGTAGGTCTTGATTATGAATTACTCCTAGGAATCTAGAGTCAGGAAGAATAGTCTAGGAGGAGTAATTGGACGTGTCTCTGCTGAGTAAATCCTAGAGAGTGCATCAGCCTTTCCATTGCGCGATCCCGGTCTATAAGAGATGATAAAATTAAATTGGTTTAAGAAAAGATTCCAGCGAGCCTGGCGAGGAGTCAGGCACTTAGCCGACCTGATAAACTCAAGGTTACGATGGGTCTGTCAGGACGACTAT
>JARQOD010000005.1:265948890-266165431 GCA_033576555.1 Oophaga sylvatica | reverse complement strand
GGGTGGTCTGGCCACCACCATGCTCAACAAAACTGGCACCTGAGTCTCATCATCATCAGATGCGTTCTGCGGTGTGCTGACCATCGGCACTGTCTCACCCGCCTCTTCAGATTCAGAGAGACACAGCTGTTGCGCATCACTGCATACTCCCTCTTCTTCACATTCCAGAATGCTGCTTGGCTGTGCCCCTGTTTGCAAACCAACAGATTCTGAGAACAGAAGCAGAGACTCAGCTGGCTCCTGTACAGAACTCTCTGACTGACTGGGCAATTTGGCAGGCGGTGAAGAGACAGATGGTTGATCAACAATGCTGTGTTCCTGAGAGGAGGTGGAAGCAATTGAAGTCGATGCATTGGACCCTGGGCTCCAACACCGCCAGTTGTTGCCTGTAAGTGCTGTTAGCACAGTCAACACTTGCTCCTGTGTTACTGGGGTTGAGTAATGGCAGCTGTTCCCCTGCTGTGTGTACGACAAAAAGTCATGCTGCCTCCACCCTGTCCTCCTCTCATCCCTGGGCTCCAACCCGCCAGTTGTTGCTCGGAAGTAATTGGCACGGGTACTGACTCATGCCCACCCTGGTTACAGCACCACAGCTATTTCCTGGCAGTGTCAACGTAAATTAGCCTCCAATAAGTTGTCCTGTCATGTTGCATTCCGGTTATCCGACTCTATGGTGCCTGCAGTTTAGGTGATTCCTATGTGTGCTGTGGGATATGTAAATAAAGGCTCTTTCCGTTGTGAAAATAGGACAAGCACCCACTGTAGGACTGTGTGATTTGGTAACTGCAGACGGCTTGCGGCCTGTCAACTTACATTTTCATGGGTGCCTTATGGTACCCGTCCGAGTTCCAGTACCGTCAGCTGGTTCTCCACAGTGCCTTTGGCCTAGGTACCTCCATCTCGGTATCCGAGTTCCTGCAATGTCTGCTTGTCCTTGGTAGTGCTTTGGAGCACAGGTACCTCCTGCTTAGTAACCGTGTCCCAGTAACGTCAGCTGGTCCTCGGTTGTGCCATTGGCTCTTTTCCTTCTGCTGCCCCTCCGGGTTCCAGCACAGTCAGCTGGTCCTCGTTACTTGCATTGGCTCTTGTACCTTCTGCTACCCATCGTGGTTCCAGTGCCGTCAACTGGTTCTCCGCAGTGCCTTTGGCCTAGGTGCCTCCATCTCGGTATCCAAGTTCCTGCAATGTCTGCTTGTCCTTGGTAGTGCTTTGGAGCACAGGTACCTCCTGCTTAGTAACCGTGTCCCAGTAACGTCAGCTGGTCCTCGGTTGTGCCATTGGCTCTTTTCCTTCTGCTGCCCCTCCGGGTTCCAGCACAGTCAGCTGGTCCTCGTTACTTGCATTGGCTCTTGTACCTTCTGCTACCCGTCGGGGTTCCAGTGCCGTCAACTGGTTCTCCGCAGTGCCTTTGGCCTAGGTGCCTCCATCTCGGTATCCGAGTTCCTGCAATGTCTGCTTGTCCTTGGTAGTGCTTTGGAGCACAGGTACCTCCTGCTTAGTAACCGTGTCCCAGTAACATCAGCTGGTACAAGGTTGTGCTACAAATACAAGATACAGAACAAGAGACACAAGAACAATAAGCAGAAGATCTAAAAGCAGAAGAACATGAAGTATAAGACCAAAATGAAGAACAAAATATATGCTCTAAATTATAAGCAGAAGAAGACTAAGCAGTGTATGGGGGTGAGTCCGTTCCTCCTCGTGGTGCCCCTGGTAAATGCCTGATGCTGCAGGCTAAACTGAACACGGACAAATACTGTTGTAATTTAAATCTTTTGTGGCAGCAAGAACGGAACGATGAAAAAAATCATACTTTTACAGATTACAAGTACAGGAATCTATGTCACAAATAAGAATATGATGAAGAAGATGAAGGACTATAATATGAAGAAGAATAATAGTTTAAAAAGAACAATATGAGTAATGTTAACAAAAAGATGAAAAGCAAGAAGTTTTAGAAGAAGATAAAGAAGGTGAAGATGAAGAATAATTTGATGAGAAAGATGATGCTGCTGAAGATTATGAAGGAGAAAGTGTGGCAAAAGTTAAAAAGGTGAAGAGCATGGAAGTTGTGAAACATACATATTTGCCAAAATAGAAAAAAGGTTAACAACATTGTCAATTTCTTTCGTCAATCCGAACGTATTTCGTAAAAAAAAAAAAATATTAATGCTATTCCATTGGATTGGGTTAAACATCTATGCCTTTAATGTCTCCTCAACCTCCCCCAATACATTCTACATTACTCTTTGTTGTTTTCCTTCATGTACAATTAACCTACAAGGCAAGAATGGGGTTTTTTTAATTTCGATATTTTGTTCCCATAGACTTACATTGGACTTCCGGTATGTATTGGGTATCGGCGAATTACCGCATTCCGATTCTGATACTTTTGGATATCGGAAAGTATCGCTCAACTCTAATAACAACCTTATCTGTCCATTTTCTCCTTTTACCCTTGTGAAAATAAAAAAAAAGTTTGTAAAAGATAATTTTTGTGGCTAAAAAGTAAAATATTCATTTTTTCCTTCCACGTTGCTTTAGTTACTGTGAAGCACCTGAAGGGTTAATAAACTTCTTGAATGTGGTTTTGAGTACCTTGAGGGGTGCAGTTTTTAGAATGGTGTCACTTTTGGGTATTTTCTGCCATATAGACCCCTCAAAGTGACTTCAAATGTGAGGTGGTCCCTAAAAAAAATGGCTTTGTAAATTTTGCTGTAAAAATGAGAAATCGCTGGTCAACTTTTAACCCTTATAACTTCCTAACAAAAAAAAATTTTGGTTCCAAAATTGTGCTGATGTAAAGTAGACATGTGGGAAATGTTATTTCTTAACTATTTTGTGTGATATATTTCTCTGTTTTAAGGGAATAAAAATTCAAAGTTTGAAAATTGCAAAATTTTAAAAATTTTCACCATATTTGCGTTTTTTCAAAAATAAACGCAAGTTATATCGAAGAAATTTTACCACTAACATGAAGTACAATATGTCACGAGAAAACAATCTCAGAATCGCGAAGATCCGTTGAAGCGTTCCAGAGTTATAACCTCATAAAGAGACAGTGGTCAGAATTGTAAAAATTGGCCCGGTCATTAACATGCAAACCACCCTTGGGGGTGAAGGGGTTAATGTCAAATTACATATGAGAATACCCCTTTTTTTTAGAAAAGTATGACATATTTACAAATTGTTCATTAACTTCTTGCAATCAAGTTGGGCTTTGTCAAGCCTGACAAAGGAAAGAAAAGAAACTTTTAGTAGAAAATTATAACAAAATAGAAAAGTCAAGAAGAGATCCTAAGGGGTGAGGATGAGATGAGCAAGGTTTATGAATCCACCCAGATTCAGGTATGTACAAGTACAATATATGGTGTCTTCATCACGACAGAAGGATTGAGGAGTACTCCGGTGAATCTCTGAATAAAATCCATCCTTCCAAATAAGGAAAAAGTTGTCTGAGCTAATTTTATTATGAGCAGAGAATCTTTTCATTCTACACAAAAAGTCTATTTCAAGAAACCATTCTTGGATAGATGGAGTGATTCTAAAACGCCAGTGTCTGTGAATGACTGTTCTAGTGGCAGATAAACAGTGTCTCAGCAATTCTCTTTTGATAGATTTAAAAGACCCTGGTATCATAGAAAGAAATTGGATCTGGGGAGTTCTAGATGATGATTCCCCTGTGTTTGTGAACATCAAAAACTTTGCTCCAGAGGCCACTTATTTGAGGGCATTCCAATTAGATATGAAGCATAGTGCCTTCAGCATTTTCACATCTTCAGTACTTATGGAGACAGAGGGAAATATGTTATGAAGATCTGCTGGGCAACGATACCATCTAGTCATGATTTTGTACACACACATGATTTTTCTTGAGCTTTGCAAGCCAATGGAAGTCTGTGTGTGCAAAAGAAAGTCATTCCAATCCTCTCTCCCACCCTTTCTTGAACCATAGTACCTCTGTATTAGTCTGAGATGACAAAATATAATATATTTGGGAGATCGTATGCTTGGGTGCAACTTCTTTGATCAGCAACGAATCAAACTAAGAAGGGTCAGACTTGAGTACTGAGAATGGCTGAAGGGAATCAATGAATGAACAGAACTGGAGGTATGAAAACCAAGGTATGGTTTGACCAGGGTAGAGAGCTTTAAGCTCTTTAGCGATGGTATATTTCTGAAATTTGTAAGGACCTGATGGAGCCTAGTTTTATAGTTTGAAGACCAGGAATTTACACACTCCAACTCCAGGGGGGAATTCTGGATTGTCAATGATCGGTGTCATAGGTCCTAGAATCTTAGAAAGTTTCTATACCAATTGGTCCCAAACTCTGAGAAGATCAGCTGTTAATGGGGGAGTAGTCCCTTTGAAGAACGAAAGTGCTTAGAAATACAGGGTAGAGAAGTTAAGTCTAGGCACAATAGGAATGACTCTAGTGTGACCCAACATTTCTGATTCGCATCATGAAACCAGTCCACCACCCGCCCTAGCACAGCAGCAGCATGAGATTTAGATCTAGCCAAAAATTTAATGGCCAGTCTTGATCGTTTTGATCTCCAAATGAAATTGTTACAGACTGCATTTAGTTGCTTAAAAAAAGAACAGGGCAGTGCAATTGAAACCGCTTGAAATACATAAAGCAGTTTCAGAAGAATGTCCATCTTTAATACCTTAATTCTACCAAACCAAGATAATCATGTTTTGTCATAAGTAGAGGTGAGCGAAACAGGTCGGTCAGATTCAAAAGTTGCCGACTTTCACCAAAGTCGGGTTTCGTCGAGCAAAACCCGACCATAGCGTGAAGTCGGCCATGCGTTCGGCAAAACAAGCGCCAAAGTAGGTTTTCCCATAATGCTTGCAGGCGCCTTTTTTCAGCCAATAAGCAAGGACGTACACTGTGGGCAACGAGATGACATGGGCAGCGTCCACCACCATCTTAGAGAAGGGCATTGCAGTGATTGGCTTGCTTTGGGTGGCGTCATAGTGTCTGTAAAAGCCCTGACCGCCGACCTCCATTTTACTTCTGCCAATCTTAACAGTAGGGAGAGGTTGCTGACGCTGTTTATCAGTAGGGAGAGAGTTAGGGCTGGAAAGAGAAGTTCTTCTGTGCTTATGCTGATAGCAATTGTGCTTTACAGTTAGTGTGCAGTGACAGGGAGGATTTTCTTGTGTGCAACAGCGCTGGTTATTAGGCTGCCTGATAGCTGTATTGCTGTGTGTACACTGCTGTGCAGACTGCTTTTTACACAGCAGTGCATTAATACTATTATGCTTTTTTTCTATACAGTTACCGAGCGTTCATTTTTTCCCACAGCGTAAAGAGCTGTACGCTCCTCACACACTACCGTGTACCGGCTGGTATCACGGACAAATACATGCTGACTATCTGTGTGTGACTCCGAAAATATATACGGAGATTTAAATTTTCCCCTTCACCGTATATAGCTGTACGCTTGTGATACAGTACCGTTTTTCTGCCTTTTGTATTACGGTTAAATTCATACTGGGTGAGCGTCTGTGTGTGACATCGGAAATATATACGGAGATTTACATTTTTCCCCTACACTGTATACAGCTGTACGCTTCTGATACAGTACCATTTTTCTGCTTTTTGTATTCTAGTCAAATCCATACTGAGTGAGCGTCTGTGTGTGACTCCGGAAATATATACGGAGATTTACATTTTCCCCTACACTCTATATAGCTGTATGCTTCTGATACAGTACCGTTTTTCTGCTTTTTGTATTACGGTCAAATCCATAGAGAGAGAGCGTCTGTGTGTGACTCCAGAAATATATACGGAGATTTAAATTTTCCCCTACACTGTATACAGCTGTACGCTTCTGATACAGTACCGTTTTTCTGCTTTTTGTATTCTGGTCAAATCCATACTGAGAGAGCATCTGTGTGTGACTCCGGAAATATATACAGAGATTTAAATTTTCCCCTTCACCGTATACAGCTGTACGCTTGTGATACAGTACCGTTTTTCTGCCTTTTGTATTCTGGTCAAATCCATACTGAGTGAGCGTCTGTGTGACTCCAGAAATATATACGGAGCTTTAAATTTTCCCCCACACTGTATACAGCTGTACGCTTCTGATACAGTACCGTTTGTCTGCTTTTTGTATAATGGTCAAATCCACACTGAGAGAGCGTCTGTGTGTGACTTTGGAAATATATACCGAGATTTGAATTTTCCCCTACACTGTATACAGCTGTACGCTTGTGATACAGTATAGTTTTTCTGCTTTTTGTATTCTGGTCAAATCCATACTGAGTGAGCGTCTGTGTGTGACTCCGGAAATATATACGGAGATTTCAATTTTCCCCTACACTGTATACAGCTGTATGCTTCTGATAGAGTACCGTTTTTCTGCTTTTTGTATTCTGGTCAAATCCATACTGTGTGAGCGTCTGTGTGTGACTCCGGAAATATATACGGAGATTTAAATTTTCCCCTACACTGTATACAGCTGTACGCTTCTGATACAGTACCATTTTTCTGCTTTTTGTATTACGGTCAAATCCATACTGAGTGAGCGTCTGTGTGTGACTTCAGAAATATATACGGAGATTTAAATTTTCCCCTACACTGTATACAGCTGTACGCTTCTGATACAGTACCAAATATCTGCTGGTATTTTTGGTACATTTTCCCAAACATGAGGAAGTATGGTGGAAGAGGCCGCGGACGTGCGCGGGGGGGGGGCAGCTGGTACTTATGGTGGTGGTGGTGCATCTGCTGGTAGTGCCAAAAGCACAATAGCACCTAAGGCCAGAGCTGTTGAGCCTGCGTCATTGTCTGGCTCCAGAAGACCTGGAAGGCTCCCTTTTCTGGAGTAGGTAAACCGCTTTTAAAGCCGGAGCATCAGGAACATGTTTTGGCTTACATTTCCGAAACAGCCTCCAGCTCTATTGCCTCCTCTTCCGAAGTTTCAAAAACTGCAAGCACTGAGTCATCAGTGCAGGCTCCTGGTCAGGAACGACATCTTTCCTTGTGTCCTTCACCCCCAACAAAAGTGAAGGATGCGGCAGGCCAAACTTCAGATTACTCCATGGAGCTCTTTTCACATACCATGCCTGGGTTATCAAGTGAAATCTTGAATTCCCCAGTCCAAGATGAATATGACATGGAGTGCACTGATGCACAGCCACTGCTACATGATTCTGCTGGTACATTCAGGCAGAGCACTGCATTGCCCTTGCAGTCTACTGATCCAGATTCTAACCCTGATGAAACTCAGGTGCCCCTTCCCACATACTCTACCACCCAACACAGTGACACAGAGGAAGGTGCAGATGAAATTGAAGAGGAGGTGATGGATGACCCAGTTGTTGACCCGGAATGGCATCTATTGGGAGAAGAGGGTGCCACTGGCAATAGCTCAGAAGAGGAGGAGGATCCGCAGCAGGCATCGACATCGCAGCTGCGGTTATCTGGCAGGCCCGTAGCAGTCTAAAAACGTGTTAAAAAAACAAAAATAGTTGCAGGACAGCTTGGCCAGATGGTCAAATTAGCACAGCGTGCAAGCCCTGAAAATTTATCCCATAGTAGGAAGAGTGCAGTGTGGCACTTTTTTGACCAAAATCCTATTGATGAGGCAAAGGTTATCTGTAAGAAGTGCGGAAGGACCTTTAGCCGAGGGAAAAATCTCTGAAATTTGAATACCAGTTGCATGCTTAGACATTTAAACACCATGCACTTGGAAGCATGGACAGACTACAAAACCTCAGGTAGCACAGGTGCACCTGCTCTGACTGAAGGTAGCCAGCAACGCAACATCGTTTCCCCCACTGTAAGCCCACTGGTTAGCACACCACCAGCAAGAAATGTTGAGGTGTCGTCGCAAAGAAGTCAGCGAATCACAATGTTTTTCCAACGAAAGACTGAATCTAGGCCATCAGCACCACACCACCATCACCAACCCCCCTCTCAGTCCGCCATGTCCACCGCTAGTTCCTCCATATGCAGCTCTCTAGTCCAGCTCACACTAGCAAACACTCTGAGTAGGACAAGAAAGTACTCATTCTCTCATCCGCGTATACTGGCTTTGAACGCCAAAATTGCCAAACTGATCTCATTTGAGATGATGCCCTTCTGTTTTGTTGAAAGCACAGCGTTTCAAGACCTCATGGCCTACTCTGTCCCACGCTATGACCTACCCAGTCGGCACTTCTTTTCTAGAAAAGCCATCCCTGCCCTCCACCTGCATGTGAAAGACCGCATTGTCCATGCACTCAAACAATCAGTGAGTGGAAAGGTGCACCTCACAACAGATGCATGGGCCAGTAGGCATGGCCAGGGCTGTTACGTGTCCATCACTGTGCACTAGGTTAATGTGGTGGATGCAGGGTCCACAGGGGACAGCAGCGGTTGGACAGTGCTGCCTAGCCCCCGGTATAGGCAACAGTTGGCTGTAGGCGTTCGACCCTCCTCCTCCAGAAGCGAAAGCTCGTCGACAGAGCGCAGTCGCACGAGCACTCCATCCGCAGCTGCCAGTGTTGCACACGAGGTGCCCCACTATCGAACCGCTAGTGGTAAGCGTCAGCAGGCTGTTTTAAAGATGATGTCTTTGGGTGACAACAGACACACCGCGGAGGTACTGGCCGACTACTTGCAGCGAGAAACTGAGTCATGCCTGGGCAGTCTACATCTTGAGCCAGGCAAGGTAGTCAGTGATAATGGCCGTAATTTTGTGGCGAAAGCTCAGACACATACCTTACCTGGCTCACACCTTGAACCCGGCGGTGCAGTGCTTCATAAATAATTATCCGGAGTTACCAGCCCTGCTCCATAAGGTGCGAAGACTGTGCTCGCACATCCGTCATTCGCCGCAGACTCCAGTCGTATGCAGAGGCTGCAGCGATCGCTCCACCTCCCAAGCACCGCTTAATCATAGACGTTGCAACAAGGTGGAACTCCACCATGCACATGGTTGAGAGGCTGTGCGAACAGAGGCAGACTGTAATGCATTTGTGGGAGGTTACACAGGCAGGCAGTTTGAGGGCAGACATGGAGTTGTCGGGTGTGCAGTGGTCAAAGCTGAAAGACCTCTGCAAAGTCCTTCAGTGTTTTGAGGAATGCACACGGCTGGTAAGCGCAGATGACGCCATCATAAGCATGAGATCCCACTTATGCATCTGCTCATGCAAACTTTGACGCACGAAGGATCAGGCGTTTGCAGTGGAGGAGGAAGAAGAGGAGGAGCGAAGCCTTGATGACAGTCAGCCATTGTCTGCTCAGGGAACTGTCCTGGATGAGGTGGAGGAAGAAGAGGAAGGAGGAGATAGAGGGGGATGATTATTTTGGGGAGGAGGATGCGTCTCAGGGGGCAAGAGAAAATGTTGGCTTGCCAAGGTCAGGTACAGGGTTTGTGCGTGACTGGAGGGATGTTGATTTGGCAGAAAGTGCTCCTCCACCCACCACTGGCAGTGCATCATTGACACCTGGAACATTGGCCCACATGTGTGATTATGTCTTGCGGATCATAAAAAAGGGACCCCCGCATTGCCAAAATTATGAAGGATGCCGACTACTGGTGGGCCAGCATCCTCCATCCACACTATAAAGGCAAATTACAGAACATCATGCCACAGGAGAACCTAGAGCTAATATTGGCGAACAAAACAACTCGGGTAAACCGTTTGTTAGAGGCATTCCCAGCACACAGCAGTGGTGCAGGTTCTACCATGAGCCGTACTGGGCAACAAGTAAGGGTAATCGTGGTGCACACAGCCGAAGAGGCGTTGGAGACAGGGGTTTCATGACCATGTTGTGGAATGATTTCTCGAGTACTGCTCACACGACTGGTAATACTGAATCGATTGCAACAGACAGGAGACAGCAGTTGTCAACTATGGTTCAAAATTACCTCTCCTCCCCTATCGATGTTCTCCCTCACAGTTCATTCCCCTTTGACTACTGGGCGTGTAAACTGGACACCTGGCCTGAATTGGCACAATATGCCTTACAGGAGCTCGCTTGCCCTGCTGGTAGTGTGCTATCAGAAAGAGTCTTCAGTGCTGCTGGATCAATCCTGACAGAAAGAAGGACCCCGCTGTCGACCGAAAATGTTGGTGATCTCACCTTCATTAAAATGAACCATGCCTGGGTTTCAAAGGATTTTGTACCACCTTCCCCTGATGACACATAGGTTGCCAGCAAAATGGCTCGCTTTGTCCTCCTCTTCCTCTGACTTCTCCAATTCCTCCATTTGCAGCTGCTGAACGTCCAGCCTACACCTCAACATATGATAGTTTTTCCACCTCCATAACTGGGCTGTACCCCCTCAGGGCCGGCGTCAATACCTGGCGCACTAGGGCAAGTGCCGGGGTCCTGAGCAGGTGGGGGGGCCCTCTCGCCGTCAGAGACACCGGCGTACTATGAGGGGCCCTGTGCCAGTGCCGGCGCCCACGAGTGGGCCCCCCTGCTTGCTCAGGGCACCAGCACTTGCAATACTTACCTCTCCCTGCTCCACTGCTGTGACGTCTTCGCTTTTCCTGACAGTGACATTCAGGTCAGAGAGCGCGATGACATCACGTCTGTGCGCCCTCTGCCTGAACAGTCACAGTGCAGAGAGCTGGAAGATGATGACGCTGAGGAATCCAGAGCAGAGCAGTGCCCAGCGAGGAGAGGTATTTTATTTTTTAATGTTTGGAGCAATATATGGGGAGCATTATACACTGGAGAATTATATATGGGGCCCAACATACACTTGAGCATCATAGATAGGGCCCATTATACACTGGAGCATTATATATGGGGCACATCATACACTGGAGCATTATAAATGGGGCCCATCATACACTGGAGCATCATATACGGGGCCCATTATACACTGGAGCATCATATTGGGCCCATTATATATGGAGCATTATATAGGCCCATCATACACTGGAGCATCATCCATGGGGCCCATCATATACTGGAGCATCATATGGGGCCATTATATATGGAGCATTATATAGGCCCATCATACACTGGAGCATCATCCATGGGGCCCATCATATACTGGAGCATCATATAGGGCCCTTCATATATGGAGCATCATATGACGCAAAATATGGGGCCCATCATATACTGTATGGAGCTTTATATGCGACTCATACTGTATGGAGCAATATGTGGGGCTCATTATACTCTATGGGGACCGTCCTATACTGTATGGCACATTATATGGGGACCATCATATACTGGAGCATTATGTGGAACTCATCATATACTGTATGGAACATTATATGGGATCAATTATGTATGGAGCAATATATGGGGCTCATTATTCTGTATGGTGCACTATGTGGAGCCCATAATACTGTATGGAGGACTATACTGTCCGGTTTTTGAGCATTTGTAGAATTTACAATAGATATCACTCATGTAATGTAAGAAGTGAAGTATTTGGCATTGTACTATACCTATATTTCTCTGCCGTATCGGAGCATCATGAATTGTGGTATGTGTTAAAGTGGCCCACTGACACTCTTTCGCCCAGGGCCCACGAAAACCTGGAGCCAGCCCTGCCCCCCCCCCCACAACTTTAGCCAAATAACCCCCAGTTTTCAATGCGTTACTATTATTATAAAGTAAATTAAGGTTGACAAGCTTAAGTAATAAGAATTGATGTCGTTGGCATTGAAATGGGCACTGTAGGTGTGTTTACTGTCCTCCACTCCCTGCCGACTTTTCTTCCCCATTGACTTGCATTGGGGTCAGTTCGAATTTCAGTCGGACCTTCGACTTTTTCCAATAGTCGGCCGATTTCGTTCGACTCGACTTTTGGGAAAGTCGGGTGGTCCGAAACCCGACTCAACCCTCCCGAGGCAAAGTCGCTCATCTCTAGTCATAAGACTTGAGCTCAGCTTTGACACAACTGAGCAAAGGCTCTTGATTCACATGGAAGAGCTGGGACAAGTCTGAGGACAATTGGACCCCAAGATATTTCATAGAACCATTACACCAACAGAAAGGAAAGGACCCCTTTAACAATTGTGTCTCCTCCTGTGGGATATTGATGTTCAAAATCTCTGATTTAGAAAGATTTACCTTAAAATTACTCAGTCGACTATATGTCTCACATTCTTTCAGAATAGAGGGCAGTGATGTTTTAGGATTAGTGATGTACACTAGGAGGTCATCTGCGTATAGTGTTTTTCCTGAGGGCTATTGCCAGATGTTCCATCACAATAACGTACAATAACGGGGAGAGTGGACACCCCTGTCTTGTTCCATTCGACACTCCAAAAGATTCTGAATAGGTGCCATTGCAATGGACCTTAGCAGAGGGGTCTTGAAATTTTGAAGGTGTGAGGGAGATGTGCAAACATGCTCTGTGGGTAACATTTTTCAATAAGATTAAAGATTCTATGAGGTTACTCTGGACCATGCTCTGTGAGTGACATTTTTAAGAAGATTCAATGGGAGTACTCTGGACCATACTCTGTGGCTGAAACTTTTTAACAGCTTCTTTGGTGTTACTATGCCATGGTCTGTGGGTGAAATTTGTTATCAGCTTCTGTGGGGGTACTGTTTTAAATCAGCTTTGTGTATTTTTAACCCATATCTGTGGGAGTACACCACTGTGTGTATTCTGCAACCCTGCTTGTGGGGGTGCTGTGCCCCATTGAATGGGAGTGACATTTTTAATCAACTTTCTTAGCGAAATGTGAAAACATGCTCTGTGGGTGAAATTTGTAAGCTGATTCTGTAGGGGTATTGTGCCGCATGCTCTGTAGGTGAATTTTTTAAACATCTTCTTTGGGGATACTGTTCCTCATGCTCTGTGGGTGAAGTTTTTTTTAGCAGCTTATGTGGGATAAATGTGGAAACATGCTCTGTGAGGTGAATTTTGTTATAGGCTTCTGTGGGGAAATGTGGAAACATGCTTTGTGGGTGAAATTGTTAACTGGATTGGAATTAGCAAACTTCAGTCTCTGTGAGGGCACTGTATAAATTTTTATATTATTCTTTTATTTCCTATTTTACCATGATTGCAATGGTGTCAGAACCCCTTTAAGTCATTTCCCCATCAACATTTGTATGCAGGGCAATTGTTCTGTTCTTACCCCAAATCTCCTTCCTTTTGCAGCCCCCTAGCCTTTATTCCAACCATTTTACAGCCGTTTTCCAAAACTGAAGTTATGATCCCCATTAACTTTTGTATGGTTCGTTGTTCGGTGTCAAGTTTAGGTCCTGAATCGGATATTTTGAAAAGTGTAGACATACCAAAATCCACGGGTTCGCTCATTACTATTTCTGAGACATTCACATGTTCCTCTTCTAATGTGGTGTATTTAATTTTGTACACTATTTGTCCTACTGGGGGGCTCTATGTTGGAGAAACAGGAGAGAAACTGAGACAAGGATGAGATCTCATCGCCACATGATCACGGACAAAAAAAATCCATCAGCCTGTAGTTAAACATTTCTCTGGTCAGGACATAACATAAACAATATGAAACTTGTCATATTAAAAGGCAACTTCAAATCACTAAAATACTAATGGGTCTGTGAACAAAAATGTATGATATTGTATTATACTCTCTACACAGGACTAAATCTGTCACGAGGATTTATGATTTACTACTAAATCTGAGGAATCTCACCGGAGACAGTGAGGGCATAAGGTCTCTGATTTTACATGGATATTGGGACAATAAAACTTTCACGCCACTTCTCTAAGCTAAAGACAGATTCTCTGAGCTTAGCTTATTTGTGTTTTTAAATGTTCATTTATTATGTCATGTCTCTGTTCAATTTGTGTATCTAGGTGTGTTGTTTCAGATACTTTGTCATACCATGCCTGATGAAGAGACCTAAGGCTACATGCCCACGATCAGGAAAAGTAGCGTTTTGGATGCAGCCTATTTTTGCTATGTTCTAATTTACCACACTTGTGTTTAGGTACATGCGGATTTAACACATGTAATGACATTCCATGGCTGAAAATATGCAGCGGAGTCTCCGCTAAAGAAATTACCATGCTGCGGCTCGGAAACCAGCACTGCGGGTGAGTTTTTGCAGCATTAAATAGCACAGTGGGCATGGGATTTCTTTAAATCCCATCCATGTGCTTGTAATGTAGAACGCAGTGTTTTGCACGCAACAAAAAAAACACTGCATCCCAAATGCTACTATTCCCGATCGTGGGCACGTAGTGCAAGTAGCCTAAGTAGTCTCGAAAGCTTGCTTTGTAACTTCACTTATTTTATTTTTGCTAGCCATTTAAAGTTACCATAACTGTATGATACATAAACACTGCAGATATGGGGAAGGGATGCACAAGAAAAATCAATATCATTAACCTTTTTATTACATGCTCTGAAGGAAGGGTCACGTGACTGATCTCCCCATATCTGAGAGGAACAGACCTATTATTCCGATCAGACTTTGATCAGAGTGGCACCGTTTCTTTAGTACGTGGATAGAAAAAAGACATTTCTCCACCTTCTCCTTTTTGTCAGTCTATGAATTTTTTTTCACAGACCGATAGACTTGCATTGACGATTTTGATCCGATCTCTCGGACCAAAAACAGACATATCTCCGATTTTTTTTCATGGACCCCTGGGCCCCATAGAATATCATAGATATAAGTGCTATCTGTGAAAACCCCAGATAGTATTTGTCCGAGAAAAATCGGTCTTGTGCACAAACCCTGAGTGGCAGTGTCCTTTCCCTGCCCTGTTGCCTCCTTGTCCTTTTCTGTGTTTAGAGTTTTCTGAATGTAAAGCAATGTAGAATATAATGCCTTCATACAAACTTATTAACACATATTCTAGTAGTCTTTCACCCACCTATGGAAAAAAAAACAACAAAACATATCACGTCCAGAGCCTAAGATGTTAATAACCACTAAACAAACAGCATTTTCTAAACATTTCCTATGTATGCTCCCATTTACAATAGTATCCATAGACCACACAGCTATTCCGCTCTCACTGCACACGTCATGTACTCTCATCACTTGGAGTCCACAGGGTTTACCAGAGAAAGTGTCCATAATAATAATATTACATAATAAGATAAATAACATAGTAATAATTCAGTTCAAAGCTTTATAAACTAAAGTATTAATGTGGAAATAAGTGAAGACAACTCCATACTGTTGGCAATAATTCTTAGGGCACCAGCGTCATTCCAGGCACTTACAGCCATACATTTAATGTAACATTTAGACATTTACAGTCTCCACATTCATTAAGTGCTGTCTGAGTATGTCCGGCACAATGCAGCTTTCAGTCAGTGAAGGACAGCACACGACTATATACAGTACTCACCGTCCGGTGCAGCAACAGGAGGATAATTTCTCCTCACACTTGCAGCGGCAGACTTCTCCGGCTCCTGCTACCACACTGTATAAAATGAAGACGAGTGCGCAAGTGTGCGAATTCATAGGCTGTAGTTAGAAAGTCGGAGCAGCAGGTGGCGCTGTTTGCACATAAGTGCTGAGCTCTCCTTGAGATACAGATTTGGCTTTTATCTTAAGTCATATTGCAAGACTCCTTAAAGGGTTGATTGTGACTTGTAGGATCGCTACTTCCAACAGGTGGGTCTATAGAGTT
Source organism: Oophaga sylvatica (assembly GCA_033576555.1). NCBI lineage: Eukaryota > Metazoa > Chordata > Amphibia > Anura > Dendrobatidae > Oophaga > Oophaga sylvatica. Next base: position 266,149,867 of record JARQOD010000005.1, on the reverse strand, counting down.
CAAGTCCTCTTTTTCTCTGAAGAGGCAATTTGCATATGAGCTCTCCCGCACAATACAAGTGATGGATTCAATGCTACTTTCTCTTAGCACAATGTAGCAGAGCGGACACAGAAGTATCCTGATGGACATGTGTAAATTGTCTCTTAAAAAAGAGGACTTGAACTCTAGTGCTTGTTTTTTGGAAGAACCAATCCTTCAAAGAAAGTCTGCAGTCACTTTATGTCGGGGCGGACACTGAGAGCAAAGGGTCCATGTGCAAGAATTATGCATGCCCCCTCTTAACCCCTTATCAAAGGATGAAATAGCAGACAGACATTTTGGGATTCTGGCTAGTAGGGAGGTGATATCTGGTTCAGAGATGAAGATCTGTGCATCATCAGCATAGAGTTGACTCTGAAAGCCGTGAGATTCTATGCAGGGCCGGCGTCAGCACCCGGCACACCCGGGCAAGTGCTGGGGCCCTGAGCAGGCGGGGGGGCCCACTCGCCGTCTGGCACCCCCCCTCCTTTAGCGGAGGAGAGCGGTGTCAGTGCCACCACTGGGGCCCCCCCCCCGCTTGCTCAGGGCCCCGGCATCAGATGGCACAATACTTACCTCTCCCGTGCCTCCGCTGCCGCAGCTCCGGGCTCCAGGGGGCGCCGGCGCTTCCTCTCACAGCAGGCCGCTGAATGACGTCATCATTCAGCGGCCGGCTGTGACAGAGAGCGCGGACGCTGGACGGGTAAGACGTGTGTGTGTCTCTCTGTGTGTGTGTCTGTAGTGCGGTGCTTTGTGTGTGGGGTGTGTGTGTGTGTGTGTGTGTGTGTGTGTGTGTGTGTGTGTGTGTGTGTGTGTGTGTGTGTGTGTGTGTGTGTGTGTGTGTATAAGTATGTGAGAGAGTGCTTGTGTGCTGTCTGTGTGTGATGATGGGCAGGCATTGCTGATAATGGGAGGCATTGATGATGATGATGGGGAGAAGATGATGATAATGGGCAGGCATAGATGATAATGGGCAGGCATTGATGATGGGGAGAAGATGATGATTGGCAGGCATTGATGATAATGGGGAGGCCATGATGACAATGGGCAGGCATTGATGATGGGGAGGAGATGATGATGATGGGCAGGCATTGATGATGATGGGGAGGAGATGATGATGGGCAGGCATTGATGATAATGGGGAGGCCATGATGATGATGGGGAGACAATGATGATGATAAGGAGGCAATGATGATGAGGAGGAAATCATGATGATAATGGGGAGTCTTTCCACAGCGCCCTTTCCTGAGCCGTAAAAGTGCAGAACGCAGTACAGTCATGGCCAAAAGTTTTGAGAATGACACAAATATTAATTTTTACAAAGTCTACTGCTTCACTTTTTCTAATGCCAATTTGCATATACTCCAGAATGTTATAGAGAGTGATCAGCTTAACAGCAATTACATGCAAAGTCAATATTTGGCTAGAAAATGAACTTTATCCCCCAAAACACATTTCAACATCATTGTAGCCCTGCCTTAAAAGGACCAGCTAACCTCTTTTCAGTGATTGCTCCATTAACACAGGTGTGGGTGTTGATGAGGACATGGCTGGAGATCAATCTGTCATGATTAAGTAAGAATGACACCACTGGACACTTTAAAAGGAGGCTGGTGCTTGGCATCATTGTTTCTCTTCTGTTAACCATGGTTATCTTTAAAGAAACACGTGCAGTCATCATTGCAATGCACAAAAATGGCCTAACAGGGAAGAGTATCGCAGCTAGAAAGATTGCACCTCAGTCAACATTCTATCGCATCATCAAGAACTTCAAGGAGAGAGGTTCCATTGTTGCCAAAAAGGCTCCAGGGCGCCCAAGAAAGACGAGCAAGCGCCAGGACCGTCTCTTAAAAGTGTTTCAGCTGCGGGATCGGGCTACCAGCAGTGCAGAGCTTGCTCAGGAATGGCAGCAGGCAGGTGTGAGTGCATCTGCACGCACTGTGAGGCGGAGACTCTTGGAGCAAGGCCTGGTCTCAAGGAGGGCAGCAAAGAAGCCACTTCTCTCCAGAAAAAACATCATGGACAGACTGATATTCTGCAAAAGGTACAGGCAGTGGACTGCTGAGGACTGGGGTAAAGTTATTTTCTCTGATGAATCCCCTTTTCGATTGTTTTGGACATCAGGAAAACGCCTCATTCGGAGAAGACAAGGTGAACGCTACCACCAGTCTTGTCTCGTGCCAACTGTTAAGCATCCTGAAACCATTCATGTGTGGGGTTGCTTCTCAGCCAAGGGAATTAGCTCTCTCACAATCTTGCCTAAAAACACAGCCATGAATAAAGAATGGTACCAGAATGGCCTCCAAGAGCAACTTCTCCCAACCCTCCAAGAGAAGTTTGGCGATCAACAATGCCTTTTCCAGCATGATGGAGCACCTTGCCATAAAGCAAAGGGGATAACTAAATGGCTCAGGGAACAAAATATAGAGATTTTGGGTCCATGGCCTGGAAACTCCCCAGATCTTAATCCCATTGAGAACTTGTGGTCAATCATCAAGAGACGGGTGGACAAACAAAAACCTAAAAATTCTGACAAAATGAAAGCATTGATTGTGCAAGAATGGACTGCTATCAGTCAGGATTTGGTCCAGAAGTTGATTGAAAGCATGCCAGGGAGAATTGCAGAGGTCCTGAAGAGGAAGGGTCAACACTGCAAATATTGACTTACTGCATTAACTCATTCTAACTGTCAATATAAGCTTTTGTTACTCATATGTTTGCAATTATTATATTTCTGTCTGTGATAAAAACATCTGTCAAACACACAAAAACCAGAGGGCAGCAGATCATGTGAAAATATAATATTTGTGTCATTCTCAAAACTTTTGGCCATGACTGTACAGCGCAAAGGAGAGCTCCATATTTTGTATGGAGCATTATATGGGGACCAGTATCCTGTATGGAGCATTATATGGGGACCAGTATCCTGTATGGAGCATTATATTGGGTCCAGTATTCTGTATGGAGCATTATTTTGGGTCCAGTATTCTGTATGGAGCTTTATATGAGGGGTGACATCCTGCATGGGGTATTATATGGGTGATGAGGGGGAGACTGTGGTGCCCATAATATTGTATGGAGGACTGTACTGTCCAGTCTGTTTTGTGCCCTGTGAGGATTTGGCGGTTTTTGAGCTATTGTACAATTTACAATAGGCATCAGTCATGTAATGGAAGAAGTGAAGTGTTTGGCATTGTACTATACCCATATTTCTCTGCAGTATCTGTGTATTATGAATCGTGGTCTGTGTTAAAGGGGCCCATTGAGGCTCTTTCGCCCGGGGCCCATAAAAACCTGGAGCCGGCCCTGATTCTATGAGCTGTCCGAGGCCAAAGATGTAAATGGAGAAGAGCAGGGGCCCTAGGACTCAACCTTGCGGGACTCTAACAGATAGCGGGCGAAATGAGGAGGTGGTGTGTGAGTGAAAGATGCTGAATGTCCGGTCTGTTAGGTATGATGAGATCCAAGATAGGGCTAAGTCTGTGATGCCAAGAGATGAGAGGGTCTGTAGTAATAGTGTCAAAGGCAGAGGACAGGTTCAGGAGGAGGAGGACAGAGTAGTGTTGCTTGGCCTTGGCAGTTAATAGGTCATTGGAGACCTTAGAGCGGCCGGACACCAGATTGTAAGCAGTCGAAGAGGGAGCAAGAAGAGAGGTGGGCGGACAGTTCAAGATGGACGTGTTGTTCCAGTAGTTTTGAGGCATAGGGGGGAAGTGATATAGGGTGATAGCTAGATATAGAGGATGGGTCAAGAGAGGGCTTTTTGAGGATAGGTGTGATTGAGGCATGTTTAAAGCTTGAGGGGAAAACACCAGTTGTTAGTGATAGGTTGAAGAGATGGGTTAGGGTTGGGATGAAGAGTGCGGTGAGGTTTGGGATGAAGTGGGATGGGATCAAGTCAAGTGCACAGATGGTGATATGTGATCTTGAGAGTAGAGTGGAGAGTCAATCTTCTGTAAAGGTGGAGAAGTTGGGTTTGGAGGAGGAGGGCTGAGCACTTAGGAGGAAGGGCTCTGGGGTTTGTCAACCAAAACTGTCTTTGATGCTATCAATCTTCTGCTTGAAAAATGAGGCAAAGTCTTCAGCTGAGATGAGTGGAGAGGGAGGAGGTGCTGGAGGATGGAGGAAAGAGTTGAAGGTGTTCAATAGCTGTTTAGGGTTGTGAGACAGGGAGGATATGAGAGAAGTATGTTTGTTTTCCTGTGGCGAGTGTGGCCTTGAAAGTAGTGAGGGACTGTTTGAATGCGATGAAATGCTCGTTGGAGTGGGATCATTTCCATCTCCGCTCAGCAACCCTAGAAGCCCGCCTCAGTTCTTTGGTCAGGTTGGTGTGCCAGGGCTGTCTGTTGATTTTGCGAGATTTGGTATGTGTGAGAGGGGCAACAGATTCCAGAGCTATAGCTATTGTGTTGTTATATAGAGCAGCAGCAGCATCCGCATTGTGTAGGGAACTTATGTCTGTAAGAGGGAGAAGGGATTCAGACAGTGAGTGTAGATCGAGGTGTTTAAGATTTCTGCGAAGGTGTGCAAGTTTGTGGGGTGGGGAATGTGGACCTGGAGAGGAGAGGGAAGAGAATGTAAGTAGGTTGTGGTCAGAAAGAGAAGTTAGATAGGGAGCAGAGGCAGGTGAAGATGAGGTCCAGTGTGTGGCCATCTTTGTGAGTCACTGCAGAAGACCATTTATTGAGGCCGAAGGAGGAAGTGAGAGATAGAAGTTTAGTGCCAGCTGAGAGTGAAGTGTCAATGGGGATGATGAAGTCGCCCAAGATGATAGTGGGGATGTCAGCGGAAAGGAAAAGTAGCCAGATGGTGAAGTAGTCAAAGAAGGTGGTGGCTGGCCCTGGGGGGGGCGGTAAATGACAGCCAGTTGGAGGTTGGAGGGGAAGTAGATGCGCACAGAGTGCACCTCAAACGAAGGGAGGGTAATAGAGCATGGCAGTGGGATTGGGGTGAAGGAGCAGTTATCTGACGGGAGAAAACCAACTCCTCCGCCATGCTTGCTGCTGGGGCGGGGGTATGTGAAAGGTGGAATCCAACATACGAAAGTGCAGCAGTAGAGGCTGAGTCAGAGGGGTGTGAGCCAGGTTTCGGTGATGGCGAGGAAGGAAAGTTTGTTTGTTATGAAAAGATCATGGATATAGGAAAGTTTGTTGCAGACAGAGCGAGTGTTCCATAGAGCTCCTGTTTGTGGGACTGAGGAAGCAGGGGCTGGGCGAATGGTTATAAGGTTAGAGAGGTTATGTAAAGTTATTGTGTCGACCCGCCACCACAATTGTGGGTTACCAGGGCAATGGGGTACTCAGAGCCGAGCCCGTAGAAGTCTATGGGGATTGTCACAGGTAGCGGTGGCTCGGTCTGTGGCCCTGGCGGTCTGGCGTATGTTGGGGATATATTTACAGGGGATAGATTTATATACAGTTCGTGACGCCACCTGTAGTCTTCTGGTAATTAGTACCAGCGCTGCTGTAGATCTCTGAGGGGATGGTGAGGCAGCTAGATGTCGGGTCCCCTACAGGTGGGACTCTTCCCTCAGGTCGGTAGTTAGGTAGGGATTGTGCAGGCATGCAATTAAATAACTCAGTCTCACACGGTCAGCGTCTTTCCATACCTTTACTTGCAAGATGATAAGGCAGGTCCCAGGGAGGCTGATGGGGTTGATGGAGGATGAGCTTTGAGGCAACAGCTAAGCAAGTTAGGGGCCTCCTTTACTTTCAACACAATGATGAGTACAACCAGCCTGCAGCGTAGTTCCCTCTATAACTCCAGTTACTCCAAAACTGTTCTGCCCAGTCAGATTTGTGGTGAAGCCTTCCAATTGATGAAACTAGGTTCTTGCTTTTGTCTGCGCTTAACTCAAAGTCCCTATTCCACCTGACTCCGGTTACGTACTGACTATTTGGGGCTGTTTGCCGCGACCTAAAGTCCGGTAAATCTCTGGTTTTCTTACCACTATGCTTGTAGCTAATAGTGATCCTTCGGTCCCCAGTGACCGGTAGCAATGTGCAGGACTTTTCCAAGCCAAAAGCACTTTTTCAATAATCTTCCTTCCACTTTGCCCTTCGATTTGCTCGACTCTTAATAGATAGCTCAGTCTTTCTTCCAGTGGGGCACAGCTCTGACTAGGCTAAGGTGAATTAGACCACCTGTACCAGCCTCCACTTTCTGAACTGATGATAGACTCAAAACTGGACACGTCTACTCTGTCCAAGGACAGGAAACTGACTGACTAAAATCACTCCCTTCCACACCCCTGCTGGGTGTGTCAGAAGTGTACATGATGTATGAAGAGCCCTTAACTGTTACCTCTCCACTCATCCTCCTGGTATTGTGTACCAGGGCTACACATTCCCCCATGGTAAACGACAGCACTCCCGGGCTGTAAAATACAAAGAGACATTTTTGTTTATGCAAGAAAACATTAACAATAACATTAATTCGTCCCATCCGGGAGGTGAGGATATCTTGAACGTTGCAAACATTATAGAGAAATACAAATATTAAATAGCATTCAATAAATATACAGTATTCTTGTGAAGGACCCGCACCAAACCTTCAACGTAGGTCCTGGGTGGGCTGCAGGACATCCAAATGCAGACCTCACTCAGTGCCACACCACACGGGTTTTTGGTTCAGAGGTAAGTCAAGGTTTCATGTGAAACCATTAAAAGGCACTTTAGTGCAACTATTTACAGGATACAGTTTCTGGGCTGGCTCAGTCCTCAGCCTCTGAGTCCATTGTTAAACGAAGACATAATAGGGAAAACACATATAATATATATAGACTTTTTACAATATTCACATCAATTCGTTATAATCACTGCTGATATCTAATGGGTAACTTCCCTTTGGTGGTTCGCTCTGATCTACGTGGTGTAGCCTCAGGTATATCAAGTTGTGATCTGTCTGCACTGCGTAACGGCAAACTATAGAACTGCCTCAATCTTTCCATGGATCTGGCAAGCGTACTGATGGCTGGGCGGTGTGAGTCAGCTTCCCCAGGGGATCCCATAGTATGGGGCGCTGCTACAGATGATCCTTCTTGAGATTCCACAGGTTGAGGTGTTGCTGGGATGGGTAACTCCTGAGCGGGCTCAACTGGCACCACAGGCACAACTGGAGGTAGAACTTCCTCTTGTGGCTGATAAAACTGCAACACTGGAATTATCACAGCATCTCCCAGTCTAGGCCAATCCGCAGGAAAATCTCCCAGATCGGTGTGTATGACCTCTTCCTTTCTTTCTCCTTGATTGAGGACAGGGTTCTTTTCACAACGCTTTAAGTGTTCTGGACACAATTTCAAATGATCTCTGGACACAGTGATTGTTGTTCTTCCTCCGTCCTTACTGACGACACAAACTTTTCTGTTGTCATATTTAAAATCTTGTATGACGTAGGGTTCTTGTTCCCACTGGTTATCCAGTTTGTGCAGCTTCCTTTTCCTTTTTAATACTATTTCTCCAGGCATCAAAGGCTTGGCAGGAGCATTTCGGTTGTAAACATCTTCCTGTTTCTCCCGTGCCTTATTGAGACTTTCCTCTACACAGATTTGTACTCTTCTGTATTGCTCTTGCCGATTGACGTCCCAGTTTTCAACAGCGTCGTCTGCCTCCGGTTCTACCACTCCAAGTTCTAGATCCATTGGTAGTCTTCCGGGCCTTGCTCTCATAAGATAAGCTGGAGTGCAGTTAGTTGAGCTTACAGGTATATGATTATACAAATCAACCAAATCAGGTAGTAAGTCCGGCCATCGATTTCTGTCTTCCAACGGTATGGATCTCAACAAGTCAAGGACAATATGGTTCATTTTCTCACAAAGACTGTTGGTTTGAGGGTGATATGGCGTTGTTCTTATTTTCTTGCACCCGTACATGTGACAGAATTCCTTGAATAAATCAGCTTCGAAAGCAGGTCCCTGATCTGTTAATACTTGCTCCGGATACCCATGCGGTCTGCAGAAACTTGCTTGAAAGGTCTTCGCTGCCGTCACTGCGGTCTGGTCCTTAACTGGAACGACTACCAGAAATCTGGAGTAATGGTCCACCATGGTCAAGGCGTATGAGTATCCAGATCTACTTGGCGACAGTTTGACATGGTCCAGGGCCACAATCTCCAGGGGACGAGTCGTCCGGATAGGTTGCAGGGGGGCCTTCTGACTACCGTAGTCCTTTCTTCTGAGACCACAGGGTCCACAGTTCCGACACCACCTCTCGATGGAGCTGCGCATCCCTACCCAGTAGAACCGGCATCTCAACAGGGTCTCCAGCTTTCTCCAGCCAAAGTGTCCTGCTTGATCGTGGTATGCTTCTAACACCATTGGGACGTCTGCCTTGGGACCACTATTTGCCAGACCATTTCATGGGTTCTGGGGTTGACGTATCTCCTGCACAACTTCTCTCGGTATAGGAACAACCTGCTTTTCTCGTTCCACAGGAGCTTTGCTGACATAGGTGCATCCTTTTCCAAAGAGGAGCCTTCCTGTCTTAACAACTCCTTGATCGGCTGACCACTGGATCACTGTCCTGAGTCTCTTTCCAGCTGTGATGGGGTAAAGGATTTAACGTTGCACCACACTGCTTTCTGTGAACTCGATGCTCATGGACTACCCCATTTCGATGAAACGCAGGTAGCTCAATTTCTTCCAGGTCGTCCGATTCTTCTTCCGTGTCAGAGTCATGCGGCCTTCGGGACAATGCGTCGGCATTAGCATTCTTTCGACCTGCCCGGTACTTGATAGTAAACTGGTAATTGGACAACCGAGCCATCCATCGCTGCTCCATGGCGCCCAGCTTGGCGGTTTCCAGGTGCGTTAACGGGTTATTGTCTGTGTACGCCGTGAACTTATTGGAGGCCAGATAGTGCTTAAATCTTTCAGTAATGGCCCAGACCAGCGCCAGAAACTCCAGCTTGAAGCTGCTATAATTTTCCGGATTCCTTTCAGTTGGCCTGAGTTTTCTGCTGGCATATGCGATGACTTTTTCTTGGCCATTCTGCTTCTGACTGAGAACTGCTCCCAAACCTTCTTTACTGGCGTCGGTGTACAGCAGGAACGGTTGGCTGTAATCAGGATAGGTTAAGATCTCATCACCTGTAAGGATCTCTTTCATCTTTTGGAATGCTTCAGCCTGTTCTTTACCCAAATTAAAGGGAGGGTTTCTGCTCTTCAGGGATTGTCCTACTAGGAGGTCCTGTAAAGGAGCTGCCTTCTTCGTGTAATCTTTCACGAATCTCCTGTAGTAACCCGTTAGTCCCAGGAACTGTCGCACTTCCTTAAGGTTCTTCGGCTCCGGCCACTTCTGGATGGCAGTGACTTTCTCTGGGTCCGGCACTACTCCTTCCGAACTGACGATGTGCCCCAAGTATTGTACCTTCTGCTTGAGTAGATGGCATTTTGAGGGTTTTAATTTCATCCCGTACCTGGACAGGGACTCGAATACTTCTGCCAGGTGCTTCAGATGGTCCTCATATGTCTTGGAATACACGATAACGTCGTCTAGGTATAGCAGCACGGTTTCAAAATTGAGATGTCCCAGACAGTTTTCCATCACTCTCTGAAATGTTCCTGGGGCACTACTGAGCCCAAACGGCATTCTGTCGAACTCACAGAGCCCCATTGGGGTGGTGAAAGCCGTTTTCTCACGATCCTCCTCAGCCACAGCCACTTGCCAGTAACCACTAGTCAGATCGAGGGTAGAAAAGTAGTTAGCCGTTTTCAGAGCAGCTAATGATTCCTCTATACGTGGTAACGGGTATGCATCCTTGTGTGTTATGCGGTTCACCTGCCTGTAATCCACACACATTCTCATACTACCATCTTTCTTTTTAACCAGAACTAGAGGGGCTGCCCAGGGGCTACAACTATCCCTTATCACCCCAGCTTTCTTCATATCATTCAACATTTCTTTAGCCTTCTGATAATGAGCTGGAGGTATGGGCCTATACCGCTCTTTGATGGGAGGATGATTGCCTGTAGGGATGTGATGTTGTACTCCCTTAATTACCCCAAAATCAAGTGGATTTTTGCTAAACACTTGGGCATACTCTTGCACCACCCGTAATACCCCTTGCTTCTGGTGAGCGGGAGTGGTGTCCGTCCCAACATGGAGTTGCTGACACCATTCCGCCACCTGAGTTGCTGGGTCATTGTCCTCCGCTATTTGACAGGAGTCTAAGGACTCAGCCGGGAGAATAGAATTATTATCAACAGCATGAAGTTTAGCAATGGTTGCATAACGGGGTAAATTTACCTCATCATCTCCCCAATTGAGAAGCCGTACCGGTACTCTTCCATTCACCACTTCTACTACTCCTCTAGCAGTCATAAGTGTAGGTCTATGTTCTGAATGGTGGGTTCTACTACAGCTTGGTAATTCTGTCCTCTCAGACCTATGGCTGCCCTGCACCAAATGATCATTTCACTCATTGGGGGTATCACAATAGGATCCGAGTCAGTGACCCGTACATTACCAATTTCGCCGTCGGTAAGCTTCGCTTGCTGCTGACACACCAGGGCCCGGATCTCTCTTTGGATTACTCCTCTCTGCCTTGGTCGGGCAATCTCAGCGAGCTGTTGGAGTAAGAACACAACTTCTCCCAAACAATTACCGATAATGTTAGTACCCAAAATTATATTTAAACCATTCTCCTCATTTACAGTCTTTACTACCAGAAGCCCCTGGTCTTTCAATTCCTCTCTGCCCACTTTTACATCTACACATTTTGTCCCGAGTACTTCTACAGGAAGACCATTAGAAGCATACACAGTAAAGTCAAGGCTCGGAGGTTTAAGACTGTCCATTGACCAGTACTTGGTATATAGAGCATCAGGTATTAGGGTCACCTGGGACCCAGTGTCTAACAATGCTGGAACAGCAATACCATCTAGAATAATAGACAGGTAGGGTCGCCCGCCCACATACCTGCGGTTCCAGTCTAGGGGGCCTGACGGGTATTCTCCTGGGTGTTGGCCCTTGGACCCAGGTTCTGCCCGTTTAAAGGACACTGTGTAGACAGATGACCTTTCCGGTTGCAGCGATAACAGATGATCTCTCGACGAGGAGGGTGTTGATCAGAGGTTGCTCCTGGGGTGGCGTTGTCCTCCTCCGGGGGGGCGACGTCTTCTTTCTTCTCCGGTGCATCCACGGAACGTCCTCTGGGCAGTCAGCTAACAAGATCTTCCCTTCCTCCTCTTTCCGCAGCTGTAGGGCACTCATCACAGCGGCCAGATTTTTAGTCAGCTGGCGCACCTCTGAGCGCAGACAGTCCAATTCACTAGGAGGGTCACCTGCGCTTTGGCTTCAGCCACTAGCGGGGAAAAGGGGGTTACTGCCGGTTCCAGAGTGACTTCAGCCTGATGATGTTGGGTTGCCACCTCGGGTTTGCCCAGGGGCCGCAGCCCTTTTATTGCCATGTCCTTTAGGGCATCAAAGGTAGCATCTGGATGATCTAAGGACCACCAATTTACAGTTCTGCGTTCCTCTTGGGATCTCAATCCCTGTATAAATTGCTCTTTCAACATTTTATTCTCATCGATAGCATTTAAATTGTTAATCTGCTTGAGGGCTCTCAGGGCTCCCTGTAGTCGGCAAGCGTAGTCCCGGATGCTGTCACCTGGCTGTTGTGAGCAGTGATAGAAGGCCATCCGGAGATCCGTTTCTGTGCGGTCTTCAAATATGGCATGTAGCTTAAGGAAGATCGCAGGTACCGACTCCTGATCAACGGTATCCCAAGTCTCCACTTCCCTCTCAGCAGCGCCAGTTAGCTGCCCTATTAGCACAGCAGCTTTTTGTCTCTCAGGCATGGAGTACATTTCTAGGATGCTGCATAACTTCCGCTTGAAGCCTGCTAATGTGCCTGGCTCACCGCTGTATTGGGGAAGCCATTTCGCCCCAGGCATATATGGGAGCGTTAGTGGCATGATCGGGACTACCGGACTGGGTGCTGGACCTGCACCCCCATCTGGCGCTACAATACCAGACGGTGCGGGATTGGGGCCTCCGGCCGGGGCCGCACTGTCAGCCGGTTGTTGTGACATCTTAGCGCCCCCTTGGTTAAACGGAGCCTACCGGTTTCAGACGCTGCTATTTCACAGGCACCGCAGTGAGAACAGGACCTTCGTCGCAGGCGCTCTGATGTCAGAGCGTTCACTTCCTGTTGCAGGACCTGCCGATGAGTCAGAGCCGGGGGCGTGTCCAAGACTCTGCGCGCTCTTTCAGGTACGCCCACCTTCTTCTCCAGCGCCTTAGGGCGCGAATATGGCGACAAAAATGGCGATTTTGGCGCCAAAAGTGCAAACAGTCCTTTTTCACAAAAACAATCCACAGGCACACAGGGCTCGCAATGCTGCAAGTTTCGTATCCTGTTCGTGACGCCAAAGTTTTGTGTCGACCCGCCACCACAATTGTGGGTTACCAGGGCAATGGGGTACTCAGAGCCGAGCCCGTAGAAGTCTATGGGGATTGTCACAGGTAGCGGTGGCTCGGTCTGTGGCCCTGGCGGTCTGGCGTATGTTGGGGATATATTTACAGGGATAGATTTATATACAGTTCGTGACGCCACCTGTAGTCTTCTGGTAATTAGTACCAGCGCTGCTGTAGATCTCTGAGGGGATGGTGAGGCAGCTAGATGTCGGGTCCCCTACAGGTGGGACTCTTCCCTCAGGTCGGTAGTTAGGTAGGGATTGTGCAGGCATGCAATTAAATAACTCAGTCTCACACGGTCAGCGTCTTTCCATACCTTTACTTGCAAGATGATAAGGCAGGTCCCAGGGAGGCTGATGGGGTTGATGGAGGATGAGCTTTGAGGCAACAGCTAAGCAAGTTAGGGCCTCCTTTACTTTCAACACAATGATGAGTACAACCAGCCTGCAGCGTAGTTCCCTCTATAACTCCAGTTACTCCAAAACTGTTCTGCCCAGTCAGATTTGTGGTGAAGCCTTCCAATTGATGAAACTAGGTTCTTGCTTTTGTCTGCGCTTAACTCAAAGTCCCTATTCCACCTGACTCCGGTTACGTACTGACTATTTGGGGCTGTTTGCCGCGACCTAAAGTCCGGTAAATCTCTGGTTTTCTTACCACTATGCTTGTAGCTAATAGTGATCCTTCGGTCCCCAGTGACCGGTAGCAATGTGCAGGACTTTTCCAAGCCAAAAGCACTTTTTCAATAATCTTCCTTCCACTTTGCCCTTCGATTTGCTCGACTCTTAATAGATAGCTCAGTCTTTCTTCCAGTGGGGCACAGCTCTGACTAGGCTAAGGTGAATTAGACCACCTGTACCAGCCTCCACTTTCTGAACTGATGATAGACTCAAAACTGGACACGTCTACTCTGTCCAAGGACAGGAAACTGACTGACTAAAATCACTCCCTTCCACACCCCTGCTGGGTGTGTCAGAAGTGTACATGATGTATGAAGAGCCCTTAACTGTTACCTCTCCACTCATCCTCCTGGTATTGTGTACCAGGGCTACACATTATGATAGAGCGTGGATGGGAGGTAGAGATGACTGTGGGGGTGTGGTGAGGAGGACCAGTATTTGGAGAGATATCACCGGCAGTGAGAAGCAGAGAAAGTGTTAGCAGGTGGAAGCAGAAGAGGGCATGAGGGGCTGTCTGTGTTTGGAGACAGAGGATTGTAAATGGAGGAACAGATCTGATGAGGAGGTGATATGGATGGGGAGGATTGAAGAAGAGATGAACAGTTCCTTACTCGGTGTAGGGATTAGGGGGGTTAGCAGAAAGTGAAGGATTATAGGGGTGATAGTGAAAACAAACAAACATTGTTTACAGTGACTATCCAGTTACCTTCAGTTCCCTTTTGGTTAAATTCTGGAATTAATTCTGAGGATCACACTTGTATGATACACTTATGTGATACACGACAGTCTTGGCAGACTTAGGGTCTGCAATATATTTGCTAGAAAGGAGGAGTGGTTTGTGCTCATCTTGGTATATAATTAACAATGAGCCAGAGGCATATGATCAAGGCAGTATACTTTGGAGTTGTACTTTTGAATGACACAATTGGTTTTAACATATCTTGCACTGGAAACCGAGTAAAAAATTGTGGGTGGATCGTGATTCCACTCACGGCTGTTGCGGGCACATGTCAGCTGTATATATCATCTTTCATGTACCCGGAAAGATGCGGGCTCAGCGCCAGAGCCTGCACCAAACAGGAGGAGTCCGACATTGGCGTACTATTACCCTCGATGTTGGAAAGGGGTTAAATAGATCTTTCGTTTTCCTTTTTCTGTGCTTTTCAACTTGCAGTAGGGAAAAATAATACAATTGGAATGACTCATTTTCACCTGGTCCAGTGATGTCTCTCTGCTACTGTTCCATCTATGTTCACAGGCTGCAGTGGTAATGTCACATTTGGCCATACCTCCCAACTTTTGAAGAATAGAAAGAGGGACAAAGTAGTGTGCCGCGACAGATTTTGGCCACGCTCCTGGCTACTCCCCAATCCATGCCCATTTACCAGGAGGAGATATCAGAGGGGTGGTAGTAGTGTGGGAAATTCAGAAGACGCCTGAAATTACAGGGAGTAGACCAAATCTGGGACTGTCCGCTGTATGCGGGACGGTTAGAACTAGAGAGAAGTGGATCAATTCACTGGTCTTTGGCGCAGCATGCAAGTCAGTGATACCTGGTGACTGGATGGGAGGCCGCAAATCTCTTACCTTCCGCATTCCCGAAGCTGCTTTTGATCACCCAGAGCTGTTGCGACGTCATCTGTGCATCCTGCTCATCTCTAGTTGGAACCTGTGGATTTATTTTTTGTTCCTTTATTCACAGACTTGATAATTAATTACCCTGGTATATTCCAACTAGATACAGACTTAGATTAACACATGAAATGCCGGAGAACACAAAGTCAGAAAAACGTATCTCTAAAAAGGTATACATTTATTATTGTACCACATTATAAAAAATTAACAAAATATTTTTTATTATTATAACAATATAGTATATATGGATTAATTTACAAAATGATCCACCAGATTAGTATGATGTATAAAGGACGCACCGGGCACCTACAAAGGACTCAAAATAATGTGTAACTCTGGTAATATATATTATTTCAGATGCAGAGCCTTTAAATTAGATTTATCCATCACAAAGACCTAGTAATTAGTAGAATGCATTGTGCATCTGCAGCCCATATAGGGATACTAGAAAGACAGGTCTATTTACATGTGAGCACTTGCGAAACGTACGTCAGGGTCCGGGACGCTCCGTGGCTGAAACACCCCTACTTCTACAATGGGTAATTTAACCTGTGAAAACTTTACTATATGACTTCTATTGATTTCTTTGGGCTAACGCTAGCTATAAAGATAGATGTATATATCATTGAGCTTTCGTTCTTTGTAATAGGCATCACATGTAAATAGACCTGTCTTTCTAGTATCCCTATATGGGCTGCAGATGCACAATGCATTCTACTAATTACTAGGTCTTTGTGATGGATAAATCTAATTTAAAGGCTTTGCATCTGAAATAATATATATTACCAGCGTTACACATTATTTTGAGTCCTTTGTAGGTGCCCGGTGTGTCCTTTATACATCATACTAATCTGGTGGATCACTTTGTAAATTAATCCATTTATACTATATTGTTATAATAATAAAAAATATTTTGTTAATTTTTTATAATGTGGTACAATAATAAATTTATACCTTTTTAGAGATACGTTTTTCTGACTTTGTGTTCTCCGGCATTTCATGTCTTTATTCACAGACGTAGCAGCCAGAACTTTCTCATCTTTACGTACAGTGAATGAAATAAATATTTGATCACTTGCTGATTTTGTAAGTTTGTCCACTGACAAAGACATGAACAGTAGTGATGAGCGAGTATACTCATTGCTCGGGTTTTCCCGAGCACGCTCGGGTGATCTCCGAGTATTTTGAAGTGCTCGGAGATTTAGTTTCTGTTGCAGCAGCTGCATGATTTATGGCTGCTGGACAGCTTGAATACATGTGAGGAATGCCTGTTTGTTAAGGAATCCCCACATGTATTCAGGTTGTCAAATAGCTGCAAATCATGCAGCTACGGCAACAGAAACTAAATCTCTGAGCACTTCCAAATACTTGGAGATCACCCGAGCGTGCTTGGGAAAACCCGAGCAACGAGTATACTCGCTCATCACTAATGAACAGTCTATAATTTAAAGGGTAGGTTAATTTTAACATACAGAGATAGAATATCAAAAATAAAATCCAGAAAATCACATTGTATAAATTATATAAATTTATTTGCATTTTGCAGTGAGAAATAAGTATTTGATCCCCTACCAACCTTTAAGAGTTCTGACTCCTACAGTCCAGTTAGATGCTCCTAATCAACTCGTTACCTGCATTAAAGACAGCTGTCTTACATGGTCAAATTTATAAAAGACTCCTGTCCACAGACTCAATTAACCTCTACAACTTGGCAAGGCAAAAGAACTTTATAAAAATGTTAGGGACAAGATCATAAATCGGCACAAAGATGGAATGGGCTACTGTCACGCGGTCTTATGATATGTGTACGATGTCAGTAAACTATTCTTAAAAGAACAACACTCTATACAACATATAGATTAGCAACATCAGCATGTAAATATAGAATAGATTTACCTGACACGATATCCGTTGAACTCAGGGTTAATCTTGAGGACTTGATACACTGTCACAGGAAAGAGGAGGACCGGGGTCTAACCTGACCCTAAACTGGGGTCCTAACTAATCCCTCACCTTGGAGGTACTGATAATGGTTCAGAGGTCCAAGTCTCCAGCCTAACCCTGTCTCCTATCAGTCCCTGAACCCTGTAATCAGTCCTAAGAAGGATACTGATTCCCACCAAAGGGATATGGCTGATCTCTGCTAAATACACAGATTAGACATATAAGACAGACTGGAGAAAACACAGACTTGCATACACACTCAAACACAGAAGGAACATAAATGATCTGGGATATTAAACTCTAAGCAAGGTGAGCTTAAAACAACTAAGGAGCTCTTTAACTTAAGTCTATACAGATACAATCCTATCTGTGGTCTGCATGAAGAATTTCACTGGCAACTCCCAACACAGACAACCAGAGATTTAAAGGAAACCAATCAACAAATAATTAATTGCAGCCGGGAGAAACTGCACCCAGTCCCAGAACTGAGCACAGACAGAATTAACTCCCTAACTGCCAAACACAAAGAAACAGCAACTCAGCTGTGAGAAGTCAGAATGTGCAACCGCGACGATCTTCGTGGCGATGCACACATGACAGTACCCCCCCTTCTACGAGGGGCCTCCGGACCCTCAGGGCCAGGTTTGCCCGGGTGAGTTCTGTGGAAGGTCCGCACCAAACGATCTGCGTTAATGTCAGACGCAGGAACCCACGTCCTCTCCTCTGGACCATACCCCTTCCAATGCACCAAGTACTGAAGGGACCGGCGATTCAGACGTGAGTCAATGATCTTTGACACTTGAAACTCCAAGTTACCATTGACCACCACTGGAGGAGGAGGTAGAGGTGATGGTATGACTGGTGCCACGTACCTCTTAAGTAATGACTTGTGGAACACATTATGAATTTTAAACGTAGGAGGGAGGTCCAGACGAAATGCCACAGGATTAATTATGGAACTGATCCTGTACGGCCCGATGAATCTGGGGCCCAGCTTCCAGGAGGGAACTTTAAGTTTTATATTCCTGGTAGACAACCATACCAGATCGTTCACATTAAGATCTGGACCAGAAACTCTCCTCCTATCAGCCATACGTTTATAACGGTTCCCCATAGCACTCAGATTATTCAATACACCTCTCCACACTGAAGCAAGTGACGACGAGAAACGCTCCTCCTCAGGAACCCCAGAAGGGCCCCCCCCATTGAATGTACAAAACTGGGGGTGAAAACCATATGCCCCAAAAAACGGGGACTTACCAGTGGACTCGCTCCGCCTGTTGTTAAGAGCAAACTCTGCCAGAGGCAAGAAAGAAGACCAGTCCTCCTGGTTCTCTGAGACAAAACACCGAAGATAAGTCTCTAGGCTTTGATTCAGACGCTCTGTCTGACCATTGGTCTGCGGATGAAAAGCCGAGGAAAATGACAATTGCATCCCCCGACGTAAACAAAATGCCCTCCAAAACTTGGACACAAACTGAGACCCCCTATCTGACACCACATCAGAAGGCAACCCATGAAGTCTCACAATCTCCCCAATGAACACCTGCGCCAGAGTTTTAGCATTAGGGAGGGCAGGAAGAGCAATGAAATGTGCCATCTTACTGAACCTGTCAACAACCACCAGTATGACAGTCTTCCCTGACGACTGAGGAAGGTCCGTGATGAAGTCCATAGACAAATGAGTCCATGGACGCTCCGGAAGTTTCAAGGGTAAGAGGGTCCCAGACGGACGGGTATGAGGGGTCTTAGAGCGAGCACAAACCCCACAGGACGCGACAAAAGTTAAAACATCTTTATTAACGTTAGGCCACCAAAACCGGCGAGAAAGGAGATCTAAAGTAGCCTTACTCCCTGGATGTCCTGCTAAAGCAGAATTATGATGTGCCTCAATAACCTTTTGTCTCAACTGATTTGGGACAAACAGTCTCCCTGGAGGTCCTGCAGGGGCGTCCCCCTGAGCCTCTAACACCTCCTCCTCAAGCTCAGAACATACAGCCGACACTACCACCCCCTCCTGAAGGATAGGAATCGGGTCATCCATTCTCCCGGCCCCTGGGAAACTGCGAGACAAGGCATCCGCCTTAACATTCTTAGATCCAGGGCGATAAGTGACAACAAAATTAAACCTGGTAAAAAACAACGACCATCGAGCTTGTCTGGAATTCAGACGCTTAGCAGATTCCAAATACAGCAGGTTCTTGTGATCAGTAATGACGGTGACCGGGTGGACTGCCCCCTCCAAAAAGTGACGCCATTCTTCAAAAGCCAACTTAATGGCCAAAAGTTCCCTATTGCCGATATCATAATTCCTTTCAGCGGACGACAATTTTTTAGAAAAGAAAGCGCACGGATGCCATTTACCAGGGGACGGACCCTGGGACAATATTGCACCCACCCCTACGTCAGACGCGTCCACCTCCACAACGAACGGCTGTGATGCATCTGGTTGGATGAGAACGGGTGCCGAAGCAAAACATTTTTTCAAAGAGGAAAAAGCTTGGCAAGCTTTGTCCGACCATTTAGAAAAATCCGTCCCTTTTCTTGTCATGTCAGTGAGAGGTTTGACAACAGATGAGAAATTACAAATAAATTTCCGGTAGTAGTTAGCAAACCCCAGAAAACGCTGCAGAGCCTTAAGATCCTCTGGCTGATCCCATTCAAGCACTGCTCTCACCTTTTCAGGGTCCATACGGAAACCGGAGGCTGACACCAAGAACCCCAAAAACTGAAGTTCCTGTACGGCGAATACACACTTTTCCAGTTTGGCGTATAGTTTATTGTCTCGCAAGATCTGCAACACCTGTCTCACATGCTCCTGGTGAGACACAAGATCTGGTGAGTAAATTAAAATGTCATCCAAATATACGACCACAAACAGCCCCACCAGATGACGAAAAATGTCATTAACAAAATGTTGGAATACTGCTGGTGCAGTAGTCAGACCAAAAGGCATGACAAGGTTCTCATAATGTCCCTCCGGCGTGTTAAACGCCGTTTTCCACTCATCCCCCTCTTTTATCCTAATCAGATTATACGCCCCCCTGAGATCCAATTTAGAGAACCATTTGGCGCCAACAATTTGATTGAAGAGATCAGGAATCAGAGGGAGTGGATACGGATCTCGAACAGTAATCCGATTAAGTTCGCGGAAATCCAAGCAAGGGCGTAGGCCTCCATCTTTTTTCTTCACAAAGAAGAACCCCGCGGCCACTGGGGAAGATGAAGGTCTAATATGCCCTTTGGCCAGACTTTCCGAAATATAATCTTTCATAGCCTGCCTCTCAGGACCAGAAAGGTTATATAACCTAGCTTTAGGTAACTTAGCATCAGGAAGTAAATTAATAGAGCAGTCATACACGCGATGAGGAGGCAACTCCTGACACCCCTCCTCAGAGAACACATCCCCAAAGTCCTCCAAAAAAGGAGGCAAAGTACTAGGCACGACCGCACTGATGACTGTGTTCATGCAGTTACTTTTGCAAAACTCCCCCCATTGGCTTATATCTCTGGACTGCCAATTAATCACAGGGTTATGTTTAACCAACCAAGGAAGTCCCAACACAATAGGAGTAGGTAGACCCTCCAACACATAACAAGATAATAGTTCCCTATGTATTGCCCCTACCCGAAGGTCAATGTTATGAACCTCATGAACAAAGCTACCTTGGCCGAGAGGCCTGGCGTCAATGGAGAATATAGGGATCGGTTTGACCAATACACTCAGATGCATACCTTGAGCCTGAGCAAACTGAGCGTCAACCAGATTAGCCCCGGACCCACTATCAAGAAGAACAGAAAATCTCTCCACTCTCGTACCAACCACCACCTCCACTGGTACAAGGAACTGAGAAGAACTAGCGGACGAAATACATACTCCCAGGTTGTCGTCCACCACACAACCTGGGATTAACAGTTTTCCGGCGACTTTTTGCTCAACAAGGCACGGGATGGACATCCCCCAACAAAATGTCCCTCTTTCCCGCAGAAGAAACACCTTCTAGTCCTGCGGCGTACCGCCAATCCCCTCCTACGAAATGATGTCCCTCCCAACTGCATAGGCTCCTCCGAACAGACAAGGGGAACCTCAACATAAGGGACTTTAGTAGTAAGTGGAGTAACAACAGGGGGCGGAGTTACCTCGCACCTCTCCCGTAGCCGTCTATCAGTACGGATAGCTAGGGCCATAGCAGCCTCCAGTGATGGAGGAGAATCATACTGAGCCAAAACGTCCTTTAATTTGTCAGAAAGCCCATGACAAAACTGGCTCCTAAGAGCTGGGTCATTCCACTGAGTATCTGTGGCCCATCTACGGAACTCAGAAGCAAATTCCTCCGCCGGACGATCTCCCTGCTGTATCTTACGTAATTTTGTCTCAGCAAGAGAGACCCGATCTGGGTCATCATATACCAAACCCAGGGCAGTAAAAAATCGATCTACTGACTGCAGAGCCGGGGATCCCGGAGGAAGGGAGAAGGCCCAGGATTGAGGGTCCCCTTGTAGGAGCGAGATAACAATTCCCACTCTCTGCTCTTCACTCCCTGATGATCGAGGCCGAAGCCGAAAATACAATTTACATGCTTCCCTGAAGGTAAAAAATTTGTCTCGCCCACCAGTGAACCTGTCCGGGAGAGCTACTTTAGGTTCAAATCTGGTTTGCTCCGAGGGAGACAAAACTTTGGACTTAATGTCCGTCAGCTCCATGGATAATCCCTGCAACTGCAGAGCCAGCTGGGCTACTGGATCCATGGCAACTGGAAATAATTTTATGGGCCAGTGAAAATGTCACGCGGTCTTATGATATGTGTACGATGTCAGTAAACTATTCTTAAAAGAACAACACTCTATACAACATATAGATTAGCAACATCAGCATGTAAATATAGAATAGATTTACCTGACACGATATCCGTTGAACTCAGGGTTAATCTTGAGGACTTGATACACTGTCACAGGAAAGAGGAGGACCGGGGGTCTAACCTGACCCTAAACTGGGGTCCTAACTAATCCCTCACCTTGGAGGTACTGATAATGGTTCAGAGGTCCAAGTCTCCAGCCTAACCCTGTCTCCTATCAGTCCCTGAACCCTGTAATCAGTCCTAAGAAGGATACTGATTCCCACCAAAGGGATATGGGCTGATCTCTGCTAAATACACAGATTAGACATATAAGACAGACTGGAGAAAACACAGACTTGCATACACACTCAAACACAGAAGGAACATAAATGATCTGGGATATTAAACTCTAAGCAAGGTGAGCTTAAAACAACTAAGGAGCTCTTTAACTTAAGTCTATACAGATACAATCCTATCTGTGGTCTGCATGAAGAATTTCACTGGCAACTCCCAACACAGACAACCAGAGATTTAAAGGAAACCAATCAACAAATAATTAATTGCAGCCGGGAGAAACTGCACCCAGTCCCAGAACTGAGCACAGACAGAATTAACTCCCTAACTGCCAAACACAAAGAAACAGCAACTCAGCTGTGAGAAGTCAGAATGTGCAACCGCGACGATCTTCGTGGCGATGCACACATGACAGCTACAAAACCATAAGTAAGATGATGGGTGAGAAGGTGACAACTGTTGGTGCAATAGTAAGAAAATGGAAGAAATACAAAATGACTGTCAATCGACATCGATCTGGGGAGCCATGCAAAATATCACCTTGTGGGGTATCCTTGATCATGAGGAAGGTGAGAGATCTGTTATGATTTGGTAACCGAGGAGGATAATAGAAAAATAGGGTAGGTAACCGAACACCCAGAGAGTTTGGTAACTTAGCGGATTGCAGACCCCTAAACTGACAACACAACTAGAATTAGCCGTGGGACGTACCTATGATGCCCTAGACGCCTCGACACAGCCAAAGAGTTAACTAAGCCTAAAGAGAGAAAGGGGAAAGCTAACTGCCCTGGAGTAGAGCCCCAAAGGAATAGTTAGCCCACAAACGTATATTGACGGTGAGACAGATGAAGTACAAAACACAGGCAGAAAATAGAATAAGCAAATGCTGGGGCCCAAACTGTCTGGATAGAACAGGAAAGGAAAGGATACTGTCTGCAAACCGGCAAAAACCCTAAGAAAAATTCCAACACATCTGATATGCAAAAATACTGAGGCCACACGACCTCTCCCCCACTAAATCAGAACTCTGGTGTGAACTGGATGCAAAACACCAGATACTGAAATACCAGGAGACTAGAAATACAGAAAGACTGACAGCTGTGGCAAAGGAAAACAGAGTCCAGCACAGCTTCCCACAGGGAACCTGGCTGAACTCACACCAGCGAGGCAGGGAACACATGCCACAGATTTAAACAGACAGATAAGTTATCTGAAAGATGCAGGACAAAGCAGGAAGCAAGCTGACTTCCAAAAGGCTCAGGAAGAAGACCAAATCACCGGCAACAACCAAGGGAAGGCTGCTCACTTAAATCTCCCCAGTCTGTAACACCTGATCTCCAATCATCACCTTCAGGTGAATGACTTCTGTCTGCAAGACGAGCTCCATTACCAGCAGCAACCACCAGAGGAAGCCTAAACTCAGAAGCCAGATCAAAGGTGTTCACAACAAAGATCATCCTAAAACTACATTTTGTTAATGATCTCAAGGCAGTTGGGACACAGTTGTGGAGCCCAGCTGTGACTGGATCCATATCTTCCAGAAGGATGCACTAAAGGAAGATCCCAGTAGAGGTCATGACACACACACACATTTCAGCTTACCTAAAAGACTATTAGAGGGAGCTGTGATAGGCATATAAAAACTAGTTTAGTTTCAGTTTGCCTCAGAACAGATTAAACCTCAGATCTCCTCAGGACACTAGAGGAGAGGAGTTTAGCTCAGTTCTGCTCAGTAGCCAGTCTGCAGAAGTTGACGTGCAGAGTAAAGTGCAGATTCCCACTCTGTGTAGAACTGTTCAATCGGTTCAACTTGAGCTTAAGTGGAGGCTAGTACGAGTGAAAGGGAAATCACTCTAGCCTAGTCAGAGCAGATTCTGAAGCGTAACTCACAAGGAAGCGTGCCGACGCTTAGAGAGCGGCGAAGAGGCCAGTTACCAATTGCCGGCATTGTGTGATCTTAGTAGGACCCAGGTAGGCCGAAGGCTAGTGGAATTGGAGGGGCCAGTGAGCATTAATAGCTCCCCTCAGCAAGAAATACCGGACACCGGGTCCCGAGCCTATAAGGATCTCCACGACCTATTAGGAGAAACCGGAGTTCCTGGAGGACTACAAGTCCCAGGAGTACCACAGAGTTGATACGTAGCAGGATCAGGAGAACGGAGTCGGCCTGGAGGGCAGCACGGTGGCTCAGTGGTTAGCACTGCTGCCTTGCAGCACTGGAGTCCTGGGTTCGAATCCCACCTAGGACAACATCTGCAAGGAGTTTGTATGTTCTCCCTGTGTTTGCGTGGGTTTCCTCTGGGTTCTCCGGTTTCCTCCCACATTCCAAAAACATACAGATAGGGAATCTAGATTGTGAGCCCCATCGGGGACAGCAACGATAATGTGTGCAAACTGTAAAGCGCTGCGGAATATGTTAGCGCTATATAAAAATAAAGATTATTATTATTATTATTATTATCAGCCATAAAAGACCTGTTCTTCCAGAGAGAAGGTCCAACCACCAAGTCAGCCAGGTACAGGACGGAGACTAAGTTAGACCTAGCTACAAGCAGGCCAGGACTTCATTATATGACGACAGAGGATAGGTGGCCATACACCTACCAGTGGAGGAATCTGGATGTGCATCCTTCGCCCTGCCGTGCTCCGGGGAGTACCTGCCATTCCTACAGTAAAGGTACCAAACTGACTTTTGTGTGTGTTCTCCCTTATTGTCTCTGAGGGAGGGATTCCTATCTGTCCTGCATCCTCATATTTCTATCTGCCCTGGAAGGACACTGTCTTACTTGTAGAAGACCTACCATCTAGCTGCCCAACACCATCCCTTCCAGAGTATGTGCATAGCAGCGCTGGTTCTCCCTGACCAGATACTACAAGTGGCGTCACGATAAACTATATGAATATTCCATCATCCCCTGTAAATATCCCACATTACGGTGAGTGCCCAGGGCACGGACCGAGCTGTGCTACCCGTGACATCCCCAAAGACATCAACGGGCTCAGTGCCGAGTACCCCAAAGCCCTGGTACGTGCGCATCATCTAAAATTTGGCGTCACGAACAGGATTTCGTGCTCGCAGCAACGGAGTAATTTGTGCCCATTGCCACCCGGTACTGTGTGCCTTGAAAAAAGACTGTTGTGTATAGTGGTGAAGATTTCCCGCCATTTGCCGCCATTTATAGCGTCCCGGCGCGAAAACTAGTGGGCGTACCTGCAAAAGCGCGCTGAGTCCTGAACACGCCCCAACGCTGACGCGGCGGCAGGTCCTGTGGAGAGCTCCAGTGAACGCTCTGACGTCAGAGCGCCAGCAACACAGGTCCTTTCTCCACCGCTGTGCCTGCAGAGCTGCAGCCTTCAGAGAAGGTAGGCCACGATTAACTAGGGGGGAGCAGATATGTCGCAGCAGCAAGCCGACAGCGTGGCCCTGGCCGACGGCCCCAATGACTTACCACTTGGCGCTGCAGCGCAGGATAGAAATCCAGGCCCCTCACCTGGTCCTGTAGCCCCAATAGTACCGCTAACGCTGCCATACATGCCTGGAGCAAAGTGGCTCCCTCAGTACAGCGGCAAGCCAGATACCCTGTCAGGGTTCAAGCGGAAAATATGCAGCATAATGGACATGTACCCTATGACAGAAAAGCAAAGAGCTGCAGTAGTAGTAGGGCAATTAACTGGTGCTGCCGAGAGAGAGGTAGAGACTTGGACAGCTGCCGACCAGGAGTCAGTGCCTGCGATTTTCTTAAAGCTACAGACTATCTTTGAGGACCGCACTGAAACAGATCTCCGGATGAGTTTTTACCAATGCTCCCAGAAACCAGATGACAGCATTAGGGACTATGCCTGCCGACTACAAGGGGCCCTGTGAGCACTCAGACAAGTTAACCCTATAAGTGTCACCAATGAAAATAAAATGTTAAAGGAACAATTTGTACGGGGACTGCGGTCCCAAGCTGAAAGCAGGACTGTGCACTGGTGGTCCTTGGATCATCTGATGCTACCTTTGATGCCCTTAAGGATATGGCTATAAAAGGACTGCGACCTCTGGAGACACCCAAGATGGCAACCCAGTGTCACCCGAGTGAAACCACCCTAAAGCCAACAGTATCCACCTTTTCCCCGCTGGTTGCGGAAGCCAAAACGCAGGAAGCGCCCCTACTGAGCTGGACTGTCTGCGCTCAGAAGTGCGCCAGCTGACCAAAAACCTGGCCACTGTAATGAGTGCCTTGCAACTGTCGACGGAAGAAGAAGGAAAGATTCTGCTGGCTGACTGCCCGGAGGATGTCCCTTGGATGCGCCGGAGGAAAGGGAGGACGTCGCCCCACCGGAGGAGGACAACGCCACCCCCAGGAAGGACCCGCGACCAGCATCATCCTCGCCGAGAGATCATCTGCTACCGCTGCCACAGGGAAGGTCACCCAGCACGTCTGTGTCCTTTAAACGAGCAAATCCTGGGTCCGAGGGCCAACCCCCAGGAATAGACTCCTCAGGCCCCTCAGACTGGAACCGCAGGTTTGTGGGAGGAAGACCATACCTGTCCATCATACTGGACGGGATCGAAATCCCTGCCCTGCTGGACACTGGATCCCAGGTAACCATTATACCTGATGTTCTCTACAATAAGTACTGGTCCAGTGACAGTCTCCAACCCCAAACCCTGACTTTACTGTATACGCCTCAAATGGTCTCCCTCTTGAATTACGGGGGGCTAAGGATGTAGACGTAAAGGTGGGGAGAGTGGAGCTAAAGAATCAGGGACTTCTTGTAGTAAAGACTGTTAATGAAGAAAATGGGTTGAATGTGGTCTTAGACACTAACATTATTAGTAACTGTTTGGAGGAGGTTGTGTTTTTACTCCAACAGCTTGCCGAAATCGCCAGACCAAGGCAGAAAGGAGAGATCCGGAGGGAGATCCGAACCCTGATGTGCCAGCAACAAGTGAAAATGACTGGTGGTGAGATTGGTAATGTACGGGTAACAGACCCGAATCCCATTGTGATACCCCCGATGAGTGAAATGCTTATTTGGTGTAGAGCAGCAATAGGTCTGAGAGGACAAGACTACCAAGCAGTAGTAGAGCCACATTGTTCAGAACACAGACCTACACTCTTGACTGCCAGAGGGGTAGTGGAGGTACATAACGGGAGGGTGCCAGTGCGTCTTCTCAATTGGGGAGAAGATGAAGTCAAATTACAGCGTTATGCCACTGTTGCTAAGTTACATGCGGTGGATAATAACTCCATTCACCCAACGGAGCCCTTAACCTCCCCACAACCAGTGGAGGATAACGGTCCGACCACCCAGGTGGAGGATTGGTGTCAGCAGCTCCATGTCGGGACAGACACCACTCCAGACCACCAGAAACAAGGGGTATACCGAGTAGTTCAGGAGTATGCACAGGTGTTCAGCAAACACCCACTCGACTTTGGGACAATTAAAAGGGTTCAACATCACATCCCCACAGGCAATCATCCTCCCATCAAAGAACGGTACAGGCCTATACCACCAGCTCACTACCAGAAAGCCAAGGAGATGTTGCGTGATATGAAGGAAGCAGGGGTGATAAGGGATAGTTGCAGTCCCTGGGCAGCACCTCTAGTCTTAGTCAGGAAAAAGGATGGAAGCATGCGAATGTGTGTAGATTACCGACAAATAAATCGCATTACACATAAGGATGCATACCCATTCCCACGCATTGAGGAATCTTTAGCTGCACTAAAAACTGCTAACTACTTCTCACCCTTGACCTCACTAGTGGGTACTGGCAAGTAGCTGTGGCTGAGGAGGATCGGGAGAAGACGGCTTTCACTACACCGATGGGACTCTGTGAGTTTGACAGAATGCCGTTTGGACTCAGCAGTGCCCCTGGCACGTTCCAGAGGGTGATGGAGAGCTGCCTGGGACATCTCAACTTCGAAACTGTGTTGCTGTACCTGGATGACGTCATAGTGTACTCCAAAACGTATGAAGACCATTTGAAGCACCTGGCGGAGGTATTTGAATCACTGTCCAAGTATGGGATGAAACTGAAGCCTTCTAAGTGCCATCTGCTCAAACAAAAAGTACAGTATCTGGGACATATTGTGTAATGTATGTGGTACAGTTCATATAGCGTCTTGTGCTTGGGTGCGATGAAAATACTTGAGACACAGGTTGATAAAGAAAGTCTTGTATTGCTTCATACAAATTGGCAAAAATAAACACACAGGTTGCAAACACAGAAGCAGGAGACACAGCAGGCCAGAGTTATCTAAGTTCATCAATAACTCTCCACAACAGATTCAGATCTTCTTCTATGTTACCGCAAGTCCATGCAACGTGGGGCTTTCAAGAGCAGAGTTCAGAGTCCACAAGTGCTTCAGAGTTTCTCAGTAGAAATGGCTGGAGTACAAGGTCCAAGGCTTCAGGAGTCAGAACACAGGTTCACTGCAGGCTAGGTTCTGAAGCACTGATTGCTCAGGTGTGGCTGTTTAAGAAGCAAACGGAGAGAATCAGGGCGGGAACATGCAAGCTGGAAAACTCCATTTTAACTGAGGGCAAGATAGCTGCAGCAAAACAGAAAGCAAAATGGCCGACGAACAAACTGAGTTTCAGAAACAGATACACAGAACCTTACATTACTCCCCCTTAGGGGCAACCTCCGGATGACCTCAGACCAGGCTTGTGTGGGTACCTCTGATGAAACTGACGGAGCAAGCGAGGAGCATTAACGTTATTGACTGGCTCCATGAGTTGTCCTCCACTGGGTAGCCCTGCCATTTAATCAGATATTGTAACTGATTTCTATACAACCTGGAATCTAAAATCCTTTCCACCACAAATTCTTCCTGACCATCGACTAGCACTGGGTCAGGGCAAGGAGAAGAACGTCCAGGAAACGTATTGGGTGTCGCAGCCTTTAGTAGGGATACATGAAAGACAGGGTGGATTCTCATAGTTCTGGGCAATTGAAGACGACAAGCAACGGCACTTATAATCTTACTGATTTTATAGGGTCCAATGTACTTATGTCCCAACTTAGACGATGGAATCCTTAACTTAAGATTTCTGGTTGACAGCCAGACCAGGTCTCCTACCTTAAAAGCTGGTGCAGGTTTACGAAATTTATCTGCTGCCTTCTTGTACCTTTCCTGAGCCGATTCCAGATTCTCCTTTAGAAGATCCATATTCTTCTGTAAAGTCGTGACTCTTTCAGCCACTGCTGGCAAAGGCGTCTCTATGGGAAATCGTGGTAGAATGTTAGGATGATAACCTAAATTAGAGTAAAAAGGAGACTGTTTAGTGGAGGCACTCTGAGAGTTGTTGTAAGAGAACTCAGCCAATGGAAGTAGATCCACCCAATCATCCTGTAGGTGGCAGATAAAGCAGCGGAGATACTGCTCCAGGGTTTGATTGGTTCGTTCGGTTTGTCCATTAGTCTGGGATGAAAAGCAGAAGAAAGGTTTACTTTAATGTCCAATGCTGCACAGAAATTTTGCCAAAACCTAGAAGTGAATTGCACCCCTCGATCCGAAATAACCTCATCCGGTACTCCATGTAAACGAAACACATCTTTAATCATCAAATCTGATGTCTGTTTTGCAGTGGGTAAGCCGACACAAGGGATAAAATGAGCTGCCTTTGTTAAACGATCAACCACCACTAGAATAGTGTTCTTCCCTTGAGAGGTTGGTAATTCCACAATGAAGTCCATAGAAATGGATCCCCACGGGCGGGACGGGGTGGGAAGAGGCTGTAACAGA
Source organism: Oophaga sylvatica (assembly GCA_033576555.1). NCBI lineage: Eukaryota > Metazoa > Chordata > Amphibia > Anura > Dendrobatidae > Oophaga > Oophaga sylvatica. The sequence goes on along the minus strand of JARQOD010000005.1, from coordinate 266,120,306 downwards.
CCAGTTGGTGAAGAGCGAGGTGTTTTGCATCTTGCACAAACCTCACACGAAGTGACATAGTCCAAAACATCCTTCCTACAAGTGGGCCACCAAAAGAAACGAGAAAGAAATTCCTGTGTCTTTAGAATTCCTCTATGCCCGGCTATTTTGGAATCGTGAATGAGTTGCAATACTCTCAATCTGACTGTTTCAGGTATATACAGACGTTGTCCCAGAATCCACACACCATTCTTAAAGACAAGACTTACGTCCCTTGGGGGTTGAGCCAAAAAAGAATCCGCATGGTATGCTTCCTTGATGTCTTTAATTAGGTCTTGATGATGAATCACTCCTAGGAATCTAGAGTCAGGAAGAATAGTCTTAGGAGGAGTAATTGGACGTGTCTCTGCTGAGTAAATCCTAGAGAGTGCATCAGCCTTTCCATTGCGCGATCCTGGTCTATAAGAAATAATAAATTAAATTGGTTTAAGAAAAGATTCCAGCGAGCCTGGCGAGGAGTCAGGCACTTAGCCGACCTGATAAACTCAAGATTACGATGATCTGTCAGAACGACTATTTGCTGTGCAGCTCCTTGAAGAAGGTGTCTCCATTCTTTGAAGGCGGCAATAATGGCCAACAACTCTCTATTGCCCACATCGTAGTTCTTCTCAGCCGAAGACAACTGCTGGGAAAAGAAGGCACAGGGATGCAAGACATTCTTCTCACCTGTTCTCTGAGAGAGTATAGCTCCCACGGCACAGTCTGAAGCATCCACCTCTATTATGAAGGCAAGCTCTGGGTTGGGATGTACTAGGATAGGTGCAGTGGTAAATTTATCTTTTAGACGGGAAAATGCTTCCTGGGCTTGGGGAGTCCAGGAGAACTTAGACTCTTTCCGGGTAAGTTGGGTGATAGGTGACACTACCTCAGAGAAATTTCTAATGAAACGTCTATAGAAGTTTGCAAACCCGATGAAGCGCTGTACCTCCTTCACATTTCTAGGACTTGGCCAATCATTGATGGCTTGGGTTTTACTTCCATCCATACTAATTCCTTGTGTAGACAGTACATACCCCAGAAATTGAATTTCGGTCTTATGGAATTCACACTTTTCAAGCTTGATGTAAAGATGATTTTGTCTTAGACGTTCCAAGACCATTCTCACATGTCCATGATGTTCCTCTGTGGAGTTAGAAAAAATTAAAATATCATCCAAATAAATTACCACGAATGTATCTAGGAGATCCCTGAAGATGTCATTTACCAAGTGTTGGAAAGTGGCTGGGGCGGTACTCAGACCAAAAGGCATAACCAGATATTCAAAGTGTCCATAGCGTGACCTGAATGCAGTCTTCCATTCATCCCAGGTCTAATACGGACTAAGTTATAGGCCCCACGAAGATCTAGTTTAGAAAAAATTTTAGCATGTCGCACTCTCTCCAATAACTCAGGGATTAAAGGCAATGGATAACGGTTTCTAATAGTAACCTTATTAAGTTCCCTATAGTCTACGCATGGTCTCAGGGATCCATCTTTCTTCTTTACAAAGAATATGGGTGCCCCTGCAGGAGATGAAGAGGGGCGTATGAAGCCCTTGGCTAGATTTTCGTCTATGTACTCTTTTAAAGCCTTCAGCTCGGGCCCCGCCAGGGGGTAGATCTTACCAAAAGGTATCTCTGCTCCAGGCAATAATTCAATTGGACAATCATATGGACGGTGAGGAGGAAGCTGGTCAGCGTTCTTCTTGTCACATAAATCCACATAGTCCTGGTATACAGCTGGTAATTCAGGGACTGACATGGTTCCTTTAGGAACAGAGCAAGCTGAAATTTTTTGACTCATCTGTTTCTCTGGAAAGTGTAATTCCTTGGTCTCCCAGTTAATGGTAGGATTCTGAGCCTGCAGCCATGGTAGCCCTAGAATAATGGGAAAGTGAGGAGAAGAGATAAGCATAAAGGACAGTTTCTCTTGATGATCTTTACCCATAAGAACCTTTAAAGGCTCTGTTTCCTGATCCACTGGTCCAGAGGTCAGCAGGGAGCCATCCACAGTCTCCATCTGCACTGGAGCAGCCCTCTTCACTGAACGTATTCCCCGCTTCAGAGCAAAGGAGACATCCATAAAATTTCCACTTGCACCTGAGTCGATCATGGCAGAGCTAGACACCCAGGCTGAGTCAACCCAGAGTTTGATGGAAAGAAAACAGTGAGAATTGTTTTTCTTACAACTCAGCTGGGACACCGCTGAGGAAACTTGAAAGATGGCAGCATTTACACAGTCTACGTCCTCAGAGGTAACGGAGTTTAAGTCCGAGAAATCAAGATCTGTTGCTGCAGCTCTCTCTGGAGCCTGAGGCTCGGACCTGACAGATCCCCTCTCGCAACACTCACAATGAATGAGTGCTGCAGTAGTCTTGCGAGAACGGCTGGGACAGTTAATAATAAAGTGCCCTGACTTACCACAATAAAAACATAGATTCTCCTTAAAACGATGTTCCTTGCGTGCATCACTAACCCGTCGTTGTAAAGAGTCTACCTGCATGGGTTCAGGTTCAGGTTCCCGTGTAATCCTATTCAAAGGTTCCTTAGCTGGAGAGGAAGGTAGGAAAAGGTTAGTACGATTGCTTTCGAACCATCTCTCTTGCCTGCGTTCAGTTAAACGAGTATCAATACGGATGCAGTAGTTAATAAAGTCACCTAACGCAGTGGGAGGGTCGGCACGAGCAAGTTCATCCTTAATTAGTGGGGATAACCCCTTTCGAAAAATAGATTTTTTGGCGGAATTGTCCCAGGTGGTATCAAGGGCCCATCTCCTGAAATCCAAGGCATATTCAGCTACTGAGTGCTTACCTTGGCGCAAAGCTAACATGGCTGCTTCAGCTGTTGCACCTCGATTGGGGTCATCAAACACCTGCCCCATGGCTGAAATAAAATCATCAAGGTGATTCAAACAATCATCCTCAGTCTCAATCAGAGGGTTTGCCCATATCAAAGCCTTGTTGGTAAGCAACATAATTATAGTAAGCACCTTAGATCGTTCAGTAGGAAATTGTGAAGCATGTGCAGAAAAAAAAAGATTACATTGATTAACAAATCCCCTGAATTTTTCACGTTCACCACCAAAACGAAAAGGGGCAACTTGGGAATCCCAGAACTCGGGGCCACGGCAGGAGCCTGGACTTGCCCCTCCAGAACCTCAATCCTGGCTCGCAAATCCTGAGTAGTCTGTCCAACCACTTGCAAATTGTGATTATTTAGGTCCTGAAGATTTGTAAAACGGGTCTTTATATTCTGCAAATCTGCAAGGATATTATCAGTCACTCCACAAAGTTCCTTTATGCGGGCCTCCATTTTCCAGATCTTTTAAGACAGGATACTGGAAGAAGAGGAGAGAGAAAAAAAAACAATAGTGTTCACCTGTGGCAACACTGAAGAAAGAAAAAACTTTAAGGGAACTGCTCACCTGGAATGGTTGTGAGAAGTCACAACCACTATCATCACAGAAAGCTTTCAACCAGACATCTGATATCCAGAGTTTCAGCAGACAAAAAGAGAAGAGAAAAAAAAAAAACAATAGTGTTTACCTGTGATAACACTGCAGAAAAAAAAACTTAAGGGAATTGCTCACCTGGAATGGTTGTGAGAAGTCACAACCACTGTCATCACAGAAAGTACAACCGGACATCCAATATCCACAGTACAGCAGACAAGCCTTTCCAGACCCAGCAGACACTAACGTTTGGCTTCAGAATCTTGTAATGTATGTGGTACAGTTCATATAGCGTCTTGTGCTTGGGTGTGATGAAAATACTTGAGACACAGGTTGATAAAGAAAGTCTTGTATTGCTTCATACAAATTGGCAAAAATAAACACACAGGTTGCAAACACAGAAGCAGGAGACACAGCAGGCCAGAGTTATCTAAGTTCATCAATAACTCTCCACAACAGATTCAGATCTTCTTCTATGTTACCGCAAGTCCATGCAACGTGGGGCTTTCAAGAGCAGAGTTCAGAGTCCACAAGTGCTTCAGAGTTTCTCAGTAGAAATGGCTGGAGTACAAGGTCCAAGGCTTCAGGAGTCAGAACACAGGTTCACTGCAGGCTAGGTTCTGAAGCACTGATTGCTCAGGTGTGGCTGTTTAAGAAGCAAACGGAGAGAATCAGGGCGGGAACATGCAAGCTGGAAAACTCCATTTTAACTGAGGGCAAGATAGCTGCAGCAAAACAGAAAGCAAAATGGCCGACGAACAAACTGAGTTTCAGAAACAGATACACAGAACCTTACATATTGTCAGCTCAGAAGGAGTAGCGCCAGACCCTGAAAAGATCACCGCCATCCAGAAATGGCCGGAGCCGAAAAATCTTAAGGAGGTGCGACAGTTTCTGGGATTGACAGGGTACTACCGGAGGTTTGTGAAGGACTACACCAAGAAAGCAGCGCCTCTGCAAGACCTCCTGGTGGGACAGTCCCTCAAGAGCAGAAATTCTCCCTTCCACTGGGGTAAAGAACAGGCAGAAGCATTCAAGGAAATGATCCTGACAGGTGATGAGATCCTAGCTTACCCTGACTACAGCCAGCCGTTCCTGTTGTATACAGATGCCAGCAACGAAGGATTGGGAGCAGTCCTCAGTTAGAAGCAAAATGGCCTGGAGAAAGTCATCGCCTATGCTAGCAGGAAGCTCCGCCCGACCGAAAGGAACCCAGAGAACTATAGCAGCTTCAAGTTGGAGTTCCTGGCACTGGTCTGGGCCATCACGGAGAGGTTTAAACACTACTTGGCCTCCAGCAAGTTTACTGCCTACACTGACAACAACCCCTTAACGCATCTTGAAACAGCCAAGCTGGGAGCCATGGAACAACGATGGGTGGCTCGACTGTCAAATTATTAATTCACAATTAAGTACCGGGCGGGCCGCAAGAATGCCAATGCTGATGCCCTGTCCAGGATGCCTCATGAATCAGACACTGAGGAGGAAGTGGATGATCTGGAAGAGATTGAACTACCTGCCTTTCACCGGAATGGGGTGATCTACGAGCAACAAGCCAGCAGGGGACCGCGTGGTAAGACGTTGAATCCTTTACCTCACCACAGCTGGAAAGAGACTCAGGACAGCGATCCAGTGGTCAGCCGTATCAAGGAGCTGATAAACCAGGAAGGTTCCTCCTTGGAGAAAGACGCACCTCTACCAGCAAGGCAGCTGTGGAATGAAAGAAGCCGGTTGTTCATCTACCGTGAAAAGCTGTGCAGGAGATACGTCAACCCGAGGACCCATGAAATGGTTTGGCAGATAGTAGTTCCCAGAGCAGACATCCAGATGGTGTTAGAAGCCTACCACGATCAAGCGGGACACTTTGGCTGGAAAAAGCTGGAGACCCTGTTGAAGTGTCGGTTCTACTGGGTAGGGATGCGCAGCTCCATCGAGAAGTGGTGCCGGAACTGTGGACCCTGTGGCCTCAGACGAAAAGACTACAGCAGTCAGAAGGCACCCCTGCAGCCATCCAGACGACTCGCCCTTTGGAAATCATGGCCCTGGACCATGTGAAGTTGTCACCCAGCCGGTCAGGATATTCCTATGCCCTGACTATGGTGGATCACTACTCCAGATTCCTGGTGGTCGCCCCTGTCAAAGATCTGACGGCAGAGACAGCAGCGAAGACGTTCCAGACTCATTTCTGTAGACCACACGGATATCCGGAGCAGGTGCTAACTGATCAAGGCCCAGCCTTTGAGGCCAAATTATTCAAAGAGTTCTGTCACCTGTACGGGTGTAAGAAGATAAGAACTACACCGTACCACCCCCAAACCAATGGACTTTGTGAAAAGATGAATCACATCGTTATTGACTTACTGAAAACTGTACCACTGGAGGAAAGAAAACGGTGGCCAGACTTGCTACCTGACCTGGTAGACATGTACAACCATATACCGGTGAGTTCCACCAACTGCACCCCAGCCTATCTCATGCGGGCAAGACCAGGAAAGCTGCCCATGGATCTAGAGCTTGGGGTTGTAGAACCGGAAGCGGATGTAACTGCTGGAGACTGGAACACAAACAGACAGGAACAGTACAGAAAAGTGCAGGCCTGTGTTGAGGAAAGTCTCAATCGAGGAAGGGTTAAACAAGAAGATCGTTACAATAAAAGTGCGCCAGCTGAACCTTTCGCACCTGGTGAAGTCGTACTAAAAAGAAAGAGGAGATTACACAAACTCGACGATCAGTGGGAAAGAGAACCCTACATCATACAGAGTTCAAGGTTTGATAACAAGAAAACGTGCATAATAAGCAAGGATGGAGGAAAAACGACTGCAACTGTGTCTAGAGACCATCTGAAGTTGTGTCCGGACCCATTAAAGTAAGAAGAACCTGTTGTTAATCAGGAAGAGAATGATGAAGCAGTTATACATACGGACTTGGGAGATTTCCCCGCAGATTGGCCCAGGATTGGAGAAGCCGTAATCATTCCCGTGCTGCAATTCTATCAACCACAAGAAGAACCTCTACATCCAGCTGCACCAATTGTGCCAGTAGAGTCAGTTCCAGAAGGACTTGTTCCGGCGGAACCTCAACCAGTGGAACCACACGAAGCAGCACCACCAGAGGCAGAATCCCAAGAAATTAAACCTCAGGAAGGAGGATCCCCTGCAGAAGTTGCACCGGTTCACTCAGCTCACAGTGTGCTTGCCAGCCCAGTAGGGAGGTTGAGACAATTCTATAATTCACTCTCACATAGAACAAACAGGGAAACTGCTACCTCACAGGTCATTGCACCACGCAGATCAGAACGTAGCATAAAATGACACATCCCTGCTAGGTTCAGAGATTAGTTTAGCCTTTGGCAAATGTAAATAATTGTTTAAAGTCATTATATATGAATGTATATATGTTTGCTTATAATATGCTGTATATACTATTATTTATTTCCCTTATCATCTTGGGACAAGAGAAATGGACATTATTTCTACTTGTTTTCTCCACCCCTATTTTGAGCATCCTTTCCAAAAGAGACTGGGACTTTTATGGTTGCTCAAAACTCATCAATCCTTCATTGTACATAATTGATCAGTTCCGTTTATGCAACAGTTCAAGAGTGCCTTACCTCCTGTAAAGGAAGAATTGTTTCTGATATGTTATTGTTCTGTTACCTGTTTTTGTATTTCAGCCCCGGAGTGCTGAGTTCTACTAGGGGGGAATGTGGAGCCCAGCTGTGACTGAATCCATATCTTCCAGAAGGATGCACTAAAGGAAGATCCCACTAGAGGTCATGACACACACACATTTCAGCTTACCTAAAAGACCATTAGAGGGAGCTGTGATAGGCATATAAAAACTAGTTTAGTTTCAGTTTGCCTCAGAACAGATTAAACCTCAGATCTCCTCAGGACACCAGAGGAGAGGAGTTTAGCTCAGTTCTGCTCAGTAGCCAGTCTGCAGAAGTTGACGTGCAGAGTAAAGTGCAGATTCCCACTCTGTGTAGAACTGTTCAATCGGTTCAACTTGAGCTTAAGTGGAGGCTAGTACGAGTGAAAGGGAAATCACTCTAGCCTAGTCAGAGCAGATTCTGAAGCGTAACTCACAAGGAAGCGTGCCGACGCTTAGAGAGCGGCGAAGAGGCCAGTTACCAATTGCCGGCGTGTGTGATCTTAGTAGGACCCAGGTAGGCCGAAGGCTAGTGGAATTGGAGGGGCCAGTGAGCATTAATAGCTCCCCTCAGCAAGAAATACCGGACACCGGGTCCCGAGCCTATAAGGATCTCCACGACCTATTAGGAGAACACCGGAGTTCCTGGAGGACTACAAGTCCCAGGAGTACCACAGAGTTGACACGTAGCAGGATCAGGAGAACGGAGTCGGCCTGATCAGCCATAAAAGACCCTGTTCTTCCAGAGAGAAGGTCCAACCACCAAGTCAGCCAGGTACAGGACGGAGACTAAGTTAGACCTAGCTACAAGCAGGTCAGGACTTCATTATATGACGACAGAGGATAGGAGGCCATACACCTACCAGTGGAGGAATCTGGATGTGCATCCTTCGCCCTGCCGTGCTCCGGGGAGTACCTGCCATTCCTACAGTAAAGGTACCAAACTGACTTTTGTGTGTGTTCTCCCTTATTGTCTCTGAGGGATGGATTCCTATCTGTCCTGCATCCTCATATTTCTATCTGCCCTGGAAGGACACTGTCTTACTTGTAGAAGACCTACCATCTAGCTGCCCAACACCATCCCTTCCAGAGTATGTGCATAGCAGCGCTGGTTCCCCCTGACCAGATACTACAAGTGGCGTCATGATAAACTATATGAATATTCCATCATCCCCTGTAAATATCCCACATTACGGTGAGCGCCCAGGGCACGGACCGAGCTGTGCTACCCGTGACATCCCCCAAAGACATCAACGGGCTCGGTGCGAGTACCCCAAAGCCCTGGTACGTGCGCATCACAGTCACCAAGAAAACCATTGCTAACACATTACGCCGTAAAGGTTAAAAATCCTGCAGTGCCTGCAAGGTCCCCTGTTCAAGAAGGCACATGTGCAGGCCCATCTGAAGTTTGCCAATGAACATCTGGATGATTCTGTGAGTGATTGGGAGAAGGTGTTGTGGTCAAATGAGACAAAAAATCAGCTTTTTGGTATTAACTCAACTCGCAGTGTTTGAAGGAAGAGAAATGCTGCTTATGACCCAAAGAACACCATCCCGACTGTCAAGCATAGTGGTTGAAACATTGTTTTGGAGTTGTTTCTCTGCTAAGGGCACAAAATTACTTCATTGCATCAATGGGAGAATGGATGGAGCCATGTACCGTAAAATCCTGAGTGGCAACCTCCTTCCCTCCATCAGGACATAAAAATGGGTGGTGGCTGGGACTTCCAGCAAGACAATGACCCAAAACATACAGCCAAGGCAACAAAAGAGTGGCTCAAAAAGAAGCAGTCTCCAGACCTTAATCCCATAGAAAACTTATGGAGGGAGTTGAAGCTCCGAGTTGCCAAGCAACAGCCTCAAAATCTTAAAGATTTAGAGATGATCTGCAAAGAGGAGTGGACCAAAATTGCTCCTGACATGTGCTCAAATCTCATCATTAAATGCAAAAAAACTCTGACTGCTGTGCTTTCCAACACGGGTTTTGCTACTCTTATACCATTTGCCATTTGCTTCTCCTATACTGGAGTATCTGAAGAAGAATAACCTCCCCCAATATCAACATGAGTTTACGAGGGACCGTTCCTGTCAAACTAATCAGATATGCTTTTATGATGAGTTAAGTTCCGGACTGGACCAAGGGAACGCTGTGGACATGATGTATATGGACTTTTCAAAAGCTTTTGATACGGTGCCACACAAAAGGTTGATAGATAAAATGAGAACAATGGAGCTAGGGGAAAATATGTGTAAGTGGGTTAAGAGCTGGCTCAGGGATAGGAAACAAAGGGTGGTTATTAATGGAGCACACTCGGACTGAGTTGCGGTTAGCAGTGGGGTACCACAAGGTTCAGTGTTGGGCCCGCTTCTTTTTAACATTTAATAATGGCCTTGTAGTGGGCATACAGAGTAGAATTTCAATAGGGTAATCATTAATCAATACAGAGGAGGACAATTTAATATTACAGGAGCATTTATGTAAACTAGAAGCTTGGGCAGATAAACGGCAAATGAGCTTTAATGGAGATAAATGTAAGGTCATGCTCTTGGGCAGAAGAAATAAGATGTATAATTATGTGCTTAATTGTAAAACACTGGGCAAAACTGCCACTGAAAAAGACCTGGGTGATGGGTGGATGACAAACTCACATTTAGGAGCCAGTGTCAGGCAGCTGCTGCAAATGCAAATAAAATAATGGGATGCATTAAAAGAGGCATAGATGCTCATGAGGAGAACATAATTTTACCTCTATACACGTCACTAGTGCGACCACACTTAGAATACTGTGTACAGTTCTGGTCTCCGGTGTATAAGACATAGCTGAACTAGAGCAGGTGCAGAGAAGAGTGACCAAGATTAAGTATTCTGGTCTCCGGTGGATAGGAAAGACATAGCTGAAGTAGAGCAGGTGCAGAGAAGGTTATTAGAGCACTGGGGGGTCTGCAATACCAAGACAGGTTATTACACTTGGGGTTATTTAGTTTGCAAAAACAAAGGCTTAGGGGTGATCTTATTATAATGTATAGTACAAAGACCTTTCTAATAATGATCTTTTTACTCTTAGACCTGAGACGGGGACAAGGGGGCATCCTCTACATCTGGAGGAAAGAAGGTTTAATTATAATCACAGACACAGATTCTTTACTGTAAGAGCAGTGAGACTATGGAACTCTGACTTATAATGTTGTAATGAGTGATTCACTACTTAAATTCAAGAAGGGACTGGATGCCTTTCTTGAAAAGTATAATATTACAGGCTATATTCACTAGTTTCCTAGATATTGCGTTGATCCAGGGAACTAGTCTGATTGCCGTATGTTGAGTTGGGAAGGAATTTTTTTCCCCAATGTGGAGCTTAGTGCTTGCTGCATGGGTTTTTTTGCCTTCCTCTGGATAAACATGTTAGGCTATGGGTTGAATTAGATGGACTTAAAGTCTCCCTTCAACCTTAAATACTATGTTACTATGTTACCAAGTATTAAGTCTTGTTTTCCAGATGGATCAAATACTTATTTCTCATTGCAAAACGCAAATACATTTATATAAATTTATACAATGTGATTTTCTGGATTTTACATTTCATATTCTATCTCTCAATGTTAAAGTTAACCTACCCTTAAAATTATAGACTGTTCATGTCTTTGTCAGTGGGTAAATGTCACGCTGTATAGCAGATATATATATATGATGACAATAATCTATATCAAAAGGGCAACATACTATATAACATGCGCATAGCTGTATGATAACATAGATTTACCTGACAGAAAGTCCAGTGGGTCAAAACGGAATCCGTTATACGCTGTCTCCGGCTAGAGGGTGACCGGGGTCTAAGCTGACCCTAACTGGGGTCCTAACTTATCCCTCAACCTGGAGGTACTGTTAAAGGTACAGAGGTCCAGGCCACCAGCGTAAACCCTGTCTCCTATCAATCCCTGCCAACTGTATTCTAGTCCTAAGAAGGACCCTGAATACCACCAAAGGGAATGAACAGGTAACGGTTAATGAACAGAAAGACATACAAGAAAGATAAGAAATAAAGTAAATAAGTCTTACATACAACACTCACACACAGTAGGAACACCTTAGGTCTCAGAGATAAACTATAAGCTGTAAGAGTAAAAAACAACTAGGGAGCTCTTAGCTTAAGTATTCCCAGAACCGATCCAGTCTGCTAAACTATATGAATGCTTTCACCGGCATCCAACACCCAGACTGGCAGGAATATAAAGGAAACTAATTAGAACATAATCCAAAGCAGCCGGGCGAGGCTGAACCTAGTCTTAGCAAAGAGCTAGGTAAAATTAACTCTCTCATTACCAAACACAAAGAAACAGCAGCTCAGCTGTGAGAAGTCAGAATGTGCAATCGCGACGATCTTCGTGGCGATGCACCCATGACAGTACCCCCCCTTCTACGAGGGGCCTCCGGACCCTCATGACCAGGTCTGTCCGGGTAAATTGTGTGAAAGGTCCGAACCAATCGATCTGCGTTATCATCAGACGCAGGGACCCACGTCCTCTCCTCAGGACCATACCCCCTCCAATGAACTTCCACGTTATCATTGATTACCACTGAAGGAGGAGGTAGAGGTGACGGTATGACTGGTGCCACATACTTTTTAAGTAATGACTTGTGAAACACATTATGAATTTTAAACGTAGGAGGGAGGTCCAGACGAAATGCCACAGGATTAATTATGGAACTGATCCTGTATGGCCCGATGAATCTGGGACCCAACCTCCAGGAGGGAACTTTAAGTTTTATATTCCTGGTAGACAACCACACCAGATCGTTCAACCTCAGATCTAGACCAGAAACTCTCCTCCTATCAGCCATCCGTTTGTAAGGGTTCTCCGTAACCTTCAGTCTTAAGCGATCTGGAACTATCAGTCTCCCTGGAAGTCCCACAGGGGCGTCCCCCTGAGCCCCCAATACCTCCCCCTCAAGCTCAGAGCATACAGCTGACACTACAACTCCCTCCTGAGGAATAGGAATCGGATCATCCGTCTTCCCGACCCCTGGGAAAGTACGAGATAAGGCATCAGGAAGCAACTTTATTGAGCAGTCATATGTGCGATGAGGAGGTAACTCTTTACACCCCTCCTCTGAGAACTTCTCCCAAAAGTCCTCCAGAAAAGGAGGCAAAGTCCTAGGCACAACCGCACCGATGACCGTGCTCATGCAGTTATTCTTGCAAACTTCACCCCACTGGCTTATCTTTCTGGATTGCCAATCAATCACTGGGTTATGTTTAGCCAACCAAGGAAGTCCCAACACAATAGGAGCAGGCAGACCTTCCAACACATAACAAGACAATTGCTCTTTATGTATTACCCCTACTCGAAGATCTATGTTATGAACAGCTTGTACCAAGCTACCTTGACCAAGAGGTCTAGAATCAATAGAGAGTATAGGGACCGGTTTGGCCAATACACTCAGTTGCATACCATGCACCTGGGCAAACCGAGTGTCCACCAGATTAGCCCCGGACCCACTATCAAGAAAAACAGAAATCCTCTCAGTTCTAGTACCAATCACCACCTCCGCAGGCACGAGAAACTGAGAGGGATTTGGGGACGAAATACACACTCCCAGGTTAACTCCTTGGTTCAAAGAGGTCCGGGATGGACACCCCCCAACAAAATGTCCCTCTCTCCCGCAAAAGAAACACCTTCTAGTCTTGCGGCGCACCGCTGATTCCCTCCTACAAAATGATGTCCCTCCCAACTGCATGGGTTCCTCAGAACAGACAGAGGAACCTCAGTATAAGGGACTTTAGTAGTAGGTGGAGTCATCACGGGGGGCGGAGTTACCTCGCGTCTTCCCCGAAGACGTCTATCAATGCGAATAGCGAGGGCCATAGCAGCCTCCAGTGATGGAGGAGAATCATACTGAGCCAACACATCTTTTAATTTGTCAGACAACCCTTGACAAAACTGGCTCCTAAGAGCAGGGTCATTCCACTGAGTATCTGTTGCCCATCTACGGAACTCAGAAGAATATTCCTCCACTGGACGATTTCCTTGCCGTATTTTACGTAACCTTGTTTCAGCAAGGGAGACTCGATCCGGATCATCATATACCAGACCCAGGGCAGTAAAAAATCGATCCACTGACTGGAGATCTGGGGAGCCTGGAGGAATAGAGAACGCCCAAGATTGAGGATCCCCTTGTAAGAGCGAGATAACAATTCCCACCCTCTGCTCTTCACTCCCAGATGACCCAGGCCGCAGCCGAAAGTACAATTTACATGCCTCCCGGAAAGTAAAAAATTTGTCCCGCCCACCAGTGAACCTGTCCGGGAGAGCAACCTTAGGTTCAGATCTGGTTTGCTCCGGGGGGGACAAAACCTTGGACTTAATGTCTGCCAACTCCATGGACAATCCCTGCAACTGCCGGGCCAGCTGGGCTACTGGATCCATGATAGCTGGGGAGATCTTTAGTATGGGCCGGTGAAAATGTCACGCTGTATAGCAGATATATATATGATGACAATAATCTATATCAAAAGGGCAACATACTATATAACATGCGCATAGCTGTATGATAACATAGATTTACCTGACAGAAAGTCCAGTGGGTCAAAACGGAATCCGTTATACGCTGTCTCCGGCTAGAGGGTGACCGGGGTCTAAGCTGACCCTAACTGGGGTCCTAACTTATCCCTCAACCTGGAGGTACTGTTAAGGTACAGAGGTCCAGGCCACCAGCGTAAACCCTGTCTCCTATCAATCCCTGCCAACTGTATTCTAGTCCTAAGAAGGACCCTGAATACCACCAAAGGGAATGACCAGGTAACGGTTAATGAACAGAAAGACATACAAGAAAGATAAGAAATAAAGTAAATAAAGTCTTACATACAACACTCACACACAGTAGGAACACCTTAGGTCTCAGAGATAAACTATAAGCTGTAAGAGTAAAAACAACTAGGGAGCTCTTAGCTTAAGTATTCCCAGAACCGATCCAGTCTGCTAAACTATATGAATGCTTTCACCGGCATCCAACACCCAGACTGGCAGGAATATAAAGGAAACTAATTAGAACATAATCCAAAGCAGCCGGGCGAGGCTGAACCTAGTCTTAGCAAAGAGCTAGGTAAAATTAACTCTCTCATTACCAAACACAAAGAAACAGCAGCTCAGCTGTGAGAAGTCAGAATGTGCAATCGCGACGATCTTCGTGGCGATGCACCCATGACAGTAAACTTACAAAAACAGCAAGGGATCAAATAATTATTTCCTTCACTGTATCTAATTCTCTTCTGTGTAATACTCTCTGTTGAACTGTGTATCTAATCTTCTTCTGTGTGATACTGTTTGTTGAACTATGATTTTTAGAAATGACACTATGTTCATATAATAGCTCCAATAATCTGTTGCTTAACCCCTTCACCCCGAAGCCTGCTTTCACCTTCCTGACCGGACCAATTTTTTCAATTCTGACCACTGTCACTTTATGAGGTTATAGCTCTGGCGCGCTTCAATAGATCCCACTGATTCTGAGACTGTTTTTCTTTTGTAGCATATTGTACTTCATGATTGTTAGTGTTCGAGTTCCCGCTGCTGCACAAGGGGAGTCTCGAACCAGTCCCGCTGCGGTCCCCCATCCATGTCCGGCCGCAGTAGAGCCTGCTCAGCAAAGACGTCGGTCCCAGCGTCTCGCCCGGTCTAATACTGTGCAGAGACTTGCTGCTGCCTCTTCAGGTTCTGCTATTGTAGCCAGTACTGGTCAGCGGCGAGCAGACGTCTTTAGGACTAAGTCCTTTGTTGCTTCATCTGAGCATGCCCAGAGCAAGATCTCCCATTGGAGATCAGGGGTCACATGCTCAGATACAGCTGCCACTCCTATTGGTCCTTCAGGAAGGTCCTCTGGCTGTTGATGTTCTGAAGCAGCTTCCCATTGGTCCTTCCTGGAAGGTCTTTTTCTCGTGGCTGCTATAAAAGGCTGTCCTTACCGCACAGCCGTGCGCTAGTATCAAATCTGTTACGTGCTTGCGCCAGTGTGGTCATGTATGCGTGTGGTTAGGTCTGGCTGAAATAAGCCCCTAGAATACCGGCACCTCCGGTGAGGAGATTGTATGCACGTGTTCAGGGCTCGGCTGAAAACGCCATTAGAATACCGGCTACTCCGGTGAGGAGATTACTGCTTGGGTTCTGATTGCATGACCACAGACTGCAATCCGCTTAGCAGTCATCTGTGTTACCTGTGAGTCTAAGGCCTCTTTCACACATCCGTCTTTTTGTATCAGGCATGATCCGTCCTATACCTGAAGGGACGGATCCGGCGCTGAAACAAAAAAACTGATGCAACGGATCCGTTTTTTTGCTGGATCCGACCTGAACTTTTGAACCCACAAAAAGAGTGTTTCTGATGCCCGGAGACACTGGAAAATGTAGTAGTAGTAGTTAGTAGTAGAAGCAGCAGCAGCAGCAGCAGCAGCAGTAGCAGTAGTAGTAGACCTTGATTTCCAGAATCCAGATCAGACTTTTGCCGGATTGCACAAAAGTCTGATCCGGTTCCATTGAATTCTATTGTTTGCGGCTGCCTGATGCGCCGCTTCAGGCACATCAGGCAGCTCCGGCAAAAAAAAAAAACGTTACATGCTGCGTTGTGTCCGGCCGCCGGAATGTGAATTTCCGCCGGATCCGGACAAAAACGGATACAACGCACTGACATCAGGCGCCATCCGGCGCTAATGAAAGTCAATGCAAAAAAAAACGCATCCGGCATTACATTTCGCCGGATGCGGTTGGACAAAAAAATGCCAGAGGGCGCCGTCAGGCGCACAACGGATGTGTGAAAGACGCCTAACAGGACACAGTCTTTGTTACAACGGCTCTGTGAGTTAACAGAGACCGCTTATTCTGCCATATAGTGCTACGGCGTTTACATCTGCGACTCTGCGGGATAACAGAGTTCGCTTATACTGCCTATTTACGCCGTCTTACTAGCAGGCTCTGCCTGCACGGTGGACCCCGGGCTGCGAACGCACCTCTCATTAATATCTATTAGATGCGTTCCGCAGGCCCTTAACAATGATAATGGTAAAATTTCTTTAACATGACTTACGTTTATTTGTGAAAAAATTGGAAATTTGGCGTAAAGTTTTGAAAATTTTGCAATTTTACATATAAGGTTTTTAATATTAGACAGGGCAGGACCGCCCCGATCAGGGTCACCTTGTCAACGGGATGTCTTTTATGCTATTTTTGATCAAAAACAGTATTACTAAGAACTCTGTGTTATTTAAATGCATTTTTGCTTTTTATTTAGTTACCGTAGGGTTTATGTTTACTTTGCTTCTTGTAGGTTTTGAATGTAGAAATACGAGATTTACTGCTATCTTTCGGAAGCAGAATGAACAAATCAACAGCAGGTGAATAATTTGCTTTATTTATTTTTTAGGCAGTTCCACATTCGGTATAAGTGATTAGAGAACTTTATTCTTTGGGTCGGTGCGATTACAAAATAAATCAAGAATTTAGACAAAAACCATATGTCTATTTTTAATATAGTTCCCAATTTCATAGAATTAAAGGTATCATTAACACATTTCTACCTATTTTATATGAAGATGCAGCATTAGCTTTGATATTACAATCAGGGTGCAATGTAATTGCGAGGACAGCTTCCACATTTGGAAATATAATTTCTCCTAGTACATTTTTTTCTAAAAAAAAAATGGCTGGGTTGTGCAGTTTTCTTTAAATGTAGAGGCACCAATTGTAAAACATGCAAGCAAGCGGCAAAAAGAAAGAATAATGACAATATCATAAAATTTAATATTAAACAATTCATGAATTGTAATTCATCTAATGTCATTTACAAAATTCATTGCTCTATTTGTAATAAAGCTTATGTGGGTTATACCTCTCGAAAATTAAAAACACGGATGTCTGAATACCTCTTTGACATAACAAATACTGTCAGTACAAATATTTCTTCAGTGGCCAGACATTTCAACCCAGTCATTCACGGAATATAGTGTTCTTTCGTGTATGTGCAATTGAACAGATCATAAGTCCCTTTTGGGGAAGAGATAACAGACAGTGTCACCTTACATATGAAGTCTTCTGGATAGATAATCTCGGCACACAAACACCTAATGGTCTAAATAAACGTAATGAAATCATGTTCCATTATTGAAACCGAGGCATTATGTAAATGTACTTTAAGTTTTTTGTATAATTGTTTTTATCAATCTTTCCTTAATTATTTCTATGTGTAATTATAGATACGTGCAATTAGGACCTGTAGGGTGTCACATGACATGTTCAAACAGGTTGATTGGTTATTTCACAATTCAAAGCATTGCAATGTTTGTAGGACATCAACTGTGATTTAGAGTTGAGCATTCCGATACCGCAAGTATCGGGTATCGGCCGATATTCGCTGTATCGGAATTCCGATACTTAGTTCCGATATTTTCCATATATCGTATACCGGAATC
Source organism: Oophaga sylvatica (assembly GCA_033576555.1). Classification (NCBI taxonomy): domain Eukaryota; kingdom Metazoa; phylum Chordata; class Amphibia; order Anura; family Dendrobatidae; genus Oophaga; species Oophaga sylvatica. The sequence goes on along the minus strand of JARQOD010000005.1, from coordinate 266,102,730 downwards.
GGAAGTTCCCATAATTCTTTGAGAGGCAATGTGATTTTAGTCAGCCAATGAGGAATCCTAAGAAGTGTGGGCACATCCTGTACTGCTGCAGTCATGTTAACTAATGGCATGGCTGTGATTGGATGCTGAAATGATGTCAGAATGCACTATAAAAGGCGTCGCCGCCATTTAGCGTCACTGTGCTGTGAATTCAGTAAGGGACAGAACGCTGCTCTGCTGACTCTGAGGGACAGTTAGAGATTGCGATTTTGTGTACTGTGCTCTAGGCAGGCTAGTTTACCAACCGCTGTGTAAAGCTTCCTTTTGCCAGTGTTGTTTTAACAGCTCTGTGCAAGGTGTGTGTGTGAGTGCAGGTGACGCTGCAGTTTGCTCTGCATCCAACGCTGTTTGTAGGCATCTGCACGTGTCACTCACAGACTTTTTTTTTTTCTTTAGTGTAATTCTTGCTGCTCCATTCAATTGAAATTATAGTGTGACGCGCTTCCATCCGTATCCAATACATTGGTTGCAAACACTATAGAATTACAGAAAGGAGCCTTTCAGAGATAGTGAACAGTTGTGTTCAGCGTTCACTCTAGTCTGTGAGGTTTTTTTTTTTTGAGTGCAGATCACGCTCCAGTTAGTTCTTCAACCACTGCTGGTTGTAGTCTGCTGAACGTGTGTCACTGCCTCATCCTTGTCATTTTTCTCTAATTGGTGCTGCCCCATTCCATTTCAAATAACTCAAATCTATTAGTGTGGCGCACTTCCATCCATATCCAAAACATTGGTTGCAAACACTATAGAATTACAGAAAGGAGCCTTTCAGAGATAGTGAACAGTTGTGTTCAGTGTTCACTCTAGTCTGTGAGGTTTTTTTTTTTTTTTTGAGTGCAGATCACGCTCCAGTTAGTTCTTCAACCACTGCTGGTTGTAGTCTGCTGAACGTGTGTCACTGCCTCATCCTTGTCATTTTTCTCTAATTGGTGCTGCTCCATTCCATTTCAAATAACTCAAATCTATTAGTGTGACGCGCTTCCATCCGTATCCAATACATTGGTTGCAAACACTATAGAATTACAGAAAGGAGCCTTTCAGAGATAGTGAACAGTTGTGTTCAGTGTTCACTCTAGTCTGTGAGGTTTTTTTTTTTTTTGAGTGCAGATCACGCTCCAGTTAGTTCTTCAACCACTGCTGGTTGTAGTCTGCTGAACGTGTGTCACTGCCTCATCCTTGTCATTTTTCTCTAATTGGTGCTGCTCCATTCCATTTCAAATAACTCAAATCTATTAGTGTGACGAGCTTCCATCCGTATCCAATACATTGGTTGCAAACACTATAGAATTATAGAAAGGAGCCTTTCAGAGATAGTGAACAGTTGTGTTCAGTGTTCACTCTAGTCTGTGAGTTTTTTTTTTTTTGAGTGCAGATCACGCTCCAGTTAGTTCTTCAACCACTGCTGGTTGTAGTCTGCTGAACGTGTGTCACTGCCTCATCCTTGTCATTTTTCTCTAATTGGTGCTGCTCCATTCCATTTCAAATAACTCAAATCTATTAGTGTGACGTGCTTCCATCCGTATCCAATACATTGGTTGAAAACACTATAGAATTACAGAAAGGAGCCTTTCAGAGATAGTGAACAGTTGTGTGCAGTGTTCACTGCAGTCTCTGCGTAATAACCACACTTAGGCCTTATAACTTTTCTGACTTTCTTTATCAATCTACCAAGATGAAGAAGGCAGGGAGTAAGGCACGTGGTCGTGGCCGTGGAGTTTCAGCAGGGAGAGGACGTGGGGATTCTGTGGCTGCTGCCGCCCCCAGTGACACAGCATCCACCAGTTTTCCCTGTGAGCGTTCCTTTATGTGCAGTTTTGTAGGAGCTCGGCGTACCCCCCTGCTGCGGGAAGAACAAATTGAAGCCGTTGTTGGTTGGATGGCAGCCAATGCATCGACTTCAATTGCTTCCACCTCCTCTCAGGACCACAACACTGTTGAGCAATCATCTGTCTGTTCACCGCCTGTCAAATTGCCCAGGCAGTCAGAGAGTTCTGAACTGGAGCCAGCTGAGTCTCTGCTTCTGTTCTCAGAATCTGTTGGCTTGCAAACAGGGGCCCAGCCAAGCAGCATTCTGGAATTTGAAGAAGAGGGAGTATGCAGTGATGCCCAACAGCTGTGTCTCTCTGAATCTGAAGAAGCGGGTGAGCCAGTGCCGATGGTCAGCACACCGCAGAACGCATCTGATGATGATGAGACTCAGTTGCCAGTTTCTGTTGAGCATGGTGCTGTCCAGACCACCCAACAGCAGCAGGTGTTGGAAGAGGGTAGTGGAGATGATGAGGTCCAAGACCCAACATGGCGTGAGGAACAGGAAGGTGGTGGGAGCAGCTATGAGGAAGAGATTGGCCCAACGGTACAAACAGGAGGGAGAGGTAGGCTGCAGACTCGGTTGCCTGTAGCCTCCAGTTTGGCACCTGTTGGGAGCAGTTCTCTTCCAAAAGTCAAAACGGGCGCTCCCAGGACTTGCACTGCGTGGTCCTTTTTTGACACACTTGCAGATGATATTTGCTATGTCAAATGCAAGCTGTGTAAGCAAAAAGTAAAAAGAGGTAAATGTGTCAGTAACCTCAATACCACTAATATGTGGAAACATGTGCGGACAAAGCACGTAGTTGAGTTACAAAGACACACTGGAGATGTAGGCCAACCTACAGCAGCACCTACATCTTCAGGTCGTGTTGGAGCCTCTTCCTCCAGCTCACACACAGCTGGTTCGGCTTCCTCACACGATCGCCATGGAAGAACCTCGGTCACTGTTGTCCAGAGACAAAGTGTTATTCCACCCACAGCTGCAAGTTCCCTGTCATCCTCACACTCCCAGGCCACTGTACAGCCATCGGTAGCACAGGCATGGGATAAAAGATGGCCATACTCGGCAAACCATCCACGAGCACAGGCTCTGAATGCTGGCATTGCAAAACTCCTGTCCCTTGAAATGCTGTCATTCAGGCTGGTGGAGACTGACAGTTTCCGGAACTTAATGGCATTGGCAGTCCCACAATACAATGTGCCAAGCCGATTTTATTTCAGCAGGCAAGCCGTCCCTGCTCTGCAAAAGCATGTTGAGGGAAAAATTAAACATGCGCTACTAAACGCCGTCAGTAGCAAGGTCCACCTGACCACTGATGCGTGGACCAGTATCCATGGCCAGGGACGATACCTTTCCCTCACTGCCCATTGGGTCAATGTTGTGGAGCCGGGTGCAGATCTTGCGAGTGGCGCTGTACGTGTTCTGCCAACTCCAAGGATTGCTGGAATCCAGTCTGTACACATTGACTCCTCCTCCTACTCCAGTTCCTCAGAATCATCTCTGCAGGAGCTGTCACGGTCTACCTCCACATGGACCCGTGAACGCTTACCTGTTGCGACCGATATGAGCACAGCCGTGGCCAAACGACAACAGGCCGTCCTGAAATTAATTTCCATGGGGAATAGAAGCCACACAGCGCAGGAGGTCTGGAATGCCATCAAGCAGGAGAGCAACGTGTGTTTTTTGCCAGCGAATCTCCAGCCAGGCTTGGTAGTGTGTGACAATGGCCGAAATCTGGTGGCAGCTCTGGTCCTTGGCAACCTCACTCACATACCATGTCTGGCACATGTGCTCAACTTGGTCGTGCAGAGTTTTTTGAGGGACTATCCGGATCTTGATGCACTGCTGCACAAGGTCCTGCCTAGAGTGCGCTCACTTGCGACGTTCCAGCATGGCCAGATCGCGCATTGCAGCTCTGCAACGCAGATTTCGCCTTCCTGAACATCGCATCATATGTGACGTACCCACCAGGTGGAATTCCACGTTACATATGTTGGAGCGGTTGTGTGAGCAGCAGACAGCAGTAATGGAGTATCAGCTGCAACAGGCGCAATCAACACGCAATTTGCGCCGTTCACACTTCACCACTACTGAGTGGGCCTCTATGAAGGACATCTGCCACGTTTTGCGTGCGTTTGATGAGTCAACGCGGATGGTGAGTGCAGATGATGCACTAGTCAGCCTGACTGTCCCCCTTATCTGCCTACTTCAAAAAACACTGCAAGCACTAAGGGATGAGGTTTTGGAAGAGGTGGAGGATGAGGAGACACAAATTCCATCACCTTTTGGACAGTCAGCGCAACGTGGTTCCTCCCAAAGGGCTTTGCAGGGCTCACTTTGTGAGGAGGATGAGGAGTCAATGGAGGAGGAAGAAATCGCTACAGAGGGAGGTACACAACGCTCTAGTCAGTATGTAGAGCGAGGGTGGGGTGATGCAGAGCAGGTACAGATGACGCCTCTTACAGAGGACAGCGTTTCTTGGCCAGTTGGGAGTCTGCAGCACATGGTGATTTCATGCTGCAGTGCCTGAGAAACGACCACCGCATCGCCCACATTCTCACCACGTCTGATTATTGGGTGTACACCCTCCTAGACCCTCGCTACCGGGACAACTTACAAAGCCTCATCACACCGTTGAACCGGGAGCGTAAAATGCGGGAGTACCAAGACACACTGGTGAAATCCATAATGTTCTCCATTCCAGCCGAGAGCAGTGCTGCTGATACTGCTTTACAAAGCAGCTCTGTGCGTGGAGGCAGTGGAGACAGCTCTGCAACAAGAGGGAGCACAAGTAGCGCCTCTACACAGGGGGGCAAGACCAGTATGTTCCAAATGTGGCGAAGTTTTGTGGCAGCGCCACCAATGTCTACACCATCCGAGACGCCTCCAGTCAAGGGCAACGTTTCCGTAAGATGGTGACAGACTACTTGTCTTGCCCTCTCAGTGTACTCCCAGATGGCTCTTCCCCTTTCAAGTTTTGGGTCTCTAAGCTGGATACATGGCCAGAGCTTAGCCAGTATGCATTGGAGGTGCTGGCTTGCCCTGCTGCCAGTGTATTATCGGAGCGCGTCTTTAGTGCTGCAGGTGGTGTACTAACAGACCGTCGCATGTGACTATCCTCCGATAATGTAGACTGGCTTACTTTTCTGAAAATGAACAAGGCATGGATCTCGCCAGAATTTGCCTGTCCGTTTTCCGATTAAATAACTGGTTGGCAACGTTATCAATTTCTCCTGTTATGTTCATCTATCTATCACCTGAACTCTACTCCCTGGGATACAACACTGCCAGTCTGAGGGGAATGATCAGTTAACAACCAAAATGTTATCCCCAACAGATAGTAGCGCAACGACTCCAGTGCCCACTTGATCGCCAGGCACTCTCTCTCTCTACAATGCTGTATCTGGTTTCAGCTGGAGTTAGCTTTCGACTCTGGAAAGTAATGTGATGCTTCTCCCCGTTAACCTCCTGAGACAAAACGGCACCCACACCTACCTCTGACGCATCAGTCTGGACAATGAATTCTCTTTTGAAGTCGGGTGTAATCAAAAATGGTGACACACACACAGTGCCCCTTTTAGTTTTACAAACGCTTCTTCAAGCTGATCATTCCATCGCACCATTACTAAATTCCTGCCTTTTAGGCAGTCATTTAACGGCGCCGACAGTGTTGCAAAATTGTGAATAAACCGCCGGTAGTATCCCACTAACCCCAAAAACCCTTTCACTTGTTTAGTGGTGAGGGGACGGGGCCAGTTTTGGATTGCCTCCACTTTGTTTATTTGGGCTTTGATAACTCCTCTCACAATCACATACCCCAGGTAGCGATCTTCCTCCAACCCAATGGAACACTTCTTTGGGTTGGCAGTTAGCTCTGCTTGTCTCAGCGAATCTATCACCGCCTGTACCTTGGCTAAGTGACTTTCCCAGTCTGTACTGTACACCACAATATCGTCCAGATTGGCCGCGGCATATCAGCGATGAGGACGAAGAACAACGTCCATTAATCCTCTGGAATGTCGCTGGAGCGCCATGCAACCCGAAGGGTAGGACTATATACTGGAACAGTCCCTCGGGTGTTACAAAAGCCGTTTTCTCTCTCGCTGCTTTTGTTAGTGGCACCTGCCAATACCCTTTTGTGAGGTCAATGAGTGAAAAATAACGTGCCTGCCCAAACCGCTCTATTAACTCATCGACCCGGGGCATGGGGTAGGCGTCAAAGTTAGAAATTTCATTCAGTTTTCTGAAGTCATTACAGAACCTTAGTGTCCCATCTGGCTTTGGTATTAGGACTATTGGGCTGGCCCACTCACTCTGGGACTCTTCAATGACCCCTAACTGCAGCATCTTCTTGACCTCTTCCTTGATGGCTTGTCGCCGGGCCTCAGGCACCCGATATGGCTTTAATCGTACTTTGCCCTGCGGCTCAGTGACAATGTCATGTTGTATTAGGGAGGTACGACCAGGAAGTTCCGAAAAAACATCTGTATTTCGGCTAACAAACTCTCGGACTTCCTGAACTTGTCTGTGCGACAAAGTGTCTGATATTTTGACGGCGGAGAGGACTTCTCTTGCCTTCTCCTGAGGCAAGGAAGCCATCTGTACTGGAAATGCAGGCCGTGGACAATCCTCACCAAGCGGGTCTCTGTCTTTCCATGGTTTGAGCAGATTCACATGGTATACGTGTTCTGGCTTTCTCCGCCCTGGTTGGTGTATTTTATAGTTTACTGGTCCCACCTTCTCTATAATGTCGTAGGGTCCCTGCCACCTTGAAAGGAACTTACTATCCACTGTAGGCACAAGTACCAACACCCGATCCCCAGGGTTAAAGGACCTTACCCGTGCCTCCCGGTTATAGACCTGCCTCTGTGACCTTTGTGCTGATTCCATATGTTCTCGGACTAATGGTAGGACTGTCTCCATTCTCTCTTGCATTTTGGCCACATGTTCTATCACACTTTTGTGGGGAGTTGTATGGTTTTCTCACGCCTCTTTAGCTATATCGAGTAAGCCACGGGGATGTCTGCCATATAATAGTTCAAAGGGCGAGAACCCCGTAGATGCCTGGGGCACCTCCCGCACTGCAAACATCAGGTATGGCAACAAGAGATCCCAGTCCTTAGCATCTTTAGAGACTTTTTTTTCAACATATTCTTCAGGTTTTATTGAACCTTTCTACTAAACCGTCTGTTTGGGGATGATAGACCGATGTGCGCAACTGTTTAACACGTGGCAGAGTTCCTTCATGATTTTTGACATAAAGGGGGTCCCTTGATCTGTTAAGATTTCTTGAGGGATTCCCACCCGAGAGAACATACCCATGAGTTCTTTTGCGATCAGTTTTGCCGAGGTGTGTCGCAGGGGAATAGCCTCAGGATACCTGGTAGCGTAATCTAGAACTACGAGGATGTGTTGATGACCCCTTGCTGATTTATTAACCGTCCACACCAGATCCATTGGCTATTCTCTCAAACGGTACCTCTATAATTAGTAATGGCACCAAGGGACTCTGAAAATGAGGCTGCGGACTGGTTACCTAGCACACGGGACAAGAGTAACAATACCGTTTAACTTATTCATAGACCCATAGCCAGTAAAACCGTTGTAGAATTCTGTCTAGGGTTTTCTTTGGTCCCAAATGTCCCCCTAGTACATGCGCATGCGCTAAGTCCATTACCAACCTCCGATATGACTGCGGTACCAGCAATTGCTCGACAATTTCCCCATGTATTTCATTCAACACCATACAGCAAATCTTGGTTCAGCTCAAATCGGGGAAATACTTTAGCTGCCCTGGGGTGTTGGGGTTCCCCATTGACAACCAGTACATTTTCCCGGGCTCGAGTCAACGTAGGGTCCCGTAGTTGCGCCGTACCAAAATTGTCACCTGCCACATTTAAATATGACAATTCTGGTCCCGGTGGCAAATCTTCCATCTCCCCACCTAACACTTCTATAGGAGAGGGGTTTTCCTCTCCACCGAAGGCTAAGGTACTCCTACCGCCAGTACATCTTCCTCTGGGCCACCAGGTTCATGCCCGATTTCTGGAGAATGCAACCTGTTTGCCACTGGTGCCGACGACTGTTCTGTGGGAGGGGTAATTACAGGCCAAAGCACAGAAAATAACGGAAATTTCTCCCCATTATTAATGCTAATTAACCACCACCCCCACCTCGTGTCACCTCCTCCCCGCTGGCGTGTTTATCATCACCAGGGTGGTAGGATAATGTTTTAAGTCACCATGTATACACAACACACCCATTTTCACAGCAGTATACTCGCTGATTTGGACGTGGCTGGCTCGTATTAGGGTCACTCACGAGACTCCCTGAGTCCACTAGAGCAACAGCAGGGTTACCCTCCACCTGCACTTTACACAAATGGTTCATATTGGGTCCCTCTGCTTTGACCACTGCACACATGTGTTCTGCATAGTGAGACTGATAGTAGCCAAAGTTGTTGTCCATGGGCTCTGTCAGGTGGGGGAAAACAGCTCTCACATGTCCTGGTTGTTGACACCGCCAACAGATTATGGGGCCCCTTTCGTTCCCCGACCCGTCCTGGGCGGCCCTCCGAGTCTCTGCTCGCCGAGCTGTGGGTGAAGGTTTGTGGAATTTACTTGGTACCTTCCGGGTAGTCTCTCCCTGTATCTCCTTGGTAGCCCCATATCTTTCAATGAGGTCTACCATTTGGAGACCATCAGTAGGGGCTGCCTGTCCAAGCCATGTTTGAAGGGTGTGTGGCAAATTTCTCAAGAATTTATCAGTCACTGTACGATCCAGCATAGCGCGGGGTGACAACACCTCCGGCTGCAACCACTTTTCTATCAGGTGTATCAAGTCATAATACTGTGACCGAGCTGGCTCGGAAGGGGAAAAGTTCCACTGGTGTACCCGCTGTGCCCTGACCAAAACATTTACCCCAAGACGTGCAAGTATCTCACCCTTGACGCTCTCATAGTCCTCCTGTTGCTCGGGGGGTAGGTCCCTAGAGGCTTTTGCGGGTCCTGAATTAAAAAAACGGAGCCACGATCTCGGCCCACTGGTACCGGGCCAGTCTCTCCCTTTTAGCCACGCCTTCAAACATCTCCAGGTACACCTCGACGTCATCTGATTGCTCCATCTTTCGGATCGCTGTACGCACCGCTTTCCGGACATCCTGCCATCCCCGGGCAGCTCCTGCTGTCTGCGGCGCTGTGATGTGCTGCATCACTAGACTATTGGTTTCCTGTTGCTGTCGATTAAATATCTGCTGCTGCTCCATAGCCTGCTGCTGTATAGCCTGCTGCTGCTCCATAGCCTGCTGCTGTATAGCCTGCTGCTGCTGCTGCATAGCCTGCTGTTGCTGCCGCATGGCCTCCTCCAGCATTTTTACTGTGTTCTCCATCTTGGGACAGTTATCCACCGGGTTTTGCGTCACTTTCTTTACCTAGGACATTTACTGTCATGCAGGAAAAAACAGCCTGACCTCACTGCGTTGCCCGCATTGAAGCCACCAATTGTAGGGATCCGCTCTGGTAAGCAGGGCTGGGCCGCAGTAATGAGGCAAACACACCGCCTTTTACTTCAAATTTCAGTGGTTTTAATCATGAGTTCAACAAAAAGTCCAGATAACAAAATAAAAACAGAACATACATCACCACAGTTTGGAGAACCACTGGTGCCAGACTCACCCTTGCTTGGGACGGGCTTAACTAAGCGGCTGCAGGTCAGCAGAGACCGCCAGGTCCCATTCCGGGTGGTCTGGTACTCGCTTCCTGGTGCACACTGGCACACAGTAACAAAACAATCTTCCAGGCTGACTCCAGCCAAAATCCTTCCTTCCACACACCAACTACAACAGCTCCTTGTTTTATAGGCCTACTCCACACCCTCAGGTGAGGTACACATCAGATGACCAGATCACGTGACTATGACCTTATCACAGGTCCTTGTGATCATGGAAAATCCTGAGCAAACTTCAGTCTGCTAGAAGAAATATATCTCACATCCAGCAAGATCCCCTTTGGTGTACCACAGCGGCAAGAAGTCTCCTGTTCCCTACACATGCACAGAAAAACCCATGTCGAACATGCTCCAAATAGGTAAGAGCCGTCATCCTGATTGTTATGCTTAAAACAGGAAAGATTTAAGTTTTCAAGGGCTAAAATGAAATATTTTTATAAGAAATATGGACAAATATTAATTTGTCATCACAGCGCATATCTGCACATGGCTAGTAGAAATGGTAACAAAAAATAAAACATACTGTTTACTTTTTTAAATTAATGCATAAAAATACATTTCATAATTATCAATTAATGGTTCTTAAGGAACGTTATCTGTACCTGTAAGATAATGCAGTCAATGGATGTACGAATCATAATCATCATCATCATCATCATCCTCACGAGTTTTATTAATGACAGACATAATAAAATACACAGACTGAGGACAACTGTAACTTCACACACCATATATGAAATGGCCAGCATCTAAACCTGGTAATAATGCGCAATAATAAATAATTACACCAAGAAAGTGCATCATGCATACAAACAATAGGTAGTTAGACCTGCAAGTGCTGTTGAAACAACCACAACAGATTTAAATTAATAATGCTATATAGCTATCACAGTGCATAGTTACTCATGGACAATGTCGATCTAATACTGTACCTCAATAAAGGCAGCGTCACCCATCATGCTTGTTTGTCTTGTAGATTGTTGAAGAGGGATTTTTTTTTTTTTTTTTAAAGTTCCTTTTTATTTGGATTTTCAAAAACAAAAAGGTGCTATGTCCGGCTTCCACCGGCGGAGGTACCTCAGAATCTTTGTGCGCTTCTCCGGCGCACGCAAGCCTTTGACATTCCAGGAGATGATCTTCATGTTGAATGGGCGGCAGAAAAATTAAGAGTGTGCTGGAGGAGACGGTGTACCCTCTTATGGCCGTCGTTGGCACCAACCTGCGAGGAAATGAGGAAGCAGCACCACAATATCAAATACTAAATCAAGATATATTGACAATTCCAGGATTAATTATTGGAGAGAGGTCCCTTGCTACCCTTTTCTAGTAACTCTTGTTTACCAATAAACCGCTGTAAGCGGTCGTAGTCTCTCCACCACTACCTGTGTTTATGTGACTTCCTTTTTTCTAACCTGTGAGGAGATTACCCCCATCCTCCCAGGCTATTCAGTGTACCCCCCCATGTGTCCAAAGCATGAAACCCCAATAGCCTGCTTCACTTATTGTCCCTCCATATGTAATGTTTAACTCAGTTGTCCCACATTTATCAAGACCCCCACTCTCATGAGAGATCTTCAACATTTAATATCAATTAACTAATTTAACCATCTAAAATTGCAGCAAAACTATCATGCTTTAGCATAGGTATGAAGGAACTCCAATAGAAACGGCTCAAACAGCAAATATATCTCATATGTCATTTAACGTGGAGAGAATCTCTTTCATCTTTCCTGATCTCCTTCATGAACTGCCATCTTGTCGTCGTCTGCGTGGGGAGAACCTGGAACTGCGTCGCTGTACTTCCCTATCACTTTGTGGATTTCGTTCCAAGGCTGCTTCTGCTTGTTCTGGTGTGTCATTAATGACATATGTCCCGTCAGATCTTTGGAACCGCTAACGCGCTGGGAACAGTAGTTGAAAGCGAACATCTCGCTCAAACAACGTTGTGCAAATGAAACTGAACGCCCTCCTCTTCTTGGACACCGATACTGAGAAGTCATCAAAGAGCAGAATCTCATAGCCATGGAGTAGCACTGGGCGCCTCGCTTCTCTGAATGGCCGTAACAATGAAACTTTGTCGTTATAATGTAACAGCTTAATTATTACTTGCCGTGGTCTGTACATTGTTGGTTTCGATGCCTCCCCTCGCCTGTTGTTGTTTTGCGGTGGTCCCACACGATGTGCACGTTATACACGACAGTAGTAGTTAAGTCACAATATTTTCGGTAGATCATTCTCACAGATGGATTGTAAGTCTGCTGATTTAAACGATTCAGGCAGTCCGACGAGACGTAAATTGCTTTGTCTCGAGCGATTTTCCAAGTCCTCTGTTTTGTCTATCAAATTTTGTAACTTCTGCTGAAGGTTCTGTTCTCTGTCTTGGCCAAGTTGCTTCTCCTGTTGTAGCAGCGCCACATCCTGTTGCAGCTTGGTAATTGCAATGGTATTCAGGTGTACAGACTTTTGTATGGAAGACAATGACGATTGCAATGCCGACTCCAGCAGCTTCTGAATGTCTGGTAAGAGAAGGGCTGTGACCTCTCTTCAGCCATTTTCTGCGAATCAAATTCCTGAGGAACTCTCAGGTCACATGGTGCTTCTGATAATAGCTCTTGCTGCATGTCTATGGCAGCGCTCATCATCGCGCCTCTTTCCTCTTTGTCTCCTCCATGCGCCATCTTGTCCTTCTGCTTCAGTTGGATAGGTAAACCGTTCGGGGTCTGTTGTGAACTCCGTAGCAAGTAGCGCTCCATAAATTATGTCCCCACGAATGTAAAAGGTGTCAATGTTCCCGGGGGTGGTTTTACTGCTCTCCTATGGGCCCGGTATGCTTGGATACCTGGGAGGAATTCAGGAGCATCTCCAAACTCCCTCCTCACATGTCAGCGCAGGAAACAGAAGAGGGAACGTGCTTGTTTTGTTGCTCATAGGTGGAGTTTTATACAGTAAATGATTACTGCTGTCGTATTTTTGGCGTCCCTAGGGCAGAATAAGGCTGCGTAACGTCACATTTTAGAGAGAGTCATATAATAGACACACGCTACCCTACCCGTGACACAAGGAAGGTAGTGTTGCCGGATAAAGCCTTGCGCAACCAGACATGCCCCTGGAAAATGCCTGCTGCTGCAGGCTAAACTCAACACGGACAAATACTGTTGTAATTTAAAACTTTTGTGACAGCAAGAACGCAAGGATGAAAAATTCATACTTTTACAAATTACAAGTACAGGAATCTCTGTCCAAAATAAGAATATGATGAAGAAGATGAAGATGAAGTAGAATATGAAGAAGAATAATAGTTGAATAAGAACAATATGAGTAATGTTAACAAAAAGATGAATAGCAAGAAGTTTAAGAAGAAGATAAAGAAGGTGAAGATGAAGAATAATTTGATGAAAAAGATGATGCTGAAGATTATGAAGGAGAAAGTGTGTCAAAAGTTAAAAAGGTGAAGAGCATGGAAGTTGTTGAAACATACATATTTGCCAAATAGAAAAAACGTTAACAACATTGTCAATTTCTTCGTCAATCCGAACATCTTTAAATAAAAAAAATATTAATGCTATTCCATTTGATTGGGTTAAACATCTATGCCTTTAATGTCTCCTCAACCTCCCCCAATACATTCTACATTACTCTTTGTTGTTTTCCTTCATGTACAATTAACCAACAAGGCAAGAATGGTTTTTTTTTAATTCCGATATTTTGTTCCCATAGACTTACATTGGATTTCCGGTATCGGTATCGGGTATCGCCGATATTTTTGGGGTATCGGCGATACCATTCCGATTCCGATACTTTTGGATATCGGAAAGTATCGCTCAACTCTAATAAAGATAGATCTGCGATCGAAACGCATTGCTGTACCTTCCCTGTTATGAGTGCAGTTCAGGAGCATTGAAAATGTTTTAATCAAATTGAATAAATCTTTGGATTTTATTGAAGGAGCTGGAACATTGCAAGTTTATTATTAACCACGTCGAGACAGGATGGAGTTCCATGCACCTGCGGAGGCTGTCGGTGAAACTGGCTGCCTTTTTCTATATTTTCCGCGATTACAGCGATACCAGATTTATGTTGGGTTTTTTGTTTGGCAGCTGTCACACACTAAAAGATGCTTTTTATTGCAAAAACTAGATAGCTATAATTTTTCCATGTTTCGGCCGACAGAGTCATGTGACAGCTTCTTCTTTGTGAGGCGAGTTGACAATTTTTATTGGTACCATTTTCAGACACTTGACAGTTTTTGATCGCTTTCTATTCCAATTTTTGGGAGGTAGAATGAACAAAAACCAGCAATTGAGAAATTTACTTTGTTTTTAGTATTATACTGTTCCATGTGTGGTAAAATTGGTAAGGCAGCTTTATTCTTCAGGCCAGTATGATTACAGCAAAACTTCATTAATATAATTTTTTCTATAAAATAGTTTTTATTATGCAAAAGCGCCAAAACAAAAAAAAGTATTAGTTTTGAATCGCTTTATTCTGAGAGCTATAACTTTTTTGTTTTCCAGCTGCCAGAGATTTTTCATGGCTTGCTTTTTGCAGGACAAAATGACGTTTTCAGCGGTACAAATTTTATTTACATTCGTTATTTTAATTGCATTTTATTGCACTTTGTTCGGCATTAACATGACAAAGCATAGTTTTTTGCCTCTTTTTTTTTGTTTTTTTTTACCGTGTTCACTGAAGGGGTTTACTAGTGGGACAGTTTTATAGGCTGGGTCATCCCGGACGTGGCAATACCAAGTATGTGTCTTTTTTTTTTTCATAAATTAACCCCTTAAGGACCAAGCCACTTTGCAGGTTAATGACCAGGCCTTAATTTTGTGGTTAGAACTCTGGAACGCTTCAACTGATTCTGAGAATGTTTTTTCATGACATATTGTACTTCAAGTTAGTGGTAAAAAAATTTTTCCATATGACTTGCGTTTATTTATGAAAATAACAGAAATTTGTCAAAAATTTTGAAAATTTTGCAATTTCCAAACTTAATTTTTGTACCCTTAAATCAGAGAGTGATGTCTCACAAAATAGTTACTAAATAACATTTCCCACATGTCAACTACACATCAGCACAATTTTGGAAACATAATTTTTGTTTGTTAGGAAGGTATAAGGGTTAAAAGTTGACCAGCGATTTCTAATTTTTCCAACAAAATTTACAAAACCATTTTTTTAGGGACCACCTAACATTTGAAGTGAGTTTTGGGGGTCAATATAACAGAAAATACCCAAAAGTGACAACATTCTAAAAACTGCACACCTCAAGGTGTTCAAAACCACATTCAAGAAGTTTATTAACCTTTCAGGTGCTTCACGAGAACTAAAGACCCCAAATTTTTATTTTCACAAGGGTAACAGAAGAAATAGGACCCCAAAAGTTGTTGTGCAATTTGTCCTGAGTACGCTGATACCCCACATGTGGGGTGGAACCACTTTGGCGCATAGCAGAGCTTGGAAGGGAAGGAACGCCGTTTAGGAATGCAAACTTTGATGGAATGGTCTGCGGGCGTCATGTTGCGTTTGCAGAGCCCCTGATGTACCTAAACAGTAGAAATCCTCCACAAGTGACCCAATTTTGGAAGCTAGACCCCCCAAGGAGCTTATCTAGATGTGTGGTGAGCACTTTGAGCCCCCAAGTACTTCACAGAAGTTTATAACTAGAGCCGTGAAAAAAAAAAAATCATTTTTTTCCACAAAAATAATCTTTTTGCCCCCAAATTTTTATTTTCACAAGGCTAACAGGAGAAATTAGAAAAGCAAGAGGGAAGATCAGCTCACCACTATGGAGATTCCTCACCGCCAGCTAACGCCCAGCACGGTTCCAATTTGGAGCAAACATAGTAAACTGCAGAGAGAAAGGATCCAGCGGAGTAGAAGGCATCTAAAATTTACCTTTAATTTCAGTAAATAAAAATAGAACTATGGCACAAGGAATCAGGTGCGAAGCACGTTAGATAGATCAACGCGTTCCGACTGAAAGAGTCTTTGTTAAGATCTAATACAACAGCATACTACAAATGTACAGAAGAAAAGAAACGATCAAAGAAATCCCAAATACATACATATGGTACAAAAAACTTTATTGAATAAATAGAAACAGGGGAGCAAGGAGGGATAACACCCTTGCCAATTAACACATGTGGGACAAAAGGACGCACACAGGGAAGTAAATTAAATGTACAATTGCATAATGAGCATTGATAAATATGTCTCACCAAGATTCATATCAGGGTTGCATGTAACAAAATGTAAACCTTTACATATAATATACAAAGTAAAAAGGATAGCTGCTTAACAAGCTAATATCCAATTGTACATGCCACATAATCCATGGGGATTACCCATTATACGTTCAGGTACATAATATCCCAATCGCTGTTTATTACCTGATAGGAGCCAGAGGAGACCACCCAGTGCATCCACCCCGACGCGCGTTTCGGCGTGTGTGCCTTTCTCAAGGGGTAATGGCAAAGGGGGAAGTGAAGGGGTATAAAAAGACCACATCCACCAATGTGAAACAAGAACATGGACCACATGATCAACGTAAACAATGACCGCAAGGACGCATGGATGTAATAGCCAAGCTAATAGTAATCATGCTGTCTTGACGTAATAATTACGTCATCATATTGCGCTCACATACCTATAACGACGCGCCCATCACCAGGACGACCAGAGACACTAGACGGTGTCAGCGTCATGTGCCGAATGACGTCACTGTCACGTGATCAGTCACCGCAGCAACAGAGACACCGAGGGACGTGAAGCGTGTCAGAAGTCACGGCGCAGGCGCGTACTGGTGGTGAGTATAAGTAAATAGAGAAGAGAGGAACATATCCACCAAAATAGCATTATATGGGTATGTAGCTCACGGCAGTATCATGACAACTAACTAGGTATTAAAGGTTTAGGCTGGCGGCGCAGATGTATTATTATATTAAGATGTCGCAAAATGTATATATATATCTTAAAGAAACAGTACATTAATATAGAAAGATGAGTCGACACTATAGCACTTTACAAACACAAGAAGATATATCAAAAGGCACAACATATTGTAGATCCATGGTCAAAGCAATAATTTGCAGTCTTACAATAATTACAAAACAATATATATATCATATATCCATGGATATCAATAGGAACAATGTTGTACTGATCAAATTGTAAAGTTCACATAGTCATCAAACAAACTAAATCATGCACATCATAATAAATAAAAATAATAATAACGGAAGAGCAAAAGGTGATGACTGCGATAAGAGGTTGCGACATTATTCATGTTCCATGTGAACCAATTTCACTGCAAATAGCCCAAGTGGTCAAATAGCCCAAGTGGTGGATGAAGGCTACATAGGAAATAAAAAAATTGAATTAAAAACAAGGATAAAACCACACTCTCCCAAAGATCCTATTCCAGCACTATGGGTCTCATAGGGGGAGGGAAAATATGTTTATGAATCTTGGGAAGCGCATGGTATATAGGTACAATAGGATGCTCAACAAATAGATAATCCATTCTTTTTTTGTTAAAGGCTCCCATATACAAGAGGTAGGAGATTAAGCAAAATGGAATTAGAGTTATCAGTGGGATCAGAATTAATTTCATCATACAAATTCACATTCTCCAAATCTAAAAGATTTAGTTTATTATATAAGTTGGCATCTAGTGAAACCACTGTCCCCCCTTTGTCTGATTCCCTGCTTATGAGATCTTTATTATTTTTTTAGATCCTGTAAAGCCTGTTTCTCTTTTCTGGTTAAGTTAGATTGTTTAAACAGATTTTTTGCATGTGTTTTGGCTTTGAGATCAATCAGATCTTTTTCAACTAAATCTTGAAAATACTGTCCAATACTGAGGGTCTAGATTGCAAGGGGTAAAATAACGGGTTACCGGTCAAAAAAATCATCAGTATAAGAGATAACGTCCGTGAATGATTCCTTGCTCAGAGAATTAAGGTGCAGCAGTGTTCTTTGTTCTACAAAAGTTCTGAAAGTGTCCACAGTAGATTCTTCTTAGATATTATCAGAAGAAATCGTTTGTTCCCCCTTCTGGTCAAGAAAATGACATTTAATTGTCATATTTCATGCCAACTTATTGACATCTAATATTGTTGAAAAAATGTCAAAACACCTAGATGGTGCAAAACTAAGTCCCTTGCTTAATAAGGATAACTGTTGTTCAGAGATGATCAAACTTGACAAATTAATTACTGGCGTTTCTGATGGCGGTAATTCTAGTGGCAGGTTTGATATCTGTTTGTTCCGATGTTTTCGGCCTACTGATACTGATTTGGCTTTTATCCTAAGTCATATTACAAGACTTGTTAAAGGGTTGATTGTGACTTGTAGGATCGCTATTTCCAATAGGTGGCGCTATAGAGTACAAGGCCTCTTTTTTTGAAGAGGCAATTTGCATATTAAATTTCCCAGAGGAACATTGCACGGCGAATAAGCCTCCTTACCTTGACACCCAGAGCTGGTATGTCACTCTCCACAAGTAGTAACCTTACCCCCCAGACCCCAGTCCAGAGCCTCCGCATTGCCGCATTGCACGGCGAATAAGCCTCCTTACCTCGACACACCAGAGCTGGTATGTCACTCTCCACAAGGAGAAACCTTACCCCTTAGACCCTAGTCCAGAGCCTCTCATCTTGCCAAATCAGATCTCTCCTACTTTGCACTGACGAGGACCAATAGTCCGAAACACCGTGTCAGCAAATGGAGATACTGATTTGGCTTTTATCCTAAGTCATATTACAAGACTCGTTAAAGGGTTGATTGTGACTTGTAGGATCGCTACTTCCAATAGGTGGCGCTATAGAGCACAAGTCCTCTTTTTTTGAAGAGGCAATTTGCAAGACCTTGGTGCAAATTTTCATCAAAGAAAGGTTTCTGATCAGGAAAAGCAATTTATTCCAAATTTTGGAAAGCATTTTGCGCTCGGTTGGGGATCCATCCGTCTTTTTTCTCAGCTTTTCATCCATAGTCTAATGGGCAAACTGAATGTGCTAACCAGAATCTTGAGACTTTTATCTTAGGTGTTTTGTGTCTCAGAATCAGGCAGATTGCGTTACTTACCTGTAGCTAAATTCTCGGTGAATAACTGTTGTCATGAATGTCCATAAAAAGAAAAGAAGGGAAGTTGCACTCGCCATTCTGGTAAAAATCCTTTATTGCACTTCCATCTCCAGTAATGGTTTGTGGGAATTTGTAGTTTCAGATAGCTAAGATCATGGATTCTCGCTTGGCTCGTCTGTCTCTTCAGTATCTGGTACACGGAAATGTTTACGGTCCTGAAG
Organism: Oophaga sylvatica; assembly: GCA_033576555.1. Taxonomy (NCBI): domain Eukaryota; kingdom Metazoa; phylum Chordata; class Amphibia; order Anura; family Dendrobatidae; genus Oophaga; species Oophaga sylvatica. The sequence continues at coordinate 266,083,851 of JARQOD010000005.1, read as the reverse complement.
AGAGGATGTGAGTTCCATCATCTGACGTACATGCGGTTAGGTTGGTCAAGTCCTTTCACACGGCACATCCTGACAAACCCGGCCCTCAGGTTTCTGAGAAGGGGGGGTCTACTGTCATGTGTTTGCTGTGACACAGAGGACCCAGAAGACTGCAGCGTATGAGTTCTCATACTCCTGCACTGAATAGAAATACTTCTTCCTCATATTAAACAGTGCAGATTTCTTTCAGTAGCGCAGGGGTTAAACTGCTCAGCTTGGAGTCTCTGTAGCTTCCTGCTTGGAGGATCTCAGCTGCTCAGTATCAGCCACTCCCCTCTCCTATATATTCTAGCCTGTGGCAATCTGGATTGACAGTGTTAAGTCTTGTACTGCCGGGAGAAGGAGTGGAGGATTCGGTGTTCGGTAGAGGTGGTTTGTAGAGTTGTTCTATGACTGTTGCTAAGTGTTTTTGCTGTGTGTACTCCCCCGTCCTCTTCTATTTAGTTTCCCTATCTTGTCTTCACACCCATCATGAGATGTTTCTTGTGTGGCACTTTGGTAATGAGATACCTTTTTATAGGGCAGCAGTTGAACCAACTGATATTATTTTCCACTAAGTGGCAGGATTGCTTTCTAATTACTGATAGATTTCAGCTGTGTCATGACTTTCCATGGCTTTTTGCACATCTCTTTCTTCATGTGTTCAATACTTTTTCCCTGTGTCATTTCTCATTATTACACATAGCTTAAGTTATTGACAATTATGGTTTGATTTATTTGCCTATGTGGATTGTAGGAGTTTTTTACCGACATCTGATGACAATTTCAAGCAATAGCACCTTTAGAGACATATTTAGTTGGAAATTGGTGACATGTTCAATACTTATTTCACCCGCTGTATATTACTAAATTTCTTATTTTCACATGTACTTTAGTTTATGAAATAAAACAACTTGAAGTTCACTCTTAAAGGTCAAAATTGGCTCCATTGCTATGGGGATATAGCACATAATGTGCTTCTTTCCTATGAGGTTTGTACATTTCTAACAGTTTACGTTAATGAATCTTTAGACAAAAGATAATGCTTTCATTCTATCAATTTAATTTGAATAAAATAGGATATTTTCAGTATGAAAAATGCCATAGAAATGATGTTCACATATATAAGTAGGCTTTTATAAAAAGCACTGGCAGTAGGACTACACTCGAGGTCATTTAGAAGAATATCATTTTCTTAGCATATTAATGCAGTACAAATATGCCATGAATTCAATTGTGAAATTGTGAAATGCATTACAATCTTTATAAATTCAATCCAAATTAATCATTTTACTTGAAAATCCAATTAGCTCTTCCCTGCCACATATACACAGCTACTCCCTAAACCTCAGGCCAGCTAGTTTGCTTAGAGGCTAGGCAGATCTGTCTGCGTTTTATAAACTCCGCTTTGCAGCTTCGAGTGATGCTCTCGAACTTGCACAGCAGTGACATATATTCTCGTCCAATGCCTCGGCAGTCTTTCTATAACTGCATCACTAATCTTTTGACTGATATTAAAAGACTGACAGGCACTTCCAAACAGGAAAACAGGTGTGAACAGGTGCATACTAAGAGTAGCCATCTCCATATGTAACCCAACAAAATAAAATAGCACTCAGAAGCGCTATAGCATGCAAACATGAAATATATGAAATTTCAATTGCATTACTGTACTACAAAATATGAAAAATTGAGAATATTTAGAGCATAAATTGGCCAACTAATATGTACCCGGCAGTCACGATAAGGCGATTTTCATTGCTGGAACATATCCTATGGGACTCCTCTTATTGGCTGATAGCTTACATTTATATGTGAAGGTAGGATCCTGCTGTAATTAAAACCACTAGAGGCTAAAGGATGAAGTGCTCATTCAGGACCCAATTAATATGAATATCAAAAGCCCGACTGTTAGTCCCTACAGGATTGGTCCACCAACAAGAATCGCCTTATCATGGCTGCCAGGTACATATGATCTGAGGCTCTGCAGTCAGTGCCACAGCATTGCAGAGTATCAGATCAGCGATCTGGTACTGTACAGGTATATTCCATCTTGGGACAATGTAAAATAGTAAAAAAAAATTATTAAAACGAGAAAAAATATATTTTAAAAAAATCCACATATAAAGAACAAAAAATGAAAAAAAATATTATTCCAATAAATGCATTTATGTAAAAAAAAAAAAAAAAAAGTACACATAATTCTTATCCCTGCATCCGAAACTACCCGTTCTATAAAACTGTCCCACTAGTTAACCCCTTCAGTGAACAGTAAAGAAAAAATCAAGGCAAAAACAATTCTTTATCATCATACCACTGAACAAAAAGTGCAATAAAACGAGATAAAAAAGAATGTAAATAAAAATGGTAAAACTGAAAATGTCATCTTGTCCTGCAAAGAACAAGCCAGTAAACCTCCTTCTTTCTGGCTCTGCACCCCAGCCATCAGCCCAAGGGTGTTTATAGTCAACTCTGGTTCATGCCAGCTTACTTTAAAGTGCAAGGTTGTAACTCAGGAGAAGCATGTTTGCCCATTCACACTGAAGACTTTTATAGCACAAGAGAGGCATTTATTAGATGACAGGACCCATCAGAGAAGTGTCACCTTGTCGCGTTTGATGGGCTCACATGAATTGGCCAATTTATGCGCTAAGAACCTTCATTTTAGTAAGTAATTTTTTAAAAAAATTTTTTTTCTTTTTTTCCTTTATATTACAGTTTACTCAGCAATTATGATAGATTGTGTTTGCATGTGTATTGGTCTCTACAGAGTGCTGCTGAGTTCCTCCTTTTTGCAAACAGTTCCATCAGCGGTAAAATAAAAAGTTATAGCTTTTAGAGTAAAGCAATGCAAAAATCATTATTTTTTCTATAAAATAGTTTTTATTGTGCAAAGGCACCAAAACATAAAAAAGATATAAATGGGGTATCGCTGTAATCATACTGACTCAAAGAATAAAGTTGCCTTGTCAATTTTACCACATGCAGAACGGTATTTTAAAAAAAATCCTGAATTGCTGTTTTTTGTTCATTTTATCTCCCAAAAGTCGGAATAGAGAGCAATCAAAAATTTCATTTGCCCAAAAATGTTACCAATAAAAACGTCAAGTCGTCCAGCAAAAAACAAGCCATCACATGACGGTGAGTTTGCTGAAATATGGAAAAATTATAGCTGTCTAAATATGGGGATGCAAAAAATAAGTTTTGCAATAAAAAGCGTCCTTTAGTCAGAAGTCTAACATAAAAATCTGATATAAATCTATTATCCCTGTAATCGCACCAATCCGAAGAATAAAGTCGTTTAATCACTTCTACCGCACGAGGAACGACATAAAAATAAATACAGTAACACAAATTCTTCACCTGCTGTTGATTTTTTCATTCTGCCTTCCAAAGATCGCAGTAAGGCTCGGCGCACATTTATCCTGCACTCTACACTGAGCGCTTACACCGGAGTTTGTGTAAATCTCTGAAATATGTGATTCAGACGGAACCCCCGGTGGAAGATTCCCTATAATGAGGCTGATGGAGGCACTGTGGATGCTGTCTCACCTGTGATCCGGAGGTTTTTGTCTTTTTAGGCAAGTATAAAAGCGCGGTTGACCACAGTTTTGTGCACTTCTGAAAAGAAGGACAACACTGAACAGAGGCCAGACGGAGTCCAGAGTAACTGCTGCATCATTATAATGACTGGATTCTTTGGGGGTTTCATTTGTCATGTCACTCAGAGATTTAGATGGAAACCCCAAAGTAAGTGCTCAGCGTAGAGCGCTGGATAAATGTGATCCTAAATGTTATGTAAAATGTTAATAAAAGCTTCAACTCAATCCACAAAAAAAGCAAGTCCCCACTCAGATCTGTTATCTGTTAATGGAAATATAGTGGGCTTCCACATTACTGGTAGCACAAATGCTCTGAAAAAGCAAAAAGGCTCCTCACCCCCCCCCAAAAAAAATCTGTAAATTCTGCGCTCCCAAATCCAAATGCCCGCCTTCCTTCTGAGCCCCAGTGTATCTAAACCCCATTTATCACCCACGTTTGGCATTTCTGTAGTGATGAGAGCCTGCCTAATGTACAGGTGCGAGTCTGCAGAAGCATGAGCAGGCCATAATGTACTGGTCACTACAATGTACTGGTCACTACAACAGCAGTTTGCAATTTTCACTCAACAACATCAACTGCTGCTTGTTTCTGGAAAACACCCATGAAGTCAAAAATGCCACTACACCGGTAGATAAATTCCCAAAGGGTATAATTTCCAAACTGGGGTCGCTTGAGGTGGGATTTTGCTTTTCTAGCACTTAAGGACTCTTTATATGGAGTACGCAAACTATTCTAGGAAAATCTGCACTCCAAGAGGCAAACAGCGCTCCGTCCCTCCAGAGTATCGCTGTGTGGTAAGCACTACTGTAAATCCACATATAGGGTATTTCTACATTCAGCAGAAATTGTGGGACAAATTTTAGTGCCATTTTTACCCATTTTCCAGTGTGAAAATGTAATACTTGGGGATAACACACAATCTTGGAGGTAAAAGTATAAATTATTTTTTCTTCACTGACCAGTGGTATCAAATTCTGTGACACACCTGTGGTGTCAATATAATAAATGTACCCCTAGATAAATTCATTGAGAGGTTTAGTTTGTAAAATGAGGTCATCTATAGGGGTTCTGCTGTTCTGGCACCTCAGGTGCTCTGTCAATGTAACATGGCACTCTCAAACCAGTGCAGCAAAATCTGCACTATAATATGGCGCTCCTTCCCTTCTGAGATTTGTACTGTGCCTCAAAAGTAGTTTTCTAACACATATGGGGTATCGGTGAACTGATGACAAATTGGACAACAAATTTTGAGGTCCATTTTCTCCTGCTACTGTCCTGAAAATACAAAATTTGGAGCTAAAAAAGATTTTTGTGGAAAAAATGTGAATTTTTTTATTTTCACGGCTCAGCGTTATAAACTTCTGTGAAGCACCAGGGGGTTCTAGGTGCTCAATACATATATAGATACCGTATATACTCATGTATAAGCCGAGATTTTCAGCACATTTTTTGTGCTGAAAATGCCCCTCTCGGCTTATACACGAGTCATACGCCAGAAAGCGGGAGGGAGAGCGGGGGAGAAGCTGCAGCCGCTGGCTAACAGAAGAGATCATACCCTCCTCTCCGCCGTCGCTGGTCTCCGTATCGGGTCCTTCAGCTTCTTCCTGTGTTGAGCGGTCACATGACCCTGCTCATTACGGTAATGAATATGCACGCGTCTCCACTCCCATAGGCGTGAAGCGCATATTCATTACCTTAATGAGCGGTATCACATGACCGCTCAGCACACTGCAAAGGAAGAAGCTGAAGGCCCTGAGACGGAGATGCTGTGATGGAGACCACCGACGGCGCCAGGAGGGTGAGTAGGACAGGGAGCCGAGCCATGCAGACCGGGGGACCACACAGGACAGGATGGGGGAGCCACATAACAGGACAGGACGGGGGAAGCTGAGCCATGCAGACCGGGGGGCCACACAGGACTGGATGGGGGAGCCACATAACATTTCAGGATGGGGGAGCCAAGCCATGCAGACTGAGGGGCTACACAGGACAGGATGGGGGAGCCACATACTTGGACAGGACAGGGGGAGCTAAGCCATGCAGACCGGGGGCCACACAGGACAGGATGGGGGAGCCACATACCAGGACAGGATGGGGAGGCCTAGCCATGCAGACCAGGGGCCACACAGGACAGGATGGGGGCACCACATAACAGGACTGGACGGGGGAGCCGAGCCATGCAGACAAGGGGGCCACACAGGACAGGATGGGGGCACCACATAACAGGACAGGACAGGGGAGCCGAGCCATGCAGACCGGGGGGCCACACAGGACAGGATGGGGGAGACACACCAGGACAGGACGGGGGGAGCTGAGCCATGCAGACCAGGGGCCCCACACAGGACAGGATGGGGGAGACACATCAGGACAGGACATGAGCCACATACCAGGACAGGACGTGAGCCACATATCAGGACAGGATGGGAGCCACATAACAGGACAGGGTGAGCCGAGCCTTGTAGACTGAGGGCCACACAGGACAGGATGGGGAGCCACATACCAGGACAGGATGGGGGAGCCAAGCCATGCAGACCGGGGGGACCACACAGCACAGGATGGGGGAGCCACATACCAGGACAGGATGAGGGGAGCTGAGCCATGCAGACTGGGGGGCCACATACTAGGACAGGATGGGGGGAGCTTATATTTGAGTCAATAAGCTTACGCAGTTTTCCGTGGCAAAATTAGGTGCCTCGGTTTATACTCGGATTGGCTTATACTCGAGTATATATGGTAAGTTCCCTAAGGGGTCTAGTTTCCAAAATGGTGTCACTTCTGGGGTTTTTCCACTGTTTAGGCACATCAGATGCTCTCCAAACACAACATGGTGTCTGCTAATTATTCCAGCAAATTTTGCATTCAAAAAGTCAAATGGCGCTCCTTCCTTTTCAAGCCCTGCCGTGTACCCAAACAGTGGTTTTCCCCCACATATGGGGTATTGGCATGCTCAGAAGAAATTGCAAAACAAATTGTATGGTCCATTTTCTCCTCTTAAGGCACTGCCACACTTAGCGATCGCACCAGCGATCACGACAATGACTTAACCTGGCGAGATCGCTAGTGCGATCGCTATGTAATCGCTAGTTAGATTCCAAACACAACTCATCAGCGATCTGTGATTCCAAACACAACTCATCAGCGATCTGTATAACGACCTCTGCGGTGGTTGGGAAAACTAGTCCCACCTGCGACGCTGGTGAAGTCGTTCATAAAGGGTGTCACACTCAGCGATTCAGGCTCACCAGCGGGACACCAACGACCAAAAAACGGCTCAGAACGTTCAGAAGCAATCAACGACATCTCAGCAGAGGCCACATCGCTGCTACATGTCACACACAGCTAAGTTGCTAACGAGATCGCTACTGCGTCATAAATGGTGACGCAGTAGCGATCTTGTTAGTGATCTCGCTTAGTGTGGCATACCCTTTACCCTTACGAAAGTTAAAAAAAAAAATAGGTCTAAAGGAAAATTTTTGTGAAAGAAAGATATATGTTTATTTTTTTCTTTCCATATTCCATTAATTCCTCAGAAGCACCGGAAGGGTTAATAAACTTCTTGAATGTGGTTTGGAACACATTGAGGGGTACAGTTTTTAGAATGTTGTCACTTTTGGGTATTTTCTGTCATATAGGCCCCTCAAAGTCACTTAAAATGTGATATGGTCATTAAAAAAATGGTTTTGTAATTTTTTTTGTAAAAGTGAGAAATTGCTGGTCAAAATTTAACCCTTATAACTTCCTAACAAAAAAAAATGTTTCAAAAATTGTTCTGATGTAAAATACACATGCAGGAAATGTTATTTATTAACTACTTTGTGTGACATGACTCTCTAAGGGCATCAAAATTAAGAGTTTCAAAATTGCAAAATTTTCACCAAATTTCTGATTTTTTTCACAAATAAACATACAGGTGCTTCTCACAAAATTAGAATATCATCAAAAAGTTAATTTATTTCAGTTCTTCAATACAAAAAGAACTGGGCATAGTTTGTTCACTCAGGACACACGCACTGGCTCAGTGAGCAAGTGCAGTGCGGTGTCCCTGACATTATAAGCGACCGTACATAATTTTGTGTTGGGGAGTTAAGTGTCTTTCCCAAACCTAATGGATCCCATGCAAGCTTTGGTTGATCAGGTGAAGCACCTGACCCAAATGTTCCAGAAACTCAATGTGGAACAGCGCACGATGGGCCATACCCAGCAACAGTTGGTGGATACTGTGCAGGGGGCTATCGCTGCAGGGGCTCCTAGTTCTGGGGATAGAGATGTCTCATTAGCGGGCCCTGAATCTCCAGTCAAATTGCCAGACCCTTTCTCAGGGGATAAAAGGGAGTTCAGATCCTTCAGAGAAGGATGCAAACTTTTTTTTTCTCTAAGGCCCCACTTGTCATGTGTGCATCGCCACGAAGATCGTCGCGGTTGCACATTCTGACTTCTCACAGCTGAGTTGCTGTTTCTTTGTGTTTGGCAGTTAGGGAGTTAATTCTGTCTGTGCTCAGTTCTGGGACTGGGTGCAGTTTCTTCCGGCTGCAATTAATTATTTGTTGATTGGTTTCCTTTAAATCTCTGGTTGTCTGTGTTGGGAGTTGCCAGTGAAATTCTTCATGCAGACCACAGATAGGATTGTATCTGTATAGACTTAAGTTAAAGAGCTCCTTAGTTGTTTTAAGCTCACCTTGCTTAGAGTTTAATATCCCAGATCATTTATGTTCCTTCTGTGTTTGAGTGTGTATGCAAGTCTGTGTTTTCTCCAGTCTGTCTTATATGTCTAATCGGTGTATTTAGCAGAGATCAGCCCATATCCCTTTGGTGGTAATCAGAATCCTTCTTAGGACTGATTACAGGGTTCAGGGACTGATAGGAGACAGGGTTAGGCTGGAGACTTGGACCTCTGAACCATTATCAGTACCTCCAAGGTGAGGGATTAGTTAGGACCCCAGTTTAGGGTCAGGTTAGACCCCCGGTCCTCCTCTTTCCTGTGACAGTGTATCAAGTCCTCAAGATTAACCCTGAGTTCAACGGATATGTGTCAGGTAAATCTATTCTATATTTACATGCTGATGTTGCTAATCTATATGTTGTATAGAGTGTTGTTCTTTTAAGAATAGTTTACTGACATCGTACACATATCATAAGACCGCGTGACATTTTCACTGGCCCATAAAATTATTCCCAGTTGCCATGGATCCAGTAGCCCAGCTGGCTCTGCAGTTGCAGGGATTATCCATGGAGCTGACGGACATTAAGTCCAAAGTTTTGTCTTCCTCGGAGCAAACCAGATTTGAACCTAAAGTAGCTCTCCCGGACAGGTTCACTGGTGGGCGAGACAAATTTTTTACCTTCAGGGAAGCATGTAAATTGTATTTTCGGCTTCGGCCTCGATCATCAGGGAGTGAAGAGCAGAGAGTGGGAATTGTTATCTCGCTCCTACAAGGGGACCCTCAATCCTGGGCCTTCTCCCTTCCTCCGGGATCCCCGGCTCTACAGTCAGTAGATCGATTTTTTACTGCCCTGGGTTTGGTATATGATGACCCAGATCGGGTCTCTCTTGCTGAGACAAAATTACGTAAGATACAGCAGGGAGATCGTCCGGCGGAGGAATTTGCTTCTGAGTTCCGTAGATGGGCCACAGATACTCAGTGGAATGATCCAGCTCTTAGGAGCCAGTTTTGTCATGGGCTTTCTGACAAATTAAAGGACGTTTTGGCTCAGTATGATTCTCCTCCATCACTGGAGGCTGCTATGGCCCTAGCTATCCGTACTGATAGACGGCTCCGGGAGAGGTGCGAGGTAACTCCGCCCCCTGTTGTTACTCCACCTACTACTAAAGTCCCTTATGTTGAGGTTCCCCTTGTCTGTTCGGAGGAGCCTATGCAGTTGGGAGGGACATCATTTCGTAGGAGGGGATTGGCGGTACGCCGCAGGACTAGAAGGTGTTTCTTCTGCGGGAAAGAGGGACATTTTGTTGGGGGATGTCCATCCCGTGCCTTGTTGAGCAAAGAGTCGCCGGAAAAACTGTTAATCCCAGGTTGTGTGGTGGACGACAACCTGGGAGTATGTATTTCGTCCGCTAGTTCTTCTCAGTTCCTTGTACCAGTGGAGGTGGTGGTTGGTACGAGAGTGGAGAGATTTTCTGTTCTTCTTGATAGTGGGTCCGGGGCTAATCTGGTTGACGCTCAGTTTGCTCAGGCTCAAGGTATGTATCTGAGTGTATTGGTCAAACCGATCCCTATATTCTCCATTGACGCCAGGCCTCTCGGCCAAGGTAGCTTTGTTCATGAGGTTCATAACATTGACCTTCGGGTAGGGGCAATACATAGGGAACTATTATCTTGTTATGTGTTGGAGGGTCTACCTACTCCTATTGTGTTGGGACTTCCTTGGTTGGTTAAACATAACCCTGTGATTAATTGGCAGTCCAGAGATATAAGCCAATGGGGGGAGTTTTGCAAAAGTAACTGCATGAACACAGTCATCAGTGCGGTCGTGCCTAGTACTTTGCCTCCTTTTTTGGAGGACTTTGGGGACGTGTTCTCTGAGGAGGGGTGTCAGGAGTTGCCTCCTCATCGCGTGTATGACTGCTCTATTAATTTAGTTCCTGATGCTAAGTTACCTAAAGCTAGGTTATATAACCTTTCTGGTCCTGAGAGGCAGGCTATGAAAGATTATATTTCGGAAAGTCTGGCCAAAGGGCATATTAGACCTTCATCTTCCCCAGTGGCCGCGGGGTTCTTCTTTGTGAAGAAAAAAGATGGAGGCCTACGCCCTTGCTTGGATTTCCGCGAACTTAATCGGATTACTGTTCGAGATCCGTATCCACTCCCTCTGATTCCTGATCTCTTCAATCAAATTGTTGGCGCCAAATGGTTCTCTAAATTGGATCTCAGGGGGGCGTATAATCTGATTAGGATAAAAGAGGGGGATGAGTGGAAAACGGCGTTTAACACGCCGGAGGGACATTATGAGAACCTTGTCATGCCTTTTGGTCTGACTACTGCACCAGCAGTATTCCAACATTTTGTTAATGACATTTTTCGTCATCTGGTGGGGCTGTTTGTGGTCGTATATTTGGATGACATTTTAATTTACTCACCAGATCTTGTGTCTCACCAGGAGCATGTGAGACAGGTGTTGCAGATCTTGCGAGACAATAAACTATACGCCAAACTGGAAAAGTGTGTATTCGCCGTACAGGAACTTCAGTTTTTGGGTTTCTTGGTGTCAGCCTCCGGTTTCCGTATGGACCCTGAAAAGGTGAGAGCAGTGCTTGAATGGGATCAGCCAGAGGATCTTAAGGCTCTGCAGCGTTTTCTGGGGTTTGCTAACTACTACCGGAAATTTATTTGTAATTTCTCATCTGTTGTCAAACCTCTCACTGACATGACAAAAAAGGGACGGATTTTTCTAAATGGTCGACAAAGCTTGCCAAGCTTTTTCCTCTTTGAAAAAATGTTTTGCTTCGGCACCCGTTCTCATCCAACCAGATGCATCACAGCCGTTCGTTGTGGAGGTGGACGCGTCTGACGTAGGGGTGGGTGCAATATTGTCCCAGGGTCCGTCCCCTGGTAAATGGCATCCGTGCGCTTTCTTTTCTAAAAAATTGTCGTCCGCCGAAAGGAATTATGATATCGGCAATAGGGAACTTTTGGCCATTAAGTTGGCTTTTGAAGAATGGCGTCACTTTTTGGAGGGGGCAGTCCACCCGGTTACCGTTATTACTGATCACAAGAACCTGCTGTATTTGGAATCTGCTAAGCGTCTGAATTCCAGACAAGCTCGATGGTCGTTGTTTTTTACCAGGTTTAATTTTGTTGTCACTTATCGCCCTGGATCTAAGAATGTTAAGGCGGATGCCTTGTCTCGCAGTTTCCCAGGGGCCGGGAAAATGGATGACCCGATTCCTATCCTTCAGGAGGGGGTGGTAGTGTCGGCTGTATGTTCTGAGCTTGAGGAGGAGGTGTTAGAGGCTCAGGGGGACGCCCCTGCAGGACCTCCAGGGAGACTGTTTGTCCCAAATCAGTTGAGACAAAAGGTTATTGAGGCACATCATAATTCTGCTTTAGCAGGACATCCAGGGAGTAAGGCTACTTTAGATCTCCTTTCTCGCCGGTTTTGGTGGCCTAACGTTAATAAAGATGTTTTAACTTTTGTCGCGTCCTGTGGGGTTTGTGCTCGCTCTAAGACCCCTCATACCCGTCCGTCTGGGACCCTCTTACCCTTGAAACTTCCGGAGCGTCCATGGACTCATTTGTCTATGGACTTCATCACGGACCTTCCTCAGTCGTCAGGGAAGACTGTCATACTGGTGGTTGTTGACAGGTTCAGTAAGATGGCACATTTCATTGCTCTTCCTGCCCTCCCTAATGCTAAAACTCTGGCGCAGGTGTTCATTGGGGAGATTGTGAGACTTCATGGGTTGCCTTCTGATGTGGTGTCAGATAGGGGGTCTCAGTTTGTGTCCAAGTTTTGGAGGGCATTTTGTTTACGTCGGGGGATGCAATTGTCATTTTCCTCGGCTTTTCATCCGCAGACCAATGGTCAGACAGAGCGTCTGAATCAAAGCCTAGAGACTTATCTTCGGTGTTTTGTCTCAGAGAACCAGGAGGACTGGTCTTCTTTCTTGCCTCTGGCAGAGTTCGCTCTTAACAACAGGCGGAGCGAGTCCACTGGTAAGTCCCCGTTTTTTGGGGCATATGGTTTTCATCCCCAGTTTTGTACATTCAATGGGGGGGGCCCTTCTGGGGTTCCTGAGGAGGAGCGTTTCTCGTCGTCACTTGCTTCAGTGTGGAGAGGTGTATTGAATAATCTGAGTGCTATGGGGAACCGTTATAAACGTATGGCTGATAGGAGGAGAGTTTCTGGTCCAGATCTTAATGTGAACGATCTGGTATGGTTGTCTACCAGGAATATAAAACTTAAAGTTCCCTCCTGGAAGCTGGGCCCCAGATTCATCGGGCCGTACAGGATCAGTTCCATAATTAATCCTGTGGCATTTCGTCTGGACCTCCCTCCTACGTTTAAAATTCATAATGTGTTCCACAAGTCATTACTTAAGAGGTACGTGGCACCAGTCATACCATCACCTCTACCTCCTCCTCCAGTGGTGGTCAATGGTAACTTGGAGTTTCAAGTGTCAAAGATCATTGACTCACGTCTGAATCGCCGGTCCCTTCAGTACTTGGTGCATTGGAAGGGGTATGGTCCAGAGGAGAGGACGTGGGTTCCTGCGTCTGACATTAACGCAGATCGTTTGGTGCGGACCTTCCACAGAACTCACCCGGGCAAACCTGGCCCTGAGGGTCCGGAGGCCCCTCGTAGAAGGGGGGGTACTGTCATGTGTGCATCGCCACGAAGATCGTCGCGGTTGCACATTCTGACTTCTCACAGCTGAGTTGCTGTTTCTTTGTGTTTGGCAGTTAGGGAGTTAATTCTGTCTGTGCTCAGTTCTGGGACTGGGTGCAGTTTCTTCCGGCTGCAATTAATTATTTGTTGATTGGTTTCCTTTAAATCTCTGGTTGTCTGTGTTGGGAGTTGCCAGTGAAATTCTTCATGCAGACCACAGATAGGATTGTATCTGTATAGACTTAAGTTAAAGAGCTCCTTAGTTGTTTTAAGCTCACCTTGCTTAGAGTTTAATATCCCAGATCATTTATGTTCCTTCTGTGTTTGAGTGTGTATGCAAGTCTGTGTTTTCTCCAGTCTGTCTTATATGTCTAATCGGTGTATTTAGCAGAGATCAGCCCATATCCCTTTGGTGGTAATCAGAATCCTTCTTAGGACTGATTACAGGGTTCAGGGACTGATAGGAGACAGGGTTAGGCTGGAGACTTGGACCTCTGAACCATTATCAGTACCTCCAAGGTGAGGGATTAGTTAGGACCCCAGTTTAGGGTCAGGTTAGACCCCCGGTCCTCCTCTTTCCTGTGACAGTGTATCAAGTCCTCAAGATTAACCCTGAGTTCAACGGATATCGTGTCAGGTAAATCTATTCTATATTTACATGCTGATGTTGCTAATCTATATGTTGTATAGAGTGTTGTTCTTTTAAGAATAGTTTACTGACATCGTACACATATCATAAGACCGCGTGACACCACTCCTCCGGGGAAGAGTTCCAGAGGGTGGGGGTCATCATTTCCCTACTTCGGGGTGCTCCACAAGCATGGGCCTTTTCTCTATCTCCTTCTGCCCCAGAGAGAATGACTGTCGATGCCTTTTTTGAAGCCCTGGGTTGCATATATGATGAACCTGACAGGGTTCGTATGGCTGAAGATATGGTGATGAATGTGCGGCAGGGTAAACGCTCGTCTGAGTGGTTTTGTGCGGAGTTCAGACGCTGGGCTGCGGAGATCTCGTGGGATGATGCTGCCCTTCGGGGCTTATTCCGCAGAGGCCTGTCTGAACGCCTCCAGGATGCACTAGCCCTTCACCCTCCACCAGACACTTTGGAGGATGCCATTACGCAAGCAGTGCGTATGGACCGCAGGCTTCGGGCCAGGGGCATCATGCAGTCCGAGACTTCTCTATTCTCCGGCAGCAAAGAGACTGATATCGCACCTGCTGCTCCTGAGCCTATGGAAGTGGGCGTCATCTCTGTCAGAGAAAAAGAGAGAGAACGTCGCCGGGAGAAACAGCTCTGTTTTTACGTGGGTAGTCCGGTCACTGGAAAAAGGAGTGTCCCTTGTGTCCATCATCCTCCAAGGCGACGGGAAACGACTAGGTCTGGGTAGTGATCGAGGAGCCTGCCCAGACCCTCAGGTACTTTCTTCCTCATGTACTAAGGTTTTTCTAAAGGTTGAACTGTTGGTAGACTGTTATCGTTTTTTCTCTACAGCACTGGTGGACAGTGGTTCATCACTTAACCTGGTCTGCTCTGATATCATTTCCCAACTCCAGATAGGGACAGTCCGGCTTCATACCCCACTTAAAATCGTGGCCATTGACTCATCTCCTCTCACCCGAACGGGGATTCTTTCTGTTTCTAAGAAATTTGTATTGAAAATTGGTGCTTCTCACATGGAAGAGATTGAATGTTTTGTTATGAACAAATTGCCCGCAGGGCTGGTTTTGGGCATGCCCTGGCTTCAACGCCACAATCCAATGATTGATTGGGAATTGGGGGAGATTGTCAAGTGGAGGTCCAAATGTGTTGACTGTGACTCTAAATCTGTTTTTTTGTGTGAAAATTGCAAAACCTGTCTCTGTGTCTTCTGTCAGTCTGGAGGGTATTCCGGAGTACCTAAAAGACTTTGAGGACGTTTTTTCAGAAAGTGAGGCTGAGGCGTTACCCCCTCATAGGCCATTTGACTGTGCCATCGATCTTATTCCAGGAGCCAAATTGCCCAAAGCTCGTTTATTTAATTTGTCAGGTCTGGAGCGCCTGGCTATGAAACAATATATTGCTGAGAGTCTCCGTAAGGGGCACATCAGACCTTCAGTTTCCCCGGTAGCAGCGGGCTTTTTCTTTGTTAAGAAAAAAGATGGTGGCCTGCGTCCCTGCCTCGACTTTCGAGAATTAAATAAAATTACGGTCAGGAACACATATCCCCTGCCTTTGATTCCTGATCTCTGTAATCAGCTCTCTGTATCCAGATGGTTCTCTAAACTGGATCTCAGAGGGGCCTATAATCTGATAAGGATACGGGAAGGGGATGAGTGGAAAACGGCTTTTCTTACTTCTGAGGGGTTATTTGAGAACTTGGCTATGCCTTTTGGTCTCACCAATGCACCAGCCATTTTCCAAAATTTTATCAATGTTGTGTTCTCGGACCTTATCGGTCGCTATGTGGTTGTATACCTGGATATTATCCTGATTTATTCTGCTGATAAACAGTCACATTTGTTACATGTTAAAACTGTGCTCCAGAGGCTTCGAGAAAATCAATTGTTTGTCAAACTTGAGAAATGTTCATTTTTTGTTCAAGAGTTGTCATTTCTAGGTCTTATTATCTCACCTCTGGGGTTTCGCATGGATCCCAAGAAGGTGCAAGCTATTGTGGAGTGGGTCCAGCCCCGGGACCTTAAGGGACTTCAGCGCTTCTTGGGATTCGCAAATTATTATCGCAAATTTATTAAAGGGTTCTCACAGATAACTAAACCCCTTACGGATCTCACTTGTAAAGGGGAAGATGTCAGGAACTGGTCCCCGTCAGCTAAACAATCATTTCTAACGTTAAAAAACTGTTTCACATCTGCTCCTATCCTGATTCAACCTGACCCTTCTATGCCATTTTGGTTTAGGTTGATGCTTCTGAGGTGGGGGTGGGGCAGTGTTGTCGCAGGGACCGGCTTCCCTAACTAATCTCAGGCCTTGTGCCTAATTTTCTAAAAAATTTTCTCCCGCTGAAAAAAATTATGACGTAGGCAATAGGTAGCTCTTGGCTATTAAATTGGCGTTCGAAGAATGGAGGCATTTTTTGGAGGGAGCGGCTCAACCTATTACAGTTATCACTGACCATAAAAATTTAGAATATATCAAATCTGCTAAGAGACTGACTCCCAGGCAACCCCGCTGGTCACTTTTTTTTTTTCCAGATTTCAGTTTTCTATTACTTTTCGTCCAGGGTCAAAAAACGTGAAGGCTGACGCTCTGTCACGTAGTTTTGAACCAGTGTCCGCCCCCGACCCGCCGTCCCCCATTCTTCAACCCAGTATCATGGTTGCCGAAATGTCATCGGAATTGGAGCGGGAGATTGTGGGGGCTCAATCTTCAGCACCAAGGTCCAAACCTGAAGACAAATTATTTGTTCCGCAGCATTTGCGCACTAAACTCCTGTGGGAGTTCCATGATTCGAAATTGAGTGCCCACCCTGGTATTGCAGCCACACGAGAAGCAGTGGCAAGAGTTTTTTGGTGGCCTTTAATGGCTTCGGATGTTAAGAAACATGTCGCTACATGTGGAATATGTGCCCGTTCTAAGAGCTCTCATTGCCGGCCGGCCGGGGAATTGGTGCCTTTACCAATTCCGGGAAGACCATGGACTCATTTGTCCATGGACTTCATTACCAATCTGCCATCGTCCCATGGAAATACTGTTATTTGGGTAATTGTGGACAGATTTTCTAAATTAGCACATTTTGTACCCATGGCAAGTTTACCATCAGCAGAGACTCTCTCTAGACTTTTCCTTTCCCAGGTGGTACGTTTGCACAGGGTACCTACGAATATTGGTGAGGTGATTGGAATAAAAAAATATTACAAAAAGAGCTGGGATGGATTCATAGACTTGACACTGTATCCCCAAAGGGGTTAAATGAGCAAATGCAGTTCAATTGTTTTTTGTGAGGTTCCTCGGTTTCCCGTGTCTTTGGTGATTCTCTCTCTTTGGTCTTTTTCTTTGTCCTGCTTTTTGATTGGATTCGACAAATATATAACCAGTGAGACTAACCGATCCTAATGGGTCAGGTCATATACGTCACCTCATCTGAGGTCTTGATTTATTTGGTTTATTTCCCAGCATCATGGGGGAATATATATAAGAGAATATGGATGCTCCTGCATTTTTCTATGCTGATATGATTAAGGATTTATGTCTGTCTTCTCCTCAAGCCTTCCGTATATATGGATAAATAATTATATCTGTTTAACATATCTCCCGTATCAGTGTGCTGCTTATCTAAGAAATTATTGACATTACCTTTATAAAGTAGTTCATTTAATGTGACTAGATGTGAGACTATTTTTTTGAATATGTATGCTGGGACACTGTTACATATACATTTAGCACAAAACGTATTAATGTTATTTTATCATTAAAAATCATCAGATATCATAGAAACTATCTAAATATATTGCTGTTATGGATCTATTGATGCGCTGCTTATTATTATGAATGAACATCTCAGCATACATTAGATCGCGTCTTGGTTCACGTGACCGAGATAGGAGGGATAATGAAATTGATCATGTGATCTAGATGGGAGGAGCAACGGAAGTAGCTGTGGAACGCACTCTGAGACGCACGCTGTGATACCCCACGCGTGCTGAATGATTACAGGTTGGTTTCACTTGTTTCTAATTAAGGAGAGGCCTGAACGGATGTATATATATAACTGCAGGAAGCGCCGATCGCTGACATCATACCAAAAAAAGAGGGGATTGTCCCTGCTTATCTGGCTGTATCCACAATGATCTAAGCTAAGTACTCCTATATGTCATCTTACTCCTGATGAACCTCGGAAGAGGAGAAACGCGTCGAGTTGTATTTGGAGTCATATTATACACAGTGATTTTATGACAACATGACTAATGGCTATAACATCATATTCAATGGGTCATGACTGTAATTATATCCTATGCAGTGACTGAAATAGCAGCATGAGTAATGGTTATTAACTCCATATCGGATATATAGTCATATTTTACAGCTGATACGCTGTGCTAATCTAAATGTGAATTGGAGTTATATCTTATATCCTAGATAGTGACTCAGTGGTAATATGATCAAAGGCTATAATGTTATAATCGATATATGGCACTGATATCTGTGATAATTAACGGACATTTTGAGTGATACATCTAATTGAGATGAGAATAACTCAGCTGCAATATGGATATTGGCTATAATAATATGAACAATTATCTGTAATAGCCGACAAATACTTGGAGTGATATATCTTACCAAGTTAAATATTTACTCAGTCAGATTAAGGGTTACAACATGATAACCATTATATAGTCATGATATTTGTCTAACCCGAGAGACACTTAAAATTGTCATATCTACATAAGCCAAGAGATATCTGGATATTTGGAGTGATTTATTTAACTGGGCATCTTGGATTACTTCTATAAGGAGTTCAAAAGTGATCTATTTATTATTGTATTACATTTTTAATAGCACTTGTTTTTGTGTAGTGTTTTTTTTTGGGTTCTTTTTGTTTGTGGTTTTGTCACTGTCTTGAGAGGGTCTTCTGTGTGGCCTATGTTATGATAATATAGTTCATTGGGTTGGTGTGGGATATATTTAACATCATATCTAAATTAACTCACACTTTACAAAGACATACAAATCAATTAAACATCAATAATCCTTGTCTTTCTCACCTACTATATTTCTATTCTTTCCTCACCCCCCTGCCACCTTAGGGCCCTATAGGGTGAGCAGGGTGAGCCGTCGAGGAGCGGGGGCGCCATTGCGCAGGTTCTAGGGTGCCAACCTCCGCGGTTAGGTAGGGTCACATAGGCCATTGTAGGGATAAACACGACCCACTGGTGTTTATTCATTTCTTTTATATATGATGTCTTTTTGTTTGCCATTTGGTCTAGTATTGTCCTAGTTTTTTAACGGTTATAAATAAAAAGTTATTTTTAAATTGAGGAGATACTGTGATTCAAGCTAAATTTGATCTTCTTCTTATATTTGATAAAAACTGTGATATATTATCATTACCAATCTGCCATCGTCCCGTGGAAATACTGTTATTTGGGTAATTGTGGACAGATTTTCTAAATTAGCACATTTTGTACCCATGGCAAGTTTACCATCAGCAGAGACTCTCTCTAGACTTTTCCTTTCCCAGGTGGTACGTTTGCACGGGGTACCTACGAATATTGTGTCTGATAGAGGAACTCAATTTGTGTCTAAGTTTTGGCGGGCATTTTGCAAAAAACTGGGGATATCTTTGTCATTTTCCTCAGCTTATCATCCAGAAAGTAACGGGCAAACTGAACGCACCAACCAGTCGCTTGAACAAATCCTGCTGTGCTTGACTTCTACCCTGCAAAGCGACTGGTCTGATGCCTTGCCGTTAGCAGAGTTCGCCTTCAACAACCGGGTAAACCAGTCTACCGGTAGGTCACCAGTTTTTGTTAATTATGGGATAAACCCTCATTTTGGCGAATTTTCGCGCATGGATTCTGGTTGCCCGGGGGCAGAGGACGGTATCAATCGTCTCAGGGATCTGTGGTCAAAGGTTCGACTAAATATTTCTAGGGCTCAGGAAAAATATAAACGTTTTGCGGATAAAAAAAGGGACTCTGCTCAGTTGTTGCGATGTGGAGATAAGGTTTGGCTCTCCACACGGAACATAAGACTTCGAGTGCCCTCCGCCAAACTTGGACCTAAATTTATTGGCCCTTATGAAGTCATTGAGGTGGTGAACCCGGTAGTCTATCGCCTTCGTCTGCCCCCCTCTTTAAAACTCCATAATGTGTTTCATAGGTCCTTACTTAAACCTTTTGGGTCAGTGAGGGAGGATTCAGACGCCGCTCCTTCTCCAGTCTTGGTTGATGGGCATATGGAGTTCGAAGTGCAACATATTGTGGACTCCAGGCGGGTTCGGGGGGCTTTGCAATATCTGGTGCATTGGAAGGGGTACGGTCCTGAGTATCAGCTAGATCGGTACACGCTGACCGCCTGATTCGTGCATTCCATGCCCGGCACCCTGAGAAACCTGGGGGTCCAGAGGCCCCCCGTTAAAAGTGGGGTACTGTCATGGTCTGCTGAGTTTCTGGGATTAGGTGGTTTTAGGGTTAACCGGGATGGCCTCACTCTGGTAGGCTTTTTATAGCCTCATTGTGGGGCCATCCTCTGTCGCTTATACTCTGACCCTTGGCCGAGTGTGTGTGACCCTGTTGTGCTTGTGCTAGTGCTTTGTGCCTGTGCTACGTTCTGTCTGTCTGGTTCTGATTTGGCTGTGTCCCTGTTTTGAGTTTTGCCTGTCCCTTTTGTACTCTGCTGCCCTCTACGTGTATGACCCTTGGCTACGTTCTGACTCCGCTCTGCCTGCTCCTCTTGTACTTCGTCGCTCTCTACGTGTATGACCCTTGGCTACGTTCTGACTCCGCTCTGCCTGCTCCTCTTGTACTTCGTCGCCCTCTATGTGTATGACCCCTTGGCTACGTCCTGATTATCCGTTCTGTATTTGCCCCTTGGTAACTGTGTCCCGTAGTTACCCTTCTAGGAGTTTTCCTTCACCTCATAGCTCTCTGGAGCTTAGGCCACGCCCACTAGCAGTCACATGCCTGCAGGTCCTTTGGTCTGAAGCATTCTCTATCTGCTACTACTGCCTCTGAGAGACGTGTGGCTGGCTCCGCCCACTAGCAGTCACATGTGGAAGGTCCTGTTACTCAGAAGCACACGTCTTCACTGCTGCGGCTCTGCTACAGGTAGCTTTGGGCATAGTTTGTTCACTCAGGACACACGCACTGGCTCAGTGAGCAAGTGCAGTGAGGTGTCCCTGACATATATTGTTTTTCTGACTGTGTCTGACCCCCTGGTGTGCGTGTATACTGCTTTGCTTGATTGCCTCCCGTGTATGACCTGGTCTGTCTGCTCACTCTGTTCTCTTCCCAGCTTTGCCAAATTGCTGTGTCTGTGTTTTTGAACTGCTTTAATTTTGCATGGTATGAAGCAAATATCTCCAGCTTTGCCAAATTGCTGTGTCTGTGTTTTTGAACTGCTTTAATTTTGCATGGTATGAAGCAAATATCTCCAGCTTTGCCAAATTGCTGTGTCTGTGTTTTTGAACTGCTTTAATTTTGCATGGTATGAAGCAAATATCTCCAGCTTTGCCAAATTGCTGTGTCTGTGTTTTTGAACTGCTTTAATTTTGCATGGTATGAAGCAAATATCTCCAGCTTTGCCAAATTGCTGTGTCTGTGTTTTTGAACTGCTTTAATTTTGCATGGTTTGAAGCAAATATCTCCAGCTTTGCCAAATTGCTGTGTCTGTGTTTTTGAACTGCTTTAATTTTGCATGGTATGAAATCATCTATGCAGCTTTTTCTCTGTTTTTGACTGTTTAATAAGTGCATATAATATCCCTGGCATTTCACTTACCCATCCTCCTGTATTCACAATTGCATTCATTCCCCTTGTGTCTCCCATGCATACCTGAGCTGCCAGCCCCTTCCCCCTCTTTTATTAGCTTTGCTTATCTGTGACCATGTGGTCTGGGTAATCACGCCCACATCCCCCCTCACAGCTGATCCACCTCAGTCCCAGATATATTCAGAGCCATGCGTCTGCACAGACGTAGTCTGCACAGGCTTACTATTTCAAATTCCATATTTCAAATTACAGATTTCTAATTACTATACTATGAATTAGACTAGAATTGGACTGGAATTTGACTGTAAGTTGACCAATATATTAATCAGGACTGGAATCAGTTACCCCACACTTTGCTTCTTTTTAATTATGTATTTTATCCCTATCCTCCTGTGTTCCCTTGCCATCCACATTCACCGCCCCATCCCCCCTCCATCACGACTCATACACATCAGCCCCTCTATCCTTCCCTCTCCCATGTACAGCTCCCATGCACTCCTCACCTTCCTGAAAAACCTCAGCCCATCTTGCCCAAACACATCACAGAAAAAACCTACTTACAATTCCAAAAACTACCTGCTCTTTATCTTCCTACTCCTACTGATTTCAGGGGACATCTCCCACAACCCTGGTCCACCATCCCCCAACCTCAATCCCTACCCTACCTCATACCGAAACCATAATAATCGTATTAATATTACTTGCACTCCCTCATCTCCTTCTTTCAATTGTGCCCTCTGGAATCCACGGTCTGCGTGCAACAAGCTACCCTTCCTGCACAACTACTTTCTGAACCACTCTCTTAATCTGTTGGCACTCACTGAAACCTGGATTCAGGATTCTGACACGGTCTCCCCTGCTGCCATTTCCTATGGTGGTTTACAGTTCTCCCATTCCCCGAGACCCACAAACAGACATGGTGGTGGAGTTGGCTTACTCCTGTCCCCACAATGCACTTTCCAGGTCATCCCCCCATTTCCATCACTCTCATTCCCTTCTTTTGAGGTCCACACCATCAGGCTCTTCCATCCCCTCTCTCTCAGAGTAGCGGTCATATATCGGCCCCCAGGCTCGCCCACCCAGTTCCTTGACCACTTCTCAGCCTGGCTGCCGCACTTCATGTCCTCAGAACTACCAACCCTTATCCTTGGAGACTTCAACATCCCCATTAACAGCCCTACTTCCACATCTGCATCTCAGCTTCTATCACTAACCACTTCTCTAGGCCTCTCACAGCTTTCAACCTCTGAGACACACAAGGATGGCAACACCCTTGACCTGGTCTTTGTCCGCCTCTGTTCAATCTCCCACCTAAATAACTCACCGCTTCCACTCTCTGACCACAACATTCTCTCCTTCACGCTCACAAATCCTCCACCACCCCAGCGCACTCCCACCTACCACACATTCAGAAATCTACAAGCCATTAACCCTCAGACACTTTCAGACTCCCTACACTTATCGCTGTCCCCAATCTCCTCTTTTTCCTGTACTGATCTGGCTGTTCATCACTACAATGACACTCTTAGAAACACCCTTGACCAAGTAGCACCGCTCACCTTCAGAACCTCCAAACACACAGTAAAACAGCCCTGGCTCACATTGCAAACTCGACTTCTTCAGCGATGCTCTAGGAGTGCTGAACGCCTCTGGAGAAAAACCTGCACACCAGAAGACTTCATCCACTTTAAATTCATGTTAAGAACTTATAATGCTGCCCTTCACCTCGCCAAACAGACCTACTTCACCACACTGATCTCCTCACTAGCCAACAACCCCAAGAAACTCTTTGACACTTTTCACTCCCTCCTCAGGCCAAAAGCACAAGCCCCTATCACAGACATTTGTGCTGACGACCTGGCCTCCCACTTTATAGAAAAAATAGATACTATCCGTCAGGAAATCTGCTCTCAACCACCAAGTGCTGTGACCCCCATCCCACCCTGCATTTCCCCTGGCTCACTTTCCACATTTGATACCATCACAGAAGAAGAAGTCTCCAGACTCCTCTCCTCCTCTCGTCCGACTACATGCACTACCGACCCCATCCCCTCACATCTCCTCCAGTCTCTCTCTCCAGTTGTCACAACTCACCTAACTACAATCTTTAATCTCTCCCTCTCCTCTGGCATTTTCCCATCCTCCTTCAAACACTCCATCATTACTCCTCTACTAAAGAAACCCGCTCTCGACCCTTCCTGCACAAACAACTACAGACCGGTCTCCAATCTCCCCTTCATCTCTAAACTTTTGGAGCGCCTAGTATACTCCCGCCTCACCCGTTACCTCTCCACTCACTCCCTCCTAGACCCTTCACAGTCCGGCTTCCGACCCCTACATTCGACTGAAACTGCACTCATCAAAGTGACCAATGACCTTCTTACAGCAAAACGTAACGGTGACCACTCTCTGCTCATTCTACTCGACCTTTCTGCAGCTTTTGACACGGTGGACCACCGTCTCCTACTGTCTAGGCTCCAGTCACTAGGTATTAAGGACACTGTTCTCTCCTGGTTCTCCTCCTATCTTTCTGACCGCTCCTTCAGTGTCTCGTTCTCTGGCTCCACGTCATCTCCTCTTCCTCTCACTGTCGGTGTACCCCAGGGCTCAGTCCTTGGCCCCCTTCTCTTCTCTCTCTACACTGCCCCAATTGGACAGACCATCAGCAGATTTGGCTTTCAGTACCATCTTTATGCCGATGACACACAACTATACACGTCATCCCCCGACCTTACCCCCGCTGTTCTACAGAACACCACCGACTGTCTGTCCGCAGTCTCCAACATCATGTCCGCTCTCTATCTGAAACTTAACCTCTCCAAGACTGAACTGCTTCTGCTCCCGCCGTCTAATAACCTCCCTAAATCTGACATTTCCCTCTCTGTGGGCGGCACCATAATAACACCCCGGCAGCAGGCTCGCTGTCTGGGTGTTATGTTTGACACCAATCTCTCCTTCACCTCCCATATACAATCTCTTGCCCGCTCTTGCCGTCTACACCTAAAGAACATCTCTAGAATCCGCCCTTTCCTCACAATGGAAACAACAAAAACCCTCACTGTAGCATTGATCCACTCCCGCCTGGACTACTGCAACGCACTATTACTTGGCCTCCCCATTACTCGACTATCCCCTCTCCAGTCCATCCTTAATGCAGCAGCCAGGGTCATCCATCTGGCTAATCGGTACTCGGACGCGTCCGCTCTTCGCCAGTCCTTACACTGGCTGCCCATTCATTATAGGATCCAATTCAAAGTACTGGTTCTCACCCACAAATCTCTCCACAGTGCAGCACCCCCCTACATCTCCTCCCTCATTTCTATCTATCGGCCCAACCGACTGCTGCGCTCTGCAAACGACGTTCGACTAACCTCTGCACTAATCCGTACCTCCCACTCCCGACTCCAAGACTTCTCCCGTGCTGCGCCAATCCTCTGGAATGCTCTACCCCAAGAAATTAGGACTATTCACAATTTGCATGGTTTCAGGCGCTCCCTCAAAACACATTTGTTCAGAGCGGCCTATCACATTCACTAACCAAAGTCATTCTATGTGTAAGTGTGTGTGTGTAGCCCATTCACTATCTCCATCCATCCCTCACTCCCTCAAGATGGCTGGACCATCATTGTAAATGCACCATTGTATATATACACCTGTACTTTGTATCTCCCCCACCTCATTGTAGATTGTAAGCTCTCACGAGCAGGGTCGGCTTATTTTGCTTTAATTATTGTATTGTTAACGTTGTTACCTATGACTTGTGTTTTGAAATTGTTAAACTGTAAAGCGCTGCGGAATATGTTGGCGCTATATAAAGATTATTATTATAATTATTATTATTCTCTGTCACACGTTTTGGTACTATTGTCTTCTTTGGTTCTGACCTCATGGCTTGTCTATCCGTTACAGTTTGTCCCTATTGTACCGCACTGCTCGTTCTGGCTTTTTGACCTCTGGCTTCCCTTCTGACAATCCCCTGTCTCACCCCATTGGTACCTCCTGATCTCCTGATTCTGATCTTAGCTTGTTTGACTACTCTCCTGTGTTTATAGTCTCATCTGCACTCTGGCATCTGGCTCCGCCCCCAACCACCTCCTACTCTGTCACATGATTCAGGTCCTGGTTGTTACCTGGTTAGTAACCTGGCGCTTTGCTCAGCTCCCTTGCTGCTATGTGCAGCTCTCCCAGCAGCAGTAATACCCGAGAGTCGTGACACTTGCATGGAGCCCCAGACTGAGGAAGATTGACAGTCATCTTGTGTTTCTTCCATATTCTAATAATTGTGCCCAGAATTTTTGCATCACCAAGCTGCATGGTTTCTGAATCTCTAGGCAGGAAAAAAGCTGCAGCAAAAACGCAGGTTTTTGATGCATTTTTGTGCTGCAATGAAGGCTTTTTTGAGCTAACTAAAGATATTTAAAAAAAAAAACTTTTGTGATGTAAAAAAATTTCTTGGTTCAACACCTCCTTTTTTATGTGGATGCAGTGGTATCAGGGTAATGAGATTAGGGCTTGGTGTCAGCAGCTGTCTTTGACACTGAGCCCTAGGCTTAAGGGCCCCGTCTCACATAGAGAGAGAGCTAGCGAGATCGCTGCTAAACAGCGATCTCAGCAGCGATCTCGCTATGTCTGACACGTACCAGCGATCAGGCCCCTGCTGTGAATCGCTGGTCGTGTCAGAAATGCCAGGACTTTCTTTTGATCGCTGGTCTCCCGCTGGCCAGCACGCATCGCTGCGTGTGACAGGCAGGAGACCAGTGATCTACTGGTAACCAAGGTACACATCGGGTTTCCAGGCACCGCGCAGCGCCTGGAAACCCGACGTGTACCTTGGTTACCAGCGCCCTGCATCAGCGCGCTGGTATCCAACGTACACTGTGGGTAACTAGGCGACGTTACCCGCAGTGTCGCTGTCCTGATCGCTGCCTGTTTGGCAGCTCAGCAGTGATCATGTAGCGACACAACAGCGATCCTGATCGTTGTCGGGATTGCTGGTGTGTCGCTATGTGAGACGGGGCCCTAAGTAATGAAAAGGTGTCAGCCCGAAGCCCTCATCACTAAACCAATAAGTAAACACAAACATACACATTATCACCAGCATATGTAGAAGTGTTAACAGAATGAACCTACATAAGCTGTAATCAAACAGCAACTGTTAATTTTAAAGAAAAAAAATGAAAAGCAAAAATTGCGTGGGCTCCCTTGAAACTTTAATAATCAGCAGAGGGAAAGCCGACGGCTGAGGACTGATGTTAATATTCTTGGAATAAGCCAATAGCCATAGCTGTTTGCTTAGCCTTTACTGGCTAGTTTACAGAGGAACCCCAGAAAAAAATTGACACAGGGTCCTCCTATAAAATCTAACCAGCAAAGGCTAGGCAGACAGCAGTGGGCTGATATTAATATCCTAGGAAGGGGCAATTGATATTGCCCCCAGGATAAAAACATCAGCTCTCAGCCGTCCCAGAAAAGGCATTGCGCCAAATCTGGCGCTTAGCCTCGCTCTTCCACCTTTTCCTGCAGCCATGAACTGACATGTGCCTCTAACAACCGTGGGTGGAATCGCGATGGCTGTTAACCCATTAAATGCTGCTGTCAAACTCCGACAGCAGCATATAACGCATGCTTCTGGCAACCACGCCAGAAATCCCGCCCATCGGTGACCCCTTCATGTGATAGTGGGTCACCGATGGGTTGGCATGACAACTAGAGGTCTTCAGCAGACCTCTATGGTTGATACTGCTGGATTGCTATGAGCATTGCCCGGTGATTGGCGCTCATAGCATGTGAGCAACTTTGCTACATACAGGTGATCTGATCATCGCCTGTATGTAGCAGATCCAATCGGACAACTGCAGCTTCTAGTCTCCCTTGGAGACTATTGAAGCATGCAAAAATTAAAAAAAAAATGTTTTTAAAAATATTTAAAAAAATAAATAAAATAAAAGTTCAAATCTCACCCCTTTCACCACATTCAAAAGAAAACAACAAAAAAAATCAAACATACACATATTTGGTATCGCCGCATTCAGAATCGCCTTTTCTATCAATATAAACAATTAACCCGATTGGTAAACGGCTTAACAAGAAAAAAATTAAAAACGCCAGAGTTATGTTTTTTTTTGGTCGCCGCTACCTTACAATAAAAAGCAATAACGTATCATAGATCGTATATACACCAAAATAGTATAATTAAAAAGTCAGCTTGGCACGCAATAAGCCCTCACCTGGACCCAGATCC
Organism: Oophaga sylvatica; assembly: GCA_033576555.1. Classification (NCBI taxonomy): domain Eukaryota; kingdom Metazoa; phylum Chordata; class Amphibia; order Anura; family Dendrobatidae; genus Oophaga; species Oophaga sylvatica. The sequence continues at coordinate 266,056,217 of JARQOD010000005.1, read as the reverse complement.
TGAAAAATGGAGATGCTACGGGTCTCGGAAAATTACGCAATTTTTTTTTTTTTTTAACAAACTTTGGATTTTTTTCACTACTCAAATAAAAAAAGAATCTAGACATGTTTGGTGTCTATGAACTCATAATGACCTGGAGAATCATAATGGCAGGTCAGTTTTAGCATTTGATGAACATGGTAAAAAAAAAATAAAAATAAACAGTTGTGGAATTGCACTTTTTTTCAATTTCAAAGTACTTGGATTTTTATTCCTGTTTTTCGAGTACACCATATGTTCAAACCAATGGTGTCATTCAAAAGTACAACTCGTCCAACAAAAAACAAGCCATCACGTGGCCATATTGACAGAAAAATAAAAAAGTTATGGCTTTGGAAAGAAGGGAAGCGAAAAACAAAAACACAAAAACAAAAAAGGGCTCCATCATGAAGGGGTTAAAAATCTATTCACAAAGGATATAAGATACAAAAAAATACAACACAATGCTGCTTTATTTTGATAGCAGTGTTACATTCTGAATAATGGAACTGTGCATTAATAGTACCCAAAGTTTATTTATTATAAAGGATATTTACAGTGGAATTTATTTTTTATATTTCCTGTTTCAATTAAAACACAAAAGATACTTGAAACTGTATATTATCCTGCAGAAAGTATAGGCAAAAAGGTCTCAACTTCATTCATCCTTGTTTTGATGTTCATTGTGCATAGTAAATGGTATCAAAGATATACAAACATTTCTATCAGCAGCTGATCACGAATGGATCCATGAGAACAGTTACTCTGTGAACACAAAGATTTCTTCTTTGGTAAAGCCAAGATCTTCTAGGAATCTACAAAAAATAAATTACAAGAAAAATGCTTAAGAAATGTTGTACTTTTCATTTTTTTAAACTCAATCCATAAATATCTATATTTCAGAGGAGAAAAATAGTTTCAAACCATTCGAAAAGTGTTGGATATCAGTCTTACATACATTCTTTAACATTCAAGCAAGGTTTTCAGACTGGTTATCTTCCTTGGAGTTGTGCAGACTTGAATAGAAGATGGGTAGCCAAGTGCTGCTTCATTAGAACCAGTAAGAATATTGGCACCTATTACATCTATACAATAATCGCAAAAATATTGCCATGGATAATAACAATTTTTAATCTAGATAGGTCATTACTTTAGTACCGATTCAGAATATATCTTACACATTAATCTGTATAATGCCCCATAGTGATGTCTGATGGATTTTATAATTCAGGCTAAGTGCACACGTTCAGGAATATTTGCGTTTTTTTCGCGGGAAAAACCGCGACAAAAACGCATGTATTAAGCATCCTATCATTTAGAATGAATTCCGCAATTTTTGTGCACATGGTGCGTTTTTTTTCCGCGAAAAAAACGCATCACGGAAAATCTAGCAACATGTCCATTAATTTTGCGGAATTCTAGCGTTTTTCCCGCTATATTATTGACCTAGAAAGTTCAGGAAAAAAATCGCTGTAAAACGCGTCAAATCCGCACCAAAAACAGCGCAAAATCCGCGTAAAAAACGCGCGTTTTTGCCGCGAAAAAAGTCCGGTTTTGCTCAGGAATATTCTGCAAACATTCTGCAAACGTGTGCACTTAGCCTAAAAGTATTTGCCTTGTGTTGATTGCTTAAGAGGATATATAGAATAATAGAGACAGCATTACAAGCCAAGAGCATATCTTGGTGTGGAGGACCTGGCACCTCTATTTATTGATTCTGCAAAAATTAGTTAATTTCATTATTGTTCCTATTTCCTAAATGCCAACAGATTGCAACATTTTACAGAGCACCCAAGGTTCACAACAGCTTTATCCCACTGAAAGTGAGACCCATAGTCTCAGGCATAGGCAACCTCTATAGGATTCTATGCGGACATTACGTTAAGATGTACAGTCTTATGTTAAAAAAAAACAATGATCTATTCAAAATGTTGGGAGGTATTGTTCTGGAGCTAGACAAGACTGGCAAGCATCAATGTATTCCGACAGCCCACATGAGAAGGGATGGAGCTGTGAAACACAACAATGCCAGGCCGCATATGTTGCTCGAGCAATTGTGAGTGGCCTCTATGATCTAAACATGCTACCACTGCATGCGGTGTCTCCGGACTTGTCTCCTATTGCACACATCTGAGACGTCATTGGTTGGAAATTGCAACTGTCAGCAGCAGATCTTCAGGATTTGTATACCCAATACTTTGAGCATGGCAGAATATTCTTAAGACAACCATCAATAACCTCACTGGTAGCATGCCAAGACGTGTAAGTGTGTGTATTTCCGCGTGCGGCGTTCATACACGATAATGAATTAATCAACACCTTTTGAAAATTTTGCTTCCATTTATTCAACCCTTGCATATTATAAGCATGTTCTGCATATATTTTATCTAAAACTACATAAAAAAGCAAAAAATTTTAACACTATTGTGTGTTGTCTTACTACTGTGGAACTATTGTAGACAGATTGCAGTTGATTTTGTAGCCTAAAGGGTATGCCACACTAAGCGAGATCGCTAATGAGATCGCTACTGGGTCACCATTTATGACGCAGTAGCGATCTCGTTAGCGACTTAGCTGTGTGTGACATGTAGCAGCGATGTGGCCCCTGCTGAGATGTCGCTGATCGCTTCTGAACGTTCTGAGCCGTTTTTTTGGTCGTTAGTGTCCCGCTGGTGAGCCTGAATCGCTGAGTGTGACACCCTTTATGAACGACTTCACCAGCGTCGCAGGTGGGACTAGGTTTTCCCAACGACAGCAGAGGTCGTTATACAGATCGCTGATGAGTTGTGTTTGGAATCACAGATCGCTGATGAGTTGTGTTTGGAATCTAACTAGCGATCACATTGCGATCGCACTAGCGTTCTCGCGAGGTCGTGTCGTTATCGTGATCGCTGGTGCGATCGCTAAGTGTGGCAGTGCCTTTAGTCATAGGTAGAAATGAAATGGGACCACTGAAAAACTGCCATGTTCATCTCTGGTCATTACTAAATGTGTAAAATAAGACACAACAGACAATATTTAGCATGAGTGTACGACAGGACAACAGTATAGTAGCAGTGAGAACAGAGAAAAGATGATGTATGTGGGGTTGATATGATACAATATTTTTATACGACTTTCTCTGGCTTTGGGGATTTTGGAACACAACTTAGCCACAATCCTATTAGCCCAAGTTTATCCTTTGACATCCAAAAGAAAAGCCTACTGTCGCGACTCTGTTACCGGGGGTCCCAGGAACAGTGGTTCCTTCCCTGTCTCAAACATTAGGGGCACCCTAGCTCGCACTCTTCCCTGGATTACTTCTGATGGTGAAGATGCCGTGACCACGTACATTGCCTTAGCTTATGAATCTGCCCTCAGTCTGTACCCTTCCCTCACCAAAGGAGGATGGGGCCAGTAGTATACCATAGTACACCAACCAGACTAACAAAGTAATACGAACAGGGGTAATGAAAAATACCAAATATACAAATATACTCACACATGTACCAAAGGAAAGCACTGGAGAGTGGAAGATGGAGTTAAACTAAAGTAGGAGAAGAAAGGGAATTATCACACACTCAAAACCTAGCAACAGTCACATATAAACCCACCAACCACCTTCTTCTATAAACTCATGCACTGCCAAAAGAAATATATACCATTTAATAAGAAGGTGAAGTGTTTCTAATCATTGCAGGAGTAGGAGAAATCAGACGCTGCAGTCTTCTTACCCCTCTCTGTCACAGTAAACCCATGAACTCTACTTTTTTTGTTGGCTGCTTAGATCCAAAGGTTTACCTCGGGTACCCTTGAAACATAGGTTTACAGAAAACCAACTGTGACCAACTCTCTTTTACACCGGAACAGTAAACATCCTGTGTTACTGGAAAGAGATATCCACAAGGGGCTGTGCATAAAGGCAAAGAGATTGGAGATGACAGTCGGTGATCAAAAAGTTACATGAACAACTGCAACAGTCATTTGAGAACTTGTAGCAGAATGTTTGTGTCTACCACTAGCTCCTCCCTCCTCCATAGGATATAAAAGACCAATTGTAATTTTACATCTCAGTAATGGGAAAGTCTGTCTTCCCACAAATAGATTTTACCCATTGAGATAAAAAAAGGGTAATCTATAAGGAGAAAGAAGATATTTTTTCACTGATAAGATACATTGTAAAACTGTGATGCTGGCTATCGTCACTTCTCATAAACAAGCCATGAGGCAGGGTTTTTAAAAAGTCTGGGGTCAAATACCAACAGTGTATGTCAAAGGCAGAGGGGCAAGACAAAGGAGTATAGAGGTCACAATCCAAAGTTGGCAATCCAAAAAGGAGCAGATACAGACAAAGTGGCTAGGCAAACAAATAGTAAAAGGCAAGGCCTTAAGTCAAGCAGGAAAAGATCAGTACAGCAGAACACTCAAGCAAAAGGCATGAACCCCACCAAGCAAAGATACGACTGACTATGGTCTGTCCATTGCTAGCCAGTTAAATAGCCAGGTGATCACCCCGAAAGGGTGACATCTGGAGGAAGCCCAGCAGGCCCCGCCTGTGAATGGGCTGCTGGGCAACCCTAAATTTGCATGGAGATTATTTTTAATTAGCATGTTAATAGTCAGCATGCTCCAGTCAAGATTGGGTGGCTGGGCTGTTCTATTCACAATACTGACATCTTATTACATCCCTGCCATCTATTGGGCAGCTGAGCTGTCACTTACATCGCCCTATCACACACGGAACGACGGATTCATCACAGTAACCCCTCTTCTAGGGGTAGAAAATGTCCAGCGAAACCACAGTAAAGACAAAGTCCTAGATTGCATTGACATTTCCTCTCTACAGCAAGAGAACTGGCAGCTCCATCGGCTCCACCTCATGTAAATGGACATACTCAGGGGGAATATATAATGCACCCTGCTGCTCACCATGCCTCTAATGAATTCTGCGATCCATCTGTATGGCCTGGGTAATGGCCTACTCCAAAGAACAAGTAGAAGCATGAAGAGCCAGAGTGTCCTTAAGAGCTTCAGAAAGGCTTCCACAGAACTGTCGCCTGAAAACGGCATAATTTCACTGAACTTCAGCGCACCATTGTCGGAACTTGGTACTATTGTACTTTCTGGATCATCATAAACTAAACCTAAAGCGCCAAAGACAGTTTTAACAGAAGACTTTTCTTGGGTTTGTAGGGAGAAATAAAATTCTCAGGTCTAAGGGCCCCCGTGAAGTAGGGACATGATTATTCCCACTAGCTGGAACTCATCCCCTGAAGATCAAGGTCACAGGGTAAAAAATAGATTACAGCTCTCAATGAACAATCTAAAATAGTTTTTCTCTCCCGAAAATTTATCAGGAAGAACAACTACAGGTTTGGGAGAGACCAACTGCACGTCAGAAGGTACAGACATCACAGCCACTGCCGTCAGGGAAGAGCTATGGGAAGCATTCATCAACCTGCTACATCTGACCTTGCAACTGGGACTACGATGATTAATTGCTCTGGTGCTCTTTGGCCAGATCCTGATTTATTTAAGTCAGATTTGCCACCTGATTACAAAGTGTGTGAATGGGATCCATTCTGTTGTAATGTGACGCTGGCAAATCGTCACCGCTCGCGCACAAGCCGTGAGGCAGGGGAGTCAAGAAGTCCAAAGTGAAATAACAAGAGAGTATGTCAAAGGCAGAGGGGCAAGACAAAAGAGTAAAAAGGTCACCGTTCGAAGTCGGCAGTTCCAAAACGAAGCGATCGAGATAAAGGGTCTAGGCAAACGAACAGTATGGGCAATGTCCAAGGTCAGGTAGCAAAAGATCAGAACAGCAGAACACTAAAGCACAAGACACACATTCGATCAAGCAAAGCTACAATTGACAATGGTTTGTCCATTGCCAGCCAGCTAAATAGCTAGGTGATCACCTTGTGATTGACAAAATTGATTGATATTCGTGACAAAAAGCTACTTAGTTTCATGTGACCTGTTGATTTATTCAATACAATTTACAATGACGGTTACTCTTTTTAACATCTTAAGGACCGAGCCTCTTTGTACGTTACTAACCAAGCCTCATTTTCAAAATCTGACCGTGTCACTTTAAGTGGTAATAATTCTGGAACACTGAACATTTTAATATATCCCAGTGATTGTTAGACTGCTTTTTTTATGACATATTATACTACATGTTAGTGGTAAATTTTGTTTGATATGATTTATGTGTATGGAAATATCAAAAATTTGACAAAAAATGTGAGAAAAATATTTAGATTTGAGAGTCCACAGTGGTTGATACATTTCAACCCCTTTCCGACATCGGGCGTAATAGTCGGACTCCCTCCCTTTGATGTGGGCTCCAGCGGTGAGCCCACATCTTTCCCAGGACATTTCAGTTATTTTGAAAAAATGACATGTGCCCACAAAAGCCGCGGGTGGAATCACGATCCACCCACGGCTATTAACTAGTCAAATGCCACTGTCAAACACTGACAGCAGCATTTAACAAGCGCTTCTGGCAAGCGCATCAGAAATACGCTCACCTGTGACCCGCGTCACGCAATCGCGGGTCAACGGTGTGTCAGCATGATAACCTAAGGTCTCCTGGAGACCTCTATGGCTGTCAGTGATGGCTTGCTATGAGCACCACCCAGTGGTCGGCACCCATAGCTAGTGAGTAAATCTGCTATATAGAGGCGATCTGCTCATCGCCTCTATGTAGCAGAGCCGATAGGGTAGTGGCAGCTTCTAGACTCCCATGGAAACTATTGAAGCATGCCAAAAGTAAAGAAAAAGTTTTTAAAAGTCTAAAAAAAAAATAAAAGTTTAAATCACACCCCCTTTCGCCCCATTCAAAATAAAACAATAAAAATAAAATCAAACACACATATTTGTTATCGTGCGTTCAGAATTGCCCGATCTATCAATAACAAAAAGCTGACATGTCCAGAGAAAGATGTGGGCTCCAACGGTGAGGGAGTCCGACATCGGCATACTATTATGCCCAATATCGGAAAGGGTTAACCCTTATAACTTCCTAACAAAAAAAATTTTTGGTTCCAAAGTTGTGCTGATGTTAATTAGACATGTGGTAAATGTTACTTATTAAGTATTTTGTTACTTATTAAGTATTTTGTGTGACATATCTCTGTGATTTAAGGACATGAGAATTCAAAATTAGAAAATTGCTAAATTTTCGCTAAATTTCCATTTTTTTTTCACAAATAAAAGCAAGTCATATCAAATAAATTTTACCACTATCAGGACGTACAATATGTCACGAAAATTATTCTCAGAATCCATTGAAGTGTTCCAGAGTTATTACCTCATAAAGTGTCACTGGTCAGAATTGAAACAATTGGCCTGGTCATTAACGTGCAAACCACCCTCGAGGGTAAAGGAATTAAGGGGCCTGTTTAACAGAAAATACCCAAAAGTGGCACCATAACAAAAACTGAACCCTAAAAATTGCTCAAAACCACACTCAAAAAGTTTATAGTTTATTAACCCTTCAGTTTCTTCACAGGAATTAAAGGAATGTGGAAAGAAAAAAATGAACATTTTACTTTTTTTCACACTTTAGCCCCAATTTTTTTTTTATTTTCAAAGGGTAACAAGACAAAGTGGACCTCAAATTTGTTGTGCAAATTCTCCTGATTACATCAGCAGGCCCCGAAGGGAAGAAGCGCCGTTTGACTTTCTGAACGCAAATTTGGCTGGAATCGAGAGCGGACGCCATGTCAAGGTTGAACAGCCCCTGATGTGCCTAAACAGTGGAAACTCCCCACAAGTGACTTCATGTTGGAAACTAGACCCCTCAAGGAATTTATCTAGAGGTATGGTGAGCATCTTGAACTAACAAGTGCTTTGCAGAATTTTAAAACATTGTATAGTGAAAATTAAAACTGACATCTTTTCCCTAGAAATGTTGTTTTAGAGTAAAATTTTCCATGTTCACAAAGTAGCAGGAGAAAATGGACCAAACAATTTGTTGTGCAATTTCTCTTGAGTACAGGGATACCCCACATGTACTCAAAAACTCTTGGCTGGGCATATGGCAGGACTTGGAAGGAGAGCTATTTGATTTTTGGAGTGCAAAATTATCTGGAATGGACTGTGGAAGCTATGTTGAATTTGGAGTACCTCCAAAGATCAAGAAGTAGAAACCCCCACAAATCACACCTATTTTGGAAATGACACCTCTTTAAGAATTCTTTTAAGGGTTTAGTGAAACCCATAGGTACTTCCCAAAATTGTATAAAATTAGCTGAGAAAAATGAAAAGTTAAATTTTTTCAACTAAAATATTGTTTAAGCCCCAAGTTTTTAATTTTTAAAAGGGCTAATAGGAGAAAATGGACCACAAAATTTGTTATACTAAGTCTCCTGAGTATGGAAATGCCCATATGTGGTCAAAAACTACTTTTCAGGCACATGCAAAGCTCAGAAGGGAAGGAGTGCCATATCGGAGTGCAGATTTGCCTGGAATGGTTTGCGAGTGTTATGTCACATTGACAGAGCCCCTGAAGAGTCAGGGGCAATGACTGTATGAGTGCTTTGCAGAAACAAACAGTAGCAATGGATGTTGCTAAGTGAAAATGCCCCATACATTGTGCACAGCTTGTGCTTCTGGAAACACGCACCCCGTAAATTAAGTGGGCTCCCATCGCTACAGTAATGCCACACATTAACAGTTGGAACAGAAGCCTGCTCATGACATATTATGTATGTCATTAGTCATTAACCCCTTTATCCTATCAGACGTACTATTCCGTCCATGTGACCCTGGACCTAATTCCCAAGGACGGAATAGTACGTCATATGCGATCAGCTGCGCTCCCGGGGAAAGCGCAGCTGATCGCGGCCGGGTGTCAGCTGATTATCACAGCTGACACCCGGCACTATGTGCCAGGAGCGGTCAAGGACCGCTCCCGGCACATTAAAAACTGGCACACTGCGATCAAAGATGATTGCAGTGTTCCAGCGGTATAGGGAAGCATCGTGCAGGGAGGGGCTCCCTGTGTGCTTCTCTGAGACCCTCAGAACAGCGCGATGCATCGCTCTGTTCCGAGGGACCCTCCTCCCTGCAGGCCCCCGGATCCAAGATGGCCACGGGGTCCTGCAGGGAGGCGGCTTCCTCAGTGCCTGCTGAGAGCAGGCACTGAGAAAGCCTGCAGCAGTGCCAGTGAGATCGCTGGTGTGATAGCGATATAATACATAATACAGTGATGTCTCACCCTGGGACAAAGTAAAAAAGTCAAAATAATAAAAATAACATGTGTAAAAAAAAATTCATAAAGAAAAAAAAAAATATTCCCCAGTAAATTCCTTTCTTCATGTAAATAAAAAAAAAACAAAACAATAAAAGTACACATATTTAGCATCGCCGCGTCCGTAACGACCCGCCCGACAGCTGGTGTACTAATGTCAATTAACATTGACTTATATACACCTGAACTACCCACTTTTATTTATTATGTAATGTTGGTATACCTGTGCAAGATTTGTGCCCTAATATTTTATGTACTGCTGTTTGTATTGCTGCTGTAAAACTGTAATACTGTAATTTCCCCCGGGATCAATAAAGTGTATCGTATAAAACTGTGCCATTAGTTAACCCCTTTAGTGAACCCCTTATAAAAAAAAATGGCTAAAAAACAATGATTTATCATCATACCACCGAACAAAAGTGGAATAATATGCGATCAAAAAGACGGATAAAAATAAACATGGTACTGCTGAAAACGTCATCTTGTCCCGCAAAAAATGAGCCGACATACAGCATCATCAGCGAAACAATAAAAAAGTTATAGCTCGCAGAATAAAGTGATGCAAAAATAATTATTTTTTATATAGAATGGTTTTTATTGTATAAAAGCACCAAAACATAAAAAAAGATACAAATGAGTTATCGCTGTAATCATACTAACCCGAAGAATAAAACCGCTTTATCAATTTTACCACACGCGGAACGGTATAAACACCCCTCCCAAAGAAATTCATGAATTCCTTGTTTTTGTTCATTCTGCCTCCCAAAAATCATAATAAAAAGCGATCAAAAAATGTCATGTGCCCAAAAATGGTACCAATAAAAACGTCAACTCGTCCCGTAAAAAATAAAACCTCATATGACTCTGTGGGCCAAAATAAAAAAAAAATTAGAGCTCTCAAAATGTGATGATGCAAAAACTATTTTTTTGCAATAAAAAAGCGTCTTTTAGAGTGACAGCTGCCAAACAAAAACCTGCTATGAATAGTAAATCAAACCCCCCTTTATCACCCCCTTAGTTAGGGAAAAATAATAAAATTTAAAAAATGTATTTATTTCCATTTTCCCATTAGGGTTAGGGTTGGGGCTAAAGTTAGGCCGGCGTCACACTGGCGACATAATCGGACGACTGCAATGCGATGAAAAATCGTATTGCAGTCTGCCCTATGTTAATCTATGGAGCAGCTCCCAGTATCCGTTATTTTGTGGTCCGTTTTAAACGTCCGTGTACAATCGCAGCATGCTGCGATTGTCACCGATTGTGGGTCGACAATCGCCAATGCAAGTCTATGGGAGCGATGAAAAATCTGATTACAAACGGACTGCATGTGTGACTTGCGATTAAATCACATCGGTGTCCTTTAGAAAAGCCGGAAATTCATCCCCGGCTATACTGTAAAATCACACTGACAGCTTTAATAAAGAATAGAAAGAATAGATATACACACATAGAATACATATATATATATATATATATATATATATATGTAATTGTGACATGTATATATATATATATATTTATATTTCCTAGACTTCTACATACTGTAATAGCCGCAAATTCAATTGCCGGCTTCTGTGAAATCACAGAAGCCGACATGAAATGATACATTGTTTCCACACAGTTAACCATGTCATTTCCTGTATTTTGATATTTGTTTAGAACTTACAATTACATGAGTGTATTTGTGCAAAATTTCAGACATGTAGGGGTTAATTAAAGGTGTAATTTCGTTGAAAAAAAATGCGTGGGCTCCCGCTGTATTTTCTCCACCAGACAGACAAAGCAAAGCGAGTGGGGGCAGATAATAACAGCCTAGGGAGGGTACATTTTTTGTGCCCCCCCTGGCTACTAACATCTGCCCCCAGACACCCCAGAAAGGGCAAATCTATAATTAGATTCGCCCTTTCTGGCACTTTGCCCGTCTATTCCCATTGCCCTGTAGCGGTGGCGAATGGGTTAATAATCTCACCTTACTGTCACCTTAGTATTGAAAGGTGACCTTAAGGCAGGTTAATAATTGAGAGCTGTCAATTAGACAACTATCAATTATTAATCCTATTGTATGAAAGAAAAATCAAACACACACAGTTTAATAAAAAATAAGTTTAATTAAATAATCACACAGTTTTTGACAATATTTTATTTTCCTGCTAAAACCATTTCCTGTAATAAAAATAAAATAAAAAAGCAAAATTATACTTACCAATCCGATGTACAGTCAGGTCCCACGGTGTAATCCATCAGAAAGGGTTAAGAGGTTACAGTTAGCAGGGAGATAATTCTGTCTCCTAGCTGTAACCCCCTGGATGAATAAGTTCCTCTCCCAGCGAAAGTAGAGGAATAGATTCATGAATGGAGCTTAATTGATTTATTGGCAATTTAACTTTAGTGACCTGACCTAAAGGGAAAGTGGACACAATCAATTAAGCTTCATTCATGAAACACATCCTCTCCTGTCGCCAGGAGAGGAACTTATTCATTCAGGAGCTTTGAGCTGAGCATGCAGGATTACTTGCACTGCTTGGCTCAAAGCTAGTTAACCCTTTGTGAAGGATTACAGCGTGGGACGTGACAGATCAGCGGAATAGGTAAGAATAATGTTTTTTTCTTTTTTTTTTCTTTATTTTAGGAGATCAATGGCTTCGCACGGATTGAGTGTAAAATAAAATATGGTCAAAAAAATGTGTTTTTATTTCATTAAAATTAATTTTTATTAATGTGTCTGTGTTTTTTTAATTTACTTCAATAGGATTAATAATTGATAGTTGTCTAATTTACAGCTCTCAATTATTAACCTGCCTTAAGGTCACCTTTCAATACTAAGGTGACAGTAAGGTGAGATTATTAACCCATTCGCCACCGCTACAGGGCAATGGGAATAGACGGGCAAAGTGCCAGAAAGGGCGAATCTAATTATAGATTTGCCCTTTCTGGGGTGTCTGGGGGCAGATGTTAGTAGCCAGGGGGGGCACAAAAAAAAGTACCCTCCCTAGGCTATTATTATCTGCCCCCACTCGCTTGCTTTGTCTGTCTGGTGGAGAAAATACAGCGGGAGCCCACGCATTTTTTTGTCAACGATTTTACACCTTTAATTAACCCCTACATGTCTGAAATTTAGCACAAATACACTCATGTAATTGTAAGTTCTAAACAAATATCAAAATACATGAAATTATATGGTTAACTGTGTGGAAACAATGTATCACTTCATGTCGGCTTCTGTGATTTCACAGAAGCCGGCAATTGAATTAGCGGCTATAACAGTATGTAGAAGTGTAAGAACTATAAATATATGTATATATATATGTCACAATGACATGTATATATATATATATATATGTGTTCTATGTGTATATATCTATTCTTTTTTGTGATTGAAATAATATTCTTTTGGATCCATTATATGTCAGTTTTGCAAGCCTGCGAGAAAATCTCGCAAGTCGGATGAAAATCGGATGTTACAAGGTACACACACATGCGACTAAATCGCATCTTTGAAGGAAAATCGGATGCCAGAAGGATGTGTGATGTTTGCATTTTGATCCGACAATCGACCGTCTAAAACGGACCGATTTTTTGTCGTTGTGTGTGACGCCGGCCTAAGGGTTAGAGTTGGGGCTAAAGTTAGGGTTAGGGTTGGGACTAGAGTTACAGGTGTGTTAGGGTTAGGTTTGTGGTTAGGGTTATGATTAGGGTTGGGATTAGGGTTAGGGGAAGTGTTGGGGTTAGGGTTGAAGTTAGAATTGGTGGGTTTCCACTGTTTAGGCACATCAGGGGCTCTCCAAACGTGACATGGAGTCTGATCTCAATTCCAGCCAATTCGGAGTTGAAAAAGTCAAACAGTGCTCCTTCCCTTCCGAGCTCTGCCATGCGCACAAACAGTAGTTTATCCCCACATATGGGGTATCAGCATACTCAGGACAAATTGCACAACAACTTTTTGTGTCTAATTTCTCCTGTTACCCTTGGGAACATAAAAATCTGGGGACTAAAAGATCATGTTTGTGGAAAAAATATGATTTTTTTATTTTCACGCCCAGGCGTTATAAACTTCTGTGAAGCACTTGGGGGTTCAAAGTGCTCACCACACATCTAGATGAGTTCCTTTGGGGGGTCTAGTTTCCAAAATGGGGTCACTTGTGGGGGGTTTCCACTGTTTAGGCACATCAGGGGCTCTCCAAACGCGACATGACACCTGCAGACCATTCCATCAAAGTCTGCATTTCTAAACGTCACTACTTCTATTCCGAGCCCCGACGTGTGCTCACAGAGTAGTTTTCTCCCATATATGGGGTATCAGCGTACTCAGGACAAATTGGACAACAACTTTTATGGTCCAAATTCTCTTATTACCCTTGGAAAAATAAAAAATTGGTGACTTAAATATCATTTTTGTGGGAAAAAAATAGGATTTTTTATTTTCATGCCCGGGCATTATAAACTTGTGTGAAGCATTTGGGGTTTCAAAGTGCTCACCACAGATCTAGATAAGTTCCTTAGGGGGTCTAGTTTCCAAAATGGTTTCACTTGTGGGGGTTTCCACTGTTTAGGCACATCAGGGGCTCTCCAAATGCGACATGGCGTACAATCTCAATTCCAGCAAATTTTGGTTTGAAAAAGTCAAATGGCGCTCCTTCCCTTCCGAGCCTGGCCGTGTGCCCAGACAGTGGTTTCCCCCCACATATGGGGTATCGGTGTACTCAGGAGAAACTGCACAACAACTTTTTCTGTCTATTTTCTCCTTTTACCCTTGTTAAAATAAAAAAATGTTTGTAAAAGATAATTTTTGTGACTAAAAAGTTAAATGTTAATTTTTTCCTTCCAAGTTGCTTCAGCTCCTGTGAAGCACCTAAACGGTTAATAAACTTCTTGAATATGGTTTTGAGTACCTTGAGGGGTGCAGTTTTTAGAATAGTGTCACTTTTGGGTATTTTCTGCCATATAGACCTCTCAAAGTGACTTCAAATGTGAGGTGGTCCCTAAAAAAATGGTTTTGTAGAATTTGTTGTAAAAATGAGAAGTCGCTGGTCAACTTTTAACCCTTATAACTTCGCAACAAAAAAAAATTTGGTTTAAAAATTGTGCTGATGTAAACATGTGGGAAATGTTATTTAGTAACTATTTTGTGTGACATATTTCTCTGTTTTAAGGGAATAAAAATTTTCAAAAGTTTTGTCATATTTCCATTTTTTCCATAAATAAACGCAAGTTATATCGAAGAAATTTTACCACTATCATGAAGTACAATATGCCACGAGAAAACAGTCTCAGAATCGTGAACATTCGTTGAAGCGTTCCAGAGTTATAACCTCATAAAGAGACAGTGGTCAGAATTGTAAAAATTGGCCCGGTTATTAACGTGCAAACAACCATCGGGGTAAAGGGGTTAAAATGAAAATAACTGGTGCTTGAATATTCTTGTATACATAGCAGGCAAACAACGCGGGAGTGCCAGTTGGAAGTTATTTGGGTGTAGCACATGGATACTCATGATTAGTGATGAGCGAGTATACTCGTTACTCGAGATTTCCCGAGCATGCTCGGGTGATCTCCGAGTATTTGGACGTGCTCGGAGAAATAGTTTGTGTCACCGTAGCTGCATGATTTGCGGCTGCTAGACAGCCTGAATACATGTGGGGATTGCCTGTTTGTTTGGAAATCCCCACGTGGTCAGGCTGAAGACGTCATCTTGTCTCGCAAAAAACAAGCAGCCATAAAGCTCTGTCCGCAGAAAAGTAAAAAAATTATAGCTTTCAGAATAAAGCAATGCAAAAATAATTTTATTTATACACAATTTTTATTGTGTAAAAATGCCAAAAAATAAAAAACTATGTAAATGGGGTATCGCTGTAATCGTACTGACCCGAAGAACAAAGGTGCCTTATCGATTTTATCACACGAGGAACGGTATAAATGCCCCCCCAAAAGAAACTCCTGCATTACTGGCTTTTGTTCATACTAGCTACCAAAAATCAGAATAGAAAGAGATAAAAAAATTCAACTCTGTCGGACGAAATATGGAAAAATTATAGCTGTCTAACTATGCGGATGCAAAAACTAGTTATTGCAATAAAAAGCATTTTTTAGTGTGTGACAGCAACCAAACATAAAAACCTGATATAAATGTGGTATCGCTGTAATCGCACCGCTCCGAAGAATAAAGTCGTCTAATCACTTATACCACACAAGGAACAACGTAAAAATAAATAAAACTAATTCTTCAACTTCGCAGTAAGGCTCGGCTCACATTTATTCTGCACTCTCCGCTGAGCACTTACACCGGGGTTTCCAAGTAAATCTCTGAAATAATTGATTCAGACGAAACACCCAGAAGATTCCCTATAATGAGGCAGATGGAGTCATTGTGAATACTATAGGACCTGTGATCTGGCAGTTTTCGTCTTTTTAGGCATGTATAAAAGTTTGGTCGACCAAAATTTTGTGTACTTCTTAAAAGAAGGACAACACTTAACAGAGGCCAGACGGAGTCCACAGTAACTCTGCTGCCTAATTATAGTGAATGGATTCCTCGGGGGTGTCATCTGAATCATGTCACTCGGAGATTTAGATAGAAACCCCCAAAGTAAGTGCTCAGCGTAGAGTGCCGACTAAATGTGATCCTAAATGTTATATAAAATGTTCCCAAAAAAAGCTTCAACTCAATCCACAAAAAAGCAAGTCCCCACTGAGGTCTGTCTCCTGTTAACAGAAATATAGGGGGCTCCCATCTTACTGGTAACACAAAGGCTCTGGAATAGGGAAATAACTCCTCGCCCCTCAAAAGAAATTCTGCAAACTCTGAGCTCCCAAATCCAAATGCTCCCTTCTGAGCACCCACATTGTTGGCATTTCTGTAGTGATGAGAGCCTGCCTAATTTACAGATGCCTGTCTCCAGAAGCATGAGCTGGGCATAATATACAGGTCTTTACAACGTACTGGTCACGTCAACAATACTGGTCACTACAATGGCAGTATGCATTTTTCACTTCACACATATAGTGAAAATAGTCACTACACCACACCTATAAATAAATTCCCAAAGGGGTACAATTTCCAAAATGGGGTCACTTGAGGGAGGATTCTGCATATGGAGTCCTCAAAGTATTCTAGGAAATCATGCGCTCCAGGAGGCAAACAGCGCTCCATTCCAACAGAGTCTCTCCGTGTGACTAAACAGTACTGTACAGCCATATATAGGGCATTTCTACAATCAGTAGAAATTGTGGGACAAATTTTGGTGCTATTTTTACCCATTCCAGAGTATGAACATGTACAATTTGGGGCTAACACAATCTTGGTGGTAAAAATTTTAATTAATTTGTCTTCACTGCCCAATGGTATAAAGTTCTGTGACACACCGGTGGTGTCAACATGATCACTGCACCCCTAGATGAATTCATTGAGAGGTGTAATTTGTAAAACGAGGCCACTTATGGGGGGTTCAGCTGTTCTGGCACCTAAGTGGCTACGCCAATGTGACCTTCTGAGCTTTGCACTGTGCCTCAAAAGTACCGTATTTTTCAGACTATAAGACGCAACAGACCATAAGACTCACCCCAAATTTTCAGAAGGAAATTGGGGGTCCATCTTACAGTCCGAATTCATCTTGGGATTGGCAAGCGCTAGTGGAGCGTGGTGACATGGGGTTTTCGATGATCTGGCGATATGACTCCCATCCCAGGCTGTTGCGGCAGGTGCGGTGGCCTCTGGGAAATCCCATCCCAGGCTGGTGTGGGTAGGTGAGGCTGGTGTGGGCAGGTGCAGCTGGTGTGGACGGTGCGGATGGTGTGGGTAGGTGAGGCTGGTGTGGCTAGTGAGGCTGGTGTGGGCAGGTGCGGCTGGTGTGGTCAGGTGCGGCTGGTGTGGGCAGGTGCGGTGGTGGTGCTCGTGGTACGGGGGGCTCCGCCAGCATTTTGTGAAAACCCGAAGGCCCCTGCACATTCAATGCTGCGATGAGGTGACCTCCGGGAAAATGGCCACCAGAGACGGTGCATGCTCAGATTGAGATCTCGGCATTGAGATCTCAAGAGACGAGATCTCGGGACGAAATCTCGTTGCCGAGATCTCAATCTGAGCATGCGTCGCCCCCGGCGGCCATTTTCCCGGAGGCCACCCCATCGCTACAGATTGAGATCTCGGCAACAAAATCTCATCCCGAGATCTCGGGACGAGATCTCGTTGTCGACATCTCAATCTGAGCATGCGCTGCCTCGGTGGCCACCGCATCGCAGCAATGGATATGTGGGAGCCTCAGGGCTTTAACAAAATGCCGGCGGAGCCCCCCCGCACCACAGAGCACCACCGCCGAACCTGCCGCACGAACCTGGGAAGGGAGTGTGATCATCGCCCTGCAGCGTAAGACCGGACCGATGCAGAATCGCCCGACTACTGCTGTTGCCACAGTATATTCCGACTATTTTTGAGTAAAAAATTTTTGGGGAAAAAAGTGCGTCTTATAGTCAAAAAATACGGTGGTTTTTGACCACATATGGGATATCGGTGAACTCAGGAGAAATTGCACAAAAAATTTTGGGGTCCATTTTCTCCTATTACTCTTGTGAAAATACAAAATTTTGGGGCTAAAAACATTTTTGTGGGATTTTTTTTATTCTCACGACTTAACGTTATAAATTTCTGTGAAGCATTTGGGTTTTCAAGGTGCTCACCGCAAATCTAGATAAGTTCCCAGAGGGGTCTAGTTTCCATAATGTTGCGACTTGTGGGAGGTTTCCACATGTTTAGCCACATCAGGGGCACTGCAAATGCGACATGACATCCGTTAATTATGCCAGCAAATTTTTGCATTCAAAAAGTCAAATGGCACTCCTTTCCTTCTGAGCCCTGCTGTATGCCCAAACAGTGGCTTTCCCCAAACATGAAGTGTTGGCATGCTCAGGAGAAATTGTACAACAAATAGTATGGTGACATTTCTCCTGTTACCCCTATGAAAATGCAAAGTTTGGAGTTAAAAAAAAAATTTTGTGGGAAAAACGCGATTTTTTTTATTTCACGGCTCAACGTTATAAACTTCTTTGAAGCAGGGGGTTCAAAGTGCTCAATTAACATCTATATAAGTTCCTCGAGTTGTCTAGTTTCCAAAATGGTGTCCTTTGTTGGAGGTTTCCACTGTTTAGGCACATCAGGGGCTTTCCAAACACGACATGTAGTCCACTAATTATGTCAGCAAATTTTACAATCAAAAAGTCAAATTGCATTCCTTCCCTTCTGAGCCCTACCGTGCGCCCAAACAGTGGTTTTCCCCACATATGGGGTATTGGCATGCTCAGCAGCTGCAGTACTGGGGACTGCCTAGGAATGGTAACTGGTGGCTACCTGCAGCTCAAGCCTGACTCCACCAGCAGGAGCTTCCGTGAACACCAGGTAGCCCCTTAGCTAGGCCTCTTCTAGGTAAGCCCGGCCCCATGACACAGTGGGTCCACGAACCACCTGCACAACCTGCGTGCGTGACAAGACATATATTGCAATAATTTAACGGCTGTTGTCAACTGGTCCTGTTAATTTTCAACCAGAAAATGCAATGGCACATTTATATATCCACTGAATATTTACTATTTAAAAGGTAAAATATAGTATAGAAATTATGAGATAGATTTAGAATTGAATTCAGAAAATACCAGCAGGTTGTTTATCAAGAAATGCAATATTCGAATATGTGGAAAAGTGCTACAGTTTATTGGTAGACGATTATAAAATTATAGGCTGATAAAACTAACAGAAAAAGCCTCAAAGCCATCCGATTATATGGTTATAGTTCGGAGGGGTGAGGGGATTGTTGTATTAGCCAGTCGGCAAAGGCATTAGGTGTTGCTAGGATGGTTATGTGTGTATAAAAGCAGAAAAACCATCTAGACTGATTTAGAGGAAGAAAGCTTGCTTTTTTCACTCAGTTATTCATCCAGTCTAAAACTGCTATGACAGATGTTCTGAGGCAGTAAGTAGACTCCAGAAGGTTATGTACATTTTATAACTAATGGTTTATATTCAAAGCCTTTATAAAGTAAATAGGAAACCAGAGCAATGATGGTGTACTGCTTTCATAATTTTTTTAATGTTTTTTATTTTTATTGTATGTTGAAGGAAGGAAGGAAGGAACATAAGTGGCATTTACCTGTGCGCTAATTATAGTTTGGAGTATATAAATGTTTCTATATTAATCCCTTCACCCTCGGGCCATTTTCCATTTTTTTATTTTTGGTTCCCCTTCTTCCCAGAGCCATAACATTTTATTTTTCCATCAATATGGCCATGTGAGGGTTTTTTTCTTTGCGGGACGAGTTGTACTTTTGAAAGACACCATTGATTTTACCATAAAATGTACTAGAAAGCGGGAAAAAAATTCCAAGTGCAGTGAAATTGAAAAAAAAAGTGCAATTCCACAATCGTTTTTATTTTTTAATTTTTACCTTGTTCACTAGATGCTTAAACAGACCTGCCATTATGATACTCCAGATCATTACAAGTTTGCAGATACCAAACATGTGTACGTTCTTTTTTATTTAAGCAGTGAAAAAAATTCCAAAGTTCGTAAAAAAAAAAATAAGAAAGGTGCCATTTTCTGACAGGCGGCAATACCAAATATTTGTGTTTTTTATAATTTTTTATTGTTTTATATTGAATGGGGCAAAAAGTTGTGATTTGAACTTTTGTAGCAACTTCAAGTTGCAATCTTCTGGTCGCTTGTGCTACATACAGCCGGACTTCAGCCACAGGGCGGCGCTCAGCAGATTGGCAATGACAACCACAGGGGTTTCCTGCACACAGGGTTGTCATGCCAAACTATACGTACCCCGTGAACAAGTGTCAGAGGTGGCGATGGGCGGCACTTGTGACCCGCTTCTGGCACAATCAAGATAAATGAAGTCGTCAGAGATTGACAGGGTCATTTAGCATATTCTCAGCAGCGAGTGGATTGCAATTCCACTCGTGGCTGTTGGGGCACAACGGATACCTCCCAACCGTCCCAGAATCAGCGGGACAGTCCCAATTTCGAGTCCCAGTCCCGGCTGGGAGGTTTACTTTCGCAGTCGGACAGTGATGACAGCAGAGTACACGGCGGATACCCCGGGAACTGGGAGCACTTTTTCACAGTCGCACGTCATGTTCCACCGGAAGTGACGTGCTGTAAGCTGACCGCCGGAAATGACCGCTGACCTCATTTCTGGTGGTCAGCTTACAGCACGTCAGGAGGTAATAGTCGTTCGGGAGAACAGAACCGGCATAAACATGCAAACCGTGACATATGGTAATGTTTTGTAGTTGATTGTTTGTGTTATGAGATATGTGTATGTAAATTAACTGTTTGTTTTGCATAATTGTAAGAACATTGATGAGAACCTGATACAAATGGCAGACCTCTCGGATTTTCAAAGAGGCCAAATTGTTGGTGCTGGTATGGCAGGCGCTAGTGTAACCGAAAGTGCCCGAATGCTTGGCGTGTCAAGAGGTACTGTCTTTAAAGTAATGACTGCGTTTGAAAGAGAAGAAAAAAGGTCCGCAGTAAAGCACAGGTCCGGCCGAAAGTCAAAGTTGACTGAGAGAGACCGTCGGACTCTAAAGCGAATTGTGAGAGAGGATCGCAAGACCACGGCTCCAAAAATCACAGCTGAGCTCAATGAACACCTACAGAACACAGTTTCCACGAAAACTGTTCGTCAGGAGCTGAACAAATCTGGATTCCACGGAAGAGCTGCAATTCGAAAACCGCTGCTCTCAATGACAAATGTTTCCAAGCGTTTAGAGTGGTGAAGAACCCTCCAGAATTGGTCCCTCGAGCAGTGGAAACATGTGATATTCTCAGACGAATCATCGTTTACCCTATTTCCGACTTCCGGCTGCGTGTACGTTTGGAGACAGCCGAAAGAAGCATTCCACCCCAACCGTAAAACATGGCGGAGGTTCTGTGATGATCTGGGGTGCTATTGCGTGGATATCCGCCGGGCCAATGATATCCCTTCATGGAAGAATTAACAGCCGCGATTATTTAGGCCTTTTGGGTGACCAAGTGCATCCTATGGTTCAAGCACTGTTCCCTGAGGGGAACGCCATCTTTTAGGATGATAATGGCACAAGGAACATTCTAATGAAGTTGAGCATCTCATCTGGCCCCACACAATCCCCAGACCTTAACATTATTGAGCATTTTTGGTTGATTTTAGAGATTCAAGTTAGACGTCGATTTCCGCCGCCATCGTCGCTCAAAGAACTGGAGGGTGTTTTAACTGAAGAATGGGCTAAACTTTATTTGGAAACAATTCACACCTTGTATGAATCCATACCTCGGAGAATTAAGGCTGTAATCGCTGCAAAAGGTGGACCTACACCATATTAAACTAACTTTTGTTGATGTTTCCAGGTGTTTCCATTATTTTGTCCAATCCCTGTATATATATATATGTGTATATATATATATATATATACATATATATATATATACACATATATATATATATATATATACATATATATATAGTGTATAGTGTGTACAGGGTACAAGTATGTATAAGTGCATAGTGTACAGGGTATACAGTGTACACTGTATAAATATGTAGTGTACAGTGTGTCCATATATATAGTGTGTATATGTACGGTTATACTGGCACATGTTGGGGGCAGTGTATATGTCAGATGTTGAGGTCAGTGTATATATTGGCACATGTCGAGGGCCTGCACACTTCCTGTCAGGGCTGTCATGTGCTTCTTTTTGAGCCACTCCTTTGTTGCCTTGGCTGTATGTTTTGGGTCATTGTCTTGCTGGAAGACCCAGCCACGACACATTTTTAATGTCCTGGCGGAGGGAAGGAGGTTGTCACTCCAGATTTTATGGTACATGGCTCCATTCATTCTCCCATTGATGCGGTGACGTAGTCCCATGTCCTTAGCAGAGAAACACCCCCAAAATATAATGTTTCCACCTCCATGCTTGACAGTGGGGACAGTGTTCTTTGGGTCATAGGCATCATTTCTCTTCCTCAAAACACGGCGAGTTGAGTTAATACCAAAGAGCTCAATTTTTGTCTCATCTGACCACAGCACCTTCTCCCACTCTCAGAATTGCAAAAAAAGTAAACAGAATCTGTATAATGCTATGATCTTATTTCATTTTTGACACGTCAGTGGCTTTGTTACAGCTTCTGTATGAAGTCCTGAAAAAAGGTTTTAGGGCCGTTGCCTTTAACAAGGCATACAGTCACTTTGTGCTTTGTCTGACCTCCCAGTTGGCGGTATTGACATTTCTGAGGTGGGCACAAAAGTACAGTCAACCATGCTTTTGTGCATGCCTCAGAAAGGCGGACACTGGCAAAAATGAGGTCAGACAAAGCGCAAAGTGACTCTGTCTGCCTTAATAAGCCCCTTCACAGGTTGGGATTAAATCCTAATTTTAGGGCTTCAGACAGAAGGTCCTGACAGAGCAACTGACGTTTGCCAAAAACACAATGTGAATAGAGCCTAAGGGTAGGGTCAACATTGCGTTGTTGCTGTCCGTTACAACGGAAATGTTAACGGTTTTCATTGTAACTGACAGCAAAATTGGCATTTTAAGCCCTTTTAGAGCGCATACATTTTTAGCTCAAAAACGTATGCACTACATGGAGATAGACAGATGATACGATAGATGATAGAATAGCTGCATCAATCTTACCAGTGTCCTCGCTCTCACTCTGCTGCTTCCTGATTGTTAGGTTAATATTCATGAGCTTAGTGAGAAGCAGTGGAAGCAGGAGAGAGCGGGGACACTGGTAATGCTATTCTCGCTTCTATCTTTCTATCCTATCATCTATCTATTCTATCATCTATCGCAAACGCAATGCTGCAGATTTGTACAAATTTGCAGCATGACGTTATATTGCGTTTGTTTGCTAAACGGACATAAAAACACTGCAGTCAGAGTTTGCCTGTGCATTTCATGCCTATTTTGGCATGCGTTTGGATGCGTTTGTTGAATGCAAGCCCATGGAGGCGTTAATGTCTCCGTTACATTGCATTTTTCCTGCTGTCAAACGGATGCATGAAACGGACAGCAGAAACGCAATGTGAACCTACCCTTAAAGTGACAGATATTATCTCTTTTGAGGACAATAGCACAAATAATAATGTGATTTTTGCTAATTGGGGTTATCCATCCTGGACCTTTTGTATTTTTTTTCTTAAGGGGTTAAGAATTCACAGGTAAGTTGTTGACTACCTGCCTGTTCTGCCCGGTGCTGATTTGTGGTCACAGACGCTCCTGCCGTTCATTCTGCTTAATTTGACCTCACTGTTGAGAGAGATGAGGGTAATGCTTCTCATGATTTCAGCAGACATGCAGAACAATAAGTCAACTATTCTCAAATTCGTCCCATTAACCAAAAGCTCAATATTGTTAAAGATATTTTATCTGAATGGATCTGTTATGTATTGTGCAGCTTTTACATTCTAATTTAAAGAAATATGATTACCAAGTTTGCATTAATACTTTAATTCATTACTTGTAAATAAATTTATTTTTTCTGTTTATAATTATTGTTTATGAAACAGTGTGATCAGCAGTGCTAAATGGGTGTGGTTGGGGCATAGATATGGGTGTCACTAGTGAAATGGGTGTGGTTAGGGGCATGGCCTAACATTTGCGTGCCACAGCCTTTATCTATCTTTCCCTTCTTCAAAAGTTGGGAGGTATGCACAATGTGATGTGCCGGAAAAGAAATGCAGGCTCAGCACCGGAGCCCGCATCAAAGGGGGAGACACAACATATGATGTACAGTGAAGGAAATCATTATTTGATCCCTTGCTGATTTTGTAAGTTTGCCTGCTGACAAAGACATGAAAAGTCTATAATTTTAACCCCTTAACCCCCAAGGGAGGTTTGCACGTTAATGACCAGGCCAATTTTTACAATTCTGACCACTGTCCCTTTATGAGGTTATAACTCTGGAACGCTTCAACGGATCCGGCTGATTCTGAGAATGTTTTCTTGTGACATATTGTACTACATGTTAGTGGTAAAATTTCTTCGATATAACTTGCGTTTATTTATGAAAAAAATGGAAATATGGCAAATTTTCAAACTTTGAATTTTTATGCCCTTAAAACAGATAAATATCTCACACAAAATAGTTACTAAGTAACATTTCCCACATGTCTACTTTACATCAGCACAATTTTGGAAACAAAATTTTTTTTTGTTACAAAGTTATAAGGGTTAAAAGTTGACCAGAGATTTCTCATTTTTACAACACCATTTTTTTAGGGACCACATCACATTTGAAGTCACTTTGAGGGGTCTATGTGATAGAAAATACCCAAAAGTGACACCATTCTAAAAATTGCACCCCTCAAGGTGCTCAAAACGACATTCAAGAAGTTTATTAATGCTTCAGGTGCTTCAAAGGAATTTTTGCAATGTTTTAAAAAAATGAACATTTAACTTTTTTTGCACAAAATATTTACTTCAGATCCAATTTTTTTTATTTTACCAAGGGTTACAGGAGAAATTGGACCGCAAAAGTTGTTGTGCAATTTGTCCTGAGTTTGCTGATACCCCATATGTGGTGGGGAACCACTGTTTGGTGCACGGCAGAGCTAGGAAGGGATGGAGCGCGGTTTGACTTTTCAATGCAAAATTGGCTGGAATTGAGATTAGATGACATGGTGCGTTTGGAGAGCTCCTGATGCGCCTAAACAGTGGAAACCTCCCAATTCTAACTCCAACCCTACCCCAACACACCACTAACCCTAATCCCAAGACTAAACCTAACCATAACCCTAACCACAAACCTAACTCTAACACACCCTAACCTGTTGTGTTTCGTAGCTGAGGAGGACAGGAACAACAGCAGGGCAGCCGAACACCTGAGATGTTGGTAACTGATGGGTTGCAGATTCCTAAACTAACGACACAACTAGAGGTAGCCGTGGAACGTTCCTACGTTGATCCTAGACGCCTCGTCACAGCCTGAGAGATAACTACACCTAAAGGCAGAAAGATGAAAGCTATCTGCCCCGGAGAAGATCCCCAAAGAAAATAGGAAGCCCCCAAACATATAATGGCGGTTAGACAAGATGAAAACACAAACATAGGCAGAAAATAGATTGAGCAAACGCTGGGACCACAAGCTGACTAAATAGGATAGGAAAGGAGAGATTACTTTCTGCAACCCAGAAAACCCTACAAAAATCCAACAATTCTGATTACAAAAATACTGAGATCACACGATCTCGCCACCCGCTAAATCAGATCTCAGTGTGAACAAAACCAAGCTGCAGCCGCTGAAAAAACAGGAAAAAGCAAATGAGCAAATAACAGTGGCTGCAGATAAACTGTGAGGAGCTCAGGCCCCAGGAGGGGACCTGGCTGACCTCCACAAAAGTGCAGAAAACAATGCAAAAAGCAAGCACAAAAAGAAAAGCAAAAAATATCTTATCTGAAAGCAGGAGATGCAGGCAAGACTCCAGCAAACTTCCAAATGAACCAGGAACCACAATTGAGACAAGAACAATTGATCACCGGCAACCATCATGGGAGGGAACCTCCCTTATATCAGACCAGTCAGTGAACCCAGATTGCCATTCTTCGCTGAAAGGTTCAGTACTGTCTGTAACCACCAGAGGGAGTCTCTGCTCAGAAACTATCTCTAGCACATTCATAACACTAACCCTAATCCCAACCCGAACCCTAACACTAACCCTAACGGGAAAATGGAAATAAACACATTTTTTAATTTTATTATTTTTCCCTAATTAAGGGGGTGATAAAAGAGGGTTTGATTTACTATTTATAGCTGTTTTTATGTTAGGCAGCTGTCACATGCTAAAAGACGCCTTTACCACATTTTGAAAGCTATAATTTTTCCATATTTTCCCCACAGAGTCATGTGAGGTCTTATTTTTTGCGGGACGAGTTGACGTTTTTATTGCTACCATTTTTGAGCACAAGACATGTTTTGATCTCTTTTTATTTCGATTTTTGGGATGCAGAATGAACAAAAACCAGCAATTCATGAATTTCTTTTGGGGGGGCATTTATACATTCCGCGTGTGGTAAAATCGATAAAACAGTTTTATTCTTCGGGTCAGATCGATTACAGCGATACCTCATTTATATAATTTTTTTATGTTTTGGCACTTTTATACAATAAAAACAATTTTATATAAAAAATAATTACGTATTTTTGCATTGCTTTATTCTGCGAGCTATAACTTTTTAATTTTTTCGCTGATGACGCTGTATGGTGCCTCGTTGTTTGCGGGACAAGATGACGTTTTCAGCGGTACCATGTTTATTTATATCTGTCTTTTTGATCGTATGTTATTCCACTTTTTGTTCGGTGGTATGATGATAAAGCATTGTTTTTTTGCCTTTCTTTTTTAAGGGGTTCACTAAAGGGGTTAACTAGTGGAACAGTTTTACAAGGTGGGTCGTTAAGGATGCGGCGATACTAAATATGTGTACTTTTATTTTTTATTTACATAATGTGTTTATTGGGGAAATATATATATATATATTTTAATTTATTTAAGGGATTTTTAAAAATTTTTTTTACACATGTTTATTTATTTATTTTGTTTACATTTTTACTTTGTCCCAGGGTGGGACATCACTGTAGAGTGTCAGATAACTGATCTGACAGTTTGCACAGCACTCTGTCAGATCAGCGATCTGACAGACAGTGCAGGAGGATTCTCAGCGCCTTCTCTCAGGGAGGAAGCCCTTGGAGCAACGCCATCATATCACGTTGCTCTAAGGGTCTCAGGGAAGCACGCAGGGAGTCTCCTCCCTGCGCGATGCTTCCCTATGTCGCCGGAATGCTGAGATCATCTTTGATAACAGTGTACAGGGGGTTAAAGTGCGCTCAGCTCTCTGTGAGCGCGGCTGATCGCGTATGACGTACTATTCCGTCCTTGGGAATTAAGTCCCCGATTACATGGACTGAATCAGGGCCGGCTCCAGGTTTTTATGGGCCCCGGGCGAAAGAGCCTCAGTGGGCCCCTTTAACACAGACCACGATTCATGATGCACAGATACGGCAGAGAAATATGGGTACAGTACAATGCCAAATACTTCACTTCTTCCATTACATGAGTGATATCTATTGTAAATTGTACAATAGCTCAAAAACCGCCAAATCCTCACAGCACATAGCACAGAATGGACAGTACAGTCCTCCATACAATATTATGGGCACCACATAGTCTCCCCTCATCACCCATGTAATATCCCATGCAGGATGTCACCCCCCATCCCCCATATAATGCTCCATACAGAATACTGGACCCAAAATAATGCTCCATACAGAATACTGGACCCAATATAATGCTCCATACAGGATACTGGTCCCCATATAATGCTCCATACAGGATACTGGTCCCCATATAATGCTCCATACAAAATATGGAACTCTCCTCTGCGCTGTACTGCGTTCTGCACTGTTACAGCTCAGGAAAGGGCGCTATGGAAAGACTCCCCATTATAATCATGATTGACTCCCCATCATCATCATTGCTCCCCCTCATCATCATTTCTCCCCATCATTATCAATGCCTGCCCATCATTATCATCGCCTCCCCATCATCATCATTGCCTCCTCATCATCATCATTTCCTCCCCATCATCTCCTCCCCATCATCATCAATGCCTGCCCATTATCATCAATGCCTGCCCATCATCATCATCTTTTCCCCATTATCATCGATGCCTGCCCATCATCATCATCTCCTCCCCATTATCATCAATGCCTGCCCATCATCATCATCGCCTCCCCAATATCATCAATGCCTGCCCATCATCATCATGGCCTCCCCATCATCATCATGGCCTCCCCATTATCATCAATGCCTGCCCATCATCATCATCTCCTCCACATCATCATCAATGCCTGCCCATTATCATCAATGCCTGTCCATCATCATCATGGCCTCCCCATTATCATCAATGCCTGCCCATCATCATCATCGCCTCCCCAATATCATCAATGCCTGCCCATCATCATCATGGCCACCCCATCATCATCATGGCCTCCCCATTATCATCAATGCCTGCTCATCATCATCATCTCCTCCCCATCATCATCAATGCCTGCCCATTATCATCATCGCCTCCCCATCATCATCAATGCCTGCCCATTATCATCAATGCCTGACCATCATCATCATCTCCTCCCCATCATCATCAATGCCTGCCCATTATCATCATCGCCTCCCCATCATCATCAATGCCTGCCCATTATCATCAATGCCTCCCCATCAAAACACACAGACAGCACCACAGCATACAAGCACTCTCTCACATTATCCATATATACATACATACAAACACACACACAAAGCAACGCACTACATATACACACACACTGATACACACACACACACGCCTCACCTCTCCGGCGTCCTCGCGCTCTCTGCCACAGCCGGCCGCTGAATGATGACGTCATTCAGCGGCGCTGCTGTGAGAGGAAGCGCCGGCGCCCCCTGGAGCCTGGAGCTGCGGCAGCGGAGGAACGGGAGAGGTAAGTATTGTGCCAGCTGCTGCCAGGGCCCTGAGCAAGCGGGGGGGGGCCCAGTGGCGGCGCTGACACCGCTCTCCTCTGCTAACGGGTGCCGGGGTGCCCGACGGCGCGTGGGCCCCCTCGCCTGCTCAGGGCCCCGGCACTTGCCCGGGTGTGCCGGGTGCTGACGCCGGCCCTGGACTGAATAGTACGTCAGATGGTAGAAAGGGGTTAAGGGTAGGTTAATTTTAACACAGAGATAGCATATCAAAAACGAAATCCAGAAAATCACATTGTAAAATGATATAAATTTATTTGCATTTTGCAGTGAGAAATAAGTATTTGATCCCCTATCAACCATTAAGAGTTCTGGCTCCTACAGGCCAGTTAGACGCTGTGGAAGGAAAAAAAAAACAATTAACTTTTTTCACAAAAATTTTACTTTAGACCCATTTATTTTTCCTTTCACAAGGGCAACAGGAGAAAATGGATCACAAAATTTATTGTGCAATTTCTCCTGAGCATGCTGATACCCCATATGTGGGGGAAAACCACTGTTTTGGCACACGGCAGGGCTCGTAATAGAAGGAATGCCATTTGACTTTTTGAATGTAAAATTTGCTGCCATAATTAATGGACGCCATGTCATGTTTGGAGAGCCCCTGATGTGCCTAAACAGTAGAAACTCCCCACAAGTGAAACCATTTTGGAAACTAGAACCCTAACAGAACTTATCTAGATGTGTGGCGAGCACCTTGATCCCCATGTGCTTAACAGAAGTTTATAACAGACCCCTTTTTTTCACAAAAGTAACAGGAGAAAATGGACCCCAAAATTTGTTGTGCAATTTCTCAGTACACAGATACCCCATATGTGGGTGGAAACTACTGTTTGGGTGCACAACAGGGCTCAGAAAGGAAGAAATGAGAGTTTGGAAAGCAGACTTTGATGGATTGCTCTGTGGGTGTCATGTCGTGTTTGGAGAGCCCCTGATGTGCCTAAACAGTGGAATACCCAGACAAGTGACCCCATTTTAAAAAATAGACTCCTCAAAGAATTTACCTCGATGTGTGGTGAGTAACTTGAACCCACAGGTGCTTTACAGAATTTTACAATGTTGATCTGTGAAAATGAAAAAATATATTTTTCCCATAAAAATATTGTTTTAGCCCCAATTTTTTATCATTTTCACAAGGATAGGAGAAAATAGACCCAAAATTTGTTTTGCAATTTCTCCTGAGTACGCCGATACCCCGTATGTGGTCGAAAACTACTTTTGAGGCACGGTGCAGAGCTCAGAAGGAAAGAAGCATCATATTGGATTTCAGATTTTGCTGGACTAGTTTGAGGGTGCAAAACCTCTGAGGAGCTAGAACAGCAGAAACCCCCATTTTACAAAGTACACCTCTCAATAATTTCCTCTCGGGGTGCAGTGATCATATTGATACCAAGTGGGTCACAGAATTTTATAGCATTGGGCAGTGAAATAAATTTTCATACTGGGAAATGGGTAAAAAATGGGTAAAAAATTGCACCAAAATTTGCCCCACAATTTCTGCTGAATGTAGAAATATCCCATATGTTGCTGTAAAGTAATGCTTAACCATACAGGAAAACTCTGGAGGGATAGAGTGCTATTTGCCTCCTGGAGCACATATTTTGCTAGAATAGTTTGCGGACTCCATATACAAAGCCCCTAAGTGTTAGAAGAGATGAATACCTCAAGTGACCCCATTTTGGAAATTGTACCCCTGAGAATTTATCTACAGGAGTAGAAAAATATTTAGACTTGAGAGTCCTCAGTGGTTGATACCTTTTAATGGCTAACTGAAAAGATGGTAACAAATTGCAAGCTTTCGAGACTACTCCGGTCTCTTCATCAGGCAAAGACTAAAACAAAAACTGAAGAATCACATATATATATATATATACACAAGAGGACACAGGAATAGTGCAATAGGTAAGACAAGTGATGTGAAGCAGAACTGTCATTATGGCAGAGGAATGAACATAAATATTGGAACAGATCATAGATAAGGAGAGAGTTTTATTACCCTCTGATTGGGTCTGGTGTTGTGTTTTGATGCCCCTAGAAGGTCAGAGACGCAGATTCCTTAATTGATATAGAATGACATGAATCCATGTGACACGTTCATTCCAGCACTAAGAGTGTCAAAGGTCATCATAAGTTTGTATTCCCAAACCTTTCTATCTTTCTCAGATTTGAAGTTAGATTTTAATACCAGTAATTCCATATCCATTATGCTATGACCGGGCATACAAAAGTGTTTTGCCACAGGTAAATCCATTCTTTTTTCTCTTATCGTGTGGCGATGACAATTCATCCTTGTTCTCAGTTTTTGCCGGTCTCCCCACATACAGACCCCCAGTTGGACATTTAGTACATATAATTAGGTACACCACATTAGATGTGATGCAGCTGAAAGTACCTGGGATCTTGTAGTCCTGATGGGAGTTGGGTATCTTTATCTTGTCCGTGGTCATTATAGATGCACATGTTTTACACTTCTTCTGTTTGCAAGGAAAGGTTCCTGCAGCTGTTGGGGAGGACAGGGAGCTTCTGACAATGATGCTTCTTAGATTTGGGGGCTGCCTAAAACATAGTAGTGGGGGGTCTGGAAATATGGATTGTAATCGGGCATCTTTTTGTAGTAAAGGTTGTAGTTTCCGTGCAGCTCCCCTTAGCATCTCCAGATTTACAGGAGTAGTGACGATTTTATCTCCATGGGTGTTTTCCAGAAACAAACAGCAGTGGATGTTGCTGAGTGAAAATTGCAAACTGCCGTTGTAGTGACCAGTATGTAGCAACCGGTACATTGTAGTGCCCGTACATGGTGCTCAGCTCATGCACCCGTAAATTAGGCCGGCTGCCATTGCAAAAGAAATGCCCAGCATGTGGATGCTAAATTTGGATTAGGTACACTGTGGTGCTCAGACGGGAGGGGGGTATTTGGATTTGGGAGCGCATAGTTTGCTGAATTTGTTTTTTTTTGGGGGGGGGGGGGTTGAGGAGCCATTTCGCTTTTCCAGAGCCTTTGTACTACCAGTAACGTGGAAGCCCCCATATTTCCAATAACAGATGACAGACTTGAGTGGGGACTTGCTTTTTCTGTAAATTGATTTGAAGCTTTAATTAGGAACATTTTACATTTTATTTACATAACATTTTAGATCACATTTATCCTGCGTTCTGCGTTGAGCACTAACATCGTGGTTTTTATCTAAATCTCCGAGTGACATGATTCATCTGAAACTCGCGAGGGAGTCACTCACTATAATGAGGCAGAAGAGTTACTATGGCCTCTGTTCAGCGTTGTCCTTTTTTTTTATTAATGTTCAAAAGTGTGGCCGATGACACTTTTATGCATGCCTAAAAATATGGACAGCCCCAGACAGCGTACACAGTGCCTACGTCTACCTAGGGAATCTTCTGTCAGAGGTTCCTTATGAATTATGTATTTCAGAGATTTACATGGAAACCCCGATGTAAGCACTTATTGCAGAGCGCGGGATAAATGTGAGCCATTTGGGAGACAGAATGAACAAATCAACAGCAGGGGAAGAACTGGTTTTATTTTTTATGCCGTTTTTCGTGCGGTATAAGTAATTAGACAACTTTATTCTTTGTGAATACAGAGATACCATATTTATATAGTTCTTTTCTGTTTGGCTGCTGTCACACAAGAAAAAACTTTTTTTTTTTTGCAAAAACTAGTTTTTGCATCGCCATCTTTTGCGGGCTCTAATTTTTCCTTATTGTGGCTGACAGAGTCGTGTGAGGGCTAGTTTTTTGTGGGATGAGTTGACATTTTTATTGATATTATTTTTGACCACATGACTTTTTTTCATCGCTTTCTATTCCAATTTTTGGAGGCAGAATGAACAAAAACAAGCAATTCAGGGATAGTTTTTTTTTTTTTTTTTATGTGTGAGAATTAATAAGACAGCTTAATTCCTCACGTCAGTACGATTACAGCAATACCTCATTTATATCTTTTTTTATGTTTTGCCACTTTTACATAATAAAAATATTTTATCGAAAAAATAATTATTTTTGCCTTGCTTTATTCTGAGAGCTATAACTTTTTTATCTTTCAGATAGAGGTGTATGTATTGATTTTTGCCAGACAAGATGAAGTTTTCAGAGCTACCATTTTCATTTAGATTTGAATCTGATCGCGTTTTATTCTACTTTTTGTTTGGTGGTATGATGATAAAGCATCTGTTTTTGCCTGTTTTTTTATGGTGTTCAATAAAGGGGTTAACTAGTGGAACAGTTTTATAGGGCGGGTTGTTCCAGATGCAGCGATATCAAATATGTTTACTTTTTTTGTTCATAAAAATATTTATTTATGGGTACAATATATTTTTATTTTATTTTAAATTATTTTGTGATTTTTTTATTCTTACAATTTTTTTTCACTTTCTTTCACTTTTTTACTTTGTTCCACTATGGGACTTTCACTTTTGCAGTCTGATCGCTTGCAAAGTATAGCAAAGCTCCTGCTTCACAAACTGTCACCGCTGCACTGACAAACTTGCTAGATAATACTATAAGCATGATCTAGGAAGTTTGATGGCTCTGGTGGCCCAGGTGTCACCATGGCAACGATCGGCCCCTCGCAATGACATCGCAGGGGTGCCACTCGGAGAGCAGAGGGAGCTCCCTCCTTCTAATGCCTGCTAAATGCTGCAATTGATATTGATCGCAGCATTTAGTGGGTTAAAGTGCTGGGAGCGATGCGGGCACTGCTCCAGGCACTGAGTCAGAATCAGTTGACACCAAGTGGCAATCGCCCGCGCACAGCCTCCTGTGCGTGGAAGATCGTCATGACGTATATACACTGCATCGGCTGGGAAGTACTTCCCAACCATAACGTATATGTACTTCAAATTTCAGGAAGGGGTTAATGACTATTAAATAAATATAAATAAATATAATATCAATTTATAACGATTGATTTTGTATTTAATGACTAATGACTTATATAATATATAATTAATTTAATAACACAAATCAATTGCACCCTAAGTATAAGAGCTGAAATGCTAGTTTTTAAAGACCCTACCTCCATTTTCCTTCATGAATAACACGTGTAATTCTATGGCTTTACATTCCAGCTATACATGCACGAAAATCATGAAGTGCAGAATGCTAAAACCATATTGCAGCCAAAATGCCCTATGAAATGGCACAGGACAGTAGATTTCCTCTGCAACATGTTTCTAAAATGATGCTGGAAAGTTTGTTAGCCCTTGAGAATGTTTCATATTTTCTACGTAAATTTGATCTTGAACTACATAAAAAAGCAAAAGATCATAATACTGTTATCGCTAAAGCCACCAAAACTCAAAGGTGGGTTGTTTTACTGCTGTGGAGTGTGGAAATATTGTAGATGGATGGAAGTTGCCCTGGTCATAGGTAGCAGGGCCGGCTCCAGGTTTTCGTGGGCCCTGGGCGATAGAGCTCAGTGGGCCCCTTTAACACATACCACAATTCATGATGCACAGATATGGCAGAGAAATATAGGTATAGTACAATGCCAAAGATTTCACTTACTTCTTATATTACATGAGTAATATCTATTATAAATTCTACAGTAGTTCAGAAACCAGACAGTATAGTCATCCGTACAGTATTATGGGCACCACATGGTGCGCCATACAGAATAATGAGCCCAGATATTGCTCCATACAGAATAATGAGCCCCATATATTGCTCCTATAGTATATAATAGGCGCCATATATTGCTCCATACAGTAGGTAATAGGCCCCATATATTGCTCCATACAGTATAATGAGACCCATATAATGCTCCAAACAGTATAATGAGCCACATATATGTTCCCATATATGATGGGCCTCATATAATTCTCCATATATAATGGGCCCCATATAATCTTCCAGTACATGATGGGCCCCAAATATTGCACCAAACAGAATGGGTCCCATGTAATTATATATAATGGGCCCCATATAATGCTCCATATATAATGGGCCCCATATATGATGCTCCAGTGTATCATGGGCCCCATATAATACTCCATATGTAATGGGCCCCAGGCTCCCATATTGCGCCGGTGTCCCCGACGGCGAGTGGGCCCCCCTGCCTGCTCAGGGCCCTGGCATTTGCCCAGGAGTGCAGGGTGCTGACGCCGGCCCTGATAGGTAGATATTAAGTGTGACCACAAAATAACAGCCATCTTCCTTTCCAGTCATCACTAAATGAGTAATACAACAGACAATTTTAGCAGTAGTGTATATTAGCACAACAATATAGCAGAAGTGAGCAGAGAAAAGATGATGTAAGTGGGATTGATGTAAGCATTTTAACCTACCATAGTAGGTTTAATGGGGCTAGTCATAACAATAACATAATTTAAAAAACTGATTTCTCAAAATACCTCAATCCTTGGGCAGCAAAACCATTTGGACCGCAGACACAAATCAATGTAGAGGAATCCTTTTTGCTTCTTGTTAAGACCTCTGAAAGCAGTGAAGATGATATTTGGCCTTTATGTCCAGCCCATGATTGAATGGGTTCAGAAAGGATATACTGAGTTTCAAACCTGAAAAATACAGTTAAATTACCTAGTACTGTGCTATATAGGTAAAACAGATTTATATGTATACATGTTAAATACAGCAGTAGTAAAGTGTAAAAAGTAATATCAGGATGTTGCTATCTGCAATTTTTAATAGGTCTGGAGGCAAAAGCAATGAATTACCATAATTCACTGATATAGGAAAGATGTGTATCTTCGTACCGTGTTAGCCAGTAGATAGAAAAAATATTTAGAATTGAGAGTCCTCAGTGGGTGATACCTTTTAATGTAATAATAAAATGTAAAAATTATTATTTGAGACTATCCGCAGCCTTATCAGGCAAACATTCAAAACTAAGTCATAATTTAACACTAACACAACAGAAAAATGCAAATAAGACAGCTGTCGTGAAGCAAACTGTCAATGAGTGAGAGATACAAACATTGACAGGTTCATAGATAAATGGTGCATTTATATGTGCCCATCTTAGGGGTGAGGGATTGGTATGAGCCAGAAGTGAAGTGCTAAATCCTAATCACTGTAAAAGAATGAACTCTTTTGTATAGCCGGTCAAGATTGTTGGGACTGAAACCCGTATTAAAGTTGAATTAATTATCTGGAGAGATCAAAAGTTTGGAATTAGCTCAGCGACTTGAAATCTTTGAGTGCGGAAGTGAGTACAGGATTATGTCTGTTTACATCATTAAGGTTTCACCAGAGTCTTGCTGATTAGGGTGGATGTGTGTGCTGCAGTGAAGCTTTGTGGGTGAGACGTACTTTCAAATTGGTCATTAATCCAGTTAACCATTTCTGGCAATCGAGCGTCGATACCGTCCATGGTAACCCGGCCTGATTATGGACTGGAGGGATAGTAAGTCATGGATGGCCGATAGAGGGGTTACAGTAGTCAGGCTGAGTGGATCACAGCTGACAGGATTTGTTGTTCCAGGGAAGCGGTCAGAGATCGCTCTAGGTGTAACCAGGCAATGCGGGTCAAGAGATGAATGCAGTGAAGGAGGATTGGAAACATCCGCAGGGAGGGCCAGGGTGTTATTATGGTGCCGCCCACTGAGAGGGAAATGTCAGATTTAGGGAGGTTAGTAGACGGCGGGAGCAGAAGAAGTTCAGTTTTGGAGAGGTTGAGTTTCAGATAGAGAGCAGACATGATGTTGGAGACTGCGGACAGACAGTCGGTGGCGTTCTGTAGTACAGCGGGGGTAAGGTCGGGGGATGACGTGTATAATTGTGTGTCATCAGCATAAAGATGGTACTGAAAGCCAAATCTGCTGATGGTCTGTCCAATTGGGGCGGTGTAGAGAGAGAAGAGAAGGGGGCCAAGGACTGAGCCCTGGGGTACACCGACAGTGAGAGGGAGAGGAGATGAAGTGGAGCCAGAGAACGAAACACTGAAGGAGCGGTCAGAAAGATAGGAGGAGAACCAGGAGAGAACAGTGTCCTTAATACCTAGAGAGTGGAGCCTGGACAGTAGGAGACGGTGGTCAACCGTGTCGAAAGCTGCAGAAAGGTCGAGTAGAATGAGCAGAGAGTGGTCGCCGTTACGTTTTGCTGTCAGAAGGTCATTGGTCACTTTGATGAGTGCAGTTTCAGTCGAATGTAGGGGTCGGAAGCCGGACTGTGAAGGGTCTAGGAGGGAGTGAGTGGAGAGGTAACGGGTGAGGCGGGAGTAGACTAGGCGCTCCAAAAGTTTGGAGATGAAGGGGAGATTGGAGACCGGTCTGTAGTTGTTTGTGCAGGAAGGGTCAAGAGCGGGTTTCTTTAGTAGTGGAGTATGATGGAGTGTTTGATAGGTGGAGGAAAAGCAGAGGAGAGTAGAGATTGAAGATGTGTATTAGGTGAGTTGTGACCAGGAAGAAAAGACTGGAGGAGATGTGAGGGATGGGTCGGTAGTGAATTTAATGGCTAACTGAAAAGATGGTAACAAATTGCAAGCTTTCGAGACTACTCAGGTCTCTTCATCAGGCAAAGACTAATACAAAATCTGAAGAATCACATATTTATACACAACACAGCACAGAAACAATGCAATAGGTAAGACAAGTGACGTGAAGCAGAACTGTCATTATGGGAGATAGAGATGAACATAAATATTGGAACAGTTCATAGATAAGGAGTGTGAAAGTTTTATTGCCCTCTGATTGGGGTCTGGTATTGTGTTATGATGCCCCCAGAAGGTCTGAAGTGCAAATTCCTTAATTGATGTAAAAAGACATAACACTTTTGTATCCCCGGTCATAGTATGATGGACATGAAATTACTTGTATTAAAAGTTAAATTTAAATCTGAGAGAGACAAAAGTTTGGGAATATAAACTCATGACGACCTTTGATACACTCAGTGCTGGAATGAATGTATCGCATGGATTTATGTCTTTTTACATCAATTAAGGAATTTGCACTTCAGACCTTCTGATTGTGTTGTGATGTGTTGATTGACAGCTCAACTATCCAATCTGAGATTGTGAGGCGTAGGCTGTCTCCATGTGTTCATTATTCCAGTTAACCCATTTCTGCCATCGAACGTACTATCCCGTCCATGGTACCCGGGCCCGTATGACCATGGACGGGATAGTAAGTCCCATGCAATCGGCCGAGAGTGCGGCCGATGCCAGCTGATTATCACAGCTGACACCCGGCACTATGTGCCAGGAGCGGTCACGGACCGCTCCCGGCACATTAAACCATGGCACACTGCGATCAAACATGATCGCAGTGTACAGGGGCACAGGGAAGCTTCGCGCAGGGAGGGGGCTCCCTGCGTGCTTCCCTGAGACCCTCAGAACAGAGCGATGTGATCGCACTGTTCTGAGGGCTTCCTCCCTGCAAGACCCCGGATCCAAGATGGCCGCGGGGTCCTTCCGGGTCCTGCAGGGAAGCGGCTTCCTCAGTGCCTGCTGAGAGCAAGCGCTGAGAAAGCCTGCAGCAGTGCCTGTCAGATCGCTGGTCTGACAGAGTGCTGTGCACAGTGTCAGACCAGCGATCTGACCCTATACAGTGATGTCCCACCCTGGGACAAAGTAAAAATGTAAAAAAAAATAAAAACATGTATAAAAAAAATTCCTAAATAAAGAAAAAAAAATATTCCCCAATAAATTAATTTCTTCATGTAAATAAAAAAAACAAACAATAAAAGTACACATATTTGGTATCGCCGCGTCCGTAACGACCCGCCCTATAAAACTGTCCCACTAGTTAACCCCTTTAGTGAACCCCTTAAAAAAACAAATGCTTTATCATCATACCACCGAACAAAAAGTGGAATAACACGCGATCAAAAGGAGCATGTAAATAAACTTGGTACCGCTGAAAACGTTATCTTGTCCCGCATAAAACAAGCCACCATACAGCATCATCAGCGAAAAAATAAAAAAGTTATAGCTCGCAGAATAAAATGATGCTAAAATAATTATTTTTTTATAAAATTGTTTTTATTGTATAAAAGCACCAAAATATAAAAAGAGATATAAAAGGTATCGCTGTAATAGTACTAACCCGAAGAATAAAACCGCTTTATCAATTTTACCACACGCGGAACGGTATAAAACGCCTCCCCAATATACTGAATTGCTGAATTTTGTTCATTTTAACCTCCCAAAAATTGTAATAAAAAGCGATCAAAAAATGTCACGTGCCCAAAAATGGTACCAATAAAAACGTCAACTCGTCCGCAAAAAATAAGACCTCAGATGACTCTGGGCCAAAATATGCAAAAATTATAGCTCTCAAAATGTGGTGATGCAAAAACTATTTTTTGCAATGAAAAGCGTCTTTTAGCGTGTGACAGCTGCCAAACATAAAAACCCGCTATAAATAGTAAATCAAACCCCCTTTATAATCCCCTTAGTTAAGAAAAAATAATAAAGTTGAAAAAATGTATTTATTTCCATTTTCCCATTAGGGTTAGGGTTGCGATTATGGTTAGGTTTGTGGTTAGGTTATGGTTAGGGGCGTGTTAGGGTTAGTGTTGGAGTTAGAATTGGGGGGTTTCCTATGTTTAGGCACATCAGGGGTCTCCAAATGTGACATGGCGTCTGATCTCAATTCCAGCCAATTCTGCGTTGAAAAAGTCAAATGGCGCTCCTTCCCTTCCGAGCTCTGCCATGAGCCCAAACAGTAGTTTACCCCCACATATCGGGTATCAGCGACTCAGGAAAAATTGCACAATAACTCTTCGGGTCTAATTTCTTCTGCTACCCTTTGGATAATAAAAAATTGGGGGCAAAAATATCATTTTTGTGAAAAACAATTATGATTTTTTATTTTTATGGCTCTATGTTATAAACTTCTGTGAAGCATTTGGGGGTTCAAAGTTCTCCCCACACATCTAGATAAGTTCTTGGTGGTATTTAAAATGTATCACTTCTGGGTGGTTTCCATTGTTTAAGCACATCAGGGGCTCTCCAAACATGACATGACACCAGCAGACCATTCCATCAAAGTCTGCAATCCAAAACGTCACTACTTCCCTTCCGAGCTCCGACGTGTACCCATACAGTAGTTTTCTCCCACATATAGGGTATCAGCGTACACAGGACAAATTGGACAATAACTTTTGGGGTCCAATTTTCCTGTTACCCTTGTGAAAATAAAATATTGGGGGCGAAAAAATCATTTTTGGAATAAAAAAAATATTGTTTTGTTTTTACATCTGTACATTATAAACTTCTGTGAAGCACTTAGGGGTTCATAGAGCTCACCACACATCTAGATAAGTTCCTTGGGGGGTCTATTTTCCAAAATGGGGTCACTTGTGGGGGTTTCCACTGTTTAGGCGCATCAGGGGCTCTCCAAACACGACATGGCGTCCAATCTCAATTCCAGCCAATTTTGGTTTGAAAAAGTCAAATGGTGCTCCTTCCCTTACGAGCTCTGCCGTGCGCCCAAACAGTGGTTTTCCCCGACATATGGGGTATCGGCGTACTCAGGAGAAATTGTACAACAACTTTGTCCATTTTCTCCTTTTACCCTTGTGAAAATAAAAAAAGTTTGTAAAAGATCATTTTTGTGACTAAAAAGTTAAATGTTCATTTTTTCCTTACACGTGGTTCAGCTTCTGTGAAGCACTTGAAGGGTTAATAAACTTCTTGAATGTGGTTTTGAGTACCTTGAGGGGTGCAGTTTTAAGAATGGCTTTGTAAATTTTGCTGTAAAAGTGAGAAATCGCTGGTCAACTTTTAACCCTTATAACTTCCTAACAAAAAAAAGTTTGGTTCCAAAATTGTTTTGATGTAAAGTAGACATGTGGGAAATGTTATTTATTAAATATTTTGTGTGACATATTTCTCTGCTTTAAGGGAATAAAAATTCAAAGTTTGAAAACTGCAAAATTTTCGCCATATTTGCGTTTTTTTCAAAAATAAACGCAAGTTATATCGAAGACATTTTACCACTAACGTGAACTACAATATGTCACGAGAAAACAATCTCAGAATCACGAAGATCCGTTGAAGCGTTCCAGAGTTATAACCTCATAAGGAGACAGTGTAAAGAGACAGTGGTCAGAATTGTAAAAATTAGCCCGGCCATTAACGTGCAAACCACCCTTGGGGGTAAAGGTTAATTGCCATGTTTCTTAACTGAGCTGTGTCTCCCAGAACTCTGCCAGACGTATATTCACCCTGTGAGGTTTGTGCTTTCCTGTGCCTTGAATTCTGTATGCTTGATCTGTTGCCTGATCTGGACTTTGTTCTGACCATCCGCCTGTTTAACCCCTTCAGCTCTGATCCTTTATCCTCCCGGTACTCTGACCTCAGAAAGTTACCTGACTACGCTTTGTCTCTTCCTTCTGTTTACGATGTACCCTCCTGGCTTCTGACCTTGGACTCCTTGACCACTGTGACTCACGGCTTGGCCGTAAAAAGTGACTAGCGTCACATCATCCCTATCTTTCAAATTAACTGCAAATCCTTAACTGATTCTCTAGATGTGTAAATTGTGAATTCTGTTTGTTTTATTTTACTTTCCACCCACCTTACAATATTTAAATTTACTTTCCTCCACAATAAATCTGTTTAAGTTTTCAACCTCATTTCCTTGTGAA
This sequence comes from Oophaga sylvatica, assembly GCA_033576555.1. Classification (NCBI taxonomy): domain Eukaryota; kingdom Metazoa; phylum Chordata; class Amphibia; order Anura; family Dendrobatidae; genus Oophaga; species Oophaga sylvatica. The sequence continues at coordinate 266,014,854 of JARQOD010000005.1, read as the reverse complement.
TGTATACGGAATGTGCACAGGGTTTCCCGCGTCGACCCCTGGCAGAAGAGGAAGACCCTGCTGCATCCCATTACAACTCCCAGCCAGATTCGGGTGGAGGTACTGCGCTGTATTGAGGTGAGAACTACTAAACACCCTGTCCACAGAGGCGGCTTAAAGGGGTGTTACATTTGGAACCATTAATGGACTGTATCCTGTACCTCCATCACAGACATCAGATCCTGAGGGAACAGGAAAAGGGCATTTCTGACATGAAAACAATATAATTGCCTCAATACAAATCAATACAGATACCAATACAAATCACCAGTGTGACTAGGAGATACAAAAATGTAAAAGATTTATTAGACCACAGCCACTATGACCCCATGCTAAATCAAAAGGAATGCTGGATAAACAAGGGTTCTTGGCATTTATAGCTGGATACATTTATTTTCCTTCTATCTTCTGATACGTTATATAGCATAATTTTCTATATGGCTTACTATGTTATCTGAATAAATTTGCTGTGTGTCCCCCACCCCTAATTTTGGAGGCTTGCTTGCTTGCCCTGTTTTTTTAGTATACTTTTTTAATTTCATTAATAAAATATCATTGTTTTAAACTTTCAAGTTTGGCATCTCTTCATGTCTGACAGCCACTGTCTTTATGAACTATAATGCTTGTGTAAACTCTCCATGTAGACCGACAGCGTCACTAATGAATCTTCCTGTGTTATATAAAATACACACAGTTGTAATATGGATTTTGTATTACTATCTATACAAAATCTGACTTCACATAGCTTGTGGACACATTCTTACAGCACTTATGAAAATATTTTTTACATATTGCCTTGAATAAATGGACCATTTATAAGGGGCTTTGCACTAATGCATACCTAATAATATGTTTTCATAATATGTGATAGGTGCTAAAACACCCTGCAGATTGTGGATTGTGTTAATGACTGCCTTCTGGTCATCTGTCAAGTCAGCAGTCTTCCCCATGATTGTGGAGCCTACTGAAACAGACCAGGGCAGGGGACCTATTTAAATGCTTAGGAAGCCTTTGCAGTTGTTTCTGTTAATTATTCTAATTTACTGAGATTATGAATTTTTGGTTTTCTTTGTCTGTAAGCCATAATCATCAACATTAACAGAAATAAACACTTGAAATAGAACACTCTGTAATGACTCTATATAATATTTGAGATTCACTTTTTGTATTGAAGAACTGATATAATTTGGATGAGCAGAGGAAACAAAATTCAATCAAGGTAAATATTCTGTGTAGCCGATTGATCAATATAAAACTTAACCTTTATTCTATTTATAATAAAAACCTAAAGTGCCAGAAGTTCAAAAAGTGCATGTGCAAACCAAACAAACCAAAAATGTGTAATATAAAAGATCAGAAGGATGGAACCACTGGTTTACCAAAAACCTTTGTATTGAAATATGAGAACTGTGGTTTATACCTAATAGAGCCTCACAATCTCAGACATAGGGGTCATGTGGTTTGTGTAAGGTTTATTTCTCTTTTTTAAAACCATCTAAGTCCTCTAGTAGAATTATCCTCTCATAAGAGGCTCTCCATCTTGTTCCTACTTTGTAAGTAAGATTTTTTCTCTCTTTATGTGAGAGGTATATAACAATAGGTTAATGTGTATTCAAGGTACGCTCTAAATGTTCACAGGAGTGTTATATTCTAAACCCCCTATATCAGTAAAGAAAATTTTATATGAGCATACACATATCCTAGTTCATACTATTTTGTATAATGGTTTTCGGTGGTTCTAGAATTAATGCTACTTATATGTTTTGGAGCTACATGAATATTGTCTCCTGTCATAAATGTAGCATTGTGTATATGCCTCCAATACAGATAAACACAATCCCATCAGAGGAGAAACAGAGCCATGCAATTACTCTGTAAATGATCACTCTCACTGTGGGTTTTTAACAAATGTGATACTCATCTGCAGCGTCATATTGCGGGCATAATTTCTGCTTGAGCCTGGGGGAGATCCACCCTAACCATATGAATCATGTCAGGCGTTCTCTACCCCTTCGGCGTCTCCCGACACGTTTCATCGGTTAAGATTCTTCAGGGGAGTTATTGAATATGTGGTTATGAGACAGGGCATAGCGGCATATGTAAAGTCCTGCCTTTTATAATTACCGGGAATAACCTGCTGGTCTTCACTTCTGGACGCCAAGTACGTCATTTCCAGTATATGGAACGCATCGTCTCAAACCATGAGACGCATGCGTAATAGCTGGAAGCTCGTCAGACCTCCCGGACGTCATGTCCGGTTTGCAGAGAGAACCGCTCTAGATCTGTGGACCGGATCTGAATGTCTGCGAAATATGCAGATTTGTCCCTATATATCCAGCATCTGCAGGACGGAGGTAAAAAAATAGCACATCTCCAGAATAATAAAAACTTTTGGGGAGATTGTGTGTATATATAATGAACTCTATTGATATGCAGTACATACTATATCAATAGGAGAATGACTTTCTTTGTATATACATGCAGGAAATTAGGAATCCGTTTATGGCGAATAAAAAGGTAATGAGCGCATCATATTCTACAAAACAGATGAGGGGAATATGACAGAAAATTTTTATACCAAATCCTGTATGATTGCTATGATGTCTATATTGAATATATATGGTGGACACAGAAGACAATACTGATATATATAATACACAATATGATTATGACTCTCTTTGTGCACATATGCAGGAAGTAAAGAATCCATATATGGCGACAAAAATATGGTAATAAACAAATCATATTCTACAAAGCAAGAGGGGGAACATGACAAGGAATTTTTTGTGACATTGATTATACCAAATCCTGTATAATTGCTATGATGTCTATGTTGAATGTGTGATGGACACGACAGACCTTCTTGAGGAAAGATAGGAAGGGTGCACTCTAAAGGTCGCCCTATTATGCCCTAACTAGTGAGTCCCTACCTCACGCGGAGGTTGGCACCCTAAAACCTGCGCAGTGGCGCCCCCACTCGACGGCGGCTCACCCTAAAATAGATGCCTTATTGGACCCTACACTACAAGAAGGAAGAAAAGGTGAGAAGTTCATTTAGACCTTTTGGGTGGGTAGTCTGGAAATGGAAGATCCAAAAGGTTTCCCTTTGAAGGATCCGTTTGTCCCAATCTCCTCCTCTTTGATTTTTGTTGATTTTTTCAATGCCCATAAATGACAGAGCTCTTACGTCACCTCCGTGTACATGGTTGATATGATTAGCCACAGGGGTGTCCCTCTTATTAATTGTGTCCCTATGGTGTTCTCCTATCCTTTTCTTCAACTCTCTTCTGGTTTTTCCCACATATTGTACGCCGCATCTGCAGGTGATGTTATATATAACTCCAATTGACTTGCAGTTAATAAATTGTCTAATGGGGTATATTTTCTGGGTATTAGTGCTACTGAATTCTTTCCCCTGTTTTATGTCTCCACAATATTTACAACCCCCACATTTGTAGCAACCTTTGAGTTGGTTGCTCAACGAAGTGGGGTTTCTTAGCTCTGAGGGGGCAAAATGGCTGCGTACTGGTCTATCTTTTATAGACCGTCCTTTCCTGAACGTGATCTGTGGGGTTGTAGATATCACCTTTGTTAAATCCTTATCCACACACAATGTTGGCCAATGTCGTGTAATTATGTCCCTCAGAACTTAAGACCCGTTGGAAAATTTGGTGATAAATCTGATGATGCTTTCTTCCTCTGTTTTTTGTATGGGAGTGAGGAGGTCTTTCCTTTCCTGTGTCAGTGCTGCCTTATATGCATCTTTCAGCACGTGATCTGGGTACCCTCGCTCCAAAAACCGGTGTCTTAATTCATCAGCCTGTTCCTTGAAGTAGTCATGACAATTCCTCTTAATTCTGAAATATTGCCCCTTTGGAATGCTTTTTTTAAGGATGGTTGGATTCCCATCTGAGTAAGGAGTTAGAGGAAGTGGGTTTCCTGTATGTTTTGGTGGCTTAAATGTCCACCTTTCCTCTCTCAATCAGAATATCAAGAAAAGAGAGACTCTGAGCATTGGCCTCAAAAGTGAAGTGGAGGCCAATGTTATTCTTGTTGAGTCCTTTTACGTATTCACCAAAGCTCTCCACATCGCCCCTCCAAATGACAAAAACATCGTCGATGTATCGGAGCCACAGCACAATTCTGTACTCCGCTACATCCGTTGATTCATCAAAAATAACATTTTCCTCCCACCAGCCCAGGAGCAAGTTAGCATATGAAGGCGCACATGGACTCCCCATGGCGGTGCCCCTGAGCTGGTAGAAGTACTTGTTATCAAAAAGGAAATAGTTCCTGGACAAACAGAACTCAAGGGCCCTGACGACAAATCGGTTGTGTTCGTTATACTGACAACCCTTGGTTTTAAATAGTACTCTGCAGCCATGATGCCCCTCTCATGTGGGATTGAGGAATACAGAGCTTCCACGTCAATCGATCCTAGCATCATATTGTCGCCCAGCTCTATACTCTCAAATTTGAGAAGGAGGTCGTTCGTGTCTCTGACATATGAGCTCAAAGAGGAAACGAAAGGCCTCAGTATTTTGTCTACATACAGACCTAGATTTTGAGTAAGGCTATCAATGCCCGATACAATCGGCCTCCCTTTCAACGGGTGGAGGCCCTTGTGCACCTTGGGTAAACAATAAAAAGTGGCGATTGTAGGGTGAACTGGAATCAAAAATTCTTTTTCATCATGGCTAATGAGCTTCCTATGGAAAGCTTCGTTCATCAATACCTTAAGTTCATTGTTCTGTAGGGTTATCATTTAGCCTCTCATATCCCATATCTTCTCTTTGGAGTGAGGGTACCCAGATCACGTGTTGGCATATAAGGCAGCACTGACACGGGAAAGGAAAGACATCAGAGCTAAGAAACCCCACTTGGTTGAGCAACCAACTCAAAGGTTGCTACAAATGTTGGGGTTGTAAATATTGTGGAGTCATAAAACAGAGGAAAGAATTCAGCAGCACTAATACCCAGAAAATATACCCCATTAGACAATCACAAAAATCAAAGAGGAGGAGATTGGGACAACGGATCCTTCAAAGGGAAACCTTTTGGATCTTCCATCTCCAGACTACCCACCCAAAAGGTCTAAATGAACTTCTCACCTTTTCTTCCTTCTTGTAGTGTAGGGTCCAATAGGGCATCTATTTTAGGGTGAGCCGCCGTCGAGTGGGGGCGCCACTGCGCAGGCTTTAGGGTGCCAACCTCCGCGTGAGGTAGGGACTCACTAGTTAGGGCATAATAGGGCGACTTTTAGAATGCACCCTTCCTATCTTTCCTCAAGAAGGTCTGTCGTGTCCATCACACATTCAACATAGACATCATAGCAATTATACAGGATTTGGTATAATCAATGTCACAAAAAATTCCTTGTCATGTTCCCCCTCTTTCTTTGTAGAATATGATTTGTTTATTACCATATTTTTGTCGCCATATATGGATTCTTTACTTCCTGCATATGTGCACAAAGAGAGTCATAATCATATTGATGTATTATATATATCAGTATTGTCTTCTGTGTCCACCATATATTCAATATAGACATCATAGCAATCATACAGGATTTGGTATAAAAATTTTCTGTCATATTCCCCTCATCTGTTTTGTAGAATATGATGCGCTCATTACCATTTTTTTCGCCATAAACGGATTCCTAATTTCCTGCACGTATATACAAAGAAAGGCATTCTCCTATTGATATATTATGTACTGCATATCAATAGAGTTCATTATATATACACACAATCTCCCCAAAAGTTTTTATTATTCTGGAGATGTGCGATTTTTTTACCTCCGTCCTGCAGATGCTGGATATATAGGGACAAATCTGCATATTTCGCAGACATTCAGATCCGGTCCACAGATCTAGAGCGGTTCTCTCTGCAAACCGGAAATGACGTCCCGGGAGGTCTGACGAGCTTCCAGCTATTACGCATGCGTCTCATGGTTTGAGACGATGCGTTCCATATACTGGAAATGACGTACTTGGGGTCCGGAAGTGAAGACCAGCAGGTTATACCCGGTAATTATAAAAGGCAGGACTTTACATATGCCGCTATGCCCTGTCTCATAACCACATATTCAATACCCCCCTGAAGATTCTTAACCGATGAAACGTGTCGGGAGACGCCGAAGGGGTAGAGAACGCCTGACATGATTCATATGGTTAGGGTGGATCTCCCCCAGGCTCAAGCAGAAATTATGCCCGCAATATGACGCTGCAGATGAGTATCACATTTGTTAAAAACCCACAGTGAGAGTGATCATTTACAGAGTAATTGCATGGCTCTGTTTCTCCTCTGATGGGATTGTGTTTATCTGTATTGGAGGCATATACACAATGCTACATTTATGACAGGAGACAATATTCATGTAGCTCCAAAACATATAAGTAGCATTAATTCTAGAACCACCGAAAACCATTATACAAAATAGTATGAACTAGGATATGTGTATGCTCATATGAAATTTTCTTTACTGATATAGGGGGTTTAGAATATAACACCTCCTGGTGAACATTTAGAGCGGTACGCTTGAATACACATTAAACCATATTGTTATATACCTCTCACATAAAGAGAGAAAAAAATCTTACCTACAAAGTAGGAACAAGATGGAGAGCCTCTTATGAGAGGATAATCCTACTAGAGGACTTAGATGGTTTTAAAAAAGAGAAATAAACCTTACACAAACCACATGACCCCTATGTCTGAGATTGTGAGGCTCTATTAGGTATAAACCACAGTTCTCCTATTTCAATACAAAGGTTTTTGGTAAACCAGTGGTTCCATCCTTCTGATCTTTTATATTTACACATTTTTGGTTTGTTTGGTTTGCACATGCACTTTTTGAACTTCTGGCACTTTACGTTTTTATTATAAATAGAATAAAGGTTAAGTTTTATATTGATCAATCGGCTACACAGAAGAACTGAAATAAATTAACTTTTTGATGATATTCTAATTTAGTGAGAAGCACTTGATCATTCCTCAACATTGAAAATGTAACAAGAAGAAAAAGTCGTGGACTTCTGGAAATCACAAGACCAATAGACATGTTCATGATATGCAAGTTTTGAAAAAATGGAAACAAAGGTTTCACAACATGTTGATTTATTCATTATCGAGTCTGAGCACAACTAAAAGAAATACACGTACTTACACGCTTTGTCATGCTAACAATGAGGCTATTATTGGTTGTATTGTCTGAGGAATGTTCTGCTACACTCATGTATTTGTCTACACAAATGATGAAGATAAACAATTGAAAAAGGGAGCTGCCAGCAGTTGTCTAATGATGTCCCAGATTTGCTCGATGAGACAAGTCTAGAGATGCTGCATGCCAGGGAAGCACAATTTAGGCCATTAAGGATGCTCACAGTAGCACAAGCAACATGCAACCTGGCATTGTTCTGTTGAAAAAAAAGCTCCTGGGATACCTTGGAGAAATGACCAAAGCACTGGTTCCATGATTCCTTGAAGTAGGACTGGTGTAAAGGTCCCACATGAAGGCATCTTCATGGCATTGTCACGTGGTCTCCTAACCAATCTCTGGCTATCATTGCATTGTTGGCAAAAGAAGGACTCATCATTGCTTGCTCTCCACCATGATATCTTTTGAGAGTTGTGGCTTGAGGTCAATTGGACTCTTGCAGCTGGCTCAAAGCGCAATTTTGAGCAAATGCCTTCTGATGGTTTGTGCAGACACTGTTTCATATATAAGGCTTTGTATGTGACGTTCAATTTCACTTGCGATACACAATGGATCAATAGTAGAAACTGTAATCTCTAAAGAGTGCTAGGAGTCATTTTTCAACAAAACAATGTCATGCCAAATGTTGATGGCGTTTTTGTGAGCAGCCTGTGGAGCTTAAAAGTGCTACCTTGGCCTGCAGTGTCTCTAGATTTGTCTCTCACTTAGAACACTTGGGATGTCATTGGTCAATAATTGATAAAGGAGCTGCCAGCAGCGGATCTTCATGATTTGCGTGCATAAGCGCATTCAGAATTCAAAATTCTGCTTCCATTTTTCATCATTTGCATATTAGAAAAGCAACACTTCATTATTTTTTTATTGCAGCGCTGTAGTGGTGCTAATAATCTAAGTTCCCTGGCCCTAGTCTTATACTTACCAGCTGCCATCTTAAGCTCATCCCAGTGCTGCTCTTGTCGCTCTCCAGCAGTTTGTGCCCTGCCAGATAACTCCAGTATTTGCTGGAGAGAGCTGAACGTTACAGATCAATGTAAGTTTATGGAGTCTTGTTCTGGCTCACACAGACTCATATTGAGTACTTGCGATTGTTACCTCTGACATCCGGTCAGTCAAAATCTGCAGTTGCAATTTTGCGGCACAGGATCAGGAGAGGTACCAGGAAGAGCTGAAGATGGTGGCTTGTATGTATAAGACTATTAATAAAATTGCACACAAAAAAGGCTTGTATAAGGAGCTGGTCACACATATGTATTGCACAGTGTCTTGGTAACAGACTATTAGTGACACCCAGACTATTATGTTAGTCAGGATGCCCAGCACTATTTATGTGCACCCCACCGGAACTGATGCCCTAGTTTACAAGAACAACGTGCAAACAAATATATGAGGTATTGGTCAATATTTTGGCCAAAATATGCCAGCTCGCAATCTGCGTCATTGGTCCTCATACTTGCAAATCCCTACACTAAAATTAAAAGCAAAGCCACAGGAAGAGGAATTAAAATTTTCCCCAATAATTAAAGAATTAATACAGCATAAAAAGACAACAGTATTTACCTGCCCAGGTCACAGAAACTAATGCACTAAGGGTTAGTGACTAACAGGATGCAGCAAACCCCTTTGACAAAAGGTGAAGGTGACACAGGTGCACCATACCGATGAGACAACCACTCACAACCTGCCAATGCATGGAGAGAGTGATTGATTAGCATTAAAATTGCACACAAAAAAGGCTTGTATAGGGAAATGGTGACACACATGTAGTGCATAGTGTCTGGCTTACAGTCTATTAGTGATGCCCATACTAATAGAGTAGGCAGGCAGCCCAGCAATATATACGGTAACTGCACTCCACCAGGACAGACACCTTAGTTTACAAGGACAACATTGATAGGCTTGGCTGCACCCTGTATAAAAACACAACACGAAAAGGTTAATATTTCTATGCTACCTTATTTTATTATTTTTTATTTTTTGCCCTTTTCACTATTTAATTCTTAAATTTTTGAGGAAATTTTACTTCCTCTTTTCCTCTTCTGTGGCTTTGCTTTTAATTTTAAGTATAACACTACTAGGTTCAGGGAACTTTAGCACCACTCAAGTGCTGAAATAAAAAATATGGTTTGAGTGGTAATTTAACATGTCTATCAATTTTGTGATTTACATAATTCCACAATTTTTTCTTCTCTGTGTTGCAATTTCAATGTTGAAGAGTGTGAAATGTTTCACCCAGTCACTTTATACCATAAACCTTTTTTTTCTTATTCTGAACCATTTTTCAGTTCTCTGAATTTCGCCAGCAATGTACAGGATGGATGTTTTTTTGTTGTTGTCAGAATTACTTTGTCAAGGACAGAAATATGGAAATATGGCCACCTAATTTTGTTACAAATATTAGATCAAAATACATTGAACAACATGTGCACTTCAAATAGTTCTCTCAACTCTTATTCAATTTACTTTTTGACCAGCTACAATCTGGATTTTAACCCTGAAACAAGTTTTTCCATATAACCCAACCACCACATTGATTGACAACTTTTGGGTACACTGTACAAGAGCAGAAAGCTGCCAATCCGTGATGTGGGCAGGGTTACAGGGGTCCGCATTCAGAAGCTGCCTATCAGTGATGTGGGTGGGGTTACAGAGCTCAGCATTCAGAGAACTGCCGGAGAAAAATTGTGATTTTATAAAAATGATATAAAGAATAACTCTGAGGTTCTCAGCTTATTGCGCACAATTCACAGAGTGAGAATCCAATTTGCATCATAAAGATTTCAACGTTAGAAAACCGAAAAGGTTGATTTCATTAAATAAGTGAATTTAACTGTTTTGTTAAATCTGTGCTTTTCTGAAAAGTCAGTTAAATATACCCAAAGAATGTATATTCCGCAGAACAAAAAAATAAATAAAATTGAAGTTTCTAGAAACAACTGAAATGTATATTCATAAAAGGCCTCCAGATCTGACAGTACACATTATAGAAGAATGAAAATTAAATGTATAAAAGAATATTTTTTACAGCAATTAGGTTTTCCATCTTTGGCAAATATGGCCAGTCACATAATACTGAAAATAAATAATCAGCAGTCTGGCATTGATGACTATCAGTATTATAATGCAATGATTGTATAAATGTATTATAATGAGATACTTAAATAAGTAAATTCTATAGGATGCAATAAGATTAAAATAAACAATTAAATAAAGAGCAATAATGAATTATGAAGGAAGAGAGAAAAAAGCCTGACTACAGCAAATTACTACATTATAGTAAATTACACAGTACACAGTTCTAGTCTCTTTGGTTTAATGTTTTTTCCCCCTCAGCTAAACCATTTAAATGTCAGATCATAAAATACTGTTCTCCATAATGGATAAATAAAAAATCACACAACCCTACACAAAATTTAACTCTACTGCCCACCACTGCATCAAACTAGTCAACTGACTCAAGACCTGGCAATTTTTATACAATGAAGACTAATAAAAAATCTACTGGGATGTACAGGTTTTGTCCATGGTCGACTCATAGCTGTTGCAGTAAAGGGACACATACATGACCTTCTCACAAAAATAGATCATCAAAAAGTAATTTATTTCAATTCTTCAATGCAAAAAAGTAAAACTCATTTATTAAAGTCATTACAGAGTGATCTATTTCAAGCGTTTATTTCTGTTAATGTTGATGATTATGGCTTACAGACAATGAAATCCCAAATGTCATTATCCCAGTAAATTAGAATACTTTATAACACCAGCTTTAAAATTTATTTTAAAATCCGAAATCTTGGCCTACTGAAATGTATGTTCAGTAACTGCACTCAATACTTGGTCGGTACTCCTTTTGCATCAATTACAGCATCAATGTGGCGTCGTATGAAGACAAACAGCCTTTGGCACTGCTGAGATGTTATGGTAGCCCAGGTTGCTTTGATAGCAGCCTTCAGCTCGTCTGCATTGTCGAGTCTGGTGTCTCATCTTCCTCTTGACAGTACCCCATAGATTCTCTATGAGGTTAAGTTCAGGAGAGTTTGCTGGCCAATCAAGCACAGTGATACTGTTGTTTTTACACCAGGTATTAGTACTTTTGGCAGTGTGGACAAGTGCCAAGTCCTGCTGGAGAATGAAATTTCCATCTCCAAAAAGCTTGTCGGCAGAGGGAAGCATGAAGTACTCTACAATTTCGTGGTAGAACGCTGCGCTGACTTTGGTCTTGATAAAAAGTGTACCTATACCAGAATATGACATGGCTCCTCAAACCGTCACTGATTGTGAAAACTGCACACTAGACCTTAACCCCTTCCCGACCTTTGACACAGCGTATGCGTCATGAAAGTCGGTGCCAATCCGACCTGTGATGCATATGCGGTGTCATGGAAGGATAGCGTGCTGCGGGTGGGGTGACCTGGGTCACTGAAAGGTCACCCAACTCGCAGGCACAAGACCCTTTGTGCTTCACCATAGGGGGGTTGGCTTAACCCCCACATGGCTACGATCGCTCTGGCTGTTAAAAGTGAAACAGCCAATTAGAGCGATTTGTAATATTTCACCAATGAAATTTTGTGAATCATTACAATCCAGCCATGGCCGATGTTGCAATAGCATCGGCCATGGCTGGAGACCGAGATCCGACCCCCCCACATCGAGTGACGGCGGCGATTGGCCGCCGCCATCGATTGATGGTGGCGATCGGTCACCGCCATCACTATCTGCTCCCCTTCTCCTTGCCTCCGCTCTCCCCGCCTTCCGATCCCCCCTTCACCTCCCCGGGGACCTGCGATGTCCCTGTGTCCATCCTGGTGTCCCTCCAGGATTCTTCATGGGCGCCGCCATCTTGGAAAATGGCGAGCGCATGCGCAGTGCACCCGCCGGCCAGCAGATTCCATACATTTATTTTGATCACTGTGATAAACTCTCACAGTGATAAAAATAAAAAAAAAAGTAAATAAACGCCCCTTTTATCACCCCCATAGTTAGGGACAAATAATAAAATAAAGAAAATATATATTTTTTACTTTTCTATTAGGGTTAGGGTTGGTATTCGGGTTAGAACTAGGGTTAGGGTTAGAATTAGGGTTACGGTTAGAATTAGGGCTAGGGATGGAATTTGGGTTAGGGTTGGAATTATGGTTACGGTTAGAATTAGGGTTAGGGTTGAACTAGGGTTAGGGTTGGAATTAGGGTTAGGATTGGGATTAGGGTTAGGCTTGTGGTTAGGGTTAGAGTTAGGATCAGGGTTAGGGGTGTTTTTGGGTTAGGGTTGGGATTAGGGTTAGGCTTGTGGTTAGGGTTATGGTTAGGGTAGGGATTAGGGGTGTGTTGGGGTTAGGGTTATTGTTTGGATTTGGGTTAGGGGTGTTAGGGGTTAGGGTTGTGGTTATGGGTGTGCTGGGGTTAAGGTTGGAGTTAGAATTGAGGGGTTTCCACTATTTAGGCACATCAGGGGTCTCCAAACGCGACATGGCGCCACCATTAATTCCTGCAAATTTTGTGTTCCAAAAGTCAAACAGTGCTCCCTTTATTCCGAGCCCCGACGTGTGCCCAAACAGTGGTTTACCCCCACATATGAGGTATCAGCGTACTCAGGAAAAATTGCACAACAACTTTGGGGGTCTAATTTCTCCTGTTACCCTTGGGAAAAAAAATTGGGGACTAAAAAAATTATTTTTTGTGGAAAAAAAATGATTTTGTATTTTCACGGCTCTGCGCTATAAACTTCTGTGAAAAACTTGGAGATTCAAAGTGCTCACCACACATCTAGAGGAGTTCATTGGGGGATCCAGTTTCCAAAATGGGGTCACTTGGGGGGTTTCTACTGTTTAGTCACATCATGGGCTCTGCAAACATAACATGACGCCCGCAGACCATTCCATCAAGTCGGCATTACCAAACGTCATTACTTCCCTTCCGAGCCCCGACGTGTGCCCAAACAGTGGTTCACTCACACATATGAGGTACCAGCGTACTCAGGACAAACAGGACAACAACTTTTGGGGTCCATTTTCTCCTGTTACCCTTGTGAAAATAAAAAATTGTGGGCTAAAAAATCATTTTTTGAGGAAAAAAATGCTTTATTATTTTCATGGCTCTGGGTTATAAAGTGCTCACCACACATCTAGATAAGTTCCTTGGGTGGTCTAGTTTCCAAAATGGGGTCACTTGTGGGGGAGCTCCACAGTTTAGGCACATCAGGAGCTCTGCAAACGTAACATGATGCCCGCAGACCATTCCATCAAGTCGGCATTTCAAAACGTCACTACTTCCCTTCCGAGCTCAGACGTGTGCCCATACAGTAGTTCCCCCCACATATGGGGTACCAGCGTACTTAGGACAAACTGGACAACAACTTTTGGGGTCCAATTTCTCCTGTAACCATTGTGAAAATAAAAAACAGGGGGCTAAAGAATCGAGAAACAGAAATGATTTTTTATTTTCAAGGCTCTGCGTTATAAACTTCTGTGAAGCACCTGGGGGTTCAAAGTGCTCACTGTGCATCTAGATAAGTGCCTTAGGGGGTCTAGTATCCAAAATGGGGTCATTTGTGGAGAGCTCCAAAGTTTAGGCACACAGGGGCTCTCCAAACACGACATGGTGTCCGCTAACGATTGGAGCTAATTTTCCATTAAAAAAGTCAAATGGCGCTCCTTCCCTTCTGAGCCCTGCCATGCACCCAAACAGTGGTTCCCCCCCCACATATGGGGCATCAGCGTACTCAGGAAAAACTGGACAACAACTTTTGGGGTCCAATTTATCCTGTTACTGTCATGGGTGCATCGCCACGAAGATTGTCGCGATTGCACATTCCGACTTCTCGCAGCTGAGTTGCTGTTTCTTTGTGTTTGGTAATGAGGGAGTTAATTTTACCTAGCTCTTTGCTAAGACTAGGTCCAGCCTCGCCCGGCTGCTTTTGATTATGTTCTAATTAGCTTCCTTTATATAGCTGCCAGTCTGCTGGTTAGATGCCGGTGAAAGCATTCATACAGACTGCAGATAGGATCGGTTCTGAGAAGACTTAAGCTAAGAGCTCTTTTGTTGTTTCTCCTCACCTTGCTTATAGTTTATCTCCTAGACCTTTGGTGTTCCCTCTGTGTTTTAATGTTGTATGCAAGACAGTATTTACTTTATCCCCTGTCTGTCTCGTTTGTCTATACTGTTTGTTAACCTTTACCTGTCCATTCCCTATGGTGGTAATCAGGGTCCTTCTAAGGACTAGATTACAGTGGTCAGGGATTTATAGGAGACAGGGTTTACGCTGGTGGCCTGGACCTCTGTACCATTAACAGTACCTCCAGGTAGAGGGACTAGTCAGGACCCCAGTTTAGGGTCAGCATAGACCCCTGTCCACCTCTAGCCAGAGACAGCGTGAAAGGGATTCAGTATTGACCCACAGGATATTATGTCAGGTAATACTATGCTATATATACATGTTAATGTTACCTATTTATATGTTTATATAGAATGTTGTCCCACTTGATAGATTACTGACATTATATATTTATACATCTGCTAGACAGCGTGACAGTTACCCTTTGGGAAAATAAAAAATAGCGGGCTAAAAAATGATTTTTGAGGAACAAAAATGTTTTTTTTATTTTCACTGCTCTGCGTTTGTAAACTTCTGTGAAGCACTTGTGGCTCAAAGTGCTCACTATGCATCTAGAGAAGCTCTTTGGGCTCTAGTTTCCAAAATGGGGTCACTTGTGGGGGTTTCTACTGTTAGGCACATCAGGGGCTCTGCAAATGCAACATGACGCATCAAGTCTGCATTCCAAAATAGCGCTCCTTCCCTTCGGAGCTCTCCCATGCGCCAAAACAGTGGTTCCCCCCACATATGGGGTGTCGGTGTACTCAGGACAAATTGCACAAGAACTTTCGTGGTCCAATTTCTCCTGTTACCCTTGTGAAAATAAAAAATAGCGGGCTAAAAAATCATTTTTCAGGAAAAAAAATGATTTTTTTTTTTTCACTGCTCTACGTTATAAACTTCTGTGAAGCACTTGGGGGTTCAGAGTGCTCACAACACATCTAGATAAGTTCCATAAGGGGTCTAGTTTCCAAAATGGTGTCACATGTGGGGGATTTTCACTGTTTAGGCACACAGGGGCTCTCCAACGCATCATGGTGCCCGCTAACGATTGGAGCTAATTTTCCATTCAAAAAGTCAAATGGAGCTCCTTCACTGCTGGGTCTTGCCGTGAGCCCAAACAGTGGTTTATGACCACATATGAGGCATTTGTGTACTCAGGATAAATTGCCCAACAAATTTTAGGATCCATTTTATCCTGTTGCCCATGTGAAAATGAAAAAACTGAGGCTAAAAGAAAATAAATTTTTGTGAAAAAAAAGTACTTTCTTTTTTTTACGGATCAATTTGTGAAGCACCTGGGGTTCAAAGTGCTCACTATACATCTAGATAAGTTCCTTGGGGGGTCTAGTTTCCAAAATGGGATCACTTGTGGGGGAGCTCCAATGTTTAGGCACACTGGGACTCTCCAAATGCGACATGGCAACCGCTAAATATTCCAGCATATTTTCCATTCAAAAAGTCAAATGGTGCTCCTTCCCTTCTGAGCCCTGCCGTGCGCCCAAATAGTGGTTTATGACCACATATGAGGTATCGGTGTACTCAGGAGAAATTGCCCAACAAATTTTAGGATCCATTTTATCCTGTTGCCCATGTAAAAATGAAAAAATTGATGCTTAAAGAAAATTTTTGTTGGAAAAATTAAAATGTCCATTTTTTCCTTCCACGTTGCTTTAGTTCCTGTGAAGCACCTGAAGGGTTAACAATCTTCTTGAATGTAGTTTTGAGTAGCTTGACGGGTGCAGTTTTTATAATGGTGTCACTTTTGGGTATTTTCTGCCATATAGACCCCTCAAAGTCACTTCAAATGTGAGGTGGTCCGTATAAAAAAAGGTTTTGTAAATTTTGTTGTAAAAATGAGAAATCGCTGGTCAACTTTTAACCCTTATAACTTCCTAACAAAAAAAAAAATTTACTTCCAAAATTGTGCTGATATAAAGTAGACATGTGGGAAATGTTATTTATTAACTATTTTGTGCCACATAACTCTCTGGTTTAACAGAATAAAAATTCAAAATTTGAAAACTGCGAAATTTTCAAAATTTTCGCCAAATTTCCATTTTTTTCACAAATAAACGCAAAAATTATCGACCACGAAAAAACAATCTCAGAATCATCGCTAGGATCCGTTGAAGCGTTCCTGAGTTATTACCTCATAAAGGGACACTGGTCAGAATTGCAAAAAATGACAAGGTTTTTTAAGGTCAAAATAGGCTGGGTCATGAAGGGTTAAGCAACTTGGATTTTCTGTCTCTCCACTCTTCCTCCAGACTCTGGAACCTTGATTTCCAAGGTCTATTGTGAAGTATTTAATTTAATGCAGGTAACGAGTTGATTAGGAGCGTTTAATTGGTCTGTAGGAGCCAGAACTCTTAATAGTTGGTAGGGGATCAAATACTTATTTCTTACTGCAAAATACAAATAAATTTATATAATTTATACAATGTGATTTTCTGGATTTTATTTCTTGATATTCTATCTCTCAATGTTAAAATTAACCTACCCTTAAAATTATAGACTGTTAATGTCTTTGTCAGTGGGCAAACCTACAAAATCAGCAAGGGATCAAATAATTATTTCCTTCACTGTATGTGGTTTAAACACATAGTAGGGAGCTCACCTGCAGTGGCTATTAGAGGCAGATGCCAGCTATATATTATCTTTGAAATCATATGGCTAATTGAAAAAAAACCTGAATATTCTGGGGAGCTGCGGGAATGAAACAAAAGCAAAAATGGCCATTTTTGACCTGATGACAGGATCTCTAATTGATTTGCTGGATTTATTTTATACATTTAATTTTTCGGCATGCATTGCTCTGAAGTGCCAGCTTCTGTGTACCTGTATTCCTATGCTGTATAGGCAAAATGGCTTCTGTTAGCAGCAATTGAGATCAAACAGTTTGGGTCACACAAATTCTGGTGTAAATTAATTCCAGTCATAAAAATGGCAAATAGAAAAGACAACACATTGGCCACAATCATTGATACTGACCACCTAATGAATTTGGCACATCTTCCTAGTGGCATGCGTGTCTGTACGCCTTGCCAGAAAAGGTACATGGCGGCAGGAACTGAAGTAACATATCTGGAGTAAGAAACACCTCTGTTATTGATGAATTTGATGGGAAGGTGTAGCCACCCCCCCATCCTACACCGCTCCCCCCAGCTGTGCCCATTTTAGCAGAGCTGCACACAGGTGGTGTAAAAATGCCAAATTTGAGACTTTACATCAAAGAAATGCCGTAGAACTCTTTTGCAAACACTTTGATGAATCAAGGCCTTTACCTTTCACAGTGTTACAATTATCTGACTCATCCATTTATGCATAACACCATTCATAACTTCCACGAATTGTTTCAAGTTAAACGAAGCACTTCAAACTGTATGTGTCTGCATTATCTCTACATGCTCTGCAGAATTTCCTGACAGTTACAAGGTTCACCACAAAATTCTAAAATAGAAAAACATTTACCTGCTATCAGATAAACACAATGTTTCCAGTTGCTCTCTCCATAAGATGTCAGCTTCTGTCTTGTTGAAGAAAATAAGTTTCACTTTTCTGAAAGCATAAAATAAGATTTTTAGTTTTCAATTATTAACGTTACAAGTGAGTAAACCTCTTTTAAAACTGGCGATGTCATGGATTCCATTCTTACAAAGTCCAAGACTTTTATTGGGTCTCTCAGGTTCCATTTTCTTTCAAACTGAAAATGCGCAGCAAAAAAAAAATGTAACCAAAATTTAAAGGGAACCTGTCATTTGATTGATGCTGCCCAAACTACAGGAAGCATAAATCAGATTCTGGTGAGGTACAGTGGTGGCCAAAAGTATTGGCACCCCTGCAATTCTGTCAGATAATACTCAGTTTCTTCCTAAAAATTATTGCAAACACAAATTCTTTGGTATTATCTTCATTTAATTTGTCTTCAATGAAAAAAACACAAAAAGAATTGACCTAAAGCCAAATTGGATATAATTCCACACCAAACCTAAAAAAGGGGGTGGACAAAAGTATTGGCACTGTTTGAAAAATCATGTGATGCTTCTCTAATTCGTGTAATTACCAGCACCTGTAACTTACCTGTGGCACCTAACAGGTGTTGGCAATAACTAAATCACACTTGCAGCCAGTTAACATGGATTAAAGTTGACTCAACCTCTGTCCTGTGTCCTTGTGTGTACCACATTGAGCATGGAGAAAAGAAAGAAGACCAAAGAACTGTCTGAGGACTTGAGAAACCAAATTGTGAGGAAGCATGAGCAATCTCAAGGCTACAAGTCCATCTCCAAAGAACTGAATGTTCCTGTGTCTTCCGTGCAAAGTGTCATCAAGAAGTTTAAAGCCCATGGCACTGTGGCTAACCTCCCTAGATGTGGAAGGAAAAGAAAAATTGACGAGAGATTTCAACGCAAGATTGTGCGGATGGTGGATAAAGAACCTAGACTAACATTCAAACAAGTTCAAGCTGCCCTGCAGTCCGAGGGTACAACAGTGTCAACCCGTACTATCCGTCGGCGTCTGAATGAAAAGGGACTGTCTGGTAGGATACCCAGGAAGACCCCACTTCTTACCCCGAGACATAAAAAATCCAGGCTGGAATTTGCCAAAACTTACCTGAGAAAGCCTAAAACGTTTTGGAAGAATGTTCTCTGGTCAGATGAGACAAAAGTCGAGCTTTTTGGGAAAAAACATCAACATAGAGTGTACAGGAAAAAAAAAAAAGAGGCATTCAAAGAAAAGAACACGGTCCCTACAGTCAAACATGGCGGAGGTTCCCTGATGTTTTGGGGTTGCTTTGCTGCCTTTGGCACTGGACTGCTTGACCGTGTGCATGGCATTATGAAGTCTGAAGACTACCAACAAATTTTGCAGCATAATGTAGGGCCCAGTGTGAGAAAGCTGAGTCTCCCTCAAAGGTCATGGGTCTTCCAGCAGGACAATGACCCAAAACACACTTCCAAAAGCACTATAAAATGGTTTGAGAGAAAGCACTGGGGACTTCTAAGGTCCAGACCTGAATCCCATAGAACACCTGTGGAGAGATCTCAAAATGGCAGTTTGGAGAAGGCACCCTTCAAATATCAGGGACCTGGAGCAGTTTGCCAAAGAAGAATGGTCTACAATTCCAACAGAGCATTGTAAGAAACTCATTGATGGTTACCGGAAGCGGTTGTTCGCAGTTATTTGGGCTAAAGGTTGTGCAACCAAGTATTAGGCTGAGGGTGGCAATACTTTTGTCTGGCCCATTTTTGGAGTTTTGTGTGAAATTATCAAAGATTTGATTTTTGCTTCATTCTCTTTTGTGTTTTTTCCTTGCAAGCAAATTAAATGAAGATAAAAATAGCAAATAATTTGTGATTGCAATCATTTTCAGGAAGAAACTGGGTATTATCTGACAGAATTGCAGGGGTGCCAATACTTTTGGCCACCACTGTATGTTTGTCTCTCAAACGCTGCAAAATTTCAAAGATGATTTAGTTAGAAGGTCCGGCTGGGGATAATAGCCAACTAGAGCCTTCACTAGTCCGGCGCCACCTCTGCCTGGCTTTTCTTAGATCTCTCGCTAGGGGAGAGACCTGTCAATCACCTTCAGCAGTGCTGGGAAAAGCCCAAACTAGTCTCATCTCTGACTATAGTCCCCAAATCTTCTAACTATATTTTCTCTGAAAGGCAGGAGTGTTTTTTTTTTAAATAAAAAAAACATACCTGACTGTGATCATGTACACAGGAGCTGATTCATGCACCAAAAACAAAAATTGGAAATATGTATACAATAATATTAGAAACACCATTTATTAAGTACTTTAATTGTGGGTGGATACCCACTGATGGTTTAGTATGCTCTTCAGTATTTAAATCATGCATTGGCATGTAATGGTGCTAAGATTAAATGCGTGGTAACCCGCGAAACGCGTAGGTGTAGTGTTATTAAATTCTTTAAAGACAGAAAAAATATATAAGTGATGTTTTTAATATATTTGTACACATATTTCCAATTTTTGTTTTTGTGGTAGATGGATATCTTTTTACTCTTCTATTCATACTTACCTGAAACCGGGTGTTTCCGTGCACCGCACCTTCGTGGAACATTGCCTGCACTGGTGAGCGGATGTGAAATTTTTTCTCTTGCCGATTCATGCAGCCCGTGGTTTAGGCAGCATCAATTAGCTGACAAGTTCCAATCAAACTATTCTGGGACCATACATGCAATTCCTTCATGAACTGTTTGTACAGAAAAAGCAGCATTGTGCGGGTTACAGTAACGTCCATAAATATTTGGATAGTGACAGAATCTTCATCATTTGGGCTCTGCATGCATAGATGGATTACAATGAGGGCAACCTGAGCTGCCGCCCGGGGCCTGAGGCTCTGGGGAGGCCCATTGCCAGATTGCCTGCATTACAATGTTTTGTGCGACACCATCTGCAGGGTACATATCCCAGCAGGGAGATTTCCTAGCGCTGTGCTGACGATGATGCAAAATGGCAGCGCCTCTGCTGTGCTGTTTCAGAGCGATGACGTCATCAGCTGGCACGATGGTGTCATTGTGCTAGCAAGTATGCGCTAGCCAGTAGAAGTGGAGCCTCGAGGACCAGAGCAGAGCGCCGGGGTAATGTGAGTGAGGTATATCTCTGTTTTTATATTTTTTATTAATATGTGTATGGGATGTGAGGACTCATACTGTATATCGGAGGCTATATGGGAGCTCACACTGTATATAGGAGGCTTTATAAGGGTTCATACTGTATATAGGATGCTATATGGGGGCTCATTCTGTATAAAGGCTATGTAGGGGCACATACTGTAAACAGGAGGCTATATAGGGCTCACACTGTTTGCAGGAAGCTATATAGAGGCTCACACTGAATATACAGTGAAGGAAATAATTATTTGATCCTTTGTTGATTTTGTAAGTTTGCCGACTGACAGAGACATGAACAGTCTATAATTTTAAGGGTAGGTTAATTTTAACAGTGAGAGATAGAATGTCAAAAACAAAATCCAGAAAATCACATTGTATAAGTTACAGTGGGTTCGGAAAGTATTCAGACCTCTTAAAATTGTTCACTCTTTGTTTCATTGCAGCCATATGGTAAATGCAAAAAAGTTCATTTTTTTCTCATTAATGTACACTCTGCACCCCATCTTGATTGATAAAAACCAGAAATGTAGAAATTTTTGCAAATTAATTAAAAAAGAAAAACTGAAATATCACAAGGTCATAAGTATTCCGAGCCTTTGCTCAGTCACTCATATTAATGTCACAAGCTGTCCATTTCCTTGTGATCCTCTTTGAGATGGTTCTGCTCCTTCACTGGAGTCCAGCTGTGTTCAATTAATCTGATAGGACTTGATTTGTAAAAGCACACACCTGTCTATATAAGACCTCACAGCTCACAGTGCATGTCAGACCAAATCAGAATCATGAGGTCAAAGAAACTGGTCAAGGAGCTCAGTGTCACGCTGTATAGCAGATATATATATGTGATGTCAGTAATCTATATCAAAAGGGCAACATACTATATAACATGCGCATAGATCTATGATAACATAGATTTTACCTGACAGAATGTCCAGAGGGTCAAAACGGAATCCGTTATACGCTGTCTCCGGCTAGAGGGTGACCGGGGTCTAAGCTGACCCTAAACTGGGGTCCTAACTAATCCCTCAACCTGGAGGTACTGTTAAAGGTACAGAGGTCCAGGCCACCAGCGTAAACCCTGTCTCCTATCAATCCCTGCCAACTGTATTCTAGTCCTAAGAAGGACCCTGAATACCACCAAAGGGAATGAACAGGTAACGGTTAATGAACAGAAAGACAAACAACAAAGACAAGAAATAAAGTAAATAAAGTCTTACATACAACACTCACACACAGTAGGAACACCTAAGGTCTCAGAGAAAAACTATAAGCTGTAAGAGTAAAAACAACTAAGGAGCTCTTAGCTTAAATATTCTCAGAACCGATCCAGTCTGCTAAACTACATGAATGCTTTCACCGGCGTCTAACACCCAGACTGGCAGAAATATAAAGGAAACTAATTAGAACATAATCAAAAGCAGCCGGGCGAGGCTGCACCTAGCCTTAGCAAAGAGCTAGGAAAAATTAACTCTCTCATTACCAAAAAACAAAGAAACAGCAGCTCAGCTGTGAGAAGTCAGAATGTGCAATCGCGACGATCTTCATGGCGATGCACCCATGACAGTACCCCCCCTTCTACGAGGGGCCTCCGGACCCTCATGACCAGGTCTGTCCGGGTGAGTTGTGTGAAAGGTCCGAACCAATAGATCTGCGTTAACATCAGACGCAGAGACCCACGTCCCCTCCTCAGGACAATACCCCCTCCACTGAACTAAGTACTGAAGGGATCGGCGACTGAGACGTGAGTCAATGATTTTCGACCCATGAATTTCCACGTTATCATTGACCACCACTGAAGGAGGTAGAGGTGACGGTATGACTGGTGCCACATACTTTTTAAGTAATGACTTGTGAAACACATTATGATTTTTAAACGTAGGAGGGAGGTCCAGACGAAATGCCACAGGATTAATTATGGAACTGATCCTGTACGGCCCGATGAATCTGGGACCCAACCTCCAGGAGGAAACTTTACGTTTTATATTCCTGGTAGACAACCAAACCAGATCGTTCACCTTCAGATCTAGACCAGAAACTCTCCTCCTATCAGCCATCCGTTTGTAACGGTTCCCCGTAACCTTCAGTCTTAAGCGATCTGGAACTATCAGTCTCCCTGGAAGTCCCACAGGGGCGTCCCCCTGAGCCCCCAATACCTCCCCCTCAAGCTCAGAGCATACAGCTGACACTACAACTCCCTCCTGAGGAATAGGAACCGGATCATCCGTCTTCCCGACCCTTGGGAAAGTACGAGATAAGGCATCAGGAAGCAACTTTATTGAGCAGTCATATGCGCGATAAGGAGGAAACTCTTTACACCCCTCCTCTGAGAACATCTCCCCAAAGTCCTCCAGAAAAGGAGACAAAGTCCTAGGCACAACCGCACCGATGACCGTGCTCATGCAGTTATTCTTGCAAAATTCACCCCACTGGCTTATCTTTCTGGATTGACAATCAATCACTGGGTTATGTTTAGCCAACCAAGGAAGTCCCAACACAATAGGAGTAGGTAGACCCTCCAACACATAACAAGACAATTGCTCTTTATGTATTGCCCCTACTCGAAGATCTATGTTATGAACAGCTTGTACCAAGCTACCTTGACCAAGAGGTCTAGAATCAATAGAGAGTATAGGGACCGGTTTGGCCAATACACTCAGTTGCATACCATGCACCTGGGCAAACCGAGCGTCCACCAAATTAGCCCCGGACCCACTATCAAGAAAAACAGAAATCCTCTCAGTTCTAGTACCAATCACCACCTCCGCAGGCACGAGAAACTGAGAGGGATTTGGGGACGAAATACACACTCCCAGGTTAACTCCTTGGCTCAAAGAGGTCCGGGATGGACACCCCCCAACAAAATGTCCCTCTCTCCCGCAAAAGAAACACCTTCTAGTCTTGCGGCGCACCGCCGATTCCCTCCTACAAAATGATGTCCCTCCCAACTGCATGGGTTCCTCAGAACAGACCAGGGGAACCTCAGTATAAGGGACTTTAGTAGTAGGTGGAGTCATCATGGGGGGCGGAGTTACCTCGCGTCTTCCCCGAAGTCGTCTATCAATGCGAATAGCGAGGGCCATAGCAGCCTCCAGTGATGGAGGAGAATCATACTGAGCCAACACATCTTTTAATTTGTCAGACAACCCTTGACAAAACTGGCTCCTAAGAGCTGGGTCATTCCACTGAGTATCTGTTGCCCATCTACGGAACTCAGAAGAATATTCCTCCGCTGGACGATTTCCTTGCCGTATTTTACGTAACCTTGTTTCAGCAAGGGAGACTCGATCCGGATCATCATATACCAGACCCAGGGCAGTAAAAAATCGATCCACTGACTGGAGATCTGGGGAGCCTGGAGGAATAGAGAACGCCCAAGATTGAGGGTCCCCTTGTAAGAGCGAGATAACAATTCCCACCCTCTGCTCTTCACTCCCAGATGACCGAGGCCGCAGCCGAAAGTACAATTTACATGCCTCCCGGAAAGTAAAAAATTTGTCCCGCCCACCAGTGAACCTGTCCGGGAGAGCAACCTTAGGTTCAGATCTGGTTTGCTCCGGGAGGGACAAAACCTTGGACTTAATGTCTGCAAATTCCATGGACAACCCCTGCAACTGCCGGGCCAGCTGGGCTACTGGATCCATGACAGCTGGGGAGAATCTTTAGTTGGGCCGGTGAAAATGTCACGCTGTATAGCAGATATATATATGTGATGTCAGTAATCTATATCAAAAGGGCAACATACTATATAACATGCGCATAGATATATGATAACATAGATTTTACCTGACAGAATGTCCAGAGGGTCAAAACGGAATCCGTTATACGCTGTCTCCGGCTAGAGGGTGACCGGGGTCTAAGCTGACCCTAAACTGGGGTCCTAACTAATCCCTCAACCTGGAGGTACTGTTAAAGGTACAGAGGTCCAGGCCACCAGCGTAAACCCTGTCTCCTATCAATCCCTGCCAACTGTATTCTAGTCCTAAGAAGGACCCTGAATACCACCAAAGGGAATGAACAGGTAACGGTTAATGAACAGAGAGACAAACAACAAAGACAAGAAATAAAGTAAATAAAGTCTTACATACAACACTCACACACAGTAGGAACACCTAAGGTCTCAGAGAAAAACTATAAGCTGTAAGAGTAAAAACAACTAAGGAGCTCTTAGCTTAAATATTCTCAGAACCGATCCAGTCTGCTAAACTACATGAATGCTTTCACCGGCGTCTAACACCCAGACTGGCAGAAATATAAAGGAAACTAATTAGAACATAATCAAAAGCAGCTGGGCGAGGCTGCACCTAGCCTTAGCAAAGAGCTAGGAAAAATTAACTCTCTCATTACCAAAAACAAAGAAACAGCAGCTCAGCTGTGAGAAGTCAGAATGTGCAATCGCGACGATCTTCATGGCGATGCACCCATGACACTCAGAGACAGAATTGTGGCAAGGCACAGATCTGGCCAAGGTTACAAAAGAATTTCTGCAGCACACTCAAGGTTCCTAAGAGCACAGTGGCCTCCATAATCCTTAAATGGAAGAAGCTTGGGACCACCAGAAGTCTTCTTAGACCTGGCCATCCAGCCAATCTGAGCAATCGTGGGAGAAGAGCCTTGGTGAGAGAAGTAAAGAAGAATCCCAAGATCACTGTGGCTGAGCTTCACAGATGCAGTGGGGAGATGGGAGAAAGTTCCACAAAGTCAAGGGGTTGACACACTCAGCTACTTACCAAGGTAGACACACGAACGCTTCTTGTGTTAAATCACTTGCTGGTTTATTATGTACAGCACAGACCATAGTAGGGTTCAGCAAAATAAACAGAGCCTTTCTGGCATAACGGTAAAACGAAAAGATAACATACGACAAAGTCCACTTGTCTGAGGGATTCGCCTGCTCAGACCACCAGGTGTAAACAGCTCCGCCTGAAGAGACTTGTTCTCTCCAAAAACCACAACACACTGACTCTCAAGTCAAGCTATTTAAGCCAGATCATGTGATGATCACCTGACCGTGGCATCATCCCAGTTCCTGTCAGCACACATGCCGGCAGTGGCTCTGCAGGTGAAGATCTGGTGAGCACCCTCCCACCCACTCTAGGGTGCCTACATAAAACCAGCCCATGTAGGCAACTTTAATTTAACCCTCTCAACACGTAGAGCGCTGGAGGAAAATATCCTAGTTTCACATCACTGACACCATTATGCGCAGTGACACATATCTCCCCTCATACACTGTACCAGTGACCCTGTCACATATTCTCCCCCTCTGCTCAAAGCCAGGGGTTTTGACACTTTGAGACACCAAACGGAGTTCGGGAGACAGCATCCACGTTACCATGTAATTTTCCTGACCTTTACTCTAAGTGGAAACTGAAGTCTTGAAGGGCTAAGAACCACCTAGTCAACTGGGCGTTCTTACCCTTCTTCTCTCGTAACTATCTCAGAGGGCTATGGTCTGACACTAGGTTAAACCTACGGCCTAGAAGGTAATACTTCAGTGTGTCTACGGCCCACTTTATGGCTAAGCACCCCTTCTCAACAATTATACAGGATGGTATGCTTGTCTCCATTTATTTTCTGAAACAGCACGGCTCCTAATCAGACTTCTGAAGCATCCGTCTGGAACACAAATTCTTTGCTAAAGTCTGGTGCGACCAAAACCAGATGCTTGCACAGAGCATGCTTCAATTCCTGAAATGCCACCTCTCTGTCAGGAGTCCATTTCACCATCGTCGACTTGGTGCCCTTTAGGAGATCCATTAACGGAGCTGCAATTATGGCAAAATTTGGCATAAATCGCCAGTAATACCCCACAATTCCAAGAAACGCCATCACTTGCTTCTTGGAGAGTGGTTGCGGCCACTTCTGATTTGCCTCAACCTTATTTAATTGTGTTTTTTTCGCCTCTCCTGACGATGTAGCCTAAGTACCTGGCCTCTCCTTAACTATGGCACACTTCGTTGGATTTACGATGAATACAGCATTTCTCAATGCATCCAGGATCATCTGTACCTTTGGCAGATGAGTATTCCAGTCAGGGCTGAAGACGACAATGTCATCAAGGTAGGCAGCGGCATATTTCTTATGTGGAGTCAAGATTCGATCCATCGCCCTCTGTAAGGGAGCTGAGGCCCCCTGCAGTCCGAAGGGCAATCTGGTGTACTGGAAACACCCATCCAGCGTGAGAAGGCCGTCCTCTCCTTGGCGTTCTGGGACATAGGGAACTGCCAGTACCCCTTCGTTAGATCGAGGGTTGTGATGTACCTTGTAGGCCCCAGTCGCTCAATGAGTTCATCCACGCGGGGCATCGGATATGCATCCAGACTGGACACCTAAATGAGCCTGCAGTAGTCATAACAAAACCACCACTCGCCATAGGGCTTCGGCACAAGGACAATGGGACTCGACCATACACTTCTGATTCCTCTATTACCCCGAGGTACAGCATTCTCTTCACCTCCTTTGATATTATCTCTCGGCGTACTTCGGGAATTCTATAGGGCTTGAGGTTCGCTCTTACATGCGGCTCTGTTAACATGTCATGTTCAACGACCTGTGTGCACTTTGGCAACTCTGAGAACAGGTCAAGGTTCTGCTGCAGCAGTTCTTGACACTGTTGCTTCTGTGCCTCAGCAATAGTGACCTCCTCTACCTTGGCTATGGGATGAACCCCCAGGCATTAAGCTTCCATCAATTACCATTCTTGGCATGGTTTGAGCAAGTTCACATGGTACACATGGTACACAAGCCACCTGGTGTGGCTTCCTGCGACTAGGCTGGTGTACCTTGTAAATCACATAACAGAGTTTTTCCACATCCTTGTATGCGCCTTGCCACCATCAAGACTATCCTGCGTTGCAACCTTTCATCAATTTTTAACTTCTGTCCATGTCCAGGGAGATTAGCTATTGTGCCATGGGTTGTAAACTTCTTGATTATGTTGCACTCCGTGGACAAAGGAACATCAAGATCCCTGAGATGGGCTTGTAACCTTTAGTTCTCAAGCCCTCAGGCAGTTCCCTTCTCCTTTTTCTGTTCTTCATGCTTAGCATGGCATACACAGACACACAATGCAAAAATTGAGTTACCTTCTCCCCTTTTTATCTGGTATCACGTGTGATTTCATATTATTCACACCTGTTGCTTGCCACAGGTGAGTCTGAACAAGCCTCACATGCTTTAAGCAAAATTGATTACCCACATTTTGGAAAGGTGCCAACAATTTTATCATGCCCATTTTGGGGATTAATGTGAAATTATGTCCAATTTGATTTTTTTACATTTTTTTATGTTGTTCCAACACTCACAAAGGAAATAAATATGTGTATAACAAAACATGGCTAATAGTAATAATTTTCTGGCAGAAATACTTCATTTTCTGGAACAATTTCAAGTGTGCCAACGCTTTTAACCATGACTCAAAATTGTTGATTAAAAATGGCACTACATACAGATCATATAAGACTGTGAAGTAAAAAAAAATGAGAAAATGGGTCTATAACATTGGTGTAGGAAAGCACCACTGCCCCCCAACTCCAATGTCAAGGTACCTGAGTGAAAACCCCAATCAGAAAGAAGGGGGAGCGGTTTGATATTGATATAAAAAACACGTGTCATGTGGAAAATATGGTGAATAAATCTAAAAATGCTTGATAAATGAATGAGAACCCCAATAAAAATCACCAATTGAAAAAAGCAAGTGTGAATGTAAAAAAACAAGTGTATGATATAATTAATATAGGTCAAATATAGTGAATATGCTTAAAAGAAGTGATTAATAAGTGCAAAAAAGGTCACAAAATAAATTAATTCATTAAAAAGTTTGCAAAACAGGCGTTGGTTGTGAAAAAAATATATGTATATGAAAAGTAATAGATATACACAATGATTAAGGCATACATGTTGATACGAAACAGGGGCCAGTGAAGATGAATAATGAACTTCAAGGAATAACTTCATGTATAAAGTGGAGTCAGAAGGAAACCCATAAAAAACTCATAGGGTACAAGTACACGCATACATGTAGATGCAATGAAGAGATCGTGAAATTACAGGTTAATAGTTAATAATAAACTTCAATGAATGACTTCATGAATAAAGGGAGTCAGAAGCGAAAACCCACAAAGATCACATAGGGAACAAAGTGCCTACAGAAAATCATGAGGGCAAAAATATATATAAAAACAATATGTGAAAAATTAGGAGAATAAAACCAAAAAAAGGGGAAATCCAGAGTAGTAATTATCAAATTATATGTGAATAAGGTACAAAATAAATATTTTTCGTCCAGACATGGCGCAATCTGTCACTGCATTCAGGATACTTACATCACACACTGTCCAGCGGCATGCGCTCGCACTGTCCACTCTGCCTCCGGTCTCCATGGTGATGAATCTTTCCAGCCTTGCCTCTCCCCGCCAACACCCTGAGGCATCTGGTGAGGGCTGGTGAAGTCAGACGACACCGACTCACAGGTTCCGGTTGCGTCGCGGATGACAGGAGCGCCACTTGCAGGCGCTCCTCACTGGCTGGTTCCATACTAAATAGCGGGTGCCTTGGCTCTAATATCACCACTTGCAAGAAGCTGAACATGAAACGCGAGTCAGGGGTGCTCTTCTGGTCTGACTTTCACAGAGTTTGCCTCATTATAATCTTTGCTATACCCCTAGTTAGCACTTTTTCATATGACAGCTTGGATTCATATCCCTCCCTATATGTTCATTAGATATACCGGTAATACAGCCATAATCCTGCTGGGAAGCGCACAGAAAATATCACCACTTGCAAGAAGCTGAACATGAAACGTGAGTCAGGGGTGCTCTTCTGGTCTGACTTTCACAGAGTTTGCCTCCTTATAATCTTTGCTATACCCCTAGTTAGCACTTTTTCATATGACAGCTTGGATTCATATCCCTCCCTATATGTTCATTAGATATACCGGTAATACAGCCATAATCCTGCTGGGAAGCGCACAGAAAAGCCTGGAATTTGGCTGAAGCAAACAAAGAAGAGAAATCCAGAGTGGAAGACAAACATGAATAAGGTTCATCGGAGCTGAAACGCGTCGGCTATATCCATTGTGACCAGAACCGCACTTGCCATATTTTTATGGATGTGACTAATTTCTTCAATAAAATTGGACATTTTACTAACCTGCTTCCATGTTGGATTTCTCTTCTTCGTTAGCTATACTATAGGACCTATCCTACAGACCTATCTCCATTGGAACACTATATCCTGGATGTTTATAAATATGTCTTGACATTGCTCATTGGTGTATGTTTGAATATTTATTGGATCCATGCAGGTATCATCATTTCCATAACACCCTTTTGTGATACTGGGTCTATCACTATCCATACAACAGTATATGATCTATCCAATTGATTGTTTTGTTTGAACCATCTAGGTCTTTTTCACAGTACTTCCATCTGATTGTGAATTGTTATGACATTTATTTCTCTGCATTGTTTTACCTATCTATTTGTCCATTTAATTTGCATAAAGAGTATGGGATGATCACCTGCATATGTATTTTGGCTGTTGGCAATTATTTCTATTTAGGCACCCTTATAGTGGAGTCTACAGGTCATTCCATGTCAAGTAAACCAATGAATATTACCACTATATTTTTTATTCTTTTGAGAATTTGTTCTTTGGTAATACAGTTAGTGTAAGCAAAATGTGAAAAAAAAAAATTCTACACATTTTAGTTTTTTGTTTAATTTTCAAAGTTGTGAAAAAATGCGAATTTCTGTGATGCCTGCTTTTACGTTTTTCCTCATAACTCAGAAACAAGACAGAGAAATGGGAAACACACCATTCAACTCAGAACAGTTCAGGCTTTCAACAGATGTGTCGCAAGTATCTTTGTTAATATTTTACTCATGCGGCATCTAACACAAAATTTCAAAACGCATTTTCAAAAATCAATATGACATTAAATTTGGAAAAAATTCACATGTGCTTCCTATGCTCCTAGCCACATCTATACCAAAATGCAAGTTAGGTACTCAATGGGATGATACTTAAAAAAATGAACACCCTATATAAAAAACAGTGTAAATTTAAAAATCTTGAATTCAGATCTGTTCAGATCTGTGGTTTAAAAGTGTTGGGTTTATGTATTCCAAATAAAAAACTCATGTTTTTAGTTTTTTATTTTTAGCTATTTAAGATTCTGCTGCTTTTTCACACGACGAACAGCTGGACCGTGAGATGAGCTTTAGAAACACTCAAATCTTACAGCTCAAACTGCTCTCCACCAATCCTGTCACATCTCCCAGATCTGCCCAGTAATGGAGACAACCTGAGCAGATTCTAGAAAGGTGAGTTCCACCGACACACCCCAGACAGGGTGTGGAATATAGCAAGAATTAAAATAAAAAAAGAACAATGGAATTAATACCTTAATGGGAACATCAAGGGATTAATACTGCCAGAAGTGAAGTATTATTTTAAAAGCGAGAGAGGCAAAGGAGAACCCATGTCCTGACATCCCTGTACCTGTGCCTTCTTGCCGAGTTAAACAAACAGTAGTCTCCACACAGGCATCAAGTGAGTCCGTGTACTACTATCTGGGTTTTGTGTTCAGTTTCAGTGCATTTGTATTAATAGTTTAATGTTCTTCTTTTAATATTAATACTGACTTTAGTTAAAACTGTAACTGTTACTAAACAGTGTAGAGTACTGAAAATCTCCATTTCTGACCTTTACAGTCACATTCAGCTCTGAGCGAGGCTCGCAAGCCACATGCAGCTTTCGTCACCCTCACAGTAGTGACACCCAGAGCGCCCATTACCGGTATAATGACAGCCAAAGCTTGTCAAACTGAGGCAGTATACCAAGATCCAGTTGTTCCTACCATACCCTCTTTCCGATCTGAACTTCTATGAGGGGCAAATCACAAAAGTCACCATCTCACCATCTGGAGACCTACTATCCAAATGCTTAGCTAGACCTGGTGCTAATGCACCAAGCTGGTAGACTGCCACGAGACACACATTAAGGGCCCATGAGCCACAGGTTGGGGACATCTGGTATAGAGCATACAGTCCAGCAAAGAAAACTGTTCCAGCTCCTTTAAAATCTTGATACTTTATTGATCCATTAAAACAAAGATAATAGAGGTGGAAAATACGCCATGAAAAATTGCAATATCACATTAAAGCGACGCGTTTCGATCTAAAAGATCTTCATCACAGCTATATAAGGTATATAAGGTGCGGCCACCGCTATTAGGGGCTTATCTACAGCATTCTATAATGCTGTAGATAAGCCCCCGATGTAACCTGAAAGATAAAAAAAACAAGTTAGATTATACTCACCTGGGGCGGTCCGAGCCGATGGGTGTCGTAGGTCCGGGTCCGGCGCCTCCCATCTTCATGTGATGACGTCCTCCTCATTGCTGCTGTCGAGGCTCCGGCACAGGCGTACTGCTCTGCCCTGTTGAGGGCAGAGTAAAGTACAGTAGTGCGCAGGCGCCGGGCCTCTCCAACCTTTCCCGGCGCCTGCGCACTGCAGTACTTTACTCTGCCCTCAACAGGGCAGAGCAGTACGCCTGTGCCGGAGCTGCAACAGAGGCAAGGAGGAGGACGTCATCGCATGAAGATGGGGGGCGCCGGACGCGGACCTGCGACACCCATCGGACTGGACCGCCCTCCGGGTGAGTATAATCTAACTTGTTTTTCAAGTTACCTCGGGGGATTTTCTACAGCATTATATAATGCTGTAGATAAGCCCCTAATGGTGGTGGCCGCACCTTATATATGAAAAATGAGGTGACAGGTTCCCTTTAAGATCGTATCTTGCTTTATTTACTGGGATTGAGGTAATTGCTTTAAAAAATGAAAAGATATCTTCTATACAGTATATTTAAGAATGCTTTCATACAAACCTGAGGCTCGAAGAACTGCTCAGTACATTCTTCAACAATCTAACCATTGGTGTCAATCCTGTGCCAGCGGCCACAAGGAAGATATCCTCCATGCCTTCAATCTGGGTCATTCTAAAACACCCTTCAGGGCAGCTGACAGAGACATGGTCACCTGTAAAAATGAAAAATACCTCTATAAATTAATTGAATTGTTTGATAAAGTACACAGCTATATTCTGCTCAAATATATGACATTCTGTGAGGCTATATTAACATCTTAAACTTTACAGCTAACAGCCATGCTAGACTTCTGCTCACAAACAATAGAATGCAAAGTCAACCTCTGCCCCCAATGTCAGTGTGGTGCAGGGGCATTATCGTCACTCTCCTATGTGTAGCGACCGTTCGCTACACACTGTATCACAAAGCAGTGAGTGGGCGTTGCTGATGAGAGGGAAAGGAGAACCTGCACACACTCATGCTGTGTATACACACGCTCGGTCCCCTGCAGTGCCAGTGCATGTCAGACTGGGGACTAGTGCATGTCAGACTGGGGACTAAGGCAAGCAGAGCTCAAAGGCAAACATTGATAATCATCAAAAGGGGAAAAGGGGAGGGGCATAGAAAGGTAATAGAGGGGGCTATGCCTTACCAAGGCTGCACTGGTACATATGTAGTAAAACAGTATATATATAGTAAAACAGTATATACACACACACACACACACACGGGTGCTTCTCACAAAATAAGAATATAATCAAAAAGTTAGTTTATTTCAGTTCTTCAATACAAAAAGTGAAACTCATATTATATAGAGTCATCACGAACAGAGTGGTTTCAAGTGTTATTTCTGTTAATGTTGATGATTATGGCTTACAGCCAATGAAAACCCAAAAGTCATTATCTCAGTAAATTAGAATAAATAACAAAAAAACAAATGCAAAGGCTTCCTAAGAATTTGAAAAGGTCCCTTAGTCTGTTTCAGTAGGCTCCTGTTATGTTAGGTAGCTGAGGAGGACAGGAACAACAGCCGGGCAGCCGAACTCCTGAGATGTTGGTAACTAATGGGTTGCAGATTCCTAAACTAACCACACAACTAGAGGTAGCCGTGGAGCGTTCCTACGTTGATCCTAGATGTCTCGTCACAGCCTGAGAGACAACTACACCTAAAGGCAGAAAGATGAAAACTATCTGCCCCGGAGCAGATCCCCAAAGAAAATAGGAAGCCCCCAAACATGTAATGGCGGTTAGACAAGAAGAAAGCACAAACACAGACAGAAAATAGAATGAGCAAACGCTGGGGCCAAAGCTGACTAAATAGGATAGGACAGGAGAGATTACTTTCTGCAACCCAGAAAACCCTACAAAAATAAAACAATTCTGATAACAAAAAAACTGAGATCACACGATCTCGCCATCCACTAAATCAGATCTCAGTGTGAACAAAACCAAGCCGCAGCCACTGAAAAACAGGAAAAAGAAAATGAACAAATAACAGTGGCTTCAGATAAACTGAGAGGAGCACAAGCCCCCGGAGGGGACCTGGCTGACCTCCACAGAAGTGCAGGGAACAATGCAAAAAGCAAGCACAAAAATAAAAGCAGAAAATATCTTATCTGATAGCAGAAGATGCAGGCAAGACTCAGCAAACTTCCAAATGAACCAGGAACCACGATTGAGACAAGAACAATTGATCACCGGCAACCATCATGGGAGGGAACCTCCCTCATATAAGACCAGTCAGTGAACCCAGATTGCCATTCCTCGCTGAAAGGTTCAGTACTGTCTGTAACCACCAGAGGGAGCCTCTGCTCAGAAACCATCTCTAGCACATTCATAACAGTACCCCCCCCCCTTGAGGGGGGGTCACCGAACCCTCACTTGTGCAACCAGGCCGATCAGGATGAGCTCGGTGATAGGCACGGATCAGTCTCCTAGCATGGATGTCCGAAGCAAACACCCAAGAATTGTCCTCCTGACCATAACCTCTCCACTTAACCAAATACTGGAGTTTCCGTCTAGAAAAACGAGAATCCAATATTTTCTCAACCACATACTCCAGATTGCCCTCAACCAAAACAGGGTCAGGAGGCACAGCCATAGGAACCACTGGCTCGACAAACCTCTTCAATAAGGACTTGTGGAACACGTTATGGATCTTAAATGTCCCTGGAAGAAGCAAACGGAAGGAAACAGGATTAAGAATCTCCATGATCTTATAAGGTCCAATGAACCTAGGCTTAAACTTTGGAGATGCAACCCTCATAGGGATATTTCTTGAGGACAACCAAACCAAGTCCCCCACTTTAAACTGAGGACCATCAGTCCTATGCCGGTTGGCAAACCGTTGGGCCTTCTCCTGAGAGAGAGACAACCTCTCCACTACCTGGTCCCAAATCTGCTGCATTCGCTCCACAACAGAGTCAACACCTGGACAGACAGAAGCCTCCGCCTGTCCCGAAGAAAATCAAGGGTGAAACCCAAAATTGCAGAAAAATGGAGACATCAAGGTGGCAGAGCTATCCCTATTATTAAGAGCAAACTCAGCCAAAGGCAAAACACGGATTTTGGTAAGAACTTACCTGTAAAATCCTTTTCAGCGAAGGAAGGAAGAGAGACACAGTAATTCATTACTGATGGGTAGGCGGAGCCCCAGATCAGGATGACACCTCAGATCAAAAGCGTGTTGACTGGCTGGCTCCTCCAGCTTGGGCTCCTCCTACTCAGCTCCTTCAGTCGTACCAAAGCTTTAGGGAAGAACCAAGATCACCAGCGGAGCAACATAACCCCTTCTGAAGGAACTTCAGAGAAAACACAAGAATACAGGTTATGCATGCAAAGTAAGCTAAAAAACCACAGAGTTCCAGGTACTACTCACTGAACCTGACTACTGTGATGAGCTGGCGATGCTGGAACAGAGCCTTAGCGCGCTGACCTCAGCCCAGATATCGCAATCAGATAAGGGTCGCGCTGCATCTGAAAACATCAACACACTTCTGCCTTGGGAGGGTGCTGTGTCTCTCTTCCTTCCTTCGCTGAAAAGGATTTTACAGGTAAGTTCTTACCAAAATCCGTGTTTCAGCTGCAGATGGAAGGAAGAGAGCCACAGTAATTCATTACTGATGGGACGTCCCAAAGCAGTTCAAAAATAAGGGTGGGAAAAACCAACAAAGGCAGAAACCCAACAACCTTAACAACAAAGCGCAACCAGCGCTAAACACAAGTTCATCCAGAACTTTAAACTACAGCTGCCTGCAGGACCCTACGTCCGAGGGCTGCATCAGCGGAAGCACTGACGTCCACTTTATAAAACTTTGTAAACGTGTGGACAGAGCGCCAAGTTGCCGCTCGGCAGAGCTGCACTGCCGAGGCACCTTGATGAAAAGCCCACGATGAGGCCACAGCTCTCGTAGAATGGGCTCGAATCTTAATCGGGCAAGATTCACCCCGAAGACGGTAAGCTTCCAAAATAGCTGACCGGATCCAACGAGCTATAGAATCCTTGGAAGCTCGTTGACCACGCCGACGACCTGCTGGAACCACAAACAGGGAGTCCGTCTTACGAAAACCTTGAGTAGTAGATAGATAAAACTTCAAGGCCCGCACTAAATCCAATGTGTGCAAAGCTCGCTCTTTCACATTCTTCGGATCCGGGCAGAATGAAGGCAACACAATATCCTGGTTGACATGAAATTGTGACACCACTTTAGGCAAAAAATCACCCCGAGTGCGAAGCACTACACGATCCGGAAAAAACTCCAGAAAAGGAGGCGAGCAAGAAAGAGCTGCCAACTCAGAAACTCTTCTCAAAGAGGTGACCGCTACTAGGAAGGCCACCTTCCAAGAAAGTAACGAAAGACTAGCAGAGTCCATAGGCTCAAAAGGTTTATGCTGAAGAGCCTCCAAAACAAGGTTGAGCCGCCAAGGAGACACAGGTGCCTTCCGCGGCGGAAACTTACGAGCTATACCGCGGAAAAAGGAAAGCACGTCCCTACGCGAGGCAATAGCTCTCCGAAATAATACAGACAGAGCAGAAACCTGACCTCTCAGGGTGCTAACTGCCAAGCCCTTGTCTAACCCATGCTGCAGAAAAGCCAGCAAATTGGGAATGGAAAATTTCCTCGGATTCCGTGAAGACCCCGAACACCACGAAAAGAAGGTTTCCCAAGTTTTGTGGTAAATCCTAGTAGTAGCCGGACATCTGGCAGCTCGAAGAGTAGCAATGACCTCGGCTGAAAAACCTCTACGAGTCAACATTTCGGTCTCAAGAGCCACGCCGTCAAACGCAGAGACTTCAAGTCCGGATGACAAACGGGCCCTGAGTCAACAGGTCCGGTCGAAGAGGAAGTGGAAATGGAGGTGCCGCCAACAGCGACATTAGCGTTGAAAACCACGTCCTCCTTGGCCAATCTGGTGCTATTAACATAGCCGGGATTCTCTCCAGTCTGATCCGACGCAGTACCAGAGGAAGCAAGGATATCGGTGGAAACACATAAATCAGCTCGAATTGATCCCACGGAGCCACCAGAGCATCCACCTCCACAGCCTTCCGGTCCTTGAACCTGGACATGAACACTGGTAGTTTGGCATTGAACCTGGATGCCATCAAATCCACTTGGGGAGTTCCCCAACGGGAGCACAGCATTGCAAAAATCTCCGGATGAAGACTCCATTCTCCGGGATCCATCTTCTCGCGACTGAGAAAATCCGCCGTAACATTCTGAACCCCTGGGATGTGGATTGCAGAAATGGCTGGAACCCTGGCCTCGGCCCAAATCAGGATCCGAGACACTTCCGCCATGAGCCTGGGACTCCTTGTGCCGCCTTGGTGATTGATATACGCAACCGCTGTGGCGTTGTCTGTCTGCACTCGGACCGGCAGACCGCTCAAAGGGACCGTCCAGTGTTGGAGGCAAAGGAAAATCGCCCTCAATTCCAGGATATTGATCGGTAAAACAGTCTCTTCTGATGACCATACTCCCTGAATCCAGGAATCGTTCCAAACACCCCCCCAGCCCGTCAGGCTGGCATCTGTGGTTATGACCGACCATTTCGGAGGGAGGAAAGATTTCCCCAGGGATAAGGCTCCTGGACGTAACCACCATCCTAGAGACTCCCGCACCCTGCGAGAGATGGTGACACTGCAATCCAGCGATTGCGACTGATTCCAATGACTCAGAATGAACCTTTGGAGAGCTCTGGAATGAAACTGGGCAAACGGAATTGCCTCCATGGACGCCACCATTAAACCCAGAAGACGCATACACTTGCGAAGGGACATTGTTATCGAAGACTTCATGATCTGTACATGTCGAAGAAGACATGACTGTTTGTCTGGAGGTAGAGACACCACTGCCCGTACCGTGTCGAAATGCATTCCCAAAAAGAGGATAGCTTGCGACGGTTCCAGAAACGACTTCTCCCAATTGACCAGCCAACCGAAGTCCTTCAGTAACTGAAGAGACAGATTGCGAGCTGCCACTGCTTCCTCCTCCGAGGATGCCACGATCAAAAGATCGTCCAGGTAAGGAAGAATCGTAATTCCTTGTCTTCGAAGAATTGCCATGAGAGGCGCCAGAATCTTTGTAAATACTCTGGGCGCCGAGGCTAATCCGAATGGCAGAGCCACGAACTGGTAATGATCCCGACCTATGGCAAAACGAAGAAAACGTTGATGAGCCCTTCCAACGGGAACATGTAAATAAGCGTCGCGGATGTCGATTGATACCAAAAAATCGTTCTGCGACAGGGCTGCCACAACGGAGCGAAGTGACTCCATGCGGAATTTCCGGGTGTGGACATGCCGATTCAATCTCTTGAGATCCAGAATCGGACGAAATTTGTCCTCCTTTTGGGAACCACAAACAGATTGGAATAAAATCCTTTTCCCGGTCTTCTGGCGGAACCGGTATTACCACACCCTTCTGAAGAAGGAATTCGACCTCTCGCTGCAGAGCGACCAAAAGCTCGGGTTCTGACGGAATGCGAGACTGGCAAAAGGTGTCTGGGGGTCGAGAAGAGAATTCTATGAAATAACCTGCTGACACGACCCGCGTTACCCATGAATCTGGAACGCGAGAAATCCAAGTCTCCTTGAAGTGGAGCAGGCGACCCCCCACTCGAGAGTCCTCGAGTGAACTCCTGGCGTCAGTCCGTCTTGGCGGGCTTCTTGTCAGTTTCCCGCTTGTCTTGACGGAAATTCTGCTTCCAGGGAATGCGAGATTTCTGGGAGGACTTTTTTGCTGAGAAAGAAGAACGACCCGATCCCCAAGAGGACTGAGCGAATCGACCTCGGCCCCGAAAGGGCCGCCGACCACTATATGTCCTGCCAGACACAGAAGCCATAGCTCTGCGTTGTGGTAACGTCGCTTCTTTTGCCTTTGCCTTGGTAATCAGTTCTGTGAGGTCAGACCCAAAAAGATGACCACCTTTATAAGCTAAGGCCAGCAAACCTTGTTTGGAGACCGCATCCCCAGCCCACTGTCTGAGCCACAGCGCTCTTCTGACTGTGATCGCCGAAGCCTGCGCCCTGGACAGAAGCGACGCAGTGTCCAGACCTGCATCATAGATATATCGGACTGCAGTGTCCAACCATTCGAAAATCTCCTCCATCTCAGATGACGGAGATCCATTTTTCCACGCCTTGTGTAAAAGGTCCAACCAGCTTATAGAAGCTTTAGAAGCACACATGGATCCTAGTACCGCTCTGAATCCATGACCCGCGGCCTCATAATTTGATTTCGCCGCCATTTCCGTTTTTCTGTCCAGTGGATCCTGCAAACTCGCCTTCCCTTTAACAGGAAGCAGTGAGGATTTACTAAGCTGGGATAAGGAAAAATCCACTTCAGGAGAGGGAATCCAATTATCTCTCGACTCTGTGGAACACGGATAAAGTGCGTCAAAGAAACGTGTTCCGTGAAAACGTTTATCCGGACACAGACGTTCCTTTTCTACTGCACTGTTAAGATCATCTAGATCTGGCAAGGCTGATCGTGACGTACGATATTCCTGGTACATTCGTGCTGATTTACCAGGTAAACTAGTTACCACCTCCGGTAACTGTAAAACCTCTCTCATGGCTTCAATAAATGCCTCTGTACGTCTCACAAGGGACGAAAGCCCCCGCCGTTCCTCCTTGTCCGAATCTGACATTTCCCCATCTGAACTTAAAGGAGAACCCTCTCCACAATCTAAATCAGAGACATCTGATTCGCTACGGGTGAAGGATGGTAACGGTCTGTGTCGCTTTCTGTCCTGAGAGGATCTAGCTGACACATATTGACTCAAAAGGTCAGACAAGCCATTAATAGAACTGGCGATAGCATCCAATTTTGCATCACTGTGACCTCCAACCGCAGCGCTAGACGCTGTGGATGACTGCGTACCAGATTGCCGAAGCGGAACTGGAATATGGTCCGCGCCTTCTGAACCCTGTTCCGACATGCCTCACACTGTATATAGCAGGTCAAATGTCAGAAAACCTGAAAAAAACGCAGTTTTTTTTTTTTTTTTTTTTTTTTTTTTTTTTTTTAGTGAACGCAAAAATCGCACGCTGAAGGGTTAAGTCTTAAATATAGAGCTACCCCAGCTGTTGCCAAGTAAACCCTCAAGAGGGGTTAATGTCGCAGGCTGTAAGAAAAAGCAAGGTCTCTATGTGAGACCGAGCTGCAGAATAGCGCTATGAATCTGCGCTGTGGGGTGAGGAAAAAATGCCACTCACCCAGCTGGTTTGGTGCCTGAGACGGGAGGAGCGGAGTCTGAGGAGCCCGGGAGCCCCTTTAATGGCCGCCGTGCTGAGGGAGCCGGAAGAGAAGCGCAATCGCGCGCTTCCTGCATGAAAGACCGGGAAGCGTGAAGCCACGCCCCCCCGGCTCAAAAATATGAGCGCCAAAACTCCTCACTCCTGCTCCCCCCCTGTCCTGCAGGCATCTGCCTGCGGACAAAAGTTGTACAGAAACACCACATTCACATGTCACGGCGCTGCCAAAGCAGCGCTAATAGTACATTAACACACATGTAATAGCGCTGTCACAGCAGTCGATAAAAGCACTCACACATTTTATATATATTGTGGAGTACTCACCAGCTGAGCGCCACAGGGACCCCTCAGGATTTGTGGCGCTTGTGCCCATGCTCCCCCCCAGGGCGGGGAACGCAGTGACCCCAGTGTGCGGTTTGCGTCCCCGCCAGGGAAGCTAACCTCGTCCCCCAGGGCCGGCAAGATTCTGCAGGGACTATTTATGTAAAATACAGATCCGCCAGGGGAGAGGTGGGGTCCAGCAGCGCTGAGACCCCTGAGACCTTTCAGACTCATGTCCAAGTCTCTTGTCCGATAAAAATAATAAAATCTTCTGAGGAGCTGCTTCCAGCAGCGACCATCCTCTGAGACCTCAAATTTTAGACTGGAGGAGCTGAGTAGGAGGAGCCCAAGCTGGAGGAGCCAGCCAGTCAACACGCTTTTGATCTGAGGTGTCATCCTGATCTGGGGCTCCGCCTACCCATCAGTAATGAATTACTGTGGCTCTCTTCCTTCCATCTGCAGCTGAAAAAGAGACCCAGTCATCTTGATCAGTAGACACAAAACATCTCAAATAAGTCTCCAAGGTCTGGTTTGTTCTCTCGGTTTGTCCATTGGTCTGAGGATGAAAAGCAGAGGAGAAAGATAATTGAACACCAAGTTTAGAACAAAATGTCCTCCAAAATCTGGAAACAAACTGGACTCCTCTGTCAGACACAATGTTTTCCGGAATGCCATGTAACCGAACCACGTGCTGAAGGAACAAAGGCACCAATTCGGAGGAGGAAGGTAACTTAGGTAATGGCACAAGATGTATCATCTTGGAAAACCTATCACAGATTACCCAGATAACGGTCATTCTCTGAGAAACAGGGAGGTCGGAAATAAAATCCATAGAGATATGGGTCCATGGACTCTTGGGCACAGGTAATGGCATTAACAAACCACTAGAGCGAGAGCAAGGCTTGGAGCGAGAGCAAGTCCCACAGGACTGCACAAATTCCCTGACGTCACGAGACAAAGTAGGCCACCAAAAGGACCGACTCACCAAGTCTCTGGTACCAAAAATCCCGGGATGACCAGCCAACGCGGAACAATGAATCTCAGACATCACACTCTTCTTCCACTGGTCTGGGACAAACAATTTCCCAATAGGGCAGCGCTCAGGTTTATCCTCCTGACACCCTTCCAGAGCCAGTCTCAAATTGGGTGAGATGGCGGAAAGAACTACACCCTCTTTCAAAATAACAGTAGGATCAGATAACTCAGGAGAGTCCGCAAAGAAACTCCTCGAGAGGGCATCCGCCTTAACATTCTTAGTGCCAGGAAGAAAAGAAACCACAAAATTAAAACGTGTGAAAAACAAGGCCCACCTGGCCTGTCTAGGATTAAGTCGCTTGGCTGATTCCAGATAAACCAGATTCCTAAGGTCCGTGAGGACCACCACCTGATGTTTGGCTCCTTCCAGCCAATGTCTCCACTCTTCAAAGGCCCACTTCATGGCCAATAACTCCCGATTACCCACGTCATAATTACGTTCAGCTGGAGAAAATTTTCAAGAGAAAAAGGCACAAGGGTTACTCTTAGAGGTCTCTGGATCTCTTTGGGACAAAACGGCACCTGCCCCAATTTCAGAGGCATCAACCTCCACCTGAAACGGTAGAGAAACATCAGGCTGCCGTAGAACAGGAGCAGAAGTGAATCTCTGCTTAAGTTCCTGAAACGCAGAGACTGCCTCAGGAGGCCAATTCACCACATCAGAACCTTTTTTGGTCAAATCAGTCAATGGTTTAACAATACCAGAGAAAGTACCAATAAATTTACGATAAAAATTGGCAAAACCCAAAAATCTCTGAAGAGCCTTTAATGAAGTAGGTTGGACCCAATCACAGATGGCCTGAACCTTGACCGCGTCCATTTCAATAACAGACGGAGACAAAATGAATCCCAGAAATGAGATCTTCTGTACGCCAAAAAGACACTTTGATCCCTTCACATACAGTGCATTCTCTCGCAAAATCTGGAACACAGTCCGAACATGTTTCACATGGGAGTCCCAGTCCCAGTCATTGGAAAAAATCAAGATATCATCCAAATAAACAATCAGAAATTTATCCACAAAATCCCTGAAAATATCATTCATGAAGGATTGGAAGACGGAAGGAGCATTAGTGAGCCCAAAGGGCATCACTAGGTACTCAAAATGCCCCTCTGGGGTATTAAACGCCGTCTTCCATTCATCCCCGTGCTTAATGCAAATAAGGTTATACGCCCCCCTGAGGTCAAGCTTGGAACACCAAATAGCACTTTTCACCCTGGAAAACAGGTCAGAAATCAAGGGTAACGGATATTGATACTTCACAGTGATCTTATTCAAGAGACGATAATCAATACACGGATTCAATGAACCATCCTTTTTGGCCACAAAGAAAAAAACGGCACCCAAGGGTGAAGAGGATGGTCTGATATGACCCTTCTCCAATGACTCCTTGATATAAGATCGCATAGCATAGTGTTCAGGTACAGACAAGTTAAAAAGGCGACCTTTAGGAAATTTACCACCAGGCACTAATTCAATAGCGCAATCATAGCTCCTGTGAGGGGGCAAGGATGCAGATTTACTTTCACTAAATACATCCGAAAAATCAGTCAAAAAGTCAGGAACATCCTGAGACTGGGGAGAGGCAGAAAAAACAGGAGTGTAGGCATTAACACATTGGCAGCCCCAACTGGTCACAGACACAGATTTCCAATCCAAAACAGGATTATGAGACTGTAACCAAGGGAAACCTAGTACAATAATGTCATGGAGATTATACAGCACCAGAAATTTGCAACTCTCCTGATGATCTGGTTCAACCCTCATTATCACCTGAGTAGAAAACTGGGTTTATTCTCCGCCAAAGGGGTAGAATCAATGCCCAGTAGGGGAATAGACTTCCACAAGGGTATCATGGGAAACCCACAACGTTTGGCAAAGTCAAAATCCATCAGGTTAATAGCTGCTCCTGAATCAACAAAAGTCTGAGCAGAAAATGTGGACAGGGAGCAAATCAGGGTAACAGTCAACAGAAATTTAGTCTGAACACTACCCAAGACAACTGAGCGTGCAAAACGTCTTCCCCGCTTAGGGCAGACTGAAATAGCATGAGAGGCGTCACCACAGTAGAAACATAACCCATTGCGCTTTCGAAACTCATGACGCTGTGCCCCAGAAGTCACTCTATCACACTGCATGGGCTCAGAAGCTGGCTCACAAGGCAACACTATCTCACGCATACCTCTGCGCTCACGCAAATGTCTGTGTTGTGTTTCGGCAGCTGAGGAGGACAGGAACAACAGCAGGGCAGCCGAACACCTGAGATGTTGGTAACTGATGGGTTGCAGATTCCTAAACTAACGACACAACTAGAGGTAGCCGTGGAGCGTTCCTACGTTGATCCTAGACGCCTCGTCACAGCCTGAGAGTTAACTAAACCTAAAGGCAGAAAGATGAAAGCTATCTGCCCCGGAGCAGATCCCCAAAGAAAATAGGAAGCCCCCAAACATATAATGGCGGTTAGACAAGATGAAAATACAAACATA
This sequence comes from Oophaga sylvatica, assembly GCA_033576555.1. Taxonomy (NCBI): domain Eukaryota; kingdom Metazoa; phylum Chordata; class Amphibia; order Anura; family Dendrobatidae; genus Oophaga; species Oophaga sylvatica. The sequence continues at coordinate 265,970,390 of JARQOD010000005.1, read as the reverse complement.
GGCAGAAAATAGACTGAGCAAACGCTGGGGCCACAAGCTGACTAAATAGGATGGGACAGGAGAGATTACTTTCTGCAACCCAGAAAACCCTACAAAAATCCAACAATTCTGATTACAAAAATACTGAGATCACACGATATCGCCACCCACTAAATCAGATCTCAGTGTGAACAAAGACCAAGCCGCAACCACTGAAAAAACAGGAAAAAGCAAATGAGCAAATAACAGTGGCTGCAGATAAACTGTGAGGAGCTCAGGCCCCAGGAGGGGACCTGGCTGACCGCCACAAAAGTGCAGAAAACAATGCAAAAAGCAAGCACAAAAAGAAAAGCAAAAAATATCTTATCTGAAAGCAGGAGATGCAGGCAAGGCTCCAGCAAACTTCCAAATGAACCAGGAACCACAATTGAGGCAAGAACAATTGATCACCGGCAACCATCATGGGAGGGAACCTACCTTATATCAAACCAATCCGTGATCCCAGATTGCCACTCCTCGCTGAAAGGTTCAGTACTGTCTGTAACCACCAGAGGGAGCCTCTGCTCATTCACAACAGTACCCCCCCTTGAGGAGGGGGCACCGAACCCTCACTTGTGCAACCAGGCCGATCAGGATGAGCTCGGTGATAGGCACGGATCAGTCTCCTAGCATGGATGTCCGAAGCAAACACCCAAGAATTGTCCTCCTGACCATAACCTCTCCACTTAACCAAATACTGGAGTTTCCGTCTAGAAAAACGAGAATCCAATATTTTCTCCACCACATACTCCAGATTGCCCTCAACCAAAACAGGGTCAGGAGGCGCAGCCATAGGAACCACTGGCTCGACAAACCTCTTCAATAAGGACTTGTGGAACACGTTATGGATCTTAAATGTCCCTGGAAGAAGCAAACGGAAGGAAACAGGATTAAGAATCTCCATGATCTTATAAGGTCCAATGAACCTGGGCTTAAACTTTGGAGACGCAACCCTCATAGGGATATTTCTTGAGGACAACCAAACCAAGTCCCCCACTTTAAACCGAGGATCATCAGTCCTATGCCGGTTGGCAAACCGTTGGGCCTTCTCCTGAGAGAGAGACAACCTCTCCACTACCTGGTCCCAAATCTGCTGCATTCGCTCCACAACAGAGTCAACACCCGGACAGACAGAAGCATCTGCCTGTCCCGAAGAAAATCGAGGGTGAAACCCAAAATTGCAGAAAAATGGAGACATCAAGGTGGCAGATCTAGCCCTTTTATTAAGAGCAAACTCAGCCAAAGGCAAAAAAGAGACCCAGTCATCTTGATCAGCAGACACAAAACATCTCAAATAAGTCTCCAAGGTCTGGTTTGTTCTCTCGGTTTGTCCATTGGTCTGAGGATGAAAAGCAGAGAGAAAGATAATTGAACACCAAGTTTAGAACAAAATGTCCTCCAAAATCTGGAAACAAACTGGACTCCTCTGTCAGACACAATGTTCTCCGGAATGCCATGTAACCGAACCACGTGCTGAAGGAACAAAGGCACCAATTCGGAGGAGGAAGGTAACTTAGGTAATGGCACAAGATGTATCATCTTGGAAAACCTATCACAGAAAACCCAGATAACAGTCATTCTCTGAGAAACAGGGAGGTCGGAAATAAAATCCATAGAGATATGGGTCCATGGCCTCTTGGGCACAGGTAATGGCATTAACAAACCACTAGAGCGAGAGCAAGGCTTGGAGCGAGAGCAAGTCCCGCAGGACTGCACAAATTCCCTGACGTCACGAGACAAAGTAGGCCACCAAAAGGACCGACTCACCAAGTCTCTGGTACCAAAAATCCCGGGATGACCAGCCAACGCGGAACAATGAATCTCAGACATCACACTCTTCTTCCACTGGTCTGGGACAAACAATTTCCCAATAGGGCAGCGCTCAGGTTTATCCTCCTGACACCCTTCCAAGGCCAGTCTCAAATTGGGCGAGATGGCGGAAAGAACTACACCCTCTTTCAAAATAAAAGTAGGATCAGATAACTCAGGAGAGACCGTAAAGAAACTCCTCGAGAGGGCATCCACCTTAACATTCTTAGTGCCAGGAAGCAAAGAAACCACAAAATTAAAACGTGTGAAAAACAAGGCCCACCTGGCCTGTCTAGGATTAAGTCGCTTGGCTGATTCCAGATAAACCAGGTTCTTATGGTCCGTGAGGACCACCACCTGATGTTTGGCTTCTTCCAGCCAATGTCTCCACTCTTCAAAGGCCCACTTCATGGCCAATAACTCCCGATTACCCACGTCATAATTACGTTCAGCTGGAGAAAATTATCGAGAGAAAAAGGCACAAGGCTTACTCTTAGAGGTCTCTGGATCTCTTTGGGACAAAACGGCACCTGCCCCAATTTCAGAGGCATCAACCTCCACCTGAAACGGTAGAGAAACATCAGGCTGCCGTAGAACAGGAGCAGAAGTGAATCTCTGCTTAAGTTCCTGAAACGCAGAGACTGCCTCAGGAGGCCAATTCACCACATCAGAACCCTTTTTGGTCAAATCAGTCAATGGTTTAACAATACCGGAGAAATTACCAATAAATTTACGATAAAAATTGGCAAAACCCAAAAATCTCTGAAGAGTCTTTAATGAAGTAGGTTGGACCCAGTCACAGATGGCCTGAACCTTGACCGGGTCCATTTCAATAACAGACGGAGACAAAATGAATCCCAGAAATGAGACCTTCTGTACGCCAAAAAGACACTTTGATCCCTTCACATACAGTGCATTCTCTCTCAAAATCTGGAACACAGTCCGAACATGTTTCACATGAGAGTCCCAGTCATTGGAAAAAATCAAGATATCATCCAAATAAACAATCAGAAATTTATCCACAAAATCCCTGAAAATATCATTCATGAAGGATTGGAAGACGGAAGGAGCATTAGTGACCCCAAAGGGCATCACTAGGTACTCAAAATGCCCCTCTGGGGTATTAAACGCTGTCTTCCATTCATCCCCGTGTTTAATGCGAATAAGGTTATACGCCCCCCTGAGGTCAAGCTTGGTAAACCAACTAGCACTTTTCACCCTGGAAACTGGTCAGAAATCAAGGGTAACGGATATTGATACTTCACAGTGATCTTATTCAAGAGACGATAATCAATACACGGCCTCAATGAACCATCCTTCTTGGCCACAAAGAAAAAACCGGCACCCAAGGGTGAAGAGGATGGTCTGATATGACCCTTTTCCAATGACTCCTTGATATAAGATCGCATAGCATCGTGTTCAGGTACAGACAAGTTAAAAAGGCGACCTTTAGGAAATTTACCACCAGGCACTAATTCAATAGCGCAATCGTAGCTCCTGTGAGGGGGGCAAGGATGCAGATTTACTTTCACTAAATACATCCGAAAAATCAGTCAAAAAGTCAGGAACATCCTGAGACTTGGGAGAGGCAGAAAAAACAGGAGTGTAGGCATTAACACATTGGCAGCCCCAACTGGTCACAGACACAGATTTCCAATCCAAAACAGGATTATGAGACTGTAACCAAGGGAAACCTAGTACAATAATGTCATGGAAATTATACAGCACCAGAAATTTGCAACTCTCCTGATGATCTGGTTCAACCCTCATTATCACCTGAGTAGAAAACTGGGGTTTATTCTCCGCCAAAGGGTGAATCAATGCCGTAGGGAATAGACTTCACAAGGGTATCATGGGAAACCCACAACGTTGGCAAAGTCAAAATCCACAGGTTAATAGCTGCTCTGATCAACAAAAGCTTAGCAGAAAATGTGACAGGGAGCAAATCAGGGTAACAGTCAACAGAATTTAGTCTGAACATACCCAAGACAATGAGCGTGCAAAAATCTTCTCGCTTAGGGCAGACTGAAATAGCATGAGAGATAATGAATACACCGCACTCAAGTAGAAATTAGTGCTTCAAAGTATAGTTGACATTTATTAACTGATTGTGGCAACAATAAGGACAAAAGAAAGAGCGAAATAACGTTCGGCTAAAATTCAGCCTTATAAAACGTCGCTCAGGAATAGTCCAGTGCCAAAGTAGTGAGTAAAGGAAAGAGAGCCAAGTTCAGTCCTTTTATGGACGCTGCGTATGAACATGGCACAGCGCGGGAGCGCTTCAGACGCATGAATTAAGCACTAAGCCACACGGAGGATTCCAGTTAGAGCACAGCCGCCTACATTGGAGCAGCCTTGCATAGCTTCACGACCATAGCAAAATATAGCTACCTTCATATAGTGACATCTCTTCATTAGCCATACTAACTTTGAGTGCGGTGTATCCATTATCTTGATACTATAGGACAGTTTGTCCTTTACACCAGCCTGATATATCTACGAGTGCACGTCATTTCTCTTCTATGAAATAGCATGAGAGGCGTCACCACAGTAGAAACAACCCATTGCCCTTTCGAAACTCATGACGCTGTGCCCCAGAAGTCACTCTATCACACTGCATGGGCTCAGAAGCTGGCTCACAAGGCAACACTATCTCACGCATACCTCTGCGCTCACGCAAATGTCTGTGTTGTGTTTCGGCAGCTGAGGAGGACAGGAACAACAGCAGGGCAGCCGAACACCTGAGATGTTGGTAACTGATGGGTTGCAGATTCCTAAACTAACGACACAACTAGAGGTAGCCGTGGAGCGTTCCTACGTTGATCCTAGACGCCTCGTCACAGCCTGAGAGTTAACTAAACCTAAAGGCAGAAAGATGAAAGCTATCTGCCCCGGAGCAGATCCCCAAAGAAAATAGGAAGCCCCCAAACATATAATGGCGGTTAGACAAGATGAAAATACAAACATAGGCAGAAAATAGACTGAGCAAACGCTGGGGCCACAAGCTGACTAAATAGGATGGGACAGGAGAGATTACTTTCTGCAACCCAGAAAACCCTACAAAAATCCAACAATTCTGATTACAAAAATACTGAGATCACACGATATCGCCACCCACTAAATCAGATCTCAGTGTGAACAAAGACCAAGCCGCAACCACTGAAAAAACAGGAAAAAGCAAATGAGCAAATAACAGTGGCTGCAGATAAACTGTGAGGAGCTCAGGCCCCAGGAGGGGACCTGGCTGACCGCCACAAAAGTGCAGAAAACAATGCAAAAAGCAAGCACAAAAAGAAAAGCAAAAAATATCTTATCTGAAAGCAGGAGATGCAGGCAAGGCTCCAGCAAACTTCCAAATGAACCAGGAACCACAATTGAGACAAGAACAATTGATCACGGGCAACCATCATGGGAGGGAACCTACCTTATATCAAACCAATCCGTGATCCCAGATTGCCACTCCTCGCTGAAAGGTTCAGTACTGTCTGTAACCACCAGAGGGAGCCTCTGCTCATTCACAACAGTACCCCCCCTTGAGGAGGGGGCACCGAACCCTCACTTGTGCAACCAGGCCGATCAGGATGAGCTCGGTGATAGGCACGGATCAGTCTCCTAGCATGGATGTCCGAAGCAAACACCCAAGAATTGTCCTCCTGACCATAACCTCTCCACTTAACCAAATACTGGAGTTTCCGTCTAGAAAAACGAGAATCCAATATTTTCTCCACCACATACTCCAGATTGCCCTCAACCAAAACAGGGTCAGGAGGCGCAGCCATAGGAACCACTGGCTCGACAAACCTCTTCAATAAGGACTTGTGGAACACGTTATGGATCTTAAATGTCCCTGGAAGAAGCAAACGAGAACAGGATAAGATCTCATGATCTTATAAGGTCCAATGAACCTGGGCTTAAACTTTGGAGACGCAACCCTCATAGGGATATTTCTTGAGGACAACCAAACCAAGTCCCCCACTTTAAACCGAGGATCATCAGTCCTATGCCGGTTGGCAAACCGTTGGGCCTTCTCCTGAGAGAGAGACAACCTCTCCACTACCTGGTCCCAAATCTGCTGCATTCCCTCCACAACAGAGTCAACACCCGGACAGACAGAAGCATCTGCCTGTCCCGAAGAAAATCGAGGGTGAAACCCAAAATTGCAGAAAAATGGAGACATCAAGGTGGCAGATCTAGCCCTATTATTAAGAGCAAACTCAGCCAAAGGCAAAAAAGAGACCCAGTCATCTTGATCAGCAGACACAAAACATCTCAAATAAGTCTTCAAGGTCTGGTTTGTTCTCTCGGTTTGTCCATTGGTCTGAGGATGAAAAGCAGTGGAGAAAGATAATTGAACACCAAGTTTAGAACAAAATGTCCTCAAAACTCTGGAAACAAACTGGACTCCTCTGTCAGACACAATGTTCTCCGGAATGCCATGTAACCGAACCACGTGCTGAAGGAACAAAGGCACCAATTCGGAGGAGGAAGGTAACTTAGGTAATGGCACAAGATGTATCATCTTGGAAAACCTATCACAGATTACCCAGATAACGGTCATTCTCTGAGAAACAGGGAGGTCGGAAATAAAATCCATAGAGATATGGGTCCATGGCCTCTTGAGCACAGGTAATGGCATTAACAAACCACTAGAGCGAGAGCAAGGCTTGGAGCGAGAGCAAGTCCCGCAGGACTGTACAAATTCCATGACGTCACGAGACAAAGTAGGCCACCAAAAGGACCGACTCACCAAGTCTCTGGTACCAAAAATCCCGGGATGACCAGCCAACGCGGAACAATGAATCTCAGACATCACACTCTTCTTCCACTGGTCTGGGACAAACAATTTCCCAATAGGGCAGCGCTCAAGTTTATCCTCCTGACACCCTTCCAAGGCCAGTCTCAAATTGGGCGAGATGGCGGAAAGAACTACACCCTCTTTCAAAATAAAAGTAGGATCAGATAACTCAGGAGAGACCGCAAAGAAACTCCTCGAGAGGGCATCCACCTTAATATTCTTACTGCCAGGAAGAAAAGAAACCACAAAATTAAAACGTGTGAAAAACAAGGCCCACCTGGCCTGTCTAGGATTAAGTCGCTTGGCTGATTCCAGATAAACCAGGTTCTTATGGTCCGTGAGGACCACCACCTGATGTTTGGCTTCTTCCAGCCAATGTCTCCACTCTTCAAAGGCCCACTTTATGGCCAATAACTCCCGATTACCCACGTCATAATTACGTTCAGTTGGAGAAAATTTTCGAGAGAAAAAGGCACAAGGCTTACTCTTAGAGGTCTCTGGATCTCTTTGGGACAAAATGGCACCTGCCCCAATTTCAGAGGCATCAACCTCCACCTGAAACGGTAGAGAAACATCAGGCTGCCGTAGAACAGGAGCAGAAGTGAATCTCTGCTTAAGTTCCTGAAACGCAGAGACTGCCTCAGGAGGCCAATTCACCACATCAGAACCCTTTTTGGTCAACTCAGTCAATGGTTTAACAATACCGGAGAAATTACCAATAAATTTACGATAAAAATTGGCAAAACCCAAAAATCTCTGAAGAGCCTTTAATGAAGTAGGTTGGACCCAATCACAGATGGCTTGAACCTTGACCGGGTCCATTTCAATAACAGACGGATGCAAAATGAATCCCAGAAATGAGACCTTCTGTACGCCAAAAAGACACTTTGATCCCTTCACATACAGTGCATTCTCTCTCAAAATCTGGAACACAGTCCGAACATGTTTCACATGAGAGTCCCAGTCATTGGAAAAAATCAAGATATCATCCAAATAAACAATCAGAAATTTATCCACAAAATCCCTGAAAATATCATTCATGAAGGATTGGAAGACGGAAGGAGCATTAGTGAGCCCAAAGGGCATCACTAGGTACTCAAAATGCCCCTCTGGGGTATTAAACGCCGTCTTCCATTCATCCCCGTGCTTAATGCGAATAAGGTTATACGTCCCCCTGAGGTCAAGCTTGGTAAACCAACTAGCACTTTTCACCCTGGAAACTGGTCAGAAATCAAGGGTAACGGATATTGATACTTCACAGTGATCTTATTCAAGAGACGATAATCAATACACGGACTCAATGAACCATCCTTCTTGGCCACAAAGAAAAAACCGGCACCCAAGGGTGAAGAGGATGGTCTGATATGACCCTTTTCCAATGACTCCTTGATATAAGATCGCATAGCATCGTGTTCAGGTACAGACAACTTAAAAAGGCGACCTTTAGGAAATTTACCACCAGGCACTAATTCAATAGCGCAATCGTAGCTCCTGTGAGGGGGGCAAGGATGCAGATTTACTTTCACTAAATACATCCGAAAAATCAGTCAAAAAGTCAGGAACATCCTGAGACTTGGGAGAGGAAAGAAAAAACAGGAGTGTAGGCATTAACACATTGGCAGCCCCAACTGGTCACAGACACAGATTTCCAATCCAAAACAGGATTATGAGACTGTAACCAAGGGAAACCTAGTACAATAATGTCATGCAGATTATATAGCACCAGAAATTTGCAACTCTCCTGATGATCTGGTTCAACCCTCATTATCACCTGGGTAGAAAACTGGGGTTTATTCTCCGCCAAAGGGGTATAATCAATGCCCAGTAGGGGAATAGACTTCCGCAGGGGTTTCATGGGAAACCCACAACGTTTGGCAAAGTCAAAATCCATCAGGTTAATAGCTGCTCCTGAATCAACAAAAGCCGGAGCAGATAATGTGGACAGGGAGCAAATCAGGGTAACAGTCAACAGAAATTTAGTCTGAACACTACCCAAGACAACTGAGCGTGCAAAACGTCTTCCCCGCTTAGGGCAGACTGAAATAGCATGAGAGGCATCACCACAGTAGAAACATAACCCATTGCGCTTTCGAAACTCATGACGCTGTGCCCCAGAAGTCACTCTATCACACTGCATGGGCTCAGAAGCTGGCTCACAAGGCAACGCAATCTCACACATACCTCTGCGCTCACGCAAACGTCTGTCAATTTGAATAGCCAATGACATAGAATCATTGAGACCAGAGGGAGCAGGGAATCCCACCACACCATCCTTTACATTCTCTGACAGCCCCTTCCGAAAAAGGGCTGCCAAAGCATCATCATTCCATTTGGTCAGGACTGCCCACTTTCAGAATTTCTGACAGTACAACTCAGCGTCTTCAAGACCCTGATTTAATGCCAACAAGGCTTTTTCAGCTTGATCAGTGACATTAGGTTCATCGTACAATAAACCCAGAGCCAGAAAAAAAATGCATCAACATCATTCAAAATAGGATCCCCAGGTGTCAGGGAAAAAGCCCAATCCTGAGGATCGCCGCGCAGGAGAGAGATGACAATTTGTACATTCTGTGCTGCGATAACTGAAGACTTAGGCTTTAAGGCAAAAAACAACTTACAGTTATTTTTGAAATTCAGAAATTTAGCCCGATCCCCAAAAACAAATCTGGCATGGGAATCCTAGGTTCCACAATCGGCAACCCAGCAAGATAGGTAGCAATACTCCGAACCTCAGTGGCAAGCTGATCCACACGGCCACACAACTGTGCAAACTCCATTGAGAGAAAAAAAAAATCCTCCTCACCACCCAAAGAAAAAGAGGGAAAAAATGCAACAGACAGAAAAAAAAAAAAATCTCTGACAACTCTGACAACTTTTTTTTCTTTCCACACTATTTTTCCCTTCTGTGAGTACCATATAATTTTCAGTTATGGCCGGTGATACTGTTGTGTTTCGGTAGCTGAGGAGGACAGGAACAACAGCAGGGCAGCCGAACACCTGAGATGTTGGTAACTGATGGGTTGCAGATTCCTAAACTAACGACACAACTAGAGGTAGCTGTGGAGCGTTCCTACGTTGATCCTAGACGCCTCGTCACAACCTGAGAGTTAACTACACCTAAAGGCAGAAAGATGAAAGCTATCTGCCCCGGAGCAGATCCCCAAAGAAAATAGGAAGCCCCCAAACATATAATGGCGGTTAGACAAGATGAAAATACAAACATAGGCAGAAAATAGACTGAGCAAACGCTGGGGCCACAAGCTGAATAAATAGAATGGGACAGGAATTCACCTGTCCACATTCACCCAGGAATTCAGATATCAGCCTAATAGAGGTATGTTCACATAGGCAGGGACCCATACGTTCTGAGACCACCTTGACGTTGGTGTATGGGCAGGCATTATTTGGCCAAATTTTGTGCAAAGCGTCTCATTCATTTTTTTCTAATATTCAAAAGCCATATTGCTATTCATGTTTCATATTTCACATTGACTTGCTTTGGCACGATAGAGTGCAACCTTTTTTTGTATATTGTCTATGGAGGTAGCTGCTCCTGGTTTGCACCTAATTCACACTGGTTTGGATGTGCCAGTCAGTTTTCTTTTACTTCTATGTTAGCTTACTGACCGAGCACTCCGCCCATCACCATGTGGTGATTTTTATTATAGCAGGTTCCTGCTCACCCAGAAAAGGCAAGCTTTACTGACAGAGGTGTCCACATTCACCCAGGAATTCAGATATCAGCCTAATAGAGGTATGTTCACATAGGCAGGGACCCATACGTTCTGAGACCACCTTGACGTTGGTGTATGGGCAGGCATTATTTGGCCAAATTTTGTGCAAAGCGTCTCATTCATTTTTTTCTAATATTCAAAAGCCATATTGCTATTCATGTTTCATATTTCACATTGACTTGCTTTGGCACGATAGAGTGCAACCTTTTTTTGTATATTGTCTATGGAGGTAGCTGCTCCTGGTTTGCACCTAATTCACACTGGTTTGGATGTGCCAGTCAGTTTTCTTTACTTCTATGTTAGCTTACTGACCGAGCACTCCGCCCATCACCATGTGGTGATTTTTTATTATAGCAGGTTCCTGCTCACCCAGAAAAGGCAAGCTTTACTGACAGAGGTGTCCACATTCACCCAGGAATTCAGATATCAGCCTAATAGAGGTATGTTCACATAGGCAGGGACCCATACGTTCTGAGACCACCTTGACGTTGGTGTATGGGCAGGCATTATTTGGCCAAATTTTGTGCAAAGCGTCTCATTCATTTTTTTCTAATATTCAAAAGCCATATTGCTATTCATGTTTCATATTTCACATTGACTTGCTTTGGCACGATAGAGTGCAACCTTTTTTTGTATATTGAATAAATAGAATAGGACCTGGCTGACCTCCACAAAAGTGCAGAAAACAATGCAAAAAGCAAGCACAAAAAGAAAAGCAAAAAATATCTTATCTGAAAGCAGGAGATGCAGGCAAGGCTCCAGCAAACTTCCAAATGAACAAGGAACCACAATTGAGACAAGAACAATTGATCACTGGCAACCATCATGGGAGGGAACCTCCCTTATATCAGACCAATCCGTGATCCCAGATCCCAGGGAGCCTCTGCTCAGAAACCATGTCTAGCACATTCATAACAGTCTGTCAATTTGAATAGCCAATGACATAGAATCATTAAGACCAGAGGGAGCAGGGAATCCCACCATAACATCCTTTACATTCTCTGACAGCCCCTTCCGAAAAAGGGCTGCCAAAGCATCATCATTCCATTTGGTCAGGACTGCCCACTTTCGGAATTTCTGACAGCACAACTAAGCGTCTTCAAGACCCTGATTTAATGCCAACAAGGTTTTTTCAGCTTGATCAGTGACATTAGGTTCATCATACATAACCCCAGAGCAAGAAAAAATGCATCAACATCATTCAAAACAGGATCCCCAGGTGTCAGGGAAAAAGCCCAATCCTGAGGATCGCCGCGCAAGAGAGAGATGACAATTTGAACCTGCTGTGCTGCGTTCCCTGAGGACTTAGGCTTTAAGGCAAAAAACAACTTACAGTTATTTTTGAAATTCAGAAATTTAGCCAGATCCCCCAAAAACAAATCTGGCATGGGAATCCTAGGTTCCACAACCGGCAACCTAGCAAGATAGGTAGCAATACTCCGAACCTCAGTGGCAAGCTGATCCACACAGACAACTGTGCAAACTCCATTGAGAGAAAAAAAAATCCTCCTCAGCACCCAGAGAAAAAGAGGGAAAAAATGCAACAAATAGAAAAAAAAAAAATCTCTAACAACTCTGACAACTTTTTTCTTTCCACACTATTTTTCCCTTCTGTGAGTACCATATAATTTTCAGTTTGGCCGGTGATACTGTTATGTTAGGTAGCTGAGGAGGACAGGAACAAGAGCCGGGCAGCCGAACACCTGAGATGTTGGTAACTAATGGGTTGCAGATTCCTAAACTAACCACACAACTAGAAGTAGCCGTGGAGCGTTCTTACGTTGATCCTAGACGCCTCGTCACAGCCTGAGAGATAACTACACCTAAAGGCAGAAAGATGAAAGCTATCTGCCCGGAGCAGATCCCCAAAGAAAATAGGAAGCCCCCAAACATGTAATGGTGGTTAGACAAGAAGAAAGCACGAACACAGACAGAAAATAGAATGAGCAAACACTGGGGCCACAAGCTGACTAAATAGGATAGGACAGGAGAGATTACTTTCTGCAACCCAGAAAACCCTACAAAAATCCAACAATTCTGATTACAAAAATACTGAGATCACACAATCTCGCCACCCACTAAATCAGATCTCAGTGTGAACAAAACCAAGCCGCAGCCACTGAAAAAACAGGAAAAAGAAAATGAACAAATAACAGTGGCTTCAGATAAACTGAGAGGAGCACAAGCCCCCGGAGGGGACCTGGCTGACCTCCACAGAAGTGCAGTGAACAATGCAAAAAGCAAGCACAAAAATAAAAGTAGAAAATATCTTATCTGATAGCAGAAGATGCAGGCAAGACTCAGCAAACTTCCAAATGAACCAGGAACCACAATTGAGACAAGAACAATTGATCACCGGCAACCATCATGGGAGGGAACCTCCCTTATATCAGACCAGTCAGTGAACCCAGATTGCCATTCCTCGCTGAAAGGTTCAGTACTGTCTGTAACCACCAGAGGGAGCCTCTGCTCAGAAACCATCTCTAGCACATTCATAACAGGGATCCTAGATAATGATAAACTTACCTGGAGCAACCAGTGCCAGGCAGCGGCTGTCAAGGCAAACAGGATCATAGGGTGCATTAAAAGAAGTCTGGATACACATGATGAGAGCATTATACTGTCTCTGTACAAATCCCTGGTTAGACCGCACATGGAGTACTGTGAACAGTTTTGGGCACAGGTGCTCAGGAAGGATGTAATGGAACTAGAGCGAGTAGGGCAACCAAATTAATAAAGGGGATGGGGAACTACAACACCCAGAGAGATTAGCAAAATTAGGATTATTTAGTCTAGAAAAAAGACGACTGAGTGGCGATCTAATAACCATGTATAAGGGGAAAATACAAATATCTCTCCGAGGATCTGTTTATACCAAGGAAGGTGACGGTCACAAGGGGGCATTCTCTGCGTCTGGAGGAGAGAAGGTTTTTCCACCAACATAGAAGAGGATTCTTTACTGTTAGGGCAGTGAGAATCGGGAATTCCTTACTTGAGGAGGTGGTGATGGCAAACTCATTCGAGGGGTTCAAGAGAGGCCTGGATGTCTTCCTGGAGAATAACAATATTGTATCTTACAGTTATTAGGTTCTTTAGAAGGACGTAGATCTGGGGATTTATTCTGACGGAATATAGGCTGAACTGGATGGACAAATGTCTATTTTCGGCCTTGCTAACTATGTTACTATGTCGTGAAAATAAAAATAAAATCATTTTTCCCACAAAAATCTTTTTAGCTCCAAATTTTGTATTTTCATAAGGGTAACAGAAAAAGATGGGCCCCAAAATTTGTTGTGCAACTTCTCCTGAGTGTACCGATTCCCCATATGTCATTGAAAACCACTTTTGAGGCACAGTACAAAGCTCAGAAGGGAATAAACGCCATATTATAGTTCAGATTTTGTTCCACTTATTTGAGGGTGGCATGTTACATTGGCAAAGCCCCTGAGGTGCCAACACAGTGACCCCATAAGTGACCCCATTTTACAAACTAAACCTCTCAATGAATTCATCTAGGGGTGCAGTGATTATATTGACACCAGAGGTGTGTCACAGACTTTTATATCATTGGCAGTGAAGATGAAATAATTTACATTTTTACCACTAAGATTGTGTGTTAGCTCCAAGTTTTACATTTTCATACTGGGAAATGAGTAAAAATGGCAACAAAATTTGTCCCACAATTTCTACTGAATGTGGCAATACCCCATATGAGCCAACAGTCCTACATAGCTATAAGGAGAGACTCGGGAGAGACGGAACGCTATTTGCCTCCTGGAAATCAGATTTTCCTTGAATAGTTTGCGGATACCATATAAAGAGCCCCTAAGTGATAGAAAAGCAGAATCCCCCTCAAGTGACCCAATTTTGACTCCATGAGTGCTTTCAACAAACAAGCAGCAGATGTTGCTGAGTGAAAATTGCAAACTGCCATTGTAGTGACCAGTACATTATACCCAGCTCATGTTTCTGGAGACAAGCACCCGTAAGTTAGATGGGCTTTCATCACTACAGAAATGCCAAACATGTAGGCGTTAAATGTGGTTTAGGCACACTGGGGCTCAGAAGGGCATTTGGATTTGGGAGCTGAGAATTTGCTGATTTTCTTGGGGGCGAGGAGCCATTTTGCTTTTCCAGAACCTTTGTGCTACCAATAACGTGGAAGCCCCCTAAATTTCCGTTAACAGGTGACGGACCTGAGAGAGGGCTTGCTTTTTTTGAGGACTGAGTTGAAGCTTTTATTGGTAACATTTTACATAACATTTATGATCACATTTATCCGGCGCTCTACTCTGAGCACTTTCATCGGGGTTTCCATCTAAATCTCCGAGTGAAGTGACCGATGGAAACCCTGATGGATCCATTCACTATAATGAGGCAACAGAGTTACTTTGGACTCTGCCTGGCCTCTGTTCAGCGGTGTCCTTATTTTCAGAAGAGCACAAAACTGTGGCCGACGGCACATTTATGCAATCCTAAAAAGACGGACACCGCCGGATCACAAGTCCTATGGCATCCACAATGCCTCCATCTGCCTCATTACAGGGAATCTTCCGCCGAGGGTTCTGTCTAAATCATGTATTTTAGACACTTAAATGGAAACCCTGCTGTGAGCACTCGGCGTAGAGTGCAGGATGAATGTATGCCAAGCATTACTGTGATCTTTATTTCAACATTAAAATCTTCAGCAGGGAGCAATGTGTCAAGTACGAGGACGACGACCGTTTCGCACTGCCACGCTTTTCTTTACTGGGGATTTTTAAAAAAATATTTTTACACTTTTTAATATTTTTTTTACCTTTTTTACATTGTCCCATCCTGAGACATCACTGCATATCTTCAGATCACTGCTCTCATACTCTGCAATGCATCTGTACAGCAGAGTATCGGAGCAGCATCTGTGTTGTGAATGAGCAGAGGCTCCCTCTGGTGGTTACAGACAGTACTGAACCTTCCAGCGAAGAATGGCAATCTGGGATCACTGACTGGACCGATATAAGGGAGGTTCCCTCTCATGATGGTTGCCGGTGATCAATTGTTCTGGTCTCAATTGTGGTTCCTGGTTCATTTGGAAGTTTGCTGGTGTCTTGCCTGCGTCTTCTGCTTTCAGATAACATATTTTGTGTTTTCTTTTTGTGCTTGCTATTTGCATAGTTTTCTGCACATTTTTGGAGGACAGCCGGGTCCCCTCCTGGGGCCTGTGCTCCTCACAGTTTGTCTGTAGCCACTGTTGATTTTTCATTTGCTTTTTCCTGCGTTTTCAGCAGCTGCGGCTTGGTTTTGTTCACACTGAGATCTGATTTAGTGGGTGGCGAGATCGTGTGATCTCAGTATATTTGTAATCAGAATTGTTGGATTTTTGTAGGGTTTTCTGTTATGTTTCGGTAGCTGAGGAGTGCAGGTAAAAAAGGAAATACACCAGAGCAGTTGGAATCTATGAGATTGCAGTACCCTGACTAACCACCACAACTAGAGGCAGCCGTGGAGCGTTCCTACGTTGGTCCTAGACGCCTCGTCACAGCCTGAGAAACTAACTACACCTAAAGATAGAAAGAGGAAAGCTATCTGCCCCGGAGTAGATCCCCAAAGAACATAGAAAGCCCCAAACATGTAATGGCGGTTAGACAAGAGGAAATACTGACATAGACAGAAAATAGTATGAGCAAACGTTGGGGCCCAAACTACCTAAATAGAAAAGGATAGGAAGGGCACTTACTGCAATCCCAAAAAACCCTGAAAAGCACCAACTCTACTAATTTCAAAAACACCTGAGATCACACGACCTCTACCACCTAAATTAGTTCTCTGGTGTAACAAAATCAAAACAGCAGCCACTGAAAAAACTGGAAAAAGCAAATGTACAAACATAAGTGGCTGAACTAAACTGAGAGGGCAAAAGCCCCCGGAGGGGACCCAGAAGGCCCCCACAGAAGTGCAGGACAAAATGCAAAAATCAAGCACAAAAACAAAAAGAAGAAAATGTCTTATCTGTTAGCAGGAGATGCAGACACGACACAGCAGGCTACAAAGGAAACAGGAATCAAGGATTGAGACCAGAACAATTGATCACCGGCAACCCTGATGGGAAGGCGACTCCCTTAAATAAGACCAGTCAGTAACACCTGATTCCCAATCCTCACAATCTTCACTGGACAGTCCAGTACCGCTTGTAACCACCAGAGGGAGCCTCTGCTCAGAACTCATTTCAAGTCCATTCACAACAGTACCCCCCCCTTGAGGAGGGGTCACCGAACCCTCACCTGAGCAACCAGGTTGGTCAGGATGAGTTCTATGATACGCACGGATGAGTCTCCTAGCATGGATGTCCGAAGCAAACACCCAAGAATTGTCTTCCTGACCATAACCTCTCCACTTAACCAAATACTGGAGTTTCCGTCTAGAAAAACGAGAATTCAAAATTTTCTCAACCTCAAACTCCATATTGCCCTCAACCAGAAAAGGGTCAGGAGGCAAAGCAGCAGGAACCACTGGCTCAACAAACCTCTTCAACAAGGACTTGTGGAACACATTATGGATCTTAAATGTCCCTCGAAGAAGCAAACGAAAAGAAACAGGATTAAGAATCTCCATGATCTTATAAGGTCCAATGAACCTAGGCTTAAATTTAGGAGATGCCACTCTCAAAGGAATATTTTTTGAGGACAACCAGACCAAGTCCCCCACTTTAAACCGAGGACCATCAGTCCTATGCCGGTTAGCAAACCGCTGGGCCCTCTCCTGAGAGAGGGACAACCTCTGCACTACCTGGTCCCAAATCTGTTGCATACGTTCCACAACAGAGTCAACACCTGGACAGACAGAAGCCTCCGTCTGTCCTGAAGAAAATCGAGGGTGAAACCCAGAATTACAGAAAAATGGAGACATCAAAGTGGCAGAGCTAGCCCTATTATTAAGAGCAAACTCAGCCAAAGGCAAAAAAGAGACCCAGTCATCCTGATCAGCAGACACAAAGCATCTTAGATAAGTCTCCAATGTCTGATTTGTTCTCTCAGTTTGACCATTGGTCTGAGGATGAAACGCCGAGGAGAAAGACAATTGAACACCAAGTTTAGAACAAAAGGTCCTCCAAAATCTGGAAACAAACTGGACTCCTCTGTCAGACACAATGTTCTCAGGAATGCCGTGCAAACGAACCACGTGCTGAAGGAACAAAGGCACCAATTCGGAGGAGGAAGGCAACTTAGGTAATGGCACAAGATGTATCATTTTGGAAAACCTATCACAAATCACCCAGATAACGGTCATTCTCTGAGAAACAGGAAGGTCGGAAATGAAATCCATAGAGATATGGGTCCATGGTCTCTTGGGCACAGGCAATGGCATCAACAAGCCACTAGAGCGGGAGCAAGGCTTGGAGCGAGAGCAAGTCCGCAGGACTGCACAAATTCCCTGACATCACGAGACAAGGTAGGCCACCAAAAGGACCGACTAACCAAGTCTCTGGTACCAAAAATTCCGGGATGACCGGCCAACGCGGAACAATGAATCTCAGACATCACACTCTTTTTCCACTGGTCCGGGACAAACAATTTCCCAACAGGGCAGCGCTCGGGCCTATCCTCCTGACACCCCTCCAGAGCCAGTCTCAAATTGGGCAAGATGGCAGAAAGAACTACACCTTCTTTCAAAATAACAGAAGGATCAGATAACTCAGGAGAGTCCGCAAGGAAACTCCTTGAAAGGGCATCCGCCTTGACATTCTTAGTGCCAGGAAGAAAGGAAACCACAAAATTAAAACGTGTGAAAAACAAGGCCCACCTGGCCTGTCTAGGATTAAGTCGCTTGGCAGATTCCAGATAAACCAGATTCTTATGGTCAGTAAGGACCACCACCTGATGTTTGGCTCCCTCCAGCCAATGTCTCCACTCTTCAAAAGCCCACTTCATGGCCAATAACTCCCGATTACCCACGTCATAATTACGTTCAGTAGGAGAAAATTTTTGAGAGAAAAAAGGCACAAGGGTTACTTTTAGAGGTCTCTGGATCTCTTTGGGACAAAACGGCACCTGCCCCAATTTCAAAGGCATCAACCTCCACCTGAAATGGCAGAGAAACATCAGGCTGCCGTAGAACAGGAGCAGAAGTGAATCTCTGCTTAAGTTCCTGAAATGCAGAGACTGCCTCAGGAGGCCAATTCACCACATCAGAACCCTTTTTGGTCAAATCAGTTAATGGTTTAACAATAACCGAGAAATTACCAATAAATTTACGATAAAAATTGGCAAAACCCAAAAATCTTTGAAGAGCCTTTAATGAAGTAGGTTGGACCCAATCACAGATGGCCTGAACCTTGACCGGGTCCATTTCAATAACAGATGGGGACAAAATGAATCCCAAAAATGAGATCCTCTGTACGCCAAAAAGACACTTTGATCCCTTCACATACAGAGCATTCTCTCTCAAAATCTGGAATACAGTTCGAACATGTTTCACATGAGAGTCCCAGTCATTGGAAAAAATCAAGATATCATCCAAATAAACAATCAGAAATTTATCCACAAAATCCCTGAAAATGTCATTCATGAAGGACTGGAAGACAGAAGGAGCATTAGTGAGCCCAAAGGGCATCACAAGGTACTCAAAATGCCCCTCAGGGTGTTAAATGCCGTCTTCCATTCATCCCCGTGCTTAATGCGAATAAGGTTATATGCCCCCCTGAGGTCAAGCTTGGTAAACCAAGTAGCGTTTTTCACCCTGGAAAACAGGTCAGAAATCAAGGGTAACGGGTATTGATATTTCACAGTAATATTGTTCAAAAGACGATAATCAATACACGGCCTTAATGAACCATCCTTTTTGGCCACAAAGAAAAAACCGGCACCTAAGGGTGAAGAGGATGGTCTGATATGACCTTTCTCCAATGACTCCTTGATATAAGACCGCATAGCGTCATGTTCAGGTACAGACAAGTTAAAAAGGCGACCTTTAGGGAATTTACTACCAGGCACTAATTCAATAGCGCAGTCATAGCTCCTATGGGGAGGCAAGGATGCAGATTTACTTTCGCTAAACACATCAGAAAAATCAATCAAAAAGTCAGGAACATCCTGAGCCTGGGGGGAGGCAGAAAAAACAGGAGTGTTGGTATTAACACATTGGCAGCCCCAACTGGTTACAGACACAGATTTCCAATCCAAAACAGGATTATGAGACTGTAACCAAGGGAAACCCAGCACGATAATCTCATGCAGATTATACAGAACCAAAAATTTGCAGCTCTCCTGATGATCAGGTTCAACCCTCATTATCACCTGAGTAGAGAACTGAGGTTTATTCTCAGCCAAAGGGGTAGAATCGATTCCCAGTAGGAGAATAGACTTCTGTAGGTTATCAAGGGAAACCCACAACGTTTAGCAAAATCAAAATCCATCAGGTTAATAGCTGCTCCCGAATCAAAGAAAGCCTGAGCAGAAAATGAGGACAGAGAGCATATCAGAGTAACAGTTAATAAAAACTTAGTCTGAACACTACCCAAGACAACTGAGCGTGCAAAACGTCTTCCCCGCTTAGGGCAGACTGAAATAGCATGAGAGGCATCACCACAGTAGAAACATAACCCATTGCGCTTTCGAAACTCATGACGCTGTATCCCAGAAACCACTCTATCACACTGCATGGATTCAGAAGCAGGTTCACAAGGCAACACTATTCCACGCATACTTCTCCGCTCACGCAAACATCTGTCAATTTGAATCGCTAATGACATAGAATCATTGAGACCAGAGGGACAGGGAATCCCACCATAATATCCTTTATATTATCTGACAGACCCTTCCGAAAAAGGGCTGCCAAAGCGTCGTCATTCCATTTGGTCAGGACTGCCCACCTACGGAATCTCTGACAGTATAACTCAGCGTCATCAAGCCCCTGATTTAATGCCAACAAGGCTTTTTCAGCTTGATCAGTGACATTAGGCTCATCGTACAGTAACCCCAAGGCCTGAAAAAATGCATCAACATCACTCAAAACAGGATCCCCAGGTGTCAGGGAAAAAGCCCAATCCTGAGGATCGCCGCGCAGGAGAGAGATGACAATTTGAACCTGCTGCGCTGCGTTCCCTGAGGACTTAGATTTTAAGGCAAAAAAACAATTTACAATTATTTTTAAAATTCAGAAACTTGGCTCGATCCCCCAAAAACAAATCTGGCATGGGAATCCTAGGTTCCACAACAGGCAACCTAGCAAGATAGGTAGCAATACTCCGAACCTCATTGGCAAGCTGATCCACACGGCCAGACAACTGTGCAAACTCCATTGAGAGAAAAAATCCTCCCCAGCACACAGAGATATAGAGGGAAAAAAAAAAAAAAATGCGATAAACAGAAAAATATCTCTGACAACCTTTTTTTTTTCTTTCACAATATTTTTCCCTTCTGTGAGTACCATTCAATTTTTTGGGCCGGTGATACTGTTATGTTTCGGTAGCTGAGGAGTGCAGGTAAAAAAGGAAATACACCAGAGCAGTTGGAATCTATGAGATTGCAGTACCCTGACTAACCACACAACTAGAGGCAGCCGTGGAGCTTCCTACGTTGGTCCTAGACGCCTCGTCACAGCCTGAGAAACTAACTACACCTAAAGATAGAAAGAGGAAAGCTATCTGCCCCGGAGCAGATCCCCAAAGAACATAGAAAGCCCCCAAACATGTAATGGCGGTTAGACAAGAAGAAATACTGACACAGACAGAAAATAGTATGAGCAAACGTTGGGGCCCAAACTACCTAAATAGAAAAGGATAGGAAGGGCACTTACTGCAATCCCAAAAAACCCTGAAAAGCACCAACTCTACTAATTTCAAAAACACCTGAGATCACACGACCTCTACCACCTAAATTAGTTCTCTGGTGTAACAAAATCAAAACAGCAGCCACTGAAAAAACTGGAAAAAGCAAATGTACAAACATAAGTGGCTGAACTAAACTGAGAGGGCAAAAGCCCCCGGAGGGGACCCAGAAGGCCCCCACAGAAGTGCAGGACAAAATGCAAAAATCAAGCACAAAAACAAAAAGAAGAAAATGTCTTATCTGTTAGCAGGAGATGCAGACACGACACAGCAGGCTACAAAGGAAACAGGAACTCAAGGATTGAGACCAGAACAATTGATCACCAGCAACCCTGATGGG
>JARQOD010000005.1:265825329-265948790 GCA_033576555.1 Oophaga sylvatica | reverse complement strand
CTAGGTCCCGCCTCGCACGGCTGCTTTTGTTTATGTTCTAATTAGCTTACATTTATAGAGCTGACAGTCTGCTGGTTAGATGACCGGTGGAAGCATTCATACTGACTGCAGATAGGATCGGTTCTGAGAGACTTAAGCTAAGAGCCTTTTGTTGTTTCTCCTCCACCTTGCTTATAGTTATCTTCCTAGACCTTTGGTGTTCCCTCTGTGTTTTATTGTTGTATGCAAAAGAACAGTATTTTTGTATTCCCTGTCTGGTCTGTTTGTCTATACTGTTTGGTTAACCTTTACCTGTCCATTCCTATGGTGGTAAATCAGGGTCCTTCTATGGTCTGATTACAGTGGTTAGGGATTTATAGGAGAACAGGGTTTTACGCTGGTGGCCTGGACCTCTGTACCCATTAACAGTACCTCCAGGTAGAGGGAATAGTCAGGACCCCTGTTTTAGGGCAGCATAGACCCCTGTCCACCTCTAGGCCAGAGACAGCGTGTAAGGGATTCAGTATTGACCCACAGGATATTATGTACAGTTAATATCTTTGCTTTATATACATGTTAATGTTACGTAGTATATGTATATAGAATGTTATGTCACACTGATAGATTTACTGACATTATAGATTTATACATCTGCTAGACAGCCGTGACAGTTACACTTTGGGGTAAAAATTAAAATAGCGGGCTATAAAATGATTTTTGAGGAACTAAAAATAATGTTTTTTTTGATTTTCACTGCTCTGCGTTTGTAAACTTCTGTGATGCACATGTGGGCTCTAAGGCTCACTATGCATCTAGAGAAGCTCTTTGGGCTCTAGTTCAAAAAATGGGGGTAACTTGTGGGGGGTTTCTACTGTTAGGCACATCAGGGGCTATGCAAATGCAACATGACGCATCAAGTCTGCATTCCAAAAATAGCGCTTTCCCTTTCGGGAGACTTCCCATGCGCCACAAAACAGTGGTTCCCCTCCCAAGGGGGTGTCGTGTTGTACTCAGGACAAATTGCACAAGAACTGTCGTGGTCCAATTTCTCCTGTCCTTACCCTTGTGAAAATAAAAAAATAGCGGGCTTAAAAATCTTTTTTACAGGAAAAAAAATTGATTTTTTTTATTTTCACTGCTTACGTTATAAACTTCTGTGAGGCCTCTGGGGGGTTCAGAGTGCATCAAAACCAGTCTAGATAAGTCCATAAGGGGTCTATAGTTTCCAAATGGTGTCACATTTTGGGGGGATTTTCAAGGTTTAGGCACAACAGGGGCTCTCCTAACGCATCATGGTGCCCGCTAACGATTGGAGCTAATTTCCATTCAAAAAAGTCAAATGGAGCTCCTTCAATGATGGGTCTTGCCAGTTGGCCCAAAAACAAGTGGTTTATGAACACTTATGAGGCATTTGTGTACTTCAGGATATATTGCCAACAAATTTTTGGTTCCTATTTTTTCCTGTTGCCCTTGTGAAAATGAAAAAACTGAGGCTATTAAAAGAAAAATTAATATTTTTGTGAAAATAAAAAGTACTTTCTTTTTTTTTACGGATCAATTTGTGAAGCACTGGGGTTCAAAGTGATCACTTAATCTAGATAAGTTACTTGGGGGGTCTAGTTTCCAAAAATGGGATCACTTGTGGAGGGAGCTCATGTTTAGGCACACTGGGACTCTCCAAATGCGACATGGCCAAACGCTTAATTATTCACAGATATTTTCCATTCAAAAAGTCATAATGGTGCTCCTTCCCTTTCTGAGCACTGCCGTGCGCCAATTAGTGGTTTTTGACACACTATCGAGGTAAATCGGTGTTTGTACTCTGGAGAAATTGAACCAAATATATTAGGATCATTTTATCCAGTTGTTACCAATGTAAAAAATGAAAAAATTGATGCTTAAAGAAAATTTTTTGTTGGGAAAATAAAAATAAAAATGTCCATTTTTTCCTTCCCGTGCTTTAGTCTCATGTGAAGCACCTGAAGGGTTAACACTCTTCTTGAATGTAGTTTTGAGTTAGCTTGACGGGTGCAGTTTTTATAATGGTGGTCACTTTTAGGGTTATTTTCTGCAATATAGACCCTCAAGTTTTTCACTTTCAAATGTGAGGTGGTCCGTATAAAAAAAAGGTTTTGTAAAATTTGTTGTCAAAAATGAGAAATCGGCCCTGGTAATCTTTTAAATCCTTATAACTTACTAAAAAAAAAAAAAATTTACTTCCAAATTGTGATGTTATAAAGGTAGTCATGTGGGAAATGTTATTGATTTACTATTTTGTGCCACATATACTATCTGGTTTAACAGAAAACAACTATAAAATTCAAAATTGAAAACTGCGAAATTTTCAAAAAAAATTTTTCGCCAAATTTCCTTTTTGTTCTCAAATAAATCGCATAAAAAAAATTATCGTACCACGAAAAAACAATCTCAGAATCCATGCTAGGATCCGTTGAAGCGGTTCCTGAGTTATACCTCATAAAGGGACAATGGTCAGAATTGCAAAAAAAAATGACATGTTTTTTACAGGTCAAAATTAGGTTGGGTCATGAAGGGTTAAGCAAACTTGGATTTTATGTATCTTCCACTTTCCTCCAGACTCTGGACCTAGTTTTCCAAGGTCTATTGTGACAGTATTTATTTAAATGCAGGTAACATGTGATTTGGAGAGTGTAACTGGTATGTATGAGCCAGAAAATTAATAGTTGGTAAGGGGATCAATTACTTATTTCTTACTGCAAAATGGCCAAATAAATTTATATAATTTATACAATGTGATTTTCTGGATTTTATTTCTTGATTTATTCTTATTCTCAATGTTTAAAATAACTACCCTTAAAATTATAGGCTGTTTATGTCTTTGTTTTTTCAAGTGGGAAAAACTTACAAAATCAGGCAAGGTGATCAAATTATTATTTCCTTCACTGTATGTGGTATAAACACATAGTAGGGAGCTCACTGCAGTGGCTATTAGAGGCAGGATGTCCAGCTATATATTATCTTTGAAATCATATGGCTAATTGAAAAAATAACCTGTATATTCTGGGGGAGCTGCGGGGAATGAAACAAAGCAAAAAATGGCCATTTTTGACCTGATAGACTGGATCTCTATTTGTTTTGCTGGTATTTATTTTATACATTATAAATTTTTACGGCATGCATTGCTCTGAAGTGCCAGCTTCTGTGTACTGTATTCCTATGCTGTATAGGCAAAAAATGGCTTCTGTTTGCTGCAATTGTGATCATATAAGTTTGGGTCACACAAATTCTCGGGTGTAAATTTATTCCAGTCCTAAAAAATGGCAATAGAAAAGGACAACAACATTGGCCTCAATTATTGTTATGAAACCTATTTGAATTTGGCACATCTTCCTAGTGGCATGAGATGTCTGGACGTTGCACAGAAAAGGTTACATCGCGGCAGTGAACTGAAGGAACATAGCCTGGTAGTAAGAAACACCCTATGTTATTATTGATGAATTTGATGGGTAGGTGTAGCCTCCCCACCATCCCTACAAGCTCCCCAGCTGTGCCCATTTTTGCAGAGAGCTGCACACAGGTGGTTAAATGCCATATTTGAGACTTTACATCAAAGAATATGCAGTTAGACTCTTTTGCAAACACTTTTGATGATTCTAGGGCCTTTACCTTTCACAAGTGTTACAATTATCTGACTCATCCTTTTCATGCCATAAACACCATTTCATAACTTCCACGAATTGTTTCAAGTTAATACGAAGCACTCTTCAAACTGTATGGTTCTGGCATTATCTATTCATGCTCTGCAGAATTTTCCTACAGTTAACTATGGTTCCAACCACAAAATTCTTAAATAAGATAACATCAATTTACATGCTTTAAGATAAACACAGGTTTCCAGTTGCTCTTCTCATAAGATGTCTGCTTTCTGTCTTGTTGTAGGGAAAATAAAGTGTCATTTTCTGACATGCATAAAATAAGATTTTTAGTTTTCAATTTTTATCGATTTCCGTGAGATAACCTCTTTTAAACTGGCGATGTCATGGATCCATTTTACTAAGTCCAAGACTTTTATTGGGGGCTTCTCTGGTTCCATTTTCGTTCAAACTGATAATGCGCAGCAAAAAAAAAAAATGTAACCAAAAATTTAAAGGCACCTGTCATTTGATTGATGATGACCAACAACTTCAGGATGCATCATCTGATTCTGGTGAGGTACAGTGGTGGCCAATGTATTGGCACCCTGCATTTCTGTCAGATATACTCAGTTTCTTACTTAAAATTTATTGCAAACACAAATCTCTTTGGTCATAATCTTCATTTAATTGTTCTTCAATGAAAAACAACACAAAAAGGAATTGACCTAAAGCAAATTGGATATAATTCCACACCAACATAAAAAGGGGGTGGTCAAAAGTATTGGCACTGTTTTGAAAATCATGTGATGCTTCTCTTTTGTGTAATTACCAGCACCATGTAATACCATGTGGCACCTAACAGCGTGTGGCAATATACTAAATCACATGACATGCAGTTAAATGGATTAATGTTGAACTCAACCTCTGTCCTGGGTACTTGTGTGTACCACATTGTGCTTGGAGAATAGAAAGAAGACAAAAGAACTGATTGAGGACTTGTGAAACCAAATTAGTGAGGAAAGCTTGAGCAATCTCAATGGCTACAAGGTAATCTCAATGAACTGAATGTTTCCTGTGTCTTCGTGCAAAGTGTCATAAAGAAGGTTATAAAGCCCATGGCACTGTGGCACTATCCTCATAGATGTGAAGGAAAAAAAAATTGACGAGAGATTAAAGCAGATTTGTGCGGATGGGTGGATAAAGAACCATAGATATAACATTTCAAAACAAGTTCAAGTGCCCTGCAGTCCGGGGTTACCACAGTGTCAACCGTACTGCTCCGTCGGCGTCTGACATGAAAAGGGACTGTCTGGTAGGATACCCAGGAAGACCCCACTTCTTACCCCGAGACATAAAAAAATCCAGGCTGGAATTGCCAAAACTTACATGAGAAGCTTAAACGTATTGGATGAATGTTCTCTGGTAAGATGATACAAAGTCGAGCTTTTTGGGAAAAAACATAAACATAGAGTCGTACAGGAAAAAAAAAAGAGGCATCAAGAAAAGAACACGGTCCCTTCAGTCAATACATGGCGGAGCGTTTCCTGATGTTTTGGGTGGTGATCTTGCTGCCTTTGGCATGGACTCGCATGCTTGGACCGTGTGCATGGATTATGAAGTCTGAAGATTCCAACAAATTTTTGCAGCATAATGTAGGGGCCAGTGTGAGAATGCTGAGTCTCCCTCAAAGGTCATGGTCTTCAGCAGGACAATGACCCAAAACACACTTCCTATAAGCACTATAAATTGGTTTTGTGAGAAAGCACTGGGCGACTTATTATTGGTCAGACATGAAGCCCATAGAAACAACTGTTAGGAGAGATCTCATAAATGGATGTTTGGAGAAGGGCAACCTTCAAATATCAAGGGGTCCTGGAAGCAGTTTCGCCAAAGAGAATGGTCTACCAATTCCACTGCATTGTAAGAAATCATTGATCGGTTACCGGGAAGCGGTTGTTCGCAGTTATTTGGGCAAAGGGTGTGCATCCATGCTATTAGGCTGAGGGTGGCAATACTTTTGTCTGGCCATTTTTGGAGTAGTTTTTGTGCTGATATTATCAATGATTTGATTTGTGCTTCATTTATCGTTTGTTGTTTTCCTTGCAAGCAAATTAAATGAAGATAATAATAGCAAATAATTTGTGATGCAATCATTTCAGGAAGAAGAAACGGGTATTATCTGACAGGAATTGCAGGGGGTGCCACATTCTTTTGGTCACCACTGTTGTTTTTCTCAACACGCTGCCAAAATTCAAAACTGATTTAGTAAGAAAGGTCCGGCTCGCTGGTGGGTAATAGCAACTAGAGCTTCACTAGTTCCGGCGCCACCTCTGCTGGCTTTTCACTTAGATCTCTCGCTAGGGGAGAGACTGTCAATCACCTTCAGGCAGTGCTGGTAAAGCCCCACAAACTAGTCTCTTTCTGATCTCATTAGTCCCAATATCTTCTAACTATTTTTCTCTGAAAGGCAGGATGTGTTTTTTTTGTAAATAAAAAAAACATACCTGAACTGTGATCATGTACCACAGGAGATGATTAATTCACCAAAAACTAAAAATTGGAAATTATGTATACAATAATATTTGAAAACACCATTTTTTAAAGTACTTTAATTGTGGGTGGATACCACTGATGGTTTAGTTGCTCTTCAGTATTTAATATCATGCCATTGGCATGGTAATGGTGCTAAGCAATTTTTTATAAAAAAAATTTTTTTGCGTGGTAACCCAGCGTAACGCGTAGGTGTCAGTGTTATTAATTTCTTTAAAGACAGAAAAAATATTATAAGTGATGTTTTTAATATATTTGTACCACATATTCCATTTTGTTTTTTGTGGTTGATGGATATCTTTTTACTCTTTCTATTCATACTTACTGAAAATCGGGTGTTTCCGTGCACCGCACCTTCGTGTGAACATTGCCCTGCACTGGTGAGCCGGATGTGAAATTTTATTCTCGTGCGATTCATGCAGCCCGTGGTTTAGGTGCATCAATTAGATGACAAGTTCAAAATCTAAACTATTCTGGGACCATAATGCAATTCCTTCTGAAATGTTTGTTCAAGGAAAAGCAGCATTGTGCGGGTTACTAGTAACGTCCTTAAATTATTTGGATAGTGACCAGAATCTTCATCATTTGGGCTCTGCAATGCCTTAGCATGGTTTAAAATGAGGGGGGCAACCTGAGCTGCCGCCCGGGGCTGAGGCTCTGGGCGAGGCCCATTGCCTGATTGCTATGGCATTAAATGTTTTAGTGCGGACTCCCATCTTGCAGGGTACATATACCGCTGGCGAGGAATTCCTAGGATTGTGCCTGACGATGATGCAAAATGGCAGCGCCTCTGCTGTGCTGTTTCAGAGCTGATGACGTCATCAGCGGGTTGGCACGATGGTGTCATTGTCGGCTAGCATGTATGCGCTAGCCAGTAGAATGGTGCCTCTGTGGGTCAGAAGCTGGCGCCGAGGGTAATGTGAAGTGAGGTATTTCTTCTAGTTTTTATATTTTTATTAATAGGTGTATGGGATGTGGAGGACTCATACTGTATATCGGAAGGCTATATGGGAGTCACACTGTATATAGGAGGCTTTATAAGGGTTCATACTGTATATTGGATGCTATATGGGGGCTCATTCTGTATAAAGGCTATTGTAGGGGCACATACTGTAAACAGGAAGGCTATATTAGGCTCACCTGTTTGCAGGAAGCCTATATAAGAGGCTAACACTGAATATACAGTGAAGGAAATAATTATTTGATCCTTTTGTTGATTTTGTAAGTTGCCGGGGGGGGACTGACAGTGACATGAACAGTCTTTATAATTTTTTATGGGTAGGTTTTATTTTAACAGTGAGAGATAGAATGTCAAAACAAAAATCCAGAAAATCACATTGTTTATAGCTTTCAGTGGGTTCGAAAGTTTCAGGACCTCTTAAAATTGTCTCAATCTTTTGTTTATTGCCTGCCATTGGTAATGCAAAAAAGTTTCATTTTTTTTCATTTCTAACTGTACAATCTCTGCACCACATCTTGATTGATTAAAAACAGAAAGTAGAAATTCTTTGCAAATTAATTATAAAAAGAAAAACTGAAATATCACAAGGTCATAAGTATTCGAGTCTTTGCTCAGACACTCATATTTAATGTCACAGCTGTCCATTTCCTTGGATCCTCTTTGAGATGGTTCTGCTCCTTCACTGGAAGTCCAGCTGTGTTCATTATTCTGATAGGACTTGATTTGTAAAAGCACACAACCTCGTCTATATATGGACCTCACAGCTCACAGTGCATGTCCAGACCAATATCAGAATCTTGAGGTCAAAGAAAATGGTTCATGGAGCTCAGTGTCACGCTGTATAGCAGATATATATATGTGATGTCAGTTATCTATATCAAAAGGGCAACATACTATATACCATGCGCACAAGATTCTATGATAACATAGATTTTACCTGACTGTAATGTCCAGAGGGGTCAAAAACGGAATCCGTTATACGCTGTTCCGGCTAGAGGGTGACGGGGTCTAAGCTGACCTATACTGGGGTCCTAACTAATACCTCAACTGGAGGTACTGTTAAAGTACGGAGGTCAGGCCCACCAGGTAAACCCGGTTCCTATCAATCCCTGCAACTGTATTCTAGTCCTAAGGAACGGGACCCTGATTAACACCAAAGGGAAATGAAAAAAAAAAAAAAAAAAAAAAAAAAAAAAAAAAAAAAAAAAACAAAAAAAAAAAAAAAAAAAAAAAAAAAAAAAAAAAAAAAAAAAAAAAAAAAAAAAAAAAAA
The DNA here is from genome assembly GCA_033576555.1 of Oophaga sylvatica. Taxonomy (NCBI): domain Eukaryota; kingdom Metazoa; phylum Chordata; class Amphibia; order Anura; family Dendrobatidae; genus Oophaga; species Oophaga sylvatica. The sequence goes on along the minus strand of JARQOD010000005.1, from coordinate 265,940,415 downwards.
AAAAAAAAAAAAAAAAAAAAAAAAAAAAAAAAAAAAAAAAAAAAAACAAAAAAAAAAAAAAAAAAAAAAAAAAAAAAAAAAAAAAAAAAAAAAAAAAAAAAAAAAAAAAAAAAAATAAAAAAAAAAAAAAAAAAAAAAATAAAAATAAAAAAAAAAAAAAAAAAAAAAAAAAAAAAAAAAAAAAAAAAAAAAAAAAAAAAAAATAAAAAAACAAAAAAAAAAAAAAAAAAAAACAAAATAAAAAAAAAAACAAAAAAAATAAAAAAAAAAAAAAAAAAAAAATAAAAAAAAAAAAAAAAAAAAAAAAAAAAAAAAAAATATAAAAATAAAAAAAATTAAAAAAAAAAAAAAAAAAAAAAAAAAATAAAAAAAAAAAAAAAAAATAAAAAAAAAGAAAAATAAAAAAAAAAAAAAAAAAAAAAAAAAAAAAAAAAAAAAACAGGGTTAACGGTTAACGAACAGAAAAGTGTCAAACACCAAAGACAAGAAAATAAAGGTACATAAAGTCTTACTAAACCACCTCACCCACAAATGGTAGGAACACCTATGGTCTCAGAGAAAACACTATAAGCTGTAGAGTAAAAACAACTAAGGAGTACTTAGCTTTAATTTTTCTCAGAAACGGATCCAGTCTGTAAACTACATGAATGCTTTCACCGGGTCTATCACCCTGACTGGCAGAAATATAAAGAAACTAATTAGAACATATCAAAGCTAGCAGGGCGACTGGCTGCTAACCTAGCATTAGCTAAGAGGCTAGGGATACAAATTTAACTCTTCATTACCAAAAAACAAAGGAAACAGCAGCTCAGCTGTGAGAAGTCAGAATGTGCAATTCGCGACGATCTCATGGCGATGCACACATGACAGTACCCCCCCTTCTACGAGTGGCCTCCCCCCCTGGACCCTCATGACCAGGTGTCGGGGAGTTGTGTGGAAAAGGTTCCGAACAATTCGTATGCGTTTAATCAGTCGCAGAGGACCCACGTCCCTCCTCAGGACATACCCCTCCAACTGACATAAGTTACTGAAGGGATCGGGACTGAGAGTGAAGTCAATGATTTTCGTCCCATGTATTTCCCACGTTATTCATTGACCACCACTGAAGGAGGTAGAGGTGACGGTATGACTGGTGCCGCCACATACTTTTTAAGTAATGACTTGTGAAACACATTACTTGGATTTTAACGTTTAGGAGGGAAGGTCCAGACGAAATGCACAGGATTAATTATGGGAAATGATCCTGTACGGCCCGATGAATCTGGGACCCAAATCCTCCTGGAGGAAACTTTACGTTTTTTATTCCTGGGTAGACAAACCAAAACCAGATCGTTCACCTTCAGAATCTAAGACCAGAAACTCTCTCCTATCAGCCATCCGTTTGTAACGGTTCCCGTAACCTTCAGTCTTAGCGATTGGAACTATCAGTCTCCCTGAAGTCCCACAGGGGGTCCCCCTGAGGCCCCCCCCCCCCAATCCCTCCCCTTCAAGCTCAGTGCATACAAGCTGTCACTTACCAACTCCCTCATGAGGAATAGGACCGGATAATCGTTTCCGTCCCTTGGGAAGTACGAGATGTAAGGCATAGAGTAGCAACTTTATTGTGCAGTCATATGGCGCGATAAGGAGGGAAACTCTTTACACCCCTCCTCTGAGGACATTCTCCCCAAAGTCCTCCAGAAAAAGGAGACAAATCTAGGCACACCGCACGATGACCGTGTCATGCAGTTATTCTTGACAAAAAATTTCAAAACCACTTGGCTTATCTTTCGGGTTGACAATCAATTCCACTGGGTTATGTTTAGCCAACCAAGGAATGCCCAACACAATAGGAGTAGGTTGACCCTCAACACATACAAGACAATGCTCTTTATGTTTTGGCCCCTACTCTCGAAGATTATGTTTTGAACAGCTTGTACCAAGATACCTTGACCAAGAGGTCTAGTATCAATAGAGAGTATATAGGGACGGTTGGGCCAATACACTCAGTTGCATCACATGCACCTGGGCTCCAAACCGAGCGTCCACCAATTTAGCACCGGACCCTCCTATCAAGAAAAACAGAAAGAACTCCTCCAGTTCTAGTACCAATCACCACACTCCGCAAGGACGAGAAACTGAGAGGGATTTGGGGACGAAATACACCACTCCCAGGTTAATCCTTGGCTCAAAAGAGGTCCGGGATGGACACCCCCCAACATAATGTCCCTATCTCCCCGCAATAGAAACACCTTACTAGTCTTGCGGCCGCACCGACGATTCCATCTACAAAATGATTGTCCCTCCAACGCATGGGTTCTCAGATCAGACCAGGGGACTCAGTATAAGGGACTTTAGTATGTAGGTGGAGTCATACATGGGGGGCGGAGTTACCTCGCGTCATTGCCCGATAGTCGGTCTATCAATGCGAATAGCGAGGGCCAATTGCAGCCTCAGTGATGGAGGAGAATCATACTGAAGCCAACACATCTTTTAATTTGTCAGACAACCTGACAAAACTGGCTCCTAAGAGCTGGGGTCATTCCACTGTGTTGAGTATCTGTTGCCCATTACGGTACTCAGAGTTCTGTTCCTACGCTGGACGATTTCCCTTGCCGTATTTTAGTAACCTTGTTTCTGCAAGGGAGACTCACGTTCCGGTTCATCATTTACCAGACCCAGGGCAGTAAAAATCGAACCACTGACTGGAGATCTGGGGAGCCTGGGGAATAGAGAACGCCCCAAGATTGAGGGTCCCTTGTAAAGGGCGAGTACAATTACACCCTGCTCTTCACTCCCTGATGACCGAGGCCGCAGCCGAAAGTACAATTTACATGCCTCCGGAAAGTAATAAATTTGTCCCGCCACAAGTGAAACCTGTCCGGGGAGAGCTACATTTAGGTTCAGATATGGTTTGCTCCTGGCAGAGGGACAAAACCTTGGACTTAATGTCTGCAAATTCTATGGACAACCCCTGCAACTGCGGGCCAGCTGGGCTACTGGAATCATGGACATGCTGGGGAGAATCTTTAGTTGGGCCGGTTGAATGGATAATGTCACGCTGTATAGCAGATATATATATGTGATGTCAGTAAGTTTCTATATCAAAAGCGGAACATACTATATAACTGCGCATAGTTTATGATAACATTGATTTACCTGACTCAGAATGTCCATGAGGGTCAAAACGGAAATCCGTTTTATACGCTGTTCCCCTCTGGATCTAGAGGGTGACCGGGGTTAAGCTGACCCTAAATGGGGTCACATAAAAAATAATCCCTCAACCTGGAGGTACTGTTAAAGGTAACAGAGGTCCAGGACCCTCCAGCGTTATACCCCTGTCTCCTTTCAATCCCTGCCAACTGTATTCTAGTCCTATAGATGGTCCCTGAATACCACCAAAGGGAAGTTGAACAGGTAACGTTTATGACCAGAGAGACAAACAACAAAGACAAGAAATTAAAGTAATATAAAGTCTTACATATCAACACTCTTACCACTGTAGGAACACCTAAGGTCTCAGAGAAAAAAAACTATTTGCTGTAAGAGTTAATAAAAACTAAGGAGCTCTTAGCTTAAATATTTCAGAACCGATCCAGTTGCTAAACTACTGAATGCTTTCACCGGCGTCTAACACCCAGACTGGCAGATAATATATAGGAAAAATAACTTTAGAACATAATCACTAAGCAGCTGGGCGAGGGCTGCACTAGCCTTAGCAACGAGCTAGGAAAAATTATCTCTCTCTTTACCATAACAAAGAAACAGAAGCTCAGCTGTCGAGAAGTCTGAATAGTGCAATCGCGACGATTTCATGGCGATGGCAACCATGACACTCAGAGACAGTATTGTGGCAAGGCAATGATCTGGCCAGAGTGACAAAAGAATTTCTGCAGCAACATCAAGTTCCTAAGAGCACAGTGGCATCATAATCCTTAAATGGTAAGAAGCTTGGGTCCACCAGAATTCTTCTTAGACCTGGCCATCCCAGCCAATCTGTAGCAATCGTGGGAGAAGTAGCCTTGGTGAGAGAAGGTAAAGAAGATCCAAGTTCCACGTGCTGAAGGCTTCACAGATGCAGTGGGGAGAAGATGGAGGAAATGTTCCACATAGTCTAGGGTTGACACATCAGCTACTTCACCAAGGTAGACACACGAAACGTTCTTGTGTTAAATCACTTGACTGGTTTATTATGATTACAGCACAGGACCATGTAGGGTTCTGCAAATAAACAAAGCTTTTCTGGCATAACGGTAAAACGAAAAAGATATCATTACGGACTATGTACACGTGATCTGAGGGATTCGCCCCTGCTCAGACCACCAGTGTAAACAGCTCCGCCTCTGAAGTGACTTGTTCTCTCCATAATACCATCATAACACACTGTACTCTCAAGTTAAAGCTTTTTAAGCCAGATCCATGTGATGATATCCTGTATGTGGCATCATCCACAGTTCCTGTAAGCACACTTGCCGGCAGTGGCTCTGCTGGTGAAGATCTGTGAGGCACCCTCCCACCTCTCTTGGGGTTGCCTACATAAAACCAGCCCATGTAGGCAACTTTAATTTTAACCCTCTCAACTCGTTGAGCAGCTGGAGGTATATATCCTTGTTTCCACATCTCTGATACCATTTTGCGCTGTGACACTTTATCTCCCCTCATTCCTGTTTATACAGTGACCCTGTCACATATATCGCCCCCTCTGCTTCAAAGCCAGGGGTTTTGACACTTTGAAGGACACCCCAAACGGAGTTACGGGAGGACAGCATCCAGTTTACATGTAAATCTTTCCTGACCACTTTACTCTAAGTGGAAATGAAGTCTTGAAGGGCTAAGAAACCTAGTCAACTGGGGCGTTTTACCCTTCTTCTCGCGTAAACTATCTCAGAGGGCTATGGTCGGACCTTGAATTAAACCTACGGCTAGAAGGTAATACTTCTGTGTGTCTACGGCAACTTTTGGCTTAGCACCCATTTTATCATAATTATACAGGATGGTATGCTGTCTCCATTTATTTTCTGAAACAGCACGCTCCTAATCAGACTTCTGAAGCATCCGTCTGGATACACAAATTCCTTTGCTATAAGTCTGGTGCGACCAAAACCAGCATGCCTTGCTACCAGAGCATGCTTCAATTCCTGAAATGCTCTCTCTGTCAGGAGTCCTTTTCACCATAGTCGACTTGGTGCCTTTAGGAGATCCATTAACGGAGCTTCATTTATGGCAAAATTTGCTGATATCGCCAGTAATACCCACAATGCTAGAAACGCCATCTCTTGCTTCTTGGAGAGTGAGTTGCGGCCACTTTCTGTTTTGCCTATACCTATTTAATTGTGTTTTTTCGCCTTCCTGACGATGTGGCCCTAAGTTTACCTGGCCTCTCCTTAACTATGGCACCTTCGTTGGTTTTAGATGAATACAGCATTTCTCAATGGCATCCAGGATACTTGTACCTTTGGCAGATGAGTATTCCAGTCAGGGCTGATAATCGACAATGGTCATCAAGGTAGGCAGCGGCATATTTATTATGTGGAGTCAGATTCGATCCATCGACTCTGTAAGGGAGTGAGGCCCTGCTGTCCGCATAGGGCAATATGGTGTACTGGGAAACAACATCCGCGTGAGAAGGCCCGTCCTCTCCTTGGCGTTCTGAGGACTAGGGAACTGCTGTACCCTTCGGTTAGTTCGGAGGGTTGTGATTGTACCTTGTAGGCCCCAGTCGATCAAGGGTTCATCCACGCGGGGTATCGGCATTATGCTCCAGAATGGACAACTAAATGAGCCTGCTGAGTCATTAACAAAAACACCACTCGCCATTGGGATTTCGGCACAAGGACAATGGGATCGACCATACACTTTCTGATTCCACTATTACCCGAGGTACTGCATTCTCTTAACCTTCTTTGTTATTATTCTCGGCGTTTCTTAGGGAATTCTATAGGCTTTGAGGTTCGCTCTTACCATGCGGCCTCTGTTAACATGTCATGTTAAAACGACCTGGTTGCACTTTGGCAAATCTGGAGAACAGGTCAAGGTTAATGCTGCAGCCTGTTCTTGACACTGGTGCTTCTTGCCTCGCTCATAGTGACCTCCTCTACCTTGGCTATGGGTTGAAACCACCAGGCTTTAAGCTTCCATTATTACATTCTGGCTTGGTTTAGAGCAAGTTCACATGTTAACACTGGTAACAAGCCTCCTGGTGTGGCTTCTGCGACTAGGCTGTGGTGTTTTACTTGTAAATATCTTAAACAGAGTCTTTTCCACATCCTTGATATGCGCATTGACCACAAATCCAAAGACTATCCTGCGTTTGCACCTTTCATCAATTTTTAACTTATGTCATTGTCCAGGGAGATTAGCTATTGTGCATGGGTTGTATATTCTTGATATGTGCACCTCCGTGGACAAAGGAACATCAAGTCCCTGAGAGGGGCTTGGAACCTTTATGTTCTCAAGCCTCAGGCAGTTCACTCTCTCTTTTTCTGTTCTTCATGCTGAGCAGCATTACACAGACACACAATGCAAAATTCGTTACCTTCTCCTTTTTATCTGGTATCAGTGTGTTTTTCATATTATTCACACCTGTTTGCTTGCCAAAGGTGTGTCTGGAACAAGCTCAACATGCTTTAAGCAAAATTGATTACCCACATTTTGGAAGGTGCCAACAATTTTATCATGCCCATTTTGGGGATTATGTGAAATTATGTCCAATTTGATTTTTTTACATTTTTTTTTGTTGTTCCAACACCTCACAAAGGAAATAAATATGTGGTATAACAATACATGGCTAATTGTAACTAATTTTCTGGCAGAAAAATTACTTCTTTTCTGCGAACAATTTCAAGTGTGCAACGTTTTAACATGACTCTAATTGTTGAGTAAAAATTGCACTACATACATGATTCATTATAAGTACTGTGAAGTAAAAAAAAAATGAGAAAATGGGTCTATAACATTGGTGTAGGATTGCACCACTGCCCCCAACTCCAAGTCAAGGTCCTGAGTGAATAAACCCCAATCTGAAAGAGGGGGGAGGTTTGATATTGATATATATAAACAAGTCGTCTTGTGGATAAATATGGTGAATAATTCTATAAATGCATGATAAAATGAATGAGAACACCATTAAAAATCACCAATTGAAAAAGCAAGTGTAGAATGTAAAAAAACACAGTGCTATGATATAATTTATATAGGGTCAAATACTAGTGATAATGCTTTAATTGATGTGTTTAATAAAATGGCAGCTAACAAAAACACACCAAAATAAAAAAATATAAACATATAATTATAGAATATAATTATAATAAAATAATAATAGGTCTCATTTATAAATTTTTTTTTTTAATAATTACTTTATATATTGTTTTGTTTTTTGGCATTACAGTGAGTTTGGCGGTGCGTCTGTCGCGTGCGTCGGTCCGTCGTTCGTTGGTTGTGGAAAAAAATATATGTATATGAAAGTAATAGCTATACACAATGATTAAGGGCATACATGTTGATACGAAAACAGGGGCCAGTGAAAGATGAATAATGAACTTCATGGATTAACTTATTGTTTATAAAGTGGAGTAGTAGGGAAATACAACATTTAATACTAATAGGGTACAAGTACAAGGCTTTCATGTAGATGACAATGAAGAGATCGTGAAATTACATGTTAATAGTTAATAATAAAAATTTCATGAATGACTTCATGAATAAAGGTGTCTGAAGCGGAAAACCAGAGAATCAACATAGGGAACAAAGTGGCCTACAGAAAATCATGAGGGCAAAAATATATATAAAACAATTGTGAAAAATTAGGAGAAAATAAAACCAAAAAAGCGGGAAATCCAGAGTAGTAATTATCATAATTTATTTGTGAATAGGTACAAATTAATATTTTTCCGTCCAGACATGGCGCTAATCTGTACTGATTTCAGGATACTTACATACACACTGTCCTGCGGGCATGCGCTCGCACTGTCCTCTCTGCATCCGGTCTTCCATGGTGATGAATCATTCCAGCCTTGGCTTCCACGCCAACACCCTGAGGATTCTGGTTGAGGGCTGGTGAAGTCAGACGACACCGACTCACTGGTTCCGGTGCGTCGCGGATGACTGGTGCGCCATTGCAGGCGCTTCCTCTCTGGCTGGTTCCATACTAAATAGCGGGTGCCTTGGCTCTAATATCACAACTTGCAAGTTGCTGAACATGAAACGCAGAGTCAGGGGTGATCTTCTGGTCTTGTCTTTCACAGAGTTTGCTCCATTATATCTTTGCTATACCCCTAGTTAGGCACTTTTTCTTTAGGACAGCTTGGTTTCCCTTATCCCTCCCTATATGTTCATTAGATATAACGGTCACAGCCATAATCTTGCTGGGAAGCGCACAGTAAAATATCACCATTTGCAAGAAGTTTGAACAGAAACGTGAGTCAGGGGTGCTCTTCTGGTCGGACTTTCACAGAGTTTGCCCCTTTATAATCTTTGCTATACCCCCTAGTTAGCACTTTTTCATATGACAGCTTGGATTCATATCCCTCCCTATTTGTTCTTTTGATTTTCCGGGTTTTAATACGCCATAATCCTGTGGGAAGCGCACAGAAAAGCCTGGAATTTGGGCCTGAAGCAAACAAAGAAAGGAAATCCAGGTGGAAGAAAACATGATTAGGTCATCGGAGCTGAAACGAGTGGCTATATCCATTTGTGACCAGAACCGCACTTGCCATATTTTATGGGATGTGTACTAATTTCTTCAATTAAAATTGGACATTTACTAACTGCTTCCATGTTGGATTTCCTTTTCGTTTAGCTATACTATAGGACTATCCTACAGTACTATCTCATTGGAACACTATATCTGGATGTTTATAATATGTCTTGAATTGCTCATTGGTGTATGTTTGAATATTTATTGGATCCATGCAGGTATCATCATTTCCATAACACCTTTTGTGATACTGGGTCTATCACTATCCATACAACAGTATTATGATCTATTCCATTGATTGTTTTGTTTGAACCATCTAGGTTTTTTCACAGTACTTCCATCTGATTGTGAATTGTTCTGTCATTTATTTCTCTGCATTGTTTTACCTATCTATTTGTCCATTTATTTGCAATAAAGAGTATGGGATGATCACCTGCTTATGTATTTTGGAGTTGGCAATTATTTCTATTTAGGCCCCTTATAGGGGAGTTTCAGGTCATTCCTGTCAAGTAAACCAATGAATATTACCACTATATTTTTTATTCTTTTGAGAATTTGTTCTTTGGTAATACAGTTAGTGTAAGCAAAATGTGAAAAAAAAAAATTCTACACATTTTAGTTTTTTGTTTAATTTTCAAAGTTGTGAAAAAATGCGAATTTCTGTGATCCCTGCTTTTTCGTTTTTCCTCATAACTCAGAAACAAGACAGAGAAATGGGAAATTACACCATTCAACCTAGAACAGTTCAGGCTTTAAAACGGGATGTGTCGCAAGTATCTTTGTTAATATTTTACTATGCGGCAATCTAACACAAAATTTCAAAACGCATTTTCAAAAATATTTATGACATTAAATTTGGAAAAATTCACATGTGCTTCCTATGCTCCTAGCCACATCTATACCAAAATGCAAGTTAGTACCCCAATGGGATGATACTTAAAAAAATGAACACCCTATATAAAAAACAGTGTAAATTTAAAAATCTTGAATTCAGATCTGTTCAGATTTTGTGGTTTAAAAGTGTTGGGTTTATGTATTCCAAATAAAAAACTCATGTTTTTGTTTTTTATTTTTAGCTATTTAAGATTCTGCTGCTTTTTCACACGACGAACAGCTGGACCGTGAGATGAGCTTTAGAAACACTCAAATTTACAGCTCAAACTGTCTCCACCAATCCTGTCACATCTCCCAGATCTGCCCAGTAATGAGACAACCTGAGCAGATTCTAGAAAGGTGAGTTCCACCGACCACCCCAGACAGGGTGTGGAATATAGCAAGAATTAAAATAAAAAAAGAACAATGGATTAATACCTTAATGGGAACATCAAGGGATTAATACTGCCAGAAGTGAAGTATTATTTTAAAAGCGAGAGAGGCAAAGGAGAACCCATGTCCTGACATCCCTGTACCTGTGCCTTCTTGCCGGTTAAACAAACAGTAGTCTCCACACGGCATTTAAGTGAGTCCGTGTTACTATCTGGGTTTTGTGTTCAGTTTCAGTGCATTTGTATTAATAGTTTAATGTTCCTTCTTTTAATATTAATATGACTTAGTTAAAACTGTAACTGGTTACTAACAGTGTAGAGTACTGAAAATCTCCATTTCTGACCTTTACAGTCACATTCAGCTCTGAGCGAGGCTCGCAAGCCACCATGCAGCTTTCGTCACCCTCACAGTAGTGACACCAGGGGCACCCATTTACCGGTATTAATGACAGCCAAAGCTTGTCAAACTGAGGCAGTATACAAGATCCAGTTGTTCCTACCATACCCTCTTTCCGATCTGAACTTCTATGAGGGGCAAATCACAAAAGTCACCATCCTCACCATCTGGAGACCTACTATCCAAATGCTTAGCTAGACCTGGTGCTAATGCACCAAGCTGGTAGACTGCCACGAGACACACATTAAGGCCAATGAGCCACAGGTTTGGGGGGCATCTGGTATAGAGCATAAAAGTCAGCAAAGAAAACTGTTCCAGCTCCTTTAAAATCTTGATTTCTTTATTTCCATTAAAACAAAGATAATAGAGGTGGAAATACGCCATGAAAATTGCAATATCACATTAAAGCGACGCGTTTCGATCTAAAAGATCTTCATCACAGCTATATAAGGTATATAAGGTGCGGCCACCGCTATTAGGGGCTTATCTACAGCATTCTATAATGCTGTAGATAAGCCCCGATGTAACCTGAAAGATAAAAAAACAAGTTAGATTATACTCACCCGGGGCGGTCGAGCCGATGGGTGTCGTAGGTCCGGGTCCGGCGCCTCCATCTTCATGTGATGACGTCCTCCTCATTGCTGCTGTCGAGGCTCCGGCACAGGCGTACTGCTCTGCCTGTTGAGGGCAGAGTAAAGTACAGTAGTGCGCAGGCGCCGGGCCTCTCCAACCTTTCCCGGCGCTGCGCACTGCAGTACTTTACTCTGCCCTCAACAGGGAGAGCAGTACGCCTGTGCCGGGAGCTGAAAACAGAGGCAAGGAGGAGGATTCATCGCATGAAGATGGGGGGCCCCGGACGCGGACCTGCGACACCCATCGGACTGGACCGCCTCCGGGTGAGTTTTAATCTAACTTGTTTTTCAAGTTACCTCGGGGGATTTTCTACAGCATTATATAATGCTGTAGATAAGCCCCTAATGGTGGTGGCCGCACCTTATATATGAAAAATGAGGTGACAGGTTCCCTTTAAGATCGTATCTTGCTTTTTTTAAACGGGATTGAGGTAATTGCTTTAAAAAATGAAAGATATTCTTCTATACAGTATTATTTAAGAATGCTTTCATACAAACCTGTGGCTCGAAGAATGCTCAGTACATTCTTCAACAATCTAACACTTGGTGTCAATCCTGTGCCAGCGGCCACAAGGAAGATATCCTCCATGCCTTCAATTGGGTCATTCTAAAACCCCCTTCAGGGCAGCTGACAGAGACATGGTCACCTGTAAAATGAAAAATACCTCTATTAATTAATTGAATTGTTTTAAAGTACACAGCTATATTCTGCTCAAATATATGACATTCTGTGAGGCTATATTAACATCTTAAACTTTACAGCTAACAGCCATGCTAGATTCTGCTCACAAACAATAGATGCAAAGTCAACCTCTGCCCCCAATGTCAGTGGGGTGCAGGGGCATTTTTCGTCACTCTCCTATGTGTATGCGACCGTTCGCTACACACTGTATACAAAGCAGTGAGTGGGCGTTGCTGATGAGAGGGAAAGGAGAAAACCCTGCACACATCATGCTGTGTATACACACGCTCGGCCCCCTGCAGTGCCAGTGCATGTCAGACTGGGGACTATTTGCATGTCGGGACTGGGGACTAAGGCAAGCAGAGCTAAAAGGGCAAACATTGATAATCATCAAAAGGGGAAAAGGGGAGGGGCATAGAAAGGTAATAGAGGGGGCTATGCCTTACCAAGGCTGCACTGGTACATATGTAGTAAAACAGTATTTTATATAGTAAAACAGTATAAAACACACACACACACACACACGGGTTGCTTCTCACAAAAAAAGAATATAATCAAAAAGTTAGTTTATTTCAGTTCTTCAATACAAAAAGTGAAACATCATATTATATAGAGTCATAAACGAACAGAGTGGTTTCAAGTGTTATTTCTGTTAATGTTGATGATTATGGCTTACAGCCAATGAAAACCCAAAAGTCATTATCTCAGTAAATTAGAATAAATAACAAAAAAACAAATGCAAAGGCTTCCTAAGAATTTGAAAAGGTCCCTTAGTCTGTTTCAGTAGGCTCCTGTTATGTTAGGTAGCTGAGGAGGACAGGAACAACAGCCGGGCAGCCGAACTCCTGAGATGTTGGTAACTAATGGGTTGCAGATTCCTAAACTAACCACACAACTAGAGGTAGCGTGGAGAGCGTTCTACGTTGATCCTAGATGTCTCGTCACAGCCTGAGAGACAACTACACCTAAGGCAGAAAGATGAAAACTTATCTGCCCCGGAGCAGATCCCCCAAAAAAAATAGGAAGCCCCAAACATGTAATGGGGTTTTAGACAAGAAGAAAGCACAAAACACAGACAGAAAATAGAATGGGGCAAACGCTGGGGCCAAAGCTGACTAAATAGGATAGGACAGGAGAGATTACTTTCTGCAACCCAGAAACCCTACAAAAATAAAACAATTCTGATAACAAAAAAACTGAGATCACACGATTCGCCATCCACTAAATCAGATCTCAGTGTGAACAAAACCAAGCCGCGCCACTGAAAAAACAGGAAAAAGAAAATGAACAAATAACAGTGGCTTCAGATAAACTGAGAGGAGCACAAGCCCCGGAGGGGACCTGGCTGACCTCCACAGAAGTGCAGGGAACAATGCAAAAAGCAAGCACAAAAATAAAAGCAGAAAATATCTTATCTGATAGCAGAAGATGCAGGCAAGACTCAGCAAACTTCAAAATGAACCAGGAACCACGATTGAGACAAGAACAATTGATCACCGGCAAAACCCTCATGGGAGGGAACTCCCTTTATATAAGACCAGTCAGTGAACCCAGATTGCCATTCCTCAGCTGAAAAGGTTTCATGTACTGTCTTGTAACCACCCGAGGGAGCCTCCTGCTCAGAAACCATTTTCTAGCACATTCATAACGTTTCCCCACCCTTGAGGAGGGGTCACCGAACCCTCACTTGTGCAACAGGCCGATCAGGATGAGCTCGGTGATAGGGCACGGATCAGTCTCTAGCATGGATGTCCGAAGCAAAACACCCAAGAATTGTCCTCCTGACCATAACCTCTCCACTTTTAACCAAATACTGGAGTTTCCCTCTAGAAAAAAGAGAATCCAATATTTTCTCAACCACATACTCCAGATTGCCCTCAACCAAAACAGGGTCAGGGCACAGCCATAGGAACCACTGGCTCGACAAACCTCTTCAATAAGGACTTGTGGAACACGTTATGGATCTTAAATGTCCCTGGAAGAAGCAAACGGAAGGGGAAACAGGATTAAGAATCTCCATGATCTTATAAGGTCCAATGAACCCAGGCTTAAACTTTGGAGATGCAACCCTCATAGGGATATTTCTTGAGGACAACCAAACCAAGTCCCCACCTTTAAACTGAGGACCATCAGTCCTATGCCGGTTGGCAAACCGTTGGGCCTTCTCCTGATGAGAGAGACAACCTCTCCACTACCTGGTCCCAAATCTGCTGCATTCGCTCCACAACAGAGTCAACACCTGGACAGACAGAAGCCTCCGCCTGTCCCGAAAGAAAATCAAGGGTGAAACACCAAAATTGCAGAAAAATGGAGACATCAAGGTGGCAGAGCTATCCTATTATTAAGAGCAAACTCAGCCAAGGCAAAAAAGAGACCCAGTCATCTTGATCAGTAGACACAAAACATCTCAAATAAGTCTCCAAGGTCTGGTTTGTTCTCTCGGTTTGTCCATTGGTCTGAGGATGAAAGCAGAGGGAAAGATAATTGAAACCAAGTTTAGAAAAAAATGTCCTCCAAAATCTGGAAACAAAACTGGACTCCTCTGTCAGACACAATGTTTTCCGGAATGCCATGTAACCGAACCACGTGCTGAAGGAACAAAGGCCACCAATTCGGAGGGGGAAAGGGTAACTTAGGTAATGGCACAAGATGTATCATCTTGGAAAACCTATCACAGATTCCCCAGATAACGGTCATTCTCTGAGAAACAGGGAGGTCGGAAATATAAATCCATAGAGATTGGGTCCATGGCTCTTGGGCACGGGTTTAATGGCATTAACAAACCACTAGAGCGATGAGCAAGGCTTGGAGCTGAGAGCAAGTCCACAGGACTGCACAAATTCCCTGACGTCACGAGACAAAGTAGGCCCACCAAAAGGACCGACTCACCAAGTCTCTGGTACCAAAAATCGGGATGACCAGCCAACGCGGAACAATGAATCTCAGACATCACACTTCTTCACTGGTCTGGGACAAACAATTTCCCAATAGGGCAGCGCTCAGGTTTATCTCCTGACACCCTTCCAGAGCCAGTCTCAAATTGGGCGAGATGGCGGAAAGAACTACACACTCTTTCAAAATAAACAGTAGGATCAGATAACTCAGGAGAGTCCGCAAAGAAACTCCTCGAGAGGGCATCCGCCTTAACATTCTTAGTGCCAGGAAGAAAAGAAACCACAAAATTAAAACGTGTGAAAAAAAAGGGCCCCAAACCTGGCCTGTCTAGGATTAAGTCGCTTGGCTGATTCAGATAAACAGTTTCCCTAAGGTCCGTGAGGACCACCACCTGATGTTTGGCTCCTTCCAGCCAATGTCTCCACTCTTCAAAGGCCCACTTCATGGCCAATAACTCCCGATTACCACGTCATAATTACGTTCAGCTGGAGAAAAATTTTCAAGAGAAAAAGGCACAAGGGCTACTCTTAGAGGTCTCTGGATCTCTTTGGGACAAAACGGCACCTGCCCCAATTTTCAGTGCATCAACCCTCCACCTGAATCGGTAGAGAAACATCAGGCTGCCGTAGTAGAAACAGGAGCAGAAGTGAATCTCTGCTTAAGTTCCTGAAACAGACAGAGACTGCCTCAGGAGGCCAATTCACCACATCAGAACCTTTTTTGGTCAAATCAGTCAATGGTTTAACAATACCAGAGAAAGTACCAATAAATTTACGATAAAAATTGGCAAAACCCAAAAATCTCTGAGAGCCTTTAATGAAGTAGGTTGGACCAATCACAGATGGCCTGAACCTTGACCGCGTCCATTTCAATAACAGACGGAGACAAATTTAATCCCAGAAAATGAGATCTTCTGTACGCCAAAAAGACACTTTGATCCCTTCACATACAGTGCTTCTCTCGCAAAATCTGGAACACAGTCCGAACATGTTTTTACATGGGAGTCCCAGTCCCAGTCATTGGAAAAAATCAAGATATCATTTCCAAAAAACAATCAGAAAATTTATCCACAAATCCCTGAAAATATCATTCATGAAGGATTGGAAGACGGAAGGAGCATTGTGACCCCAAAGGGCATCACTAGGTACTCAAAATGCCCCCCTGGGGTATTAAACGCCGTCTTCCATTCATCCCCGTGCTTAATGCAAATAAGGTTTTACGCCCCCTGAGGGCAAGCTTGGAACACCAAATAGCACTTTTCACCCTGGAAAACAGGTCAGAAATCAAGGGTAACGGATATTGATACTTCACAGTGATCTTATTCAAGAGACGTTTAAACAATACACGGATTCAATGAACCCATCCTTTTTGGCACAAAGAAAAAAAACGGCACCAAGGGTGAAGAGGATGGTCTGATATGACCCTTCTCCAATGACTCCTTGATATAAGATCGCATAGCATAGTGTTCAGGTACAGACAAGTTAAAAAAGGCGACCTTAGGAAATTTACCACCAGGCACTAATTTTAATAGGCAATCATAGCTCCTGTGAGGGGGCAAGGATGCAGATTTACTTTCACTAAATACATCCGAAAAAATCAGTCAAAAAGTCAGGAACATCCCGAGACTGGGGAGAGGCAGAAAAAACAGGAGTGTAGGCATTAACACATTGGCAGCCCAACTGGTCACAGGGCACAGATTTCCAATCCAAAACAGGATTATGAGACTGTAACCAAGGGAAACCTAGTACAATAATGTCATGGAGATTATACAGCACCAGAAATTGCAACTCTCCTGATGATCTGGTTCAACCCTCATTATCACCTGAGTAGAAAACTGGGGTTTATTTTCCGCCAAAGGGGTAGGGAAACAATGCCCAGTAGGGGAATAGACTTCCACAAGGGTATCATGGGAAACCCCACAACGTTTGGCAAAAGTCAAAATCCATCAGGTTAATAGCTGCTCCTGAATCAACAAAAGTATGAGCAGAAAATGTGGACAGGGAGCAAATCAGGGTAACAGTCAACAGAAAATTTAGTCTGAAAACTACACCAAGACAAACTGAGCGTGCAAAACGTCTTCCCCGCTTAGGGCAGACTGAAATAGCATGAGAGGCGTCACCACAGTAGAAACATAACCATTGCGCTTTCGAAACTCATGACGCTGTGCCCAGAAGTCACTCTATCACACTGCATGGGCTCAGAAGCTGGCTCACAAGGCAAAACTATCTCACGCATACTCTGCGCTCACGCAAATGTCTGTGTTGTGTTTCGGCAGCTGAGGAGGACAGGAACAACAGCAGGGTAGCCGAACACCTGAGATGTTGGTAACTGATGGGTTGCAGATTCCTAAACTAACGACACAACTAGAGGTAGCCGTGGAGCGTTCCTACGTTGATCCTAGACGCCTCGTCACAGCTGAGAGTTACTAAACCTAAAGGCAGAAAGATGAAAGCTATCTGCCCGGAGCAGATCCCCAAAGAAAATAGGAAGCCCCCAACATATAATGGCGGTTAGACAAGATGAAATACAAACATAGGAAAGAAAATGACTGAGCAAACGCTGGGGCCACAAGCTGACTAAATAGGATGGGACAGGAGAGATTACTTTCTGAACCGAAAAACCCTACAAAAATCCAACAATTCTGATTACAAAAATACTGAGATCACACGATATCCCCACCCACTAAATCAGATCTCAGTGTGAACAAAGACCAAGCCGCAACCACTGAAAAAACAGGAAAAAAAGCAAATGAGCAAATAACAGTGGCTGCAGATAAACTGTGAGGAGCTCAGGCCCCAGGGGGGGGACCTGGTGACCGCCACAAAAGTGCAGAAAACAATGCAAAAAGCAAGCACAAAAGAAAAGCAAAAAATATCTTATCTGAAAGCAGGAGATGCAGGCAAGGCTCCAGCAAACTTCCAAATGAACCAGGAACCACAATTGAGGCAAGAACAATTGATCACGGCAACCATCATGGGAGGGAACCTACCTTATATCAAACCAATCGTGATCCCAGATTGCCACTCCTCGCTGAAAGGTTCAGTACTGTCTGTAACCACCAGAGGGAGCCTCTGCTCATTCACAACAGTACCCCCCTTGGAGGGGCGGGCACCGAACCCTCACTTGTGCAACCAGGCCGATCAGGATGAGCTCGGTGATAGGCACGGATCAGTCCCCTAGCATGGATGTCCGAAGCAAACACCCAAGAATTGTCCTCCTGACCATAACCTCTCCACTTAACCAAAATACTGGAGTTTCGTCTAGAAAAACGAGGAATCCAATATTTTCTCCACCACATACTCCAGATTCCCCTCAACCAAAAACAGGGTCAGGAGGCGCAGCCATAGGAACCACTGGCTCGAACAAAACTCTTCAATAAGGACTTGTGGAACTCGTTATGGATTCTTAAATGTCCTGGAAGAAGCAACGGAAGGAAACAGGATTAAGAATCTCCATGATCTTATAAGGTCCAATGAACCTGGGCTTAAACTTTGGAGACGCAACCCTCATAGGGATATTTCTTGAGGACAACCAAACCAAGTCCCCCACTTTAAACGAGGATCATCAGTCTATGCCGGTTGGCAAACCGTTGGGCCTTCTCCTGAGAGAGAGACAACCTCTCCACTACCTGGTCCCAAATCTGCTGCATTCGCTCCACAACAGAGTCAACACCCGGACAGACAGAAGCATCTGCCTGTCCCGAAGAAAATCGAGGGTGAAACCAAAATTGCAGAAAAAATGGAGACATCAAGGTGGCAGATCTAGCCCTTTTATTAAGAGCAAACTCAGCCAAGGCAAAAAAAGAGACCCAGTCATCTTGATCAGCAGACACAAAACATCTCAAATAAGGGCTCCAAGGTCTGGTTTGTTCTCTCGGTTTGTCATTGGTCTGAGGATGAAAAGCAGAGGAGAAAGATAATTGAACACCAAGTTTAGAACAAAATGTCCTCCAAAATCTGGAAACAAACTGGACTCCTCTGTCAGACACAATGTTCTCCGGGAAAGCCATGTAACCCAACCACGTGCTGAAGGAACAAAGGCACCAATTCGGAGGAGGAAGGTAACTTAGGTAATGGCACAAGATGTATCATCTTGGAAAACCTATCACAGAAAACCCAGATAACAGTCATTCTCTGAGAAACAGGGAGGTCGGAAATAAAATCCCTAGAGATATGGGTCCATGGCCTCTTGGGCACAGGTAATGGCATTAACAAACCACTAGAGCGGAGAGCAAGGCTTGGAGCGAGAGCAAGTCCGCAGGACTGCACAAATTCCCTGACGTCACGAGACAAAGTAGGCCACCAAAAGGACCGACTCACCAAGTCTCTGGTACCAAAAATCCCGGGATGACCAGCCAACGCGGAACAATGAATCTCAGACATCACACTCTTCTTCCACTGGTCTGGGACAAAACAATTTCCAATAGGGCAGCGCTCAGGTTTATCCTCCTGACACCCTTCCAAGGCCAGTCTCAAATTGGGCGAGATGGCGGAAAGAACTACACCTCTTTCAAAATAAAAGTAGGATCAGATAACTCAGGAGAGACCGTAAAGAAACTCCTCGAGAGGGCATCCACCTTAACATTCTTAGTGCAGGAAGCAAAGAAACCACAAAATTTTAAAACGTGTGAAAAACAAGGCCCACCTGGCCTGTCTAGGATTAAGTCGCTTGGCTGATTCCAGATAAACCAGGTTCTTATGGTCCGTGAGGACCACCACCTGATGTTTGGCTTCTTCCAGCCAATGTCTCCACTCTTCAAAGGCCCACTTCATGGCCAATAACTCCCGATTACCCACGTCATAATTACGTTCAGCTGGAGAAAATTATCGAGAGAAAAAGGCACAAGGCTTACTCTTAGAGGTCTCTGGATCTCTTTGGGACCAAAACGGCACCTGCCCCAATTTCAGAGGCATCAACCTCCCTGAAAAAGGTAGAGAAACATCAGGCTGCCGTAGAACAGGAGCAGAAGTGAATCTCTGTTAAGTTCCTGAAACAGCAGAGACTGCCTCAGGAGGCCAATTCACCACATCAGAACCCTTTTTGGTCAAATCAGTCAATGGTTTAACAATACCGGAGAATTACCAATAAATTTACGATAAAAATTGGCAAAACCCAAAAATCTCTGAAGAGTCTTTAATGAAGTAGGTTGGACCCAGTCACAGATGGCATGAACCTTGACCGGGTCCATTTCAATAACAGACGGAGACAAAATGAATCCAGAAATGAGACCTTCTGTACGCCAAAAAGACACTTTGATCCCTTCACATACAGTGCATTCTCTCTCAAAATCTGGAACACAGTCCGAACATGTTTCACATGAGAGTCCAGTCATTGGAAAAAATCAAGATATCACCCAAATAAACAATCAGAAATTTATCCACAAAATCCCTGAAAATATCATTCATGAAGGATTGGAAGACGGAAGGAGCATTAGTGACCCCAAAGGGCATCACTAGGTACTCAAAATCCCCCTCTGGGGTATTAAACGCTGTCTTCCATTCATCCCCGTGTTTAATGCGAATAAGGTTATACGCCCCCCTGAGGTCAAGCTTGGTAAACCAACTAGCACTTTTCACCCTGGAAACTGGTCAGAAATCAAGGGTAACGGATATTGATACTTCACAGTGATCTTATTCAAGAGACGATAATCAATACACGGCCTCAATGAACCATCCTTCTTGGCCACAAAGAAAAAAACCGGCCCCCAAGGGTGAAGAGGATGGTCTGATATGACCCTTTTCCAATGACTCCTTGATATAAGATCGCATAGCATCGTGTTCAGGTACAGACAAGTTAAAAAGGGACCTTTAGGAAATTTACCACCAGGCACTAATTCAATAGCGCAATCGTAGCTCTGTGAGGGGGGCAAGGATGCAGATTTACTTTCACTAAATACATCCGAAAAATCAGTCAAAAGTCAGGAACATCTGAGACTTGGGAGAGGCAGAAAAAAAACAGGAGTGTAGGCATTAACACATTGGCAGCCCCAACTGGTCACAGACACAGATTTCCAATCCAAAACAGGATTATGAGACTGTAACCAAGGGAAACTAGTACAATAATGTCATGGAAATTATACAGCACCAGAAATTTGCAACTCTCCTGATGATCTGGTTCAACCCTCATTATCACCTGAGTAGAAAACTGGGGTTTATTCTCCGCCAAAGGGTAGAATCAATGCCAGTAGGGGAATAGACTTCACAAGGGTATCATGGGAAACCCACAACGTTTGGCCAAAGTCAAAATCCATCAGGTTAATAGCTGCTCCTGAATCAACAAAAGCCTTAGCAGAAAATGTGGACAGGGAGCAAATCAGGGTAACAGTCAACAGAAATTTAGTCTGACACTACCCAAGGACAACTGAGCGTGCAAAACATCTTCTCCGCTTAGGGCAGACTGAAATAGCATGAGAGATAATGAATACACGCACTCAAAGTAGAAATTAGTGCTTCAAAGTATAGTTGACATTTATTAAACTGATTGTGGCAACAAATAAGGACAAAAAGAAAAGAGCGAAAATAACGTTTCGGCTAAAATTCAGCCTTTATCCAAAACGTCGCTCAGGAATAGTCCAGTGCAAAGTAGTGGTAAAGGGAAAAGAGAGCCAAAGTTCAGTCCTTTTATGGACGCTGGTAATGACACATGGCACAGCGCGGGAGCGCTTCCAGACGCATTGATTAAGCACTAAGCACACACGGAGGATTCCAGGTTAGTGCACAGCGCCTACATTGGAGCAGCCTTGCATATAGCTTCCACGGACCATAGCAAAATATAGCTGACCCTTCATATAGTGACATCTCTTGCATTAGCCATATACTTTGAGTGCGGTGTATCCATTTCTTGATACTATAGGACAGTTTGTCCTTTACACCAGCACCTGATATATCTACGAGTGCACGTCATTTTCTCTTCTATGAAATAGCATGAGAGGCGTCACCACAGTAGAAACAACCCATTGCCCTTTCGAAACTCATGACGCTGTGCCCCAGAAGTCACTCTATCACACTGCATTGGGCTCAGAAGCTGGCTCACAAGGCAACACTATCTCACGCATACCTCTGCGCTTCACGCAAATGTCTGTGTTGTGTTTCGGCAGCTGAGGAGGACAGGAACAACAGCAGGGCAGCCGAACACCTGAGATGTTGGTAACTGATGGGTTGCAGATTCTAAACTAACGACACAACTAGAGGTAGCGTGGAGCGTTCCTACGTTGATCCTAGACGCCTCGTCACAGCCTGAGGTTAACTAAACCTAAAGGCAGGAAAGATGAAAGCTATCTGCCCCGGAGCAGATCCCCAAAAAAATAGGAAGCCCCCAAACATATAATGGCGGTTAGACAAGATGAAAATACAAACATAGGCAGAAAATAGATGAGCAAACGCTGGGGCCACAAGCTGACTAAATAGGATGGGACAGGAGAGATTACTTTCTGCAACCCAGAAAACCCTACAAAAATCCAACAATTCTGATTACAAAAATACTGAGATCACACGATATCGCCAACCACTAAATCAGATCTCAGTGTGAACAAAGACCAAGCCGCAACCACTGAAAAAACAGGGGAAAAAGCAAATGAGCAAATAACAGGGCTGCAGATAACTGTGAGGAGCTCAGGCCCCAGGAGGGGACCTGGCTGACCGCCACAAAAGTGCAGAAAACAATGCAAAAAAGCAAGCACAAAAAGAAAAGCAAAAAAATATTTATCTGAAAGCAGGAGATGCAGGCAAGGCTCCAGCAAACTTCCAAATGAACCAGGAACCACAATTGAGACAAGAACAATTGATCACGGGGAACCATCATGGGAGGGAAACAAACTTATTTCAACCAATCGTTGATCCCGATTGCCACCCCCTCGCTGAAGGTTCAGTACTGTCTGTAACTTGAGGGAAGCCTCTGCTATTCCCCAAAAACACCCCCCTTGAGGAGGGGGCACGAACCCTCATTGTGACCAGGCGTTCAGGATGAGCTCGGGGGGATAGGAAACGGATCAGTCTCTGCAAGGGATGTCGAAGCAACCACCCAAAAATTTTTCTCCTGACATAACCTCCACTTACCAAATTACTGGAGTTTCGTCTAGAAAAACGGGGATTCCATATTTTCTCCACCACATATCCAGATTGCCCTAAACCAAAACAGGGTAGGAGCGCGCCATGGGAAACCCACTGGTCGACAAACTCTTCAATAAAAACTTGTGGAAACCGTTATGGAATCTTAAATGTTGGAAGAAAGCAAACGGAGGAACAGGATTAAGAATCCCTGTTTTATAGGTCCCAAGAACTGGCTTAAAAACTTTGGAGAGCAAACCCCCTAGGGAATTTCTTGAGGACAACAAACAAGTTCCCCCCCTTTAAAACGAGGATCATCGTCCTATGCGGTTTGGGAAACGTTGGGGCCCTTTTCTGAGGAGAGACACCTCTTTTTTTTTTCCAAAATACGGGGCCAAATCTGCTGCATTCCCCCCACAACAGGTCAACACCCCGGACAGACAGAACATCTGCCCTTTTCCGAAGTAAAACGGGGTGAAAAAAAACCCCAAAAAAGAGGAAAAAATGGAGAATCAGGTGGCAGATCTAGCCCTATTATTTAAAAGCAAAAAATCAGCAAAGGAAAAAAGGACCCAGTCATCTTGATCAGCAGACCAAAAACATCTCAAATATGTCTTCAAGGTCTGGGTTTTTTCCCTCGTTTGTCCCTGGGGCTGAGGATGAAAGCAGTGGAGAAAAATAATTGAACACCAAGTTTAGGACAAAATGTCCTCAAAAATTGGAAACAAAATGGACCTCTGTCAGACACAATGTTTCCGGAAATGCCATGTAACGAACCCCGTTGAAGGAAAAAAGGCACCCAAATTCGGAGGAGGGAAGGTAATTAGGTAATGGCACAGATGTATATCTTGGAAAAACCCCCTTTTAAGATTACCCCAAAAGGTCATTCTCTGAGAAAAAAAGGGAGGCGGAATTAAAATCAAAAGAGATATGGGTCCCTGGCCCTTTTTTGGGGCACAGGTAAGGCATTAACAAACCACTTGAGCGAGAGCAGGTTGGAGCGAGAGCCCAAGTCCCGCAGGACTGTACAAATTCCATGGCGTACGAGACAAAGTAGGCCACCCCAAAAGGACCGCTCACCAAGTCTCTGGGGGACAAAATCCGGGATGACCCGCCAACGCGGAAAAAATTTAATCTCAGACATTTACACTCTTCTTCCACTGGTCTGGGAAAAAATTTCCCAATAGGGCAGCGCTCAAGTTTATCCTCTGACACCCTTTCAAGGCCAGTCTCAAATTGGGGAGTGGCGGGAAAAAAAAACTACCCTCTTTCAATAATAAAAGGTTTAGATAACTCAGGTTGAGACGCAAAAAGAAATCTCGAGAGGGCATCACCTTAAAATTTTTTCAGGATTGGGCTTTTTCCCTGACACCTGGGTATCCTGTTTTGAATGATATTGATGTATTTTTTCAGGCTCTGGGGTTATTGTACAATGAACCTAATGTCACTGATCAAGCTGAAAAGACCTTGTTGGCATTAAATCAGGGTCTTGAAGACGCTGAGTTGTACTGTCAGAAATTCCAAAAGTGGGCAGTCCTGACCAAATGGAATGATGATGCTTTGGCAGCCCTTTTTCGGAAGGGGCTGTCAGAGAATGTAAAGGATGTTATGGTGGGATTCCCTGTTTCCTCTGGTCTCAATGATTCTATGTCATTGGCTATTCAAATTGACAGACGTTTGCGTGAGTGCAGAGGTATGCGTGAGATGGTGTTGCCTTGTGAGCCAGCTCCTGGGCCCATGCAGTGTGATGGAGTGACTTCTGGGGCACAGCGTCATGAGTTTCGAAAGCAAAATGGGTTATGTTTCTACTGTGGTGACGCCTCTCATGCTATTTCCATCTGTCCTAAGCGGGGAAGACGTTTTGCGCGCTCAGTTGTCTTGGGTAGCGTTCAGACTAAATTTCTGTTGACTGTTACCCTCATTTGCTCCATGTCCACATTTTCGGCTCAGGCTTTTGTTGATTCAGGAGCAGCTATTAACCTGATGGATTTTGACTTTGCCAAATGTTGTGGCTTTCCCATGATACCCCTGTGGAAGTCTATTTCTTTACTGGGCATTGAATCTACCCCTTTGGCGGAGAATAAACCCCAATTTTCTACTCAGGTGATAATGAGGGTTGAACCAGATCATCAGGAGAGTTGTAAATTTCTGGTGTTGCATAATCTGCATGACATTATTGTACTGGGTTTCCCTAGGTTACAGACTCATAATCCTCTTTTGAATTGGAAATCTGTGTCTGTGACCAGTTGGGGTTGCCAATGTGTTAATACTGACACTCCTGTTTTTTCTGCCTCTCCCCAGTCTCAGGATGTCCCTGACTTTTTGACTGATTTTTCTGATGTGTTTAGTGAAAGTAAGTCTGCATCCTTACCCCCTCACAGAAGCTACAATTGCGCTATTGAGTTAGTGCCTGGTGGTAAATTTCCTAAGGGTCGCCTTTTTAACTTATCTGTATCTGAACACAATGCTATGCGATCTTATATCAAGGAGTCATTGGAAGAGGGTCATATCAGACCATCCTCTTCACCCTTGGGCGCCGGTTTTTTCTTTGTGGCCAAAAAGGATGGTTCATTGAGGCCGTGTATTGATTATCGCCTCCTGAATAAGATCACTGTTAAATATCAATATCCGTTACCCTTGATTTCTGACCTGTTTTCCAGAGTGAAAAGTGCTAGTTGGTTTACCAAGCTTGACCTCAGGGGGGCGTATAACCTTATTCGCATTAAGCACAGGGATGAATGGAAGACGGCGTTTAATACCCCAGAGGGGCATTTTGAGTACCTAGTGATGCCTTTTGGGCTCACTAATGATCCTTCCGTCTTCCAATCTTTCATGAATGATATTTTCAGGGATTTTGTGGATAAATTTCTGATTGTTTATTTGGATGATATCTTGATTTTTTCCAATGACTGGGACTCTCATTTTTGGCGTACAGAAGGTTTCATTTCTGGGATTCATTTTGTCTCCGTCTGTTATTGAAATGGACCCGATCAAGGTTCAGGCCATCTGTGATTGGGTTCAACCTACTTCATTAAAGGCTCTTCAGAGATTTTTGGGTTTTGTCAATTTTTATCGTAAATGTATTGGTAATTTCTCCGGTATTGTTAAACCATTGAATGATTTGACCAAAAAGGGTTCTGATATGGTGAATTGGCCTCCTGAGGCGGTTTCTGCGCTTCAGGAACTTAAGCAGAGATTCACTTCTGCTCCTGTTCTACAGCAGCCTGATGTTTCTCTACCGTTTCAGGTGGAGGTTGATGCTTCTGAAATTGGGGCAGGTGCCGTTTTGTCCCAAAGGGATCCAGAGACCTCTAAGAGTTAACCCTTGTGCCTTTTTCTCTAGAAAGTTTTCTCCAACTGAACGTAATTATGACGTGGGTAATCGGGAGTTATTGGCCATGAAGTGTGAAGTGGGCCTTTGAAGAGTGGAGACACTGGCTGGAAGGAGCCAAACATCAGGTGGTGGTCCTCACGGACCATAAGAACCTGGTTTATCTGGAATCAGCCAAGCGACTTAATCCTAGACAGGCCAGGTGGGCCTTGTTTTTCACACGTTTTAATTTTGTGGTTTCTTTTCTTCCTGGCACTAAGATGTTAAGGCGGATGCCCTCTCAAGGAGTTTCTTTGAGGATTCTCCTGAGTTATCTGATCCTGCTGTTATTTTGAAAGAGGGTGTAGTACTTTCCGCCATCTCGCCCAATTTGAGACTGGCTCTGGAGGGGTGCCAGGAGGATAAACCTGAACGCTGCCCTGTTGGGAAATTGTTTGTCCCAGACAAGTGGAAGAAGAGTGTGATGCCTGAGATTCATTGTTCCGCGTTGGCTGGTCATCCCGGGATTTTTGGTACCAGAGACTTGATGAGTCGGTCATTTTGGTGGCCTACTTTGTCTCGTGACATCAGGGAATTTGTGCAGTCCTGTGGGACTTGCTCTCATTCCAAGCCTTGCTCTCGCTCTAGTGGTTTGTTGATGCCATTACCTGCGACCAAGAGGCCATGGACCCATATCTCTATGGATTTTATTTCCGACCTCCCTGTCTCTCAGAGAATGACCGTTATCTGGGTAATCTGTGATAGGTTTTCAAGATGATATATCTTGTGCCATTACCTAAGTTGCCTTCCTCCTCCGAGTTGGTGCCTTTGTTCCTTCAGGACGTGGTTCGGTTGCACGGCATTCCGGAGAACATTATGTCTGACAGAGGAGTCCAGTTTGTTTCCAGATTTTGGAGGACATTTTGTTCTAAACTTGGTGTTCAATTATCTTTCTCCTCTGCATTTCATCCTCAGACCAATGGACAAACCGAGAGAACAAACCAGACCATGGAGACTTATTTGAGATGTTTTGTGTCTGCTGATTAAGATGACTGGGTCTCTTTTTTGCTTTTGGCTGAGTTTGCTCTTAATAATAGGGCTAGCTTTGCCACCTTGATTTCTCCATTTTTCTGCAATTCTGGGTTTCACCCTCGATTTTCTTCGGGACAGGCGGAGGCTTCTGTCTGTCCGGGTGTTGACTCTGTTGTGGAGCGAATGCAGCAGATTTGGGACCAGGTAGTGGAGAGGTTGTCTCTCTCTCAAGAGAAGGCCCAGCGGTTTGCCAACAAGCATAGGACTGATGGTCCTCGGTTTAAAGTGGGGGACTTGGTTTGGTTGTCCTCAAGAAATATCCCTATGAGCGTTGCATCTCCAAAGTTTAAGCCTAGGTTCATTGGACCTTATAAGATCATGGAGATTCTTAATCCGGTTTCCTTCCGTTTGCTTCTGCCAGGGACATTTAAGATCCATAACGTGTTCCACAAGTCCTTATTGAAGAGGTTTGTCGAGCCAGTGGTTCCTATGGCTGCGCCTCCTGACCCTGTTTTGGTTGAGGGCAATCTGGAGTATGTGGTTGAGAAAATATTGGATTCTCGTTTTTCTAGACGGAAACTCCAGTATTTGGTTAAGTGGAGACGTTATGGTCAGGAGGACAATTCTTGGGTGTTTGCTTCGGACATCCATGCTAGGAGATTGATCCGTGCCTATCACCGAGCTCATCCTGATCAGCCTGGTTGCACAAGTGAGGGTTCGGTGCCCCCTCCTCAAGGAGGGGGTACTGTTGTGAATGAGCAGAGGCTCCCTCTGGTGGTTACAGACAGTACTGAACCTTCCAGCGAGGAATGGCAATCTGGGATCACTGACTGGACTGAGATAAGGGAGGTTCCCTCTCATGATGGTCGCCGGTGATCAATTGTTCTGGTCTCAATTGTGGTTCCTGGTTCATTTGGAAGTTTGCTGGTGTCTTGCCTGCGTCTGCTGCTTTCAGATAAGATATTTTCTGCTTTTCTTTTTGTGCTTGCTATTTGCATAGTTTTCTACACATTTGTGGAGGACAGCCGGGTCCCCTCCTGGGGCCTGTGCTCCTCACAGTTTGTCTGTAGCCACTGTTGATTTTTCATTTGCTTTTTCCTGCTTTTTCAGCAGCTGCGGCTTGGTTTTGTTCACACTGAGATCTGATTTAGTGGGTGGCGAGATCGTGTGATCTCAGTATTTTTGTAATCAGATTTGTTGGATTTTTGTAGGGTTTTCAGGGTTGCAGAAAGTAATCTCTCCTGTCCTATCCTATTTAGTCAGCTTGTGGCCCCAGTGTTTGCTCATTCTATTTTCTGTCTGTGTCCGTGCTTTCTTCTTGACTAACCGCCATTACATGTTTGGGGGCTTCCTATTTTCTTTGGGGATGTGCTCCAGGGCAGATAGCTTTCATCTTTCTGCCTTTAGGTGTAGATATCTCTCAGGCTGTGACGAGGCGTCTAGGATCAACGTAGGAACGCTCCACGGCTACCTCTAGTTGTGTGGTTAGTTTAGGAATCTGCAACCCATTAGTTACCAACATCTCAGGTGTTCGGCTGCCCGGCTGTTGTTCCTGTCCTCCTCAGATATCTAACATAACACATCTGACAGGCAGGGAAGGAGACATGTCAGCGACTCAACAGGCGCTCACAAGCCACCTTACCTGCAGGACCCTGAAGGACCTCAAGGCCATCTAGTGGCCAGGGCTCTCCATGGAGACTATCTGGAAAACGCGATCGCATCAGTTTGTCCTGATGGAAGCACGCAGGAAACTCATTCCCTGTGTGATTCTACTCTATGTCGCTGTGACTACTGACAGCGGCATTGGAGGGTTTAAATGCCTGCGATGGGTGCTAGCATTGATCATGGGCATTGCTGCAGCGTGTCAGCTCTCACCCAGAGCTAACACCCGCACCCTATCACCATGCGTGTGGCCGCGCTTTCATGCCGCCATACATATACTGCTTTTTGCGTGAACGCAGCTCCCGCAGCGCAGTATATGTACGGCGCACGTCGGGAAGGGGTTCAAAGTCACCATTTATGTTGATTTTTCTCTCTTGACATTTGTTGTTCTTCCTACTCATAGAGGCTTGCATGCCCTGTATTGTTACGTGATCAACTGTTAATTTTGTAATTACTGTTCCATCTTAAATCCAGCAGTGGCAAAGCATAACAGAACTGATAAATCATATACATTGGGGAATTAAGTATTTAATACACTGCCGATTTTGCAAGTTTTCCCACCTACAAATAATGGAGGTCTGTAATTATAATCGTGGGTACACTTCAACTGTGAGAGACAGAATCTGAAAATAAAAGACAGAAAATCACATTGTATGATTTTTAAATAATTAAATTGCATTTATTGGATGAAATAAGTATTTGATCACCTACTAACCAGTAAGAATTCTGGCTCTCACAGACTTGTTAGTTTTTCTTTAAAGCCGGGATCACACATGCGAGAAACTCGCACAATTCTCGTGCAAGTCTCTCGCATGAACACCCATAGAAATACATACAGCCGCACGCTCCAGTCTGAGTGCCGGCGGAAGTGCCGGGTGTTCATGCGAGAGACTCGCACGAGAATTGTGCAAGTTTCTCGCATGTGTGATCCCGGCCTAAGAAGCCCTCCTGCTCTACCCTCATTACATGTATTAATTGCACCTGTTTGAACTTGTTACCTATATAAAAGACACCTGTTTACACACTCAATCAATCACACTCCAATCTTTCCACCATGCTCCAGACCAAAGAGATTTCTAAGAACCCCAGGGACAAAATTGTAGACCTGCACAAGGTTGGGATGGGCTACATGATGATAGGCAAGCAGCTTGGTGTGAAGCCATCAACTGTTGGCTCAATTATTAGAAAATTGAAGAAACACAAGATGACTGTCAGTCTTCCTCAGTCTGGAGCTCCATGCAAGATCTTGCCTCGTGGGGTAAGGATGAATATGAGAAAGGTCAGAAATCAGCCCATAACTGCAGAAGAAGACCTACTCAATGACCTGAAAAGAGCTGGGACCACAGTCTCAAAGATTATTATTAGTAACACACTATGCCATCATGAATTAAAATCCTGCAGGGCACGCAAGGTCCCCCTGGTTACGCCAGCATATGTCCAGGTCTGTTTGAAGGTCACCAATGACCATTTCGATGATCCAGAGGAGGCATGGGAGAAGGTCATGTGGTCAGATGAGACCAATATAAAACTTTTTAGTGTAAACTCCTCTCGCCGAGTGGAGGAAGAAGGATGAGTACAATCCAAAAAAAATGTCCCAACTGTGAAGCATGGTGGAGGAGACATCATACTTTGATGGTGTTTTCTGCAAAGGAGACAAAACGACAGCACTGTATTGAAGGGAGGATGTAAGGGGTCATGTATTGTGAGATTTTGGCCAACAACCTCCTTTCCTCAGTAAGAGCATTGAAGAGAAGTCATGACTGGGTCTTCCAGCATGACTATGACCCGAAACACACAGCCAGGGCAACTAAGCAGTGGCTCCATAAGAAGCATTTTAAGGTCCTGGAGTGGCCTAGCTAGTTTCCAGAATTGAACCTCTGGAGAAAATCTGTATGGAGGAGTGGGCCAAAATCAATACTGCTGCTGCAGTGTGTGCAAATTTGATAAAAAAAACTATAGGAAACATCTGACCTCTGTAATTGCAAACTTATTTGTACCAAATGTTAAGTTCTATTTTTCTATTGTAACACATTTATTTCATGTAATAAAATGCAAATTAATTATGTAAAAATCATACAATGTGATTTTCTGGATTTTTTTTAAGATTCTGCCTCACTCAGTTGAAGTGTACCTACGATAAAAATTACAGACCTCTCCATTCTTTGTTGATGGGGAAAACTTGCAAAATCAAATACTTACTTTCCCCACTGTAAGTAAAAAATCTGTAAGGAAATAATTCTGAAAGTCACAATAGGTAAATAAAAAAAAGGCAAAATCTAAGGCTTAGGCTACTTTCACACTTGCGTTTTTTTGCGCAGCGCATCGTGCGCACATGAAACGCATTAAAAAAACGCATGCAAACGCTTATAAACAGCGATATTTAGTCGCATCAGCGTGCGCATTACGACCAAAAAACGCAGCGTTTGTATGCGATTTCAAGTGTTTTTGCATGCGTTTGCGTTTTTTCGGCGCATGGGTTGTCTACGTGTCACATTACTATCAACTCTGTCTCTATCATCTCTGTCTCTATCATCTCTGTCTCTATCATCTCTGTCTCTATCATCTCTGTCTCTATCATCTCTGTCTCTATCATCTGTTCTATATCATTCTGTCTCTATCATCTCTGTCTCTATCATCTCTGTCTCTATCATCTCTATCAAGTCTGTCTATCATCTGTTCTATCATTTCTGTCTCTATCATCTCTGTCTCTATCATCTGTCTCTATCATCTCTGTCTCTATCATCTCTGTCTCTATCATCTGTCTCTATCACCTTTTTATCTACACTCCTCACAATGTTGCTTGTGTAGGGGGTTGTTTAAACCATTATTTACTCCAAAATCGCGTGCGCGCAAAAGCGCTCATGAGCGCAAAGCCATGCGCACGCCAGCGCACCCATAGACTGCAATGTCATTTTTTGCGCATAGTATGCGCACACGTGCGCACGCGTTTTTTTAAAGCGGTTGGGCAGAAAAAAAATGCAACCTGTAGCGTCTAGCACGTATGGGCACACATCTGGAAAATGCGCAGTGCACGCCAAACGCAGATGAACGCGTGCAAGCGCTAGACCCTGCGCCGCCATGTTAAAGATAGGGGAACATTGCACATGCGTCCGATAGCGCACGATGCGCTGCGCAAAAAAACGCAAGGTGAAATTAGCCTTAGAACAATTGATCACTTATTTAAAGTGGTTGTCTTGCCTTAGAATGACTGCAGACTTGTAGCCTACATAACTGCAGACTTGTGAATACACACATGCGTGGTGTGAGCATTCTCCGATGTGTGACCGCAAGCATGTGATTTGCGTACACGCAGTCAGGTGCCGACTACATAGTCATGGCCTCTCTCAATGCAAGTGTATTGAGAGAGGCTTAACACAATCAATCAGAATGTGTCTAGATGTATTCAAATTGCATACTTGAGGTCACATGACCACCTGCTACTGGCGCTAGAGAATGCACTGTGTAGCCCAAGACTGGACAACTCCTTTAACCCCTTCCCGACCTGTGACGCCACGTAGGCGTCATGAAAGTTGGTGCCTTCCCAACCTGTGACGGCTATGTGGCCTCATGGGGAGATCGCGTTTCTGCGGGTCGGGTGACTGGGGTGACTGAAAGGTAACCCGAACCACAGGTACAGGAGGCTTTGCGCTTCACCCAGTAGGGGTGGCTTTGCCCCCCCCCCCGTGGCTACGATTGCTCTAATTGGCTGTTGAAAGTGAAACAGCCAATCAGAGCAATTGTAATATTTCCCCAATGAAACTTGGTGAAATATTACAATCCAGCCATGGCCAATGCTGCAATGTCATCTGCCATGGTTGGAGACCACGATCTGCCCCCCCCCACGACGGCGATCTGCCGCCGCCGTCAGTATTTGCTCCCCCTCCCCTACGTTTCCTCCTGCGTTCCGATCCCCCCTTCTCTCCCCCGGTACTGATCCGACTCCCGATGTCCCTCCCGGTGTCCTCAGTCTTCCTTCATGGGCGCCGCCATCTTGCAAAATGGCAGGCGCATGCGCAGTGCGCCCGCCGAATCTGCCGGCCGGCAGATTCATTCATTCATTCCAGGTACATTTTGTTCACCATGATAGACCCTATCACAGTGATCAAAATAAAAAAAATAGTAAATAAACCCCCTCTTTATCACCTCCATAGGTAGGGACAAATATTGAAATAAAGAAAATATATTTATTTTTATTTTTCCATTAAAGTTAGGGTTAGAATTAGGGTTGGAATTAGGGTTAGGGTTGGAATTAGGGTTAGGGTTGGAATTAGGGTTAAGATTAGGGTTAGGGGTGTGTTGGGGTAAGGGTTGGGATTAGGGTTAGGCTTGTGGTTAGGGTTGGGATTAGGGTTAGGGGTGTGTTGGGGTTAGGGTTAAGATTAGGGGTGTGTTGGGTTAGGGTTGTGGTTTGGGGTTAGGGTTGGAGTTAGAATTGAGGGGTTTCCACTGTTTAGGCACATCAGGGGCTCCCCAAACGCGACATGGCGCCACCATTGATTCCAACCAATTTTGCGTTCAAAAATTCAAATGGTGCTTCCTCCCTTCCAAGCCCCGACGTGTGCCCAAACAGTGGTTTACCCCAACATATGAGGCATCAGCGTACTCAGAAAAATTGCACAACAACTTTGGGGTCTAATTTCTCCTGTTACCCTTGGGAAAATAAAAAATTGGGGGCTAAAAAATTATTTTTGTGGAAAACAAATGATTTTTTATTTTCACGGCTCTGTGATATAAACTTCTGTGAAGCACGTGGGGGTTCAAAGTGCTCACAACACATCTAGAAAAGCTCCTTGGGGGTCTAGTTTCCAAAATGGGGTCACTTGTGGGGGTTTCTACTGTTTAGGCACATCAGGGGCTCTCCAAACGCGACATGACACCAGCAGAAGATTCCATCAAAGTCTGCATTTCAAAACGTCACTACTGTACTTCCCTTCTGAGCCCCGACGTGTGCCCATACAGTAGTTTTTTTCCCACATATGGGGTATCAACGTACTCAGGACAAATTGGACAACAACTTTTGGGGTCCGATTTCTCCTGTTACCCTTGGGAAAATAAAAAATTGGGGACTAAAAGATCATGTTTGTGGAAAAAATATGTTTTTTTTTATTTTCACGCTTGGGCGTTATAAACTTTAGTGAAACACCTAGGGGTTCAAAGTTCTCACCACATCTAGATAAGTTCCTTGAGGGGTCTAGTTTCCAAAATAGTGTCATTTGTGGAAGGTTTCCACTGTTTAGGCACATCAGGGGCTCTCCAAACGCGACATGGCGTCTAGCCAATTCTGCGTTGAAAAAGTCAAACAGCGCTCCTTCCCTTCCAAGCTCTGCCATGCACCAGTGGTTTACCACCACATATGGGGTATCAGCGTGCTCAGGACAAATTGCACAATAACTTTTGTTACCCTTGGGAAAATAAAAATTGCGTGAAAAGATCATTTTTGTGGAAAAAATATGATTTTTTAATTTTACGGCTCTACATTATAAAGTTGTGTGAAGCATTTGGGGGTTCAAAGTGCTCACCACAGATCTAGATAAGTTCTTTAGGGGGTCTAGTTTCTAAAATGGGGTCACATGTAGGAGGTTTCCACTGTTTAGGCACATCAAGGGCTCTCAAAACGCGACATGGCGTCCAATCTCGATTCCAGCCAATTTTGGTTTGAAAAAGTCAAATGGCGCTTCTTCCCTTCCGAACCCTGCCGTGTGCCCAGACAGTGGTTTTC
The DNA here is from genome assembly GCA_033576555.1 of Oophaga sylvatica. Taxonomy (NCBI): domain Eukaryota; kingdom Metazoa; phylum Chordata; class Amphibia; order Anura; family Dendrobatidae; genus Oophaga; species Oophaga sylvatica. The sequence continues at coordinate 265,906,102 of JARQOD010000005.1, read as the reverse complement.
CCCCACATATGGGGGATCTCAGGAGAAATTGCAAAACAACTTTACTGTCCATTTTCTCCTTTTACCCTTGTAAAAATAAAAAAATTGTTTGTAAAAGATCATTTTTGTGACTAAAAAGTTAAATGTTCATTTTTTCCTTCAGCTCCTGTGAAGAACCTGAAGGGTTAATAAACTTTTTGGTTTGAAAAAGTCAAATGGCGCTACTTCCCTTCTGAGCTCTGCAGTGCGCCCAAACAGTGGTTTCCCCCACATATGGAGTATCAGCGTACTCAGGTCCAATTTCTCCTGTTACCCTTGGGAAAATAAAAAATTGGTGACTAAAAGATCAATTTTGTGGGAAAAAAATAGGATTTTTTATTTTCATACCAGGGCATTATAAACTTCTGTGAAGCACTTGGGGGTTCAAAGTGCTCACCACAGATCTAGATAAGTTTCTAAGGGGTCTAGTTTCCAAAATGGGGTCACTTGTGGGGGGTTTCCACTGTTTAAGCACATCAGGGGCTCTGCAAACTGAACATGACATCGATCAAAGTCTGCATTCCAAAACGTCATTACTTCCTTTCCGAACCGTGCCGTGCACCCAAACAGTTTTTCCTCCCCACATATGGGGTATCAGCGTACTCAGGACAAATTGGACAACATCTTTTGGGGTCCAATTTCCTTGGGAAAAATCAAAAATTTGGGACTAAAAAATCATTTTTGTGGATTTTTTTTTTTCACACCCAGGCATTATAAACTTTAGTGAAACACTTGGAAGTTCAAAGTGCTCACAACAGATCTAGATAAGTTCCTTAGGGGGTCTAGTTTCCAAAATGGAGTCACTTGGGGGTTTCCACTGTTTAGGCACATCAGGGGCTCTCCAAATGCAACATGGCATCCAATCTCAATTCCAGCCAATTTTGGTTTGAAAAAGTAAAAAAAAAAAGCTCCTTCCCTTCCGAACCCTGCCGTGTGCCCAGACAGTGGTTTTCCCCCACATATGGGGTATCTCAGGAGAAATTGCAAAACAACTTTATCTGTCCATTTTCTCCTTTTACCCTTGTAAAAATAAAAAAAAATTGTTTGTAAAAGAACATTTTGTGGCTAAAAAGTTAAATGTTAATTTTTTCCTTCAGCTCCTGTGAAGCACCTGAAGGGTTAATAAACTTCTTGAATGTGGTTTTGATCAGCTTGAGGGGTGCAGATTTTAGAATGGTGTCACTTTTGGGTATTTTCAGCCATATAGACCACTCAAACTGACTTCAAATGTGAGGTGGTCCCACAAAAAAAATGGTTTTATAAATTTTGTTGTAAAAATGAGAAATCACTGGTCAACTTTTAAACCTTATAACTTCCTAAAAAAAAAATTTTGTTTCCAAAATTGTGCTGATGTAAAGTAGACATGTGGGAAATGTTATTTTTTAACTATTTTGTGTCACATAACTCTGGTTTAATAGAATAAAAATTCAAGATTTGAAAATTGCAAAATTTTTAAAATTTTCGCCAAATTTCCATTTTTTTTTTTTACAAATAAACGCAAACATTATTGACTTAAATTTACCATTAACATGAAGCCCAATATGTCACGAAAAACCACCTCAGAATCGCTAGGATGCGTTCCTGAGTTATTACCTCATAAAGGGACACTTGTCAGAATTGCAAAAATGGCCAGGTCATTAAGGTTAAAATAAGCTGGGTCATGAAGGGGTTAAAGAAACTTTTTAGGTTTCCAGATGCTTTTATACCGCACCTGTGATTTTTTCAACAGCTTGCTGATCCAAAAGTAGATGCTTCAGCAAGTCCACTACAGTGCTGTCACGGGAAGAGAGATGTGATCTGTGAGACGCTAGCAGTGTGGGGACTGGCAATCAAGTCCAGGGGGCGTGACCGCAGCTACTGAACCAAGCGTATGCTCAGTGAGTAAACGCCGCACTGGGCTAGTCCTGGTTCATTAGCACACAGCGAGGCGCTGCATATAAGTTGATAATGGATAAACATAATACAAGAATACATGAATAAACACGTGAAACGTCACGGGGGCAGGCTAAAGTGTCAGAGGAAATTACAGCTTCCAGTTAATTGTGAAGCTAATGGGCATTGCGATTACAAAAAATAATTATTGTAGATAAATGGACCAGGCACAAGGCTGTTCTGTAATCTGCTGACTCCATTCTGTCACACTGCATTTGGAGGAATATCTCAGGACCTACAGTAGGTAACATAGCCTACATGGCAGCATCTGAAGCCACGCTGCTCTGCACTATGAAGACGAAAAAACTTAGAGATGATAAAGGTTTTAATAAAGGACACGGCTAAGATATTAAGCCTCAGCTTAGGCGTTCACGTAGCTAGGTACTGTACTTTGTGGGCCTAACCTTTTGGTAGAATACAGCACTTTCACTGAATGTCACTGAACTTCAGGTTCATCTGAGACCATAACTAAAGCTACATTTCAGAAGAGACTGGTTGGTTGACGCTCAGGGACACCATTAATCAAATCATGCTAAGCCCACCCCCTGCCTGTATAATTATATAGTGTATATGTCTAACACATTATGTGACTTTTGTTTTCTCACACTTCTTGTCTATCTTTGCAAAAAAAAAGTCTCCAACTCAAGTTTTGCAGTAACCCCCATGCATTTTCTATAAAGGTAATTTAATTTTGGGAAAAATTATTTCTTAATACCTTCAGAATCACTTTTCTGAAACTAGACACACGTCTGCCTATGTGGTGTCATTAACAAAGTCTGTCACAATTTTGCCCCTGCTGACAACTAGTACACCATCAGCTGCTGCTTCAATTCAGAAGATGGAGGCGTTATGTGACAGTTGATTAAGCCTAACACAAAAAGCATCCAAAGTACATCAAGAACAGGCACTCCAAATCTATGATTAATACACAATTCTGATGTCAAGTTACACCAGAAAAACAAAGAGACCCCAATTAATAAAATATAATAGTTTTATTATTTCTGAATTAAAATCGAAGAGTATAACAAAAATTAATCATGCCTTTAGTCCAACATATGGTATATTTTACTACATGCCTGTGAAAAGACCACCATGATGCTATGGGGATGTTTTTAAGCTGCAGGGACAGGACGACTGGTTGCCATTGAAGGAAACATGAATGCGGCCAAGTACAGAGATATCTTGGATGAAAACCTCTTCCAGAGTGCTCTGGACCTCAGACTTGGCCGAAGGTTCACCTTCCAACAAGACAATGACCCTAAGCGCACAGCTAAAATAACAAAGGAGTGGTTTCAGAACAACTCTGTGACCATTCTTGACTGGCCCAGCCAGAGCCCTGACCTATACCCAATTGAGCATCTCTGGAGAGACCTGAAAATAGCTGTGCCCCAACGTTCACCATCCAACCTGACGGAACTGGAGAGGATCTGCAAGGAAGAATGGCAGAGGATCCCCAAATCCAGGTGTGAAAAACTTGTTGCATCATTCCCAAGAAGACTCATGGCTGTACTAACTCAAAAGGGTTCTTCTACTCAATACTGAGCAAAGGGTCTGAATACTTATGACTATGTGATATTTCAGTTTTTCTTTTTTAAATAAATTTGCAAAAATTTCTACATTTCTGTTTTTTTCAGTCATGATAGGGTGCAGAGTGTACATTAATAAGAGAAAAATAACCTTTTGAATTTACCAAATGGCTGCAATGAAACAAAGAGTGAAACATTTAAAGGGGTCTGAATACTTTCCGCACCCACTGTATAGTCCCTATGAAATTATACTTTTAGTATTCTAATTGTTGCCTTCATTCTGCAGAAACTGAGATTTATTAAAACATTCCAATTAGGCCTTCACAGTGCCCCCTTTGTGTGAGCTAAGTGCATCATAATAATGCCCACTAGTTCTTCATGCCCCACCTCCCTCACTGGTGATTGACAGCACTGTTTTGCCTGGAGCGAGAAGTCTGCAGCTAAAGCTCAAGTAAACCAGTGCTATCAGTCACCAGTGAGGGAGAAGGAGGCATTTTTTTAGTTTATGCTGTCCGTTTCGGCTTACAAACTCGCGTTTAACCATTCACGACCTCAGATGTATCCATATGTCCTCGTTGGGAAGGACTTCTAGGCCTAGAACGTATGGATACGTCCTGACGATCTTGTGCACACAGGCTCTGTTCATGTGCAACAGCCTCCGAGTGTTCAGCGACCATAACAGCTGACTGCCAACTCTCATAGCCAGGAGCAGAGCCTGCACGCTCCCGGCAGTTTAACCCCTTTCCGACATTGGGCGTACATTTACTCCAATGTTGGACTTCCTCCCTTTGATGTGGGCGGTGAGCCCAAGTTTCCCGGAACATGCCAGCTGTTTTGAACAGCTGACATGTGCCCGCAATAGCCGCGGGTGGAATTGCGATCCACCCGCGGTTATTAACTCGTTAAATGCCGCTGTCAAACGCTGAAAGCGGCATTTAACAAGCGCTTCCGGAAATCCGCCCACCGGTAACCAGTATCACGTGATCATGGGTCACCGGTGTGTTGGCATGACAACCGGAGGTCTCCTGGAGACCTCTATGCTTGTCAGTGCCGGCTTGCTGTTAGCGCCACCCAGTGTTTGCGCTCATAATAAGTGAGTAATTCTGCTATATAGAAGCGATCATTGTCTCTAATCATCGCCTCTATGTAGCAGAGCCGATCGAGTAATGGCAGCTTCTAGTCTCCCATGGTGACTATTAAAGCATGCAAGAAGTAAAAAAAATGTTTTTAAAAATATAAAAAAATATAAAAGTTCAAATCACCCCCCCTTTCGCCCCATTCAAAACAAAATAAAAAATAAATCAAACATATACATATTTGGTATCGCCATGTTCAGAATCGCCCAATCTATCAATCTATTAATGAAAAAAAGGATTAGGCCGGCGTCACACTCACCGTACAAAAATACGGACCGTATTGTACGGCCGTATTACGCCAAAATGTTGCCGGCACAACAATCTGTATTTCATGCGTTTTCAGGGTGCGGCTGCGTATTTTGCGCATGTAAGCATCCGTATGCAATCCGTATAGCGTATTTTTTTCGCCGGCTTGCAAAATGGACATTTAACGGTTTTTAGGCCTGAAACTCATTCAAATCATCATCAGCAACCCTATTTATTGGCTCTGCATCCTGTTGCAACCCCCAATTTTGCCATTTTTGAGGTCTCCTTGTGTTTGGAGGGTTGCTGCTTGCTTGCCAACATGTCTGACAGTCTTCGGTTCACCCCAACTGATCGAGTGTTGTACAACTGGGTTTTTTTTCGCTTTGGCCAACCTCACCCAGTGATCGCTGATCCGCGGAGGAGGAGGCTAATGTGGGTGCATCCTCATTTGAGGCAACGCATCACTAAAGACAATTTTCACCGCCTGTATGCATCTCTGCCAAATCATCAGTACAAGTTTTTGATGTTTTGTCGTATGCATACTCCCACATTTGATGTTTTTTTTTTTAGATTGAGCGCCCTGGGATCACCTACCAGGATACCAGGATGAGCCAAGCTATCTCTGCAGAGGAGCAACTTCTACTTACACTACGGTATGTATTCCTCACCTACATACGGTCTGTTGATGATGTGTTTTCACACTACTTTCCCTTTACCCTTATGGCTGTAGCAGAAATAAACTCCTAATATAGGCCATATATCACCTTGAAGTACCGGAACAATGATGTCTATGTGAAAATTACTGAAAATGTTTAATTGGGGTCAATTCAACTGATGAGTGTTTGGACATGAAATCATGTAAGGGTTCAGTATAGTGCCTTTGTTCAAGCTTTCTGCATGTGTATTGATTGTTATGTGTACATTTGGTTACTTGTAGGTTCCCAACTACTGGCATATCCTATGGCGCACTCCATCTGGAGTTTTGGATTGGGAGGTACACCATCTCTGGCATTGTGCGCGATACCTGCTCACAACTCTGGGACAGACTGCATCAAATGGTCATGCCTGAGCCAAAGATGGAAGACTGGAAGAGGATTACCAGGGGATTTGAGGACCAATGCCACTTCCCAAATTGTCATAGTTTCTGTCTGTTGTTAATGGTCATAACAGATGTGTTGGTGTTTGACTACAAAGAAGTAATGAAAAAATACTCAAAACTTTTTATAAAAATAGATATTTATATGTGCAAACTGCCCCTTGAGGTAGTGACTACCATATTTGCTTCATATGGTATATGTATGTAGAGCACAATAGTGTAAGTGTGCATTCTTACACAAGTACCAAAACAAGGAATGACAACATTACAAATTATTATATACATAATAGTATGTAAAGACAAAAAACAATAGTCACTATGGGTAGTGCTGATCATATGTGAGCCATATGGCGGCTTGATCACATCACACAAGTGCAAAGATGCATTTGACAACTGTTAGTGAACGGTTGTATTTTTTGTACATTTATTTTGACTATGTATAGTGAAGACCATATGTTACCCATATGTTTGGTTGACAAGATTATACTACTTCAAATATGCAGTAGCCAACATGGAGTGAAATTAAATTTAACCAAATAACCAACTTTCACTACCACTAGTGAGCACCATATCTGCCCCATATGGTTAGGTTCTAAGACTAGACTAATGCAATGATGCATTAGCCAACAATTTTTAACAGGGATGGGAAACAAATAACAAGCATTGGTAGAAATTAAAATATCTAATGAAATAATAATATTTTCCCATAGCCCATATACCACCAGCTGAGTCCCATATGGTATTTGTAGGCATTCAGATGAGTGCAAATATGCGTTACACAACATGGTGTTAAAATAAATGATCACAAAGAACTAACATTTCTCTCAATAGTGCAGGATAATGAAAATAATAGACGTGACTATGCCTACTGAACAGCATATTGCTAGCATATGTTGTTTACAGGCATCTATATTACTGCAAATGTCTTAGACACAATAGGAGGTTAAAGTAAATATAAAACCATTACTAACTGGTTTTTAAATCCTAAAAGATAAGTTACATACAAAATCACAGCTGGTGGTATGTGGGTGGTGGGGTTGGCGGGTTCCCAGCATCTCTTTGTGGTTGGCTTGGATGACCACCTTGATCATCACCCAGTTGGGGTCGATTTTCAGGCCTCTGAGCTAACATCTGGCCATGGTCAGGTTGGTGTGTGGGCACATTGCCATATAGATAAGGGAGATTATATTCCTGTGTAAGATGATACTCACGAGAATCATACCCCCCAATATGACCATGTTGAGCACATCCAGGTTGGGACCAGCCTCCAACACTGGATCTGTACAAGTGGCCATATTGGGAAGTCGGATTATAGCCAGCCATTTGACCTTGTTGTTGCCAAGGTTGTTTCGGTGGTGGAATGGGTTGAGGTGTAGGCGCCCATGCAGGAGGATCATCAGATCTGTTGGGAAATGAAAGGGGATTAGAACATGTTGGAGAGGTGAGCCTAAACTGCATATGTGGTATGTGGTGTGATGTATGTACTTACGGTTTGAGATCCAGAATAGGTGCAAGAAAACCCAGCCTGTCAAAGTAAACGTACTTTCGCTTTCTGGGTGCTGCTGACCCGCTCTTGGCCCTCTGCTGCCGTTGGCGCCTGTATTGATCGTGGATGCTTCTCCATCTTCTCATAACATCATCCATTGCAATGACACATATAATGTAATAATTTAGCTAGCTGGACAAAGCCTAATTATTCTACATACACGTTATATAGTCATGGGGGTCTAGTAGGATGTGACTATACTAACATTTTGGCGCCAAAAAAAGAAAAAAAAATGGGGGCTAATTCTGTGCTAGAACTACGCTGTGACCGTTAAGAAGATTGTAAAAAAATCAAGTAAATTACTGATTCACTGCTGCTCCTCGTGTAGGCTGTCGCCAAAGTGGGTAAACATCTGCCCACAGATGCGCCTCCATGCCGCCTCTTTCCTTGAGCGGTCCGCATAATGTGCATCTCTTTGGTGCCAAATTTCGGCCCTCTCCTGCAGCAAGACTCTCAACATGTCCACATTGACGAGCGTAGGCTTCATGGCCAACTCCGTGGAGGCGTTCTTCCGGGATGTCTGGCGCTCTTTTTGAGCCAATTTGCATGTCCAGCTTCCTCCTGCATGTGTTGCACCATTTCCTGTGAGCTGCAGAAGTCTTCCGTATTTCTCGCAAGTCACACACCTGGTCCGTGTGTAGTCCGTTGTTTTCTCGCACCCATAGACTTTCATTGGCGTATAACAGGCGTAATACACGTACAATCGCAGCATGCTGCGGGTGTCTCGCACCGTAAGACACGGCTGAGAAAAATACGCATGATCAGAGCTACCCCATAGAGAAGTATTGGTTCGTGTGTAATGCGTGGTTTTCACGCCTCTCACTCGTCCATATTCCTACTTAGTGTGACGCCGGCCTTAACCTCATCGCTAAACGGCACAGCGAGAAAAAAAGTCGAAACACTAGAATTACGTTTTTTTGTCGCCGCAACATTGCATTAAAATGCAATAATGGGCCATCAAAGGATCGTATCTGCACCAAAATGGTACCTTTAAAAACGTCAGCTCGGCATGCAAAAAATAAGTCCTCACCCAACCTGAGATCACAAAAAATTGAGACGCTACAGGTATCGGAAAATGGCGCAATTTTTTTTTTGAACAAAGTTTGGAATTTTTTTTCACCACTTAGATAAAAAAGAACCTAGACATGTTTGGTGTCTATGAACTATGACCTGGAGAATCTAATGACAGGTCAGTTTTAGCATTTAGTGAAACTAGTAAAAAAGCCAAACAAAAAACAAGTGTGGGATTGCACTTTTTTTGCAATTTCACTGCACTTGGAATTTTTTTCCCGTTTTCTAGTACACTATATAGCAATAGTGTCGTTCAAAATTACAACTTGTCCCGCAAAAAAACAAGCCCTCACATGGCCATATTGACGGAAAAATAAAAAAGTTATGGCTCTGGGAAAAGGGGAGCAAAAAACAAAAACGCGAAACCAAAAAAAGCTCCAGGGGTTAAGGGGTTAACCCCCTAAATGCGGCGATCGATATCTAAGTCATCACGAGTGCCCGATCGTTGCCATGGTGACCCGAGGTCATCATGACGACATCCAGGTCACCAGTCTACCACAAGCTTGTTAGACCGAGCTCAGAGCATGGTCTAAGAAGCTTGTGTCAGTGCAGCACTGACAGTTATAAAGCATTGCAGTGCTAGTGCATTGAAATGCTTTACACTATAACAGCGATCAGAGTGAAAAAAGTGAAAGTCCCATAAGGGGACTAAGTAAAAAAAAAAAAATTCCATCAGTGCAGCTTCAACATAGTTATATGTACTCTCTTTTTTCTCATCAGGTGTTTTTAAAGATCTGAAGCGGGGAAAAAAAATTAGCAAAAGACTAAGCATATAGAAAACAAAGTAGTTTACGGGTATGTTTCCACGTGGTGTATTACATCCGGAATAGCTGCGGATTGGATGCTGCGTACAGCCGCAGCGTTTAATCTGCAGCATCCAGATGTTACAGCATAGTGGAGGGGATTTCATGAAATCCTGTCTCCACTATGCGTACTAATACGCGGGTGACACACCCACGAAACCGGACATGTGGCGCGTCTTTTTAGGACGCAGCATGTCTGTTTACCTTGCAGAGAAACTCAGTCTCCGCAAGGTACATAACCCGGTCTATGTATGCGATGCGGTGAATCACGGCGCATACAGAAGGGGGCTTTGGGCGGAGCGGGCTTTCCGCTCCGTCAAAAGCGCCGACAATAGGCCCGTGGAAATGGGCCCTTACAATAGAAATGAATAGGAAAAATCTTTCAAGAATTTTTTAATCTGACCTACTATAAAGAAAAAAAAACAAAAAACTACTGAGTGCATACACGCTTATGATACAGTTTTCAGAGCCACAAATACGGGTGAGGATACAACAGAAGTATCAGTTTTCCTTTTACACATCTCCTTCTTCCTGGATCTACTTGTCACCTTTCGCTGGAAGAAAACCTGGATGTGCAATGCCAGCCTACACTGGTAAACCAGAAGGGAAAGCAACAGTCAAGGTTTATGCAATTATTTCATTTGCTTATTTTTATATCTAGCTTTTCTGCTACCTTGCTGCCACAATCATAATAGCTGTTACTTTGTAATACACTACTCAGAACAAAATAACAGTTGGTCATTTGTGTCTAATTCAAAAGTGACAACCAATATGGCGGCACGTAAGCAAGAAAAAAAAAATGACTGCAATGACAAAGTAGAAAGATATTCTCACATCCTGAATCATGCTTAAAATTTTGTTGGAAATTATTTTAAATCTACTTTAAATGCTATGGATAAGTTGTTCTCAGAGGCTTGAACGCACCTCTAAAACAGACGTTTTGTTTTAATCTGCTACAATGTGGCATGTTTGGTGAAAAAAAACAAAGTCGGCACAACTGTGACTAAATTTAAAATGGATTCCTCTTTATTGATTCCTCCATTAAAAAGTTACATATGTTGCTTCATCTCGAATGTAACTTTTTAATGGAGGAATCAATAAAGAGTTAACTTTACTCATGGATGTGCCGACTTTTGTTTTTTTTTTCCCTTTTTCCTTTTGTTTGATGTTCCTTACTTTACAATTGCATCCATTCACAGGTTCCTTCATTGTGTAAACAACTGCTACATAGATAACAATCATGGCAAACATTAATTTCTTTATATTTATGAATATACAGGGGTTGGACAAAATAATGGAACACCTAACGTTTTGGCATCATAATCTTCGAACATGTTATAAACATGCAAACCGTGACATATGGTAATGTTTTGTAGTTGATTATTTGTGTTTATGTGATGTGTATGTAAATTAACTGTTTGTTTTGCATAATTGTAAGAACATTGATGAGAAGCTGATACCAATGGCAGACCTCTCGGATTTTCAAAGAGGCCAAATTGTTGGTGCTGGCATGGCAGGCGCTAGTGTAAGCGAAAGTGCTCGAATGCTTGCCGTGTCAAGAGGTACTGTCTTTAAAGTAATGACTGCGTTTGAAAGAGAAGGAAAAACGTCCGCAGCAAAGCACAGGCCGGCCGAAAGTCGAAGTTGACTGAGAGAGACCGTCGGACTCTAAAGCGAATTGTGAGAGAGGATCGCAAGACCACGGCTCCAAAAATCACAGCTGAGCTCAATGAACACCTACAGAACCCAGTTTCCACGAAAACTGTTCGTCGGGAGCTGAACAAATCTGGATTCCACGGAAGAGCTGCAATTCGAAAACCGCTGCTCTCAATGACAAATGTTTCCAAGCGTTTAGAGTGGTGAAGAAACCTCCAGAATTGGTCCCTCGAGCCGTGGAAACATGTGATATTCTCAGACGAATCATCGTTTACCCTATTTCCGACCTCCGGCCGCTTGTATGTTTGGAGACAGCCGAAAGAAGCATTCCATCCAGACTGCCTTCTCCCAACATAAAACATGGCGGAGGTTCTGTGATGATCTGGGGTGCTATTTCGTGGAGATCCGCCGGGCCAATGATATCCCTTCATGGAAGAATTAACAGACGCGATTATTTAGGCATTTTGGGTAACCAAGTGCATCCTATGGTTCAAGCATTGTTCCCAGAGGGGAACGCCATCTTTCAGGATGATAATGAACCAATTCATACAGCTAGAATCGATAAAGCATGGCATGAGGAACATTCTAATGAAGTTGAGCATCTCATCTGGCCCCCACAATCCCCAGACCTCAACATTATTGAGCATTTATGGTCGATTTTAGAGATTCAAGTTAGACGTTGATTTACGCCGCCATCGTCGCTCAAAGAACTGGAGGGTGTTTTAACTGAAGAATGGGCTAAAATTCCTTTGGAAACAATTCACACCTTGTATGAATCATACCTCGGAGAATTGAGGCTGTAATCGCCGCAAAAGGTGGACCTACACCATATTAAACTAACTTTTGTTGATGATTCCAGGTGTTTCCATTATTTTGTCCAACCCCTGATGTGTGTATATATATATATATATTATTATATATATATATATATTATCACAGGCAGTGAAGAGTTGATTACATTCCTCTAAGCTTATAAAATAAAATTCACACGTTTTCTTTAAAAAGATTTAAAAAAAAAACCCCAATGTCTTACCAATTTCCAATTTATCGATGTGTGGAGTCAAAGTTCCATTTGGGTAGATTTTAATCATCATGTAAATACAATTCTTATCACAGGGAGCTGACTGTGAAGCGTCGATTACTAAGTCCTTTGACACCGGTGTATATGGCTTTACTACTTGCATGCCTGAAACAAATACATTTACAGCAATTAGATTGACCAAATCCAACTTGGATTGAGCTTCACGTGAATTGCTCAAAGTAACTTCTTACTCATGAAAGGTATAATTACTGAACTAATGCACCAGTCGAAAATATTTATTGATAAAAGTATTTAACTCAGTTTATCTTGAAGGGAATTTGTCAGCAAGGTTTCATACCCCAAACTATTTATATGTGCATGCAGCTCTTTCAAAGACCAGAAATATCTTTACATGGCCAGTCTGTTTCTCCATTTACTGAGAAATCAGCTTTTGAATTGATATGCAAATGTATAACTATTTTGTAGATCTGAAACCTCTGTCACTCCAGCTCTATCTCCTCCCATCCAAATCCGCCTTTCCTGCTTTACTGACAGCCTCCATGCTGTGAGACTTCAGGCAAAGGAGGAACTGGAAACTGTGCTGGGTTTGGAATAGAGCTGGAGTGACAGAGGCTTCAGATCTATAGCCTCATTTGCATATCAATTCAGATGCTCATTTCTCAGTAATCTAGGAACAGACTGACAATGTAAAGGCATTGTTGGACTTTTCTTTGAAACAGCTATATAACATACACACATAAATAGTTTGGATTGGGAAATTCTGCTGACATTCCCTTTAACAGAAACATAGCACTGGGATATCAGGGAAAAAAAAAGAGTGTTAAATTATATCAGTCCTTTCAAACCACTGCCAATATGCCTTTTTATTGACCTTATGAAAGAGAGAATAACGCTCCCTCTGGGTAAAATGCAGCAATAGTATAGCTGACACTCCACTGCATTGGCAACTGTCAGTATAAGCACCGATCATGGTCATTTAACTCCCTAGTTGCTGCCATCAATAGTGACACCAGCATCTAGATGGTTAACAATGGTAGGTGGGGCTCTATTTAACCCATCAGCACCTCACGTCATGATCATTATGTCCTGATGATTACCATGAGAACCTGAGGCCAAGTAATAGTCTTATGGTCTGCAGGCTATGGTGACCTGTTAGATTGCTAGCAACATTTAGTTATAAATACATTTTGTAAATGTCCTTGAAAAAAAAAAATGGAACATTGCTGCAAAACTTTAACAGCTATGTGCAATTGTTGAGTATTTGCACAATATTTTTCTGTCAAAGTTAGCAGGAAAATGTCTGGTAAAATAAGTAAGTTTTTACTTGCAATTTTTTCCAATTCATTCATTCGAGCACGAACATATCATTAACTCAAAACTGAAAATAAAGATTAAACAACAACCACAAGACAGATTTAATCACCCAAGGTACCATTTTAATCAGTATAACGGCGCCAACCAGACACTGCAGGTTCCTGAGCACAGTCCAGCTGACAGGTTCCATTTAAAGAAAAAAGAATAGATCTAACATTTTTGAGCCTTGATCACAGCATAATGGACATGAAATTGCAGGTATTGAATGGTAAATTCAAACTTCAGAGAGACAGAAGAGTCTGAAAGGGCAAACTTATGAGGACATTTGACACATTCAGAACAGGAATGAGTATATTGCATGGATTTATGTCTTTTTACATTAAATAAGGAATTTGCGCCTCAGACCATTTTGGAAGCATCACAACCATTGACCAGACCTCAATGAAAAGAGAATAAAAACTTTCACACTCCTTATCTAGTAACTGCTACTATATTTACAACCACAACTGTTCTCTCTCTTCTCATATTGAAAGTTCTGCCTCACGTGTCTTATTTACTGCACTATTCAAGATTTTGTCTTGTACTATGCCTGATGAAGAGACCATCTTTTCAGTTAGTCACTGAGGACTCTAAAATGTAATATTTTTCTAAAGGAGAAGGGAAAGTTTAAGATTTTCTTAGATTTCCATACTGTGTTTTTTTTTCTGCTCTTAAAGGGAGTCTGTCACCCCATTTTTGGAGTATGAGATGAGGCCACTGCCATCTGGGGCTTATCTACAGCATTCTGTAATGCTGTAGATAAGCCCCCGATGTTACCTGAAAGAGAAGAAAAACGAGTTAGATTATACTCACCCGGGGGCGGTCCGCCGTCCGTTCCGGTCGGCGTCGCGGTCCGGCGCCTCCCATCTTCTAGCGAAGCCATCCTCTTCTCTGCGTCCCGTCGCGGCTCCTGCGCAGGCGCACTGATCTGGATGGGCATACTAACTTAATACAGATGATACTTATGCCTCAGCTTTTGCACTGGTTTGGCTGCCTCAAAACAGATTTTATAAAATTAATGCCATTTTCCGTGATTTGATATGGAAAGGAGGTCGAGCACGTATTAAGTTAGAACTGTTGCAACATTCAAAAGATGATGGAAGTTTGGCGGTTCCCAACCCATGGCTGTATTATATTGGGTCCCAATGCTAGCATTTGATAGGATGGGGGGGATCATGATCTTATAAGCTCAGTGGGGAAGGATATTTCTCATGTGGTAGGGAGGGGCCCGCTGCTAGCTGCTCTGGAGGTGGGTAAATTTTGTCTGAATCCTAAAAGGTTTCCAACTTTGGCGTTGCTTGAAAAACTGTGGAAAAAACAAAGCTATGGAGGGGTATAGGGGAATACACGAGATACACAGCCATTTGGTTTGACCCCCGGCTGAACTGCTAAGTCTATGGAATTTTGGACAGTGGAGAAGAATAGGTATATGGTATGTGTCACAGCTGCTAGATGGTGAGACATTTAAAACATTTGAAACAGGGAACAGCTCCCTTTGGAGCATACTATGTTTTACCAGTATCTGCAGCTGCGACACGCATTCTCTAGACAGTGGAGAAGGTCACCGATAGTGATACAGGTGACAGTATGTTGAATATACTTGGCCCCCAGAGAGGTACTAGGGGTCTTCTTTTTCTCTTTTTTTCTTTCTTTCTCTCTCTCTCTCCCTCTCCCTCTCCTGTTCCAGCCATAATAAGAGTCTATTTCTGGGTTCAAAAGTTCATAACGGATCCATCTGAAAACTGATCCGTTGCATCCATTTTTACACTTTTACAACGGATCTGTTTTTTTCACCCTTTGGCGGATTTTAACTGACGTCGAACGACTGAAGTGTGAAAAAGGCCTTAGGGTTATAAAAGAATGTACAACAATGTAACATTGTAATGCATGGATAAGGATTGTAGAAGTGTGACGGTGGGGAGGTTTTCTTGTTATGGGAAGGGATGCGTCTGGTGTATTTACATTTATTAACAAATGGGGAAAGTATTATAATTTGTACTCTAATGTATGCTTATGTATGTAATGGTATCCTTTCTGCTTTCTTCAATAAAAAAGTATTTGATTTTAAAAAACATATTAGAATAAATAGCACCCCAAAAAGACACTTAAGCTATGTTCAAACCATGTCAGACGAATGCAAAAAAAATGATCTATATACTTTTTTTTAATGATTAGTATAATCTTGTTAAATAGGTAAAATTTCAAAGTGTTTGTAAAAACAAGCAACTTTGCAATTTACTCGTTAATAACCATCCTCGCTGGTCTCGAGAATGGAGGGATTTTTAATTTTATTGTTTATTGCTCATTACATACTGTAGGTTGCCAGCCACCATTACACTCTAGCAGCAGAAGCTGGACATATACGTAGTGCTTGCAATAGAGCTTGTAAGATCTGCTCAGAAGCTGGAGCTCTGTTTGTTCCCAATTTGGACCATCAATTCAACTGTATTCCTCCAATGCTGCAAAGGCAAAGCTGCCTCACATAGCAACGTCAGAGAATGCACCATTCCGGGGCAACGATGCGATGATGACAATGGTCCGTACTGTCAGTGACGCAGGAGCACACCGAGAGGCTGGGGAGCGGCGAGAATGAATCAAATATATGATGCATACAGTTCATTATTATCTGATGAATTCATTGTTTCTTAAATGTATCGGAGCGCATGTCAATGCCAATCAAGCAGGGCTCTGCAAGTAACAGAGTTCTTTACAAGGACAGTTGACTGTTTTTATACACAGGTTATTATATATCTAGACATAACAAAACAATATGCGTCCCCTACATTTTACAGTATGAACTAATATTCCATGTTCATTTTTAAACAGAAAAAAAGTAGGGGATAACCCTTTTAAATGGAATCTGTCACCACGTTTTTGCTACCCACCTGAGAGCAGCAAGATATAAGGGTAGAGAACTTGATTCCTGAGCTGTATGTGGGCTGCTTGCTGCAGTTTTGATAAAATCACTGTTTTATCTGCAGAAGATCGACCAGTTTTCTGAAAGCTGATCTCTGTATAACCCAACCCACACCACTGATTGCACAATCTACACAAAGGTGCCATAGGCAGAAAGCTGCCAATAAGGGGTTGGAGATGGGATTATACAAAGCAGGACTACATGGCAGTAGGTTTACTAGTCCTCTAGTGATAATCTACTGCTTATTAAAGTGATTTTATCAAAACTATAGCAAGAAACCCAGAAAGTAACAAACTGATGAAATCAGGGTCTCTGTCTCTAAATTATGCTGTTTTCAGAATAAGAGTGGACAAGGGGGGCGTATAGCGGTGCTAGTGCACATATACTCAATAAGCTGCAAGTATAAATAAGCCTTCCACCACAGAGAAGGTTTAGGGAAGAAGATAATAAAATACAAGCTATACTCGCGCTATGATTAGAGCATATCAACAAAACTGATAAAACCCTTACCTAAAGGGTATGCCACACTAAGCGAGATTGCTAACGAGATCGCTAACGACATCGCTAAAACGTCACTATTTAGCGATCTCGTTAGCGACGTCGTTGTGTGTGGCATGTAGCAGCGATGTGGCCCCTGCTGTGATGTCGCTGATCGTTCACTAGCGTTCTGGACCGTTTTTTGATCGTTGGCGTCCCGCTGGTGAGCCTATATCGTTGTGTTTGGCACCTTTTGCGAACAACGAGCGACCTCGTTTGTGACGCATATGACAGCGGCGCAGGCGGAACTAGTTTTTTTTTAGCGTCACGGAGTGGATCGCAATAGCTGTAGAAGCAGGCAGTACAGTACAGACCAAAAGTTTGGACACACCTTCTCACTTAAAGATTTTTCTGTATTTTCAGGACTATGAAAATTGTACATTCACACTGAAGGCATCAAAACTATGAATTAACACATGTGGAATTATATACTTAACAAAAAATTGTGAAACAACTGAAATTATGTCTCATTTTCTAGGTTCTTCAAAGTAGCCACCTTTTGCTTTGATGACTGCTTTGCACACTCTTGGCAATCTCTTGATGAGCTTCAAGAGGTAGTCACCGGGAATGGTCTTCCAACAGTCTTGAAGGAGTTCCCACAGATGATTAGCACTTGTTGCCCCTTTTGCTTTCACTCTGCGGTCCAGCTCAACCCAAACAATCTCGATTGGGTTCAGGTCTGGTGACTGTGGAGGCCAGGTCATCTGGCGTAGCACCCCATCACTCTTCTTCTTGGTCAAATAGCCCTGACACAGCCTGGAGGTGTGTTTGGGGTCATTGTCCTGTTGAAAAATAAATGATGGTCCAACTAAACGCAAACCGGATGGAATAGCATGCCGCTGCAAGATGCTGTGGTAGCCATGCTGGTTCAGTATGCCTTCAATTTTGAATAAACCCCCAACAGTGTCACCAGCAAAGCACCCCCACACCATCACACCTCCTCCTCCATGCTTCACGGTGGGAACCAGGCATGTAGAGTCCATCCGTTCACCTTTTCTGCGTCGCACAAAGACACGGTGGTTGGAACCAAAGATCTCAAATTTGGACTCATCAAACCAAAGCACAGATTTCCACTGGTCTAATGTCTATTCCTTGTGTTCTTTGGCCCAAACAAGTCTCTTCTGCTTGTTGCCTGTCCTTAGCAGTGGTTTTCTAGCAGCTATTTTACCATGAAGGCCTTCTGCACAAAGTCTCCTCTTAACAGTTGTTGTAGAGATGTGTCTGCTGCTAGAACTCTGTGTGGCATTGACCTGGTCTCTAATCTGAGCTGCTGTTAACCTGCGATTTCTGAGGCTGGTGACTCGGATAAACTTATCCTCAGAAGCAGAGGTGACTCTTGGTCTTCATTTCCTGGGGCGGTCCTCATGTGAGCCAGTTTCTTTGTAGCGCTTGAAGGTTTTTGCAACTGCACTTGGGGACACTTTCAAAGTTTTCCCAATTCTTCGAACTGACTGACCTTCATTTCTTAAAGTAATGATGGCCACTCGTTTTTCTTTACTTAGCTGCTTTTTTCTTGCCATAATACACATTCTAACAGTCTATTCGGTAGGACTATCAGCTGTGTATCCACCAGACTTCTGCACAACACAACTGATGGTCCCAACCACATTTATAAGGCCAGAAATCCCACTTATTAAACCTGACAGGGCACACCTGTGAAGTGAAAATCATTCCCAGCGCCTACCTCTTGAAGTTCATCAAGAGAATGCCAAGAGTGTGCAAAGCAGTCATCAAAGCAAAAGGTGGCTACTTTGAAGAACCTAGAATATAAGACATAATTTCAGTTGTTTCACACTTTTTTGTTAAGTATATAATTCCACATGTGTTAATTCATAGTTTTTGATGCCTTCAGTGTGAATGTACAATTTTTATAGTCATGAAATTACAGAAAAATCTTTAAATGAGAAGGTGTCTCCAAACTTTTGGTCTGTACTGTGTATATATTAATCTATAGATATTATATATATATATATATATATATATTATAGATATCTATAGATATATATACATACACTAGAGGATGGCTGAATCACCTTTTTTGGACATATCTATCCAAAATGTCATGCAGTGACATGCTTTCCAGGCTTCCCCACTGACTGGATTCATTTTGGAATGCGTGAGCTGGATCATTTTGTTTATTTGTTACATTTTATTTAACTGTAGTTGTATCAATACATGTTATTTTCTCAATATATAACTGCATGCCTTCCATGTAAATATATCTCAACATTAAATTGTGACCACATTAGATATTTATTCATTTTGGAACACTGTGCACAATCCTGAAATTTCTGCACATAATTCTCATAACCTTAAAAGAAAAAAAAAAAAAATATATATATATATATATATATATATATATATATATATAATATTTTTTTCAGAACAGTTTTGCTTGCTAGAAAATAAATACTCAAAGAAAACCACAAAATCCACCATTTTTCATAATGCTACTACTCTAATAAAATATAAATTACTACGATGTTGCAAGCTAAAATTACATAGCTCTACAAAGCTTTATTAAATTAGTAGATTGTTAAGGCACTTTTCCCTTCAGTTTTTTTTAAGTCAAGCATTTTGTAACAAATGCTGCCTGTTTTTTCCCATTCAACTTTTTCCATTGATGTGTAAAAATATAAGTAATAAAAAGATTTTTCTACCTTCAATTGCTAGCATGAGGTAAACATGATGACCCACTGGAATCTGAAGATGACAACAACGAGGTAGTTCAAAGCAAAATAATTTGGTATTGTGATTGATGTCTGTTTTTGAAGCTAGTCTGCATTTTCTGTAATAAGTCCTATGGGAAATAATTAAAAAAAGCACATAAGTAAAAAAGGAGACAAATATTATATATAAACAATCAAAGTTAGAGAGTTAAGATTTTCCTAAATGATCAATGCAAATGAGACAGTATAATGTTCAAAGTCCCTAAAGGGGCCTAGCAACACTTTCCCCATGATTCCGGTCCAAAACATGACTCCGTCACCTTCTTGATTACGTCCCAGACTTGTTGAGACATGGTAGCCATCAATCAACCATGTATGACTCCATCCTTCTGGACCATCCAGGTTGCATGGAACTCAACAGTAAACAAGACTTTTAAAATTAGCCTTCTTAAGCTGTCTTCTATTAATTGGGCTCGCCTGGCAAATTAATTATCACAGGCATTTGAGATTGATTTCAGTCATTCAAAGAGCCCTGAGACACAATACCATCCATTAGTTTATTTGAAACACAAAATATTAAATATTTATGACACGCAAATCAAATTTGGATTATAAGCTGGATAGTGGCATATTCACATGCAGTCAAAATTATAAAATTCCTAAACTTTCTGCTGCTTTCAATGAACCAATCAATTAAGAACAATTTAAAGACTCCAATGTGAATAGTACACCAGAGGTTTCCCCAAATTTAACACAAAAGACACTTTTTGTGACTACTGCAGTCTCAGAATTATTCAACTCATAGATTGTAAGCTTGCAAGCAGGGCACTCATTCCTCTTGGTATCTGTTTTGATCTATGTGTTTATTGTTATGCTGTAATGTCTATTGTCTGTACAAGTCCCCTCTATAATGTAAAGTGCTGCGGAATATGTTGGCGCTATAGAAATAAAATTATTATTAACTCCTTCATTACAGGCGTCTTTAGTACATAGTAGAGTATCGTTAGCTGATATGACCTGCTGCAAACATGACGCATTGCCGGACACCAGCTTTATGGAACGTTTCCAGGGAACCATAGCACATTCTAATGCTTCCTCTAGCACTTGAAACTTGCAGCGTGTGGAGGGCATGATTTATTCAATCAACTATAATGAAATCCTAGGAGAAAACAACATGTCTTCAGTGAGAAAGCTGAAGTTAGGAAGTCATTGGCCCTTCCAACAGAAAAACAATACCAATCATAGTTTAACCCCTTCCCGACCTTTGACACAGCATATGCGTCATGAAAGTCGGTGCCAATCTGACCTGTGACGCATATGCTGTGTCATGAAAGGATCGCGTTCCTGCGGGTCGGGTGACCAGGGTCACTGAAAGGTCACCCGACCCGCAGGTACAAGACCCTTTGTGCTTCACCACAGGGGGGTTGGCTTAACCCCCACGTGGCTACGATCGCTCTGATTGGCTTTTAAAAGTGAAACAGCCAATCAGAGCGATTTGTAATATTTCATCAATGAAATTTGGTGAAATATTACAATCCAGCCATGGCCGATGCTGCAATAGCATCTGCCATAGCTGGACACCGAGATCCGACCCCACACACACCGAGTGACGGTGGCGATCGGCTACCGCCACCGATTGATGGCGGCGATTGGTCGCCGCCGTCACTATCTACTCCCCTCCTCCTTGCCTCCGCTCCCCCACCTTCCGATCCCCCTCCTCACTTTCCCTCGGTCCTCTGATGTCCCTAGGTCCGTCCTGGCGTCTGTCCGGGATTCTTCATGGGCGCCGCCATCATAGAACATGGCGGGCGCATGCGCAGTGCGCCCGCTGGCCGGCAGATTCCATACATTTATTTTGATCACTGTGATAAACTCTCACAGTGATCAAAATAAAAAAAGTAAATAAACGCCCCCTATATCACCCCCATAGGTAGGGACAAATAATAAAAGAAAATATATATTTTTTATTTTTCTATTAGGGTTAGGGTTACAATTAGGGTTAGAACTAGGGTTAGGGTTAGCATTAGGGTTAGAATTAGGGTTACGGTTAGAATTAGGGTTAGGGTTGGAATTTGGGTTAGGGTTGGAATAAGGGTTATGGTTAGAATTAGGGTTAGGGTTGGAATTAGGGTTAGGGTTGGGATTAGAGTTAGGCTTGTGGTTAGGGTTAGAGTTAGGATTAGTGTTAGGGGGTTTTGGGGTTAGGCTTGTGGTTAAGGTTGGGATTAGGGTTAGGGGTGTGTTGGTGTTAGGCTTATGGTTAGGGTTTGGATTAGGGTGTGTAGGGGTTAGGATTGTGGTTAGGGGTGTGCTGGGGTTAGGGTTGGAGTTAGAATTGAGGGGTTTCCACTATATAGGCACATCAGGGGGTCTCCAAGCGCGACATGGCACCACCATTGATTACTGCAAATTTTGCTTTCAAAAAGTCAAACAGTGCTCCCTTTATTTCGAGCCCCAACGTGTGCCCAAACAGTGGTTCCCCTGACATATGGGGTACCAGCGTACTCAGGACAAAAAGGACAACTTTTGGGGTCCAATTTCTCCATTTACCCTTGTGAAAATAAAAAATTGTGGGCTAAAAAATGATTTTTTGAGGAAAAAAAATGATTTTTTTATTTTCATGGCTCTGGGTTATAAACTTCTGTGAAGCACTTGGGGTTCAAAGTGCTCACTAAACTTCTAGATGAGTTCCCTGGGTGGTCTAGTTTCCAAAATGGGGTCACTTGGGGGGGTTTCCACAGTTTAGGCACATCAGGGGCTCTGCAAACGTAACATGACGCCCGCAGACCATTCCATCAAGTCGGCATTACAAAACGTCACTACTTCCCTTCCGAGCCCCGACGTGTGCCCATACAGTAGTTTTCTCCCACATATGGGATATCAGCGTACTCAGGACAAATTGGACAACAACTTTTGGGGTCTAATTTCTCCTGTTACCCTTGGAAAATAAAAAAAATTGGGGACTAAAAGATCATGTTTGTGGAAAAAATATGATTTTTTTATTTTCATGCCCGGGCGTTATAAACTTCTGTGTAGCCCCTGGGGGTTCAAAGTGCTCACCACACATCTAGATAAGTTCCTTGCGGGGTCTAGTTTCCAAAATCACTTGGGTCACTTGTGGGGAGTTTCTACTGTTTAGGCACATCAGGGGCTCTGCAAACGTAACATGACGCCCGCAGACCATACCATCAAAGTCGGCATTTCAAAATGTCACTACTTCCCTTCCGAACCCCAACGTGTGCCAGAACAGTGGTTCCCCCCCAAATATGGGGTACCAGTGTACTCAGGACAAACTGTACAACAACTTTTGGGGTCCAATTTCTCCTGTTACCCTTGTGAAAATAAAAAATTGCGGGTTAAAAAAAATTCAGTTTTTGAGGAAAAAAATGATTTTTTGTTTTCACGGCTCTGCATTATAAACTTCTGTGAAGCACGTGGGGGTTCAAGGTGCTCACCACACATCTGGATAAGTTCCTTGGGGG
Organism: Oophaga sylvatica; assembly: GCA_033576555.1. NCBI lineage: Eukaryota > Metazoa > Chordata > Amphibia > Anura > Dendrobatidae > Oophaga > Oophaga sylvatica. The sequence goes on along the minus strand of JARQOD010000005.1, from coordinate 265,883,072 downwards.
GGTCTAGTTTCCAAAATGGGGTCACTTGCGGGGAGTTTCTACTGTTACGCACATCAGGGGCTCTGCAAACGTAACAAGATGCCCGCAAACAGTTCCATCAAGTCGGCATTTCAAAGCGTCACTACATCCCTTCCGAGCCCTGACGTGTGCCCAAACAGTGGTTCCCCCGCACATATGGGGTACCAGAGTACTCAGGACAAACTGGACAACAACTTTTGGGGTCCAATTTCTCCTGTAACCATTGTGAAAATGAAAAAAAGGGGGCTAAAAAATCATTTTTTGAGGAAAAAAAATGATTTTTTATTTTCACGGCTCTGCGTTATAAACTTCTGTGAAGCACCTGGGGGTTCAAAGTGCTCACTGTGCATCTAGATAAGTTCCTTAGGGGCTCTAGTTTCCAAAATGGGGTAATTTGTGCGGGAGCTCCAAAGTTTAGGCACACAGGGGCTCTCCAAACACGACATGGTGTCCGCTAACGATTGGAGCTAATTTTCCATTAAAAAAGTCAAATGGCGCTCCTTCCCTTCTGAGCCCTGCCGTGCGCCCAAACAGTAGTTCCCCCCACATATGAGGCACCAGCGTACTCAAGAAAAACTGGACAACAACTTTTGGGGTCCAATTTATCCTGTTACCCTCGGGAAAATAAAAAATAGCGGGCTAAAAAATTATTTTTGAGGTACAAAAATGATTTTTTTATTTTCACTGCTCTGCATTTATAAACTTCTGTGAAGCACTTGGGGGTTCAAAGTGCTCAATACACATCTAGATAAGCTCCTTGGGGGGTCTAGTTTCCAAAATGGGGTCACTTGTGGGGTCTCTACTGATTAGGCACATCAGGGGCTCTGTCAACGCAACATGACACCCGCAGAACATTCCATCAAGTCTGCATTCCAAAATGGCGCTCCTTCTCTTCTGAGCTCTCCCATGCGCCAAAACTGTGGTTCCCCCCCACATATGGGGTATTGGTGTACTCAGGACAAATTGCAAAACAACTTTTGTGGTCCAATTTCTCCTGTTACCCTTGTGAAAATAAAAAATAGAGGGCTAAAAAATCATTTTTGAGGAAAAAAATGAGTTTTTTATTTTCACTGCTCCGTGTTATAAACTTCTGTGAAGCACTTGGGGGCTCAGAGTGCTCACAACACATCAAGATAAGTTCCATAAGGGGTCTAGTTTCCAAAATGGTGTCACATGTGTTTTTTTTTCACTGTTTAGGCACACAGGGGCTCTCCAAACGCGTCACGGTGTCCGCTAACGATTGGAGCTAATTTTCCATTCAACAAGTCAAATGGCGCTCCTTCCTTTCTGGGCCCTGCCGTGCGCCCAAACAGTGGTTTATGACCACATATGAGGTATCTGTGTACTCAGGATAAATTGCCCAACAAATTTTAGGATCCATTTTATCCTATTGCCCATGTGAACATGAAAAAACTGAGGCTAAAAGAAAATTTTTGTGAAAAAAAAGTACTTTTTTTTTTTTACGGATCAATTTGTGAAGCACCTGGGGGCTCAAAGTGCTCACTATGCATCTAGATAAGTTCCTTGGGGGTCTAGTTTACAAAATGGTGCCACTTGTGGGGGAGCTCCAATGTTTAGGTACACAGGGACTCTCCAAATTCGACATGGTAACCGCTAAATATTCCAGCATATTTTCCATTCAAAAAGTCAAATGGCGCTCCTTCCCTTCTGAGCCCTGCCGTGCGCCCAAACAGTGGTTTATGACCACATATGAGGTATCTGTGTACTCAGGAGAAACAAATTTTAGGATCCATTTTATACTGTTGCCTATGTAAAAATAAAAAATTGATGCTAAAAGAAAATTTTTGTTGGAAAAATTAAAAGGTCCATTTTTTCCTCCTTCCACATTGTTTTAGTTCCTGTGAAGCACCTGAAGGGTTAATAATCTTCTTGAATGTAGTTTTGAGTAACTTGAGGGGTGCAGTTTTTATAATGGTGTCACTTTTGAGTATTTTCTGCCATATAGACCCCTCAAAGTGACTTCAAATGTGAGGTGGTCCCTAAAAAAATGGTTTTGTAAATTTTGTTGTAAAAATGAGGAAATTGCTGGTCAACTTTTAACCCTTATAGCTTCCTAACAAAAAAAAATTTTGTTTCCAAAATTGCGCTGATGTAAAGCAGACATGTGGGAAATGTTATTTATTAACTATTTTGTGTCACATAACTCTCTGGTTTAACAGAATAACAATTCAAAATTTGAAAATTGCAAAATTTTCAAAATTTTCGCCAAATTTCCATTTTTTCACAAATAAACGCAAAAATTATCGACCTAAATTTACCACTAACATGAAGCCCAATATGTCACGAAAAACAATCTCAGAATCGCTAGGATCCGTTGAAGCGTTCGTGAGTTATTACGTGATAAAGGGACACTGGTCAGAATTGCAAAAAATGGCAAGGTTTTTAAGGTCAAAATAGGTTGGGTCATGAAGGGGTTAAAGCACACCAAGGCTTGATTTCAGAAGTAGTCCTGGAATATCCTGAATTGTCTGTCACTTGAACCTCATAGAAAATGTTTGAAAGGATTTGAAGACGGTGCTTACAGCACACAAGCCCAAGAATATTAGTGAACTGAAGGCCATTGCCCAGCGAAATAGACGGAGGTTCCTCAGGAATTCTGCCAGAAGGTGGTGTCTGGCTATGTATCATGTTTCAGAAGGTCATAATATCCAAAAGGCACATGTCATGATAAGGGTTGAATAACTTCTAAAGGGATTGTCGGAATCCAAAATTTAATTTAATCCTGAGTGTCTACATATTTACCGTATATACTCGAGTATAAGCCGACCCGAATATACGCCGACCCCCTAATTTTGCCACAAAAAACTGGGAAAACTTACTGACTCGAGTATAAGCCTAGGGTGGAAAATGAGATTATGCCCTATATGCTGCCCATGTATTATGCCCCCATAGATTGTGCCCCCATAGATGCTCCATAGATTATGCCCCCATAGATGCTCCATAGATTGTGCCCCCATATATGATCCATAGATTATGCCCCCATTGATGCTCCACAGATTGTGCCCCCATATATGATCCATAGATTATGCCCCCATAGATGCTCCATAGATTGTGCCCCCATAGATGCTCCATAGATTATGCCCCCATAGATGCTCCATAGATTGTGCCCCCATATATGATCCATAGATTATGCCCCCATAGATGATCCACAGATTGTGCCCCCATATATGATCCATAGATTATGCCCCATAGATGCTCCATAGATAATGCCCCATAGATTATGCCCCCATAGATTATGCCCCCATAGATTGTGCCCCCATAGATTGTGCCCCCATAGATTATGCCCCATAGATTATTCCCATAGATATCCTCCATAGATTATTCCCCCATAGATGCTCCATAGTATAGGCCTCAATTGCTGCTGCAACCGAAAAAAAAAAAAGACATACTCACGTCTCGTTGCTGGGGGCCAGGTGCTGGTGTCCTGAGCAGGCGGGGACACCGGCGCGCTATGGGGGACAGGTGCCGGTGTCACTGCTCGCTCAGGGCCCCGGCACCTGTGATATTTATCTGTCACCGGGTTCACTGCTGCTCGCCGCTGTCTTCCGGGTCCTCCAGCAGTCAATGATCAGGCAGAGGGCGCTGTGCACAGTAACTACGTCATCGCGCCCTCTGCCTGAACATCGCAGCAAGAGGACCCGAGGACACAGCGGAACGGGACAGGTAAATATCGCTTATACTTACCTCTCCGCAGGCCCGGTCTCTGCAGCCCCTGCTCTTCTCCCACGGTCCCGGCGCCTGTGTTCAGCGGTCACGAGGTTACCGCTCATTAAAGTCATGAATATGTGCATATTCATGACTTTAATGAGCGGTACCACTGATGGCTGAATACTGGCGCCGGGACCGTGGGAGAAGAGCAGGGCTGCAGACACCGGCCTGCGAAGGGGTAAGTATACAGGACAGCTTAGCTCCCCATCCTCCGCCGACCCCCTGGTATATGACTCGAATATAAGCCGAGAGGGGGACTTTCAGCCCTAAAAAATGGGCTGAAAATCTAGGCTTACATTCGAGTATATACGGTAGTATAATAATGGAATCAGTTTTCTAATACACCACATTCCAAATTATAATGTAATTTGGATTTAAGAGGTTTCAAGCAATATGGGAAAGAAAAAGGATCTCTCTGCTGCCAAAAAGGGTTAAATAGTGTAATGTCTTGTACAGGGTATAAAAACATTAGATATTTCACAAAAACTTAAGTGTGATCATTGCACTGTGAAGAGATTTGTGGATGATACAGAGCACAGATGGGTTTATGCAGGCATAATGAGAAAAGTTTATGAAATGTAACTTCATCGGATTAAGAGAGAAGCTCCTAAAATTTAATTACAAAGCAGCAAACATATATTTGAAGCTGCTGGTGCCTCTGGAAACCCATTGCAGTTTTGCATAAAAATACTAATCAGCCACCACTAAACAGTGCTCACAAGCAAAAATGGTTGCAGTGGGCCCGGACATACATGAAGACTAATTTTAAAACAGTATTGTTTACTGATGAGTGTCGTACAAACCTGGATGGTCCCGAAGGATTAAGTAGCAAATGGATGATGGACGGCCACCATGTCCCAACAAAGCTTTGATGTTGGCAAAGAGTTGGCAGTCATGTTTTGGGTCTGAATCATGGGAGAGAGGTGGTAGGCCCATTTAGGGTCCCTGAAGGTGTGAATATGACCTAGGCAAAGTATATTGAGTTTCTAACTGACTACTTTCTTCCAAGGTACAAAAAGATCTGTGCCATCTGTAGCAAAATCATCCTCATGCGCGACAATGCACCATCTCATGTTTTTTTACATTTCCATTTTGATGAAGTTGTTTGAGAATCGCCAGTGCTTGCTAAGATACTGAAATGGGACATCATCACGTGGCCGTGGCTGTGGTCACTGCCACAACTGCCTTACCCACATTGAAACGACACGCAATCCGTTTCAGGGGCTGATCTAGTCCTTGCTGCACAGAGAATGCACTGGTTATTAATTCCAATGCATGCTCAGCATGAGCTACATGTTTACAGTGCTTTATTTTCTTGACTGCGCAGTTGCAGTACGCTCACTGGCTGGTTGTAATGAGAAGTGTCAAGCCAAAAAAGGAGTGCCAGTGTACATTGAAATGGAGAGAACGCAGCAAGAAAGCAGAGCAAAGTCTGGCAAGGCTGGTATTTTGCTCTCTTATTTAATTCACTCTTATTTGATTGACTTATCGCAAACAGGCAAAAATTTGTCAATTTTGCTTAGAAACCTACCGTATTTTTTGGACCATAAGACGCACTTTTTTTCCTCCAAATTTGGGAGGAAAGTGTGGGTGCGTCTTATGGTCGGAATGTAACATGTGGGGGGGGGCAGTGGGCAGCGGTGGAGTGGGATCAGCAGGAGGCAAGAAAATATCCCCTCTGCTGCAGGAAACAAGCGCTGGGGAAACCCCTGGTCCCTACTTAAGTGCAGTGAATATTAATCAGCTGCTTCCCCGCCCACCTATCAGCTGAGCAGTGAGCGGGAGCAGCAGATCACAGAGCCACACAGTTTCCCCAGCGCCTGATTCCTGCAGCAGTTGGGCAGATCGGTGTCTGAAGGAGAAGGAGGCAGCAGGAGCAGCTGGCATACCTGACAGCCTGGGCTGTGCTGATGGGAGGCTGAATGCTCCTGTGAAGGACCTGTGATGAGGTCATGAAGAGGGTGGGCTGGAGCATCACATGACCAAAGCCCTGCCTCTTCATGATGTCATCACAGGTCCTTCAAACACACTGTACAACAGAGAATTAATTAAAAGGTTAGGCTACTTTCACACTTGCGTTTTTTTGTGCAGCGCATCATGCGCACATGAAACGCATACATGTCACATTTCTATCAACTCTGTCTCTATCATCTGTCTCTATCATCTCTGTCTCTATCATCTGTCTCTATCATCTCTGTCTCTATCATCTGTCTCTATAATCTGTCTCTATAATCTCTGTCTCTATCATCTGTCTCTATCATCTCTGTCATCTGTCTCTATCATCTCTGTCTCTATCATCTCTGTCTCTATCACTCTGTCTCTATCATCTGTCTCTATCATCTCTGTCTCTATCATCTCTGTCTCTATCATCTGTCTCTATCATCTCTGTCTCTATCATCTGTCTATCATCTGTCTCTATCATCTCTGTCTCTATCATCTGTCTCTATCATCTCTGTCTCTATCATCTCTGTCTCTATCATCTGTCTCTATCATCTCTGTCTCTATCATCTGTCTATCATCTGTCTCTATCATCTCTGTCTCTATCATCTCTGTCTCTATCATCTCTGTCTCTATCATCTCTGTCTCTATCACCTGTCTCTATCATCTGTCTCTATCATCTGTCTCTATCATCTGTCTCTATCATCTGTCTCTATCATCTCTGTCTCTATCATCTCTGTCTCTATCATCTCTGTCTCTATCACCTGTCTCTATCACCTGTCTCTATCATCTCTGTCTCTATCATCTGTCTCTATCATCTGTCTCTATCATCTCTGTCTCTATCATCTCTGTCTCTATCATCTATGTCTCTATCATCTGTCTCTATCATGTCTCTATCATCTCTGTCTCTATCATCTCTGTCTCTATCATCTCTGTCTCTATTATCTGTCTCTATTTCTATGCAGCATGTATTTCTATGCAGCCGCACGATCCAGTATGAGTGCCGCGGCAGTTCCGGTGTTCATGCGAGAGACTCACACGAAATCGTGCGAGTTTCTCGCATGTGTGACCCCGGCCTTATACTCACCCTCCAGCGTCTTCACATAGTAGTTTACAGACACCACACTGGTCCCGCAGCACCATCTCCTACCCGTAGCTTCCAACATAATAACATACTATTATATATAATAACACCACATATAATAGTATGTTATTAAATATTTTACCACATTTTTTGCTTCAAATATATTTTTCCCTATTTTCCACCTCTAAAACCTGGGTGCGTCTAATAGTCCGGTGCGTCTTATAGTCCGAAAATACGGTAATTTGAAATAGAGTTGAAATATTTTCATTGCAACTGTAATTACACACATAGAATAACACAACTACTGGAACAGCATGTATACTCGAACTGTCCTCCACCTCTCCTCCTGTTCCCTCTTTGACCGGTTACAATCTGGCTTCAACCGCATCACTCAACTGAAACTTCCCTAACTAAAGTCACTAACTACTTGCTAACCGCCAAGAGCAAGCGACACTACTCTGTCCTCTTTCTCCTGGATCTGTCTTCTGCCTTTGACACAGTGGACCATTCCCTCCTGCTACAGATTCTCTCATCTCTTGCATCACAGATTTGGCCCTATCCTGGATCTCATCATACCTAACAGACCGAACATTTAGTGTCTCCCTCTCACACACCACCTCCTCACCTCGCCCCCTGTCTGTCGGTGTTCCTCAAGGCTCAGTCCTAGGACCCCTACTCTTCTCCATCTACACCTTCGGCCTGGGACAGCTCATAGAATCCCACGGCTTGCAGTATCACCTCTACGCCGATGACACCAGATCTACCTATCTGGACCTGACCTCACCTCCCTACTGACCAAAATCCCAGTGTCTGTCTACTATCTCAGCCTTCTTTTCTGCTCGCTTTCTCAAACTGAACATGGACAACACAGAATTCATCATCTTTCCCCCACCTCATTCTACCCCTCCACCAAACCTATCCATCAATGTCAATTGCTGCTCGCTTTCCCCAGTTCCGCATGCTCGGTGCCTTGGGGTGATCCTCGACTCTGCCCTCTCTTTCAAACCACATATCCAAGCCCTCGCCACCTCCTGCCGCCTCAAACTCAAAAATATTTCCCGGATCCGCGCATTCCTCAACCATGAAACCACAAAAACACTAGTGCACGCCCTTATCTCCCGCCTCGACTACTGCAACCTCCTACTGTCTGGCCTCCCCTCTAGCACTCTGGCACCACTCCAGTCCATCCTACACTCTGCTGCCTGACTAATCCACCTGTCTCCCCGCTATTCCCCAGCCCCCCCCTATGCCAGGCCCTTCATCTCTAGCCAGTAGTCCATCGTATAGGTAATTCACTCCGTGATCCAAAAATCCAAATCCTTGCTGACGACACCATCGACATAGCCAGTTGTTCACCTGCAGAATCTTCTTCCACCTCCTTGTTCCATGGATATCCACTGGAAGGATGGAAGAGAAGACCACCTGCGCTCCCAGTTCTTTCACTTTCTTACCTAAGTTTCAAAGTCACTGCAGATGGTTTCCAGGTCGTTTCATGCGGTGTCATTTGTCCCCACATGTATTAGCAGGAATGGGTAGTCATCTGTAGGTCTGAGGAGTCATGATATCCTGTCAGACACATCTTTAATTTTTGCACCTGGAAGACAGCACATTTCTCTTGAGGTTAAATCCGGTCTGCAGATAGCGGCCTCTGTTCCTCTCAACAGGGAATCCCCCATGACAACAACTCTCCGTTTCTTCTTCACAACAGTTTTCTTTCTCCATTCAGGAGGACTCTGAGGGCGTACAAGGTTATTGTTTGTGGCCAAAGTCTTATCTTGATGTATTTCTTCATCGTTCTCCTGTGTAAGAGCCTGGTACTGGTTCCTGAGCAGAATTGGTGCTGACTGCCTCACGATCCTCCTGCTTCTCTGGGTCACATGCTTCCATTCCTCTGTTTCTTCACGTGCACTTGGAATTTCTTCTCTTTCTGTAACATGAAGAGATAATTCTGCTCTGTCTAAGAACTCTTCACCTTCCTTAATGGTTTTCAATGTAGATAACCTCTCTTCCAGATTTTAGCAACTTTTCCTCCAACAGGGACACAAGCTTGCATTTGTGACATGTGAAGTTTGGCTTTTCCACTGGTAAAGGGCCCGTTTCACATAGCGATATCGCTACCGAGATCGCTGCTGAGTCACTAGTTTTGTGACGCAGCAGCGAGCTCACCAGCGATATCGCTGTATGTGACATTCAGCGACGATCAGCCCCCCTGCCGGGTATCGCTGATCGTCGCTGAAATGTCAGGACATTTTTTTGATCGCTGGTCTCCCGCTGACAGGCACGCATCACTGCGTGTGACAGGCGGGAGACCAGCGATCCGCTGGTAACCAAGGTACACAGCGGGTTTCCAGGCGCGGGGCTGTGCCTAGAAACCCGCTGTGTACCTTCATTGTTTATTAAGATGGTGATGTACTTTCTGAAACCAGTCACCATGATCTTCTGACCCCTCTCTGTTGCGGTATCTCCGTGACAGTGCCCGCCCCTTCTCAGAGGGACCTCCGGAACCTCTGAAAAAGGTTTACCAGGATGTGCAGCATGAAAAGACCAGACCAACCTGATCGCATGAACGTGAGATGTTGGCACCCCCATTCTCTCCTCAGGACCATAACCCTTCCAGTGTACCAGATACTGAAGAGACTGATGATCACCTTGACCAGATGTACTGCCTCCTAAAAAAAATGTCCAAATGCTTCAAAAGCCCACTTTATTGCCATGAGTTCCCCATTTCAAATGTCATAGTTTTTCTCAGTGGATGACAATTTATTTGAAAAGTATCCACATGGACACCATTTACTGGGAGATGCACCATGCATCAATACAGCCCCACCTTCACTTCAGACACGTCAACCTCTACAATGAATGGCTGAGTGATATCAGGCTGTATAAGAACCGGTACAGAAGCAAAACATTTCTTTAAAATTATCAAATGCGTAACTGGCTGGACTGGACCATTTGGAAAAGTCCGTCCCTTTCCTGGTTATATCCATCAGAGGTTTGGCTACTACCGAAAAGTTGTTGATGAACTTATGGTAGTAATTGGCGAACCCTAAAAATCTTTATAAAGCTTTGTAAATAAATCCCAAAAGTCAGTCAGGTATTCTGGCAGAGTATCTTGACAGTGTTCTTGACAGTAGTTGCATCATCTTACTACCTCCCGAGTCTGCCAGTCCACTATGGGATTGTGCAGCGTAAGCCAAAGAAGTCCAAGAACCACAGGAGAGAGCAAGCCCTCTAGCTCATAGCAGTCAATTAATCTACCTGCAGATGTATCACTTAAACGACCTGAGTAAACTGAGTAAAATACCACAAGCTCAAGTGCGCAGAGTCAATGGTAATTATGGGTATTGGTGTAGACAGTTTATGTGGCTTGAGACTCTAGTCCTGGACAAACCTGGTGTCAATCAGATTAAAACCCGCCCCACAGTCCAGAAGGGCTGAAATAACCACCTTAGTTTTGCCAAGATGGATCTCGGCAGGTAAAAAAATTGAGACCTACGCCATAGAGGAAATATCTACACCCAGGTTGTTAACCTCCCCGTAACACAGGCTCCTTAGTTTTCCTATGGCTGTTTGCGATTATGTATGGAAGAATAAGTACCCATAGAATGACCCTTCCCACCACAGAAAAAACACACTCCCCTTTACGTTGAACTGCAGAAGGAACAATAAAACGAGTCATCCTTCCCAACGGCATGGGTTCCTTGGTTTACTCAGCCCTAGTTTCCCTTGACCCAGGGCCACTTGAAAATGTTGTTGTCTCTTTATGTCTCTGGTGAAGACAGTGAACCACGTGGATAGCCAGAGACATGGACGCCTCCAGGGAAATCGAGGTCTCGTAAAGGGCAAAGGCATCCTTTATCCTCTTAGAAAGCTCTTAACAGAACTGTCTATGAAGCACCTAGTCATGCCACTTAGTATGTGTGGACCACCTACGGAAGCTGACGTAGTTAAGATTCGTCCACTGTGAAGTGGTCGAGGTCATCGTATATATGACCAAGAGCCAGAAAAAAAATACTCAACTGTCCAAAGTGACAGAGTCAGACGGGAGAGCAAACACCCAGGCTTGGGGGTCACTCTCGAGGAGAGAAATTACGATCTCCACCCTTTGCAACTCGGTACCTGAGGAGTGAGGACGTAATTTAAAATAAAGTTTACAGGCATCCCTGAAAACACTGAACTTATCCCAACCCCCAGAGAACCTATCAAATAGAGCAATCTTGGCATCCAAAGGGGTTGCCTGGGAGCTGCAGGCCCCAAGCCTAAAGTGTTTGGGGCCGCAAAGCAACTGAGCATGAGTCCGCCACCTCCAGGCTGAGCTGCTGCAGCTGCCCTGCCAGAGCAGCCACCAGATCCATGATGGATCAAAAAAGGTATCGGCCAGCGTTAATGTCATGAAGTGTCTTGGAACTGTGGGAGCTAAACAAGTCCCTAGAACTAGGGGTACCATATCTATCCCTGTCCCCCGATTACTCCTGACGGTGGTGATGCCGGGTTCATGTGCCTTTCTGTACTCCTATATCAACCTTAATTTATCACCTTCCCCACCCAGGGAGATGGTAAGCTGAAGTGAATAAGATAATATAGAATGACACTAACTAGACAAACAAGGGACGATGGACAGGGATAAATTAAAATAACAATAAAACAAAATACACTCACCAAACAACAGAGTGGAACACAAGTGAGTAAAATGAAGGCGAAACCAAATAGGAGAGTATGAGGATTTGCACACAAACAGAACTCCAAGCAACAAGGAGTCTCCGACTCTCACTGTAATCATTTCTAAATCCCACTTCTCAGCCTTTTGTCACTTATGATTCTTTCACTATATTGACTTTTAAACTAACTCTAGCAATCTAACTAGTCTTTACGCTGGGTTCACAAGTGGTAGTGTACTGCATGGTTAAATATTTCAAGGCAAAACCAATAACATTTTACTGCATTTTCTGTTTTGTTATGCAGTTATCAGACATGCATTATTTCAGCTAATAATTATTTTACATGTTTAAGTTGTAGCAACATGCACATTGCCTCTTCAGAGAGGAAGAAACTTGAACTCTAGCTCCACCTATTGGCAATAGCAATCCTAAAAGTCAATATCGACCCTTTAACAAGTCTTGTCATATGACTTAGAATATTATTATTTTAGTTCTAGTCATTTCTTGACATACAAGTGGACGTTTGAATATGGAACCTGTTGGAAATAATCAAATTCCCTTATAGCATGATGGATCATGATCAAGCGGACGACATAGAAGTTGCATCCTACGGAATCACTACTCAGCGGATGATATATTATGATAGAGTTATATATATTGTGTGTGCTTCTAATAATTGTTCCATACTGTCCTAATTCTATAATTATATTTGATCATTATTACTATCATGTATGATTTATGAGTTGATAGTTGGTAATTTGATAAGGCCCTGTTCACACGGTACTTGCTTGTTGTCTATGATATATTCTATTGTATGTATATATATATGTCCTTACTGGGTATTCATTGTACGCCCGGTTTTGTAGTTGTGTGCTCAGTGTTATGTTTTGTGTTTTATGGGAGTCATGGTGCGGTAAGTGGGTTCCTGGACTTGTACGCGTCCGCCTCCCTGTCGCCGCTGCGCTCCATAGTTGTCGGCGTCTCTTCACAGCGGTTGGACCCGCCCCGGCTCTTTCTGCTGTGTGACGCCGGCCCTGTGTGGCGTCGCGGTTGCCAGGGTGAGCGGACGCGTCACTTCCGGTCCGGGGATTCTACTTCCGGTAACGCGGTTCACCACATGGTGAACGCTGATATTTAAAGCACACTGAAGCGCACAGATTCAGGCCCCTTGAGAAAGGATAGGTCCGAAAAGCGTCGGGGCGGACGCGCTAAATCTGGGTACGTGCATACTTTGCGCTCTGCTGGTCACCTTTGGGGTAACTATTTAGCCCTATTTGGGCAGTGTACAATATGTCAGTGGTGACAGTTATGCAGGGTCATGTGCAGACAGTTATGGTACTAGTGGCGTTCGCCACAGTCTGATATCAGGCGCCTAGTGAACACTGGAGATAAATAGCAGGGCATTATAGCCTAATGGTGGGACATTGATTGTGGAATATATATATATATATATATATAATATATACTAGTCTGCCACAGTGTTATATCAGGCACCTTGTAATATTGGAGATAAATAAGTGGAGATAAGTGACTACCTGACAGACAGGCCGCAGTTTGTAAGGATGGGGGAGGTGGTATCTGGCAGTGTACGGAGCAGTGTTGGAGCCCCTCAGGGTACAGTGCTGTCGCCCTTCCTCTTCTCATTGTATACAGCTGACTTTCAGTATAAATCTGATTTTTGTCACCTCCAAAAATTTTCAGATGACTCCGTGATTGTAGGGGCATTGTGGGGGGCCGGGGGGAGGAGAATATAGAAGGGTGGTTTCTGACTTTGTAGATTGGTGTCAGACTAACTGTCTAGAACTAAATGTAAAGAAATCCAAGGAGATTGTGGTGAGTTATAGAAGGAAAAAGGAGGATTACTTTCCGATCACCATTGCTGGCCAGGAGGTGGAGATGGTTGAGAGCTACAAATATTTGGGGTTCACCTTGACAGTAAACTCGATTGGAGGTGTCATACAGAAAAGGTTTACAAGAAGGGAATGAGCAGACTGTACTTTCTGCGGAAGCTCAGGTCGTTCAATGTGTGCAGTAAAATGCTGGAGATGTTCTACCAGTCCGTTGTAGTAAGCGCCATCTTTTTTGCTATCATTTGCTGGGGCAGTAGTGTGCGAGTAGCTGACGCTAATAAGCTCAACAAACTTATCAAGAAGGCAAGTGCAGCTGTTGGCCTCCATCTGGACTCTTTTGAGGAGGTATTGGAGGATAGAATTCAGAAGAAGTGTAGGGCTATAATGAACAATAATACACACCCCCTATACGAGCTGTTCTTGAAGCAGAAGAGCACATTCAGCAGCCGTCTAATCCTACTAAGGTGCAAGAAGGAGAAATTCAGGAAATCGTTTGTACCTACGGCTATGGGGATGTATAATAATTTCCTAAGGGTGGTAGAAAATAATGACTGATGGCTGGTGTACTAATGTCAATTAACATTGTCTTATATACATCTGAACTACACACTTTTATTATTTATTTATTATGTAATGTTGGTATACCTGTGCAAGATTTGTGTCCTAATATTTTATGTACTGCTGTTTGTATTGCTGCTGTAATACTGTAATTTCCCCCCAGGATCAATAAAGTGTATCGTATCAGATCGTAAATAGCAGGGCATTATAGCCTATTGGTGGGATATTAACCCCTTCCCGACCTGTGACGCCACGTAGGCGTCATGAAAGTCAGTGCCAATCCGATCCATGATGCCTATGTGGCGTCATGAAAGGATTGCGTCCCTGCGGGTCGGGAGACCGGGGTCACTGAAAGGTCACCCGACCCGCAGGGACAGGACCCTTTGTGCTTCACCACAGGGGGTTGGCTTAAACCCCCCGTGGCCACGATCGCTCTGATTGGCTGTTAAAAGTGAAACAGCCAATCAGAGCAATCTGTAATATTTCACCAATATAATTGGTGAAATATTACAATCCAGCCATGACCGATGCTGCAATAGCATCGGCCATGGCTGGACACCGAGCCCTGACCCCCCCGCACGTAGTCACGGCGGCAATCGGCCGCCGCCACCGAAAGATGGCAGCGGTCGGTCACCGCCGTCACTAACAGCTCCCCTCGTCCTGGCCTCCGCTGCCCCCACCTTCCGATCTCCCCCCCTCACTTCCGACCCCCATACTCACCTCTCCCGGTCCACCGATGTCCCTGGATCCTTCCCGGCGGCTGCCCGGGATTCTTCATGGGCGCCGCCATCTTGGAAAATGGCGGGCACATGCGCAGTGCGCCCTGCAGAGTCAAGAAATTTATTTTGATCACTGTGATAAACTGTCACAGTGATCAAAATAAAAAAAAGTAAGTGAACCCCCCTGTCATAGGTAGGGACAAATAATAAAGAATTTTTTTTTCCTATTAGGCCCTGTGCACACGTTGCGGATTTTGCTGCGGATCCGCAGCGGACTTTGATGCGGATCAGCAGCGGATTTTGCTGCGGATCTGCAGCGGATTTTGCGTTGCGGATCCGCAGCGAATTTTGCTGCGGATCCGCAGCGGATTTCGCGCTGCGGATCCACAGCAGATCCAGAAACCATGTACAGTACAATGCAAATAAATGGTAAAAAAAAACGCTGTGCACATGCTGCAGATTTTTCAGCGCGGATTTGCTGCGGTTTTAAATCCACAGCATGTCAATTCTTTGTGCGGATTCCGCAGCGATTTTACACCTATTCCATTATAGGCGTAAAACCGCAGAGAAAAACCGCAGCAAATCCGCTCTAAATACGCAGGTAAAAGGCAGGTCATTTTAGCTGCGGATTTTAGAAAAATCCGCAAGTGAATCCGCAACGTGTGCATGGGACCTCAGGGTTAGGGTTAGGCTGGGTTCATATTGCATTATGGCAGTCTGTTAGATGGACTGCGTTTCACCGCGGTATAACGCGGTGTAATGCAGTCCGTTAACACTGCCATTCACCCCATTTGTGTGCGCATCGCAACGCATGCCGTGAAGCGGCATGCGTTCCCGACGTGTCGTCATTCAGTGATGGATCCTTGGACGCAGGCTGCAGTGTCTGGGCTCCATCACCGCTAGCACAGATGAATCATCGCTGATTCCTCTGCACTAGCGGGTATAGCATAACGTGATCGCGTTATGCTATACCGTTACCAGCCCGTCAACGCTACGTGTTGAACGGGCTGGTAAAACGCAATATGAACCCAGCCTTAGGGTTAGAACTAGGGTTAGGGTTAGAACTAGGGTAAGGGTTGGAATTAGGGTTAGGGTTGGGATTAGGGTTAGGTTTGTGGTTAGGGTTAGAGTTAGGATAAGCGTTAGGGGTGTTTTGGGGTTAGGGTTGGGATTAGGGTTAGGCTTGTGGTTAGGTTTATGGTTAGAGTTGGGATTAGGGTTAGGGGTGTGTTGGGGTTAGGGATTTAGGGTTTGTATTAGGGTTAGGGGTGTGTAGGGGTTAGGGTTGGGGTTAGGGTTGGAGTTAGAATTGAGGGGTTTCCACTATTTACGCACATCAGGGGGTCTCCATACGCGACATGGCGCCACCATTGATTCCTGCAAATTTTGCGTTCAAAAAGTCAAACAGTGCTCCCTTTATTCCAAGCCCCGACGTTTGCCCAAACAGTGGTTTACCCCCACATATGGGGTATCAGCGTACTCGGGAAAAATTGCACAACAACTTTGGGGGTCTAATTTCTCCTGTTACTGTTGGGAAAAAAAATTGGGGACTAAAAAAGTTATTTTTGTGGAAAAAAAATGATTTTTTATTTTCACGGCTCTGCGTTATAAACTTCTGTGAAGAACTTGGAGATTCAAAGTGCTTACCACACATCTAGAGGAGTTCCTTGGGGATCTAGTTTCCAAAATGGGGTCACTTGGGGGGGGTTTCTACTGTTTAGGCACATCATGGGCTCTGCAAACGTAACATGACACCCGCAGACCATTCCATCAAGTCGGCATTTCAAAACGTCACTACTTCCCTTCCGAGCCTCGACGTGTGCCCATACAGTAGTTTTCTCCCACATATGGGATATCAGCGTACTCAGGACAAATTGGACAACAACTTTTGGGGTCTAATTTCTCCTGTTACCCTTGAGAAAATATAAAAATTGTGGACTAAAAGATCATGTTTGTGGAAAAAATATGATTTTTTTATTTCCAAGCCCCGGCGTTATAAACTTCTGTGTAGCCCTTGGGGGTTCAAAGTGCTCACAACACATCTAGATAAGTTCCTTGCGGGGTATAGTTTCCAAAATGGGGTCACTTGTGGGGAGTTTCTACTGTTTAGGCACATCAGGGACTCTGCAAACGTAACATGACGCCCGCAGACCATTCCATCAAGTCGGCATTTCAAAACGTCACTACTTCCCTTCCGAGCCCCGAAGTGTGCCCATACAGTAGTTTTCTCCCACATATGGGATATCAGCGTACTCAGGACAAATTGGACAACAACTTTTGGGGTCTAATTTCTCCTGTTACCCTTGGGAAAATAAAAAAATTGGGGACTAAAAGATCATGTTTGTGGAAAAAATATGATTTTTTTATTTTCATGCCCCGGCGTTATAAACTTCTGTGTAGCCCTTGGGGTTAAAGTGCTCATTACACATCTAGATAAGCTCCTTGGGGGTCTAGTTTCCAAAATGGGGTCACTTGTGGGGGGTTTCTACTGTTTAGGCACATCAGGGGCTCTGCAAACGCAACATGACGCCCACAGAACATTCCATCAAGTCTGCATTCCAAAATGGCGCTCCTTCCCTTCTGTGCTCTCCCATGCGCCAAAACAGTGGTTCCCCCCCACATATGGGGTACCAGTGTACTCAGGACAAACTGTACAACAACTTTTGTGGTCCAATTTCTCCTGTTACCCTGGTGAAAATAAAAAATTGTGGGTTAAAAAAAATCAGTTTTTGAGGAAAAAAAATGATTTTTTATTTTCATGGCTCTGCATTACAAACTTCTGTGAAGCACGTGGGGGTTCAAGGTGCTCACCACACATCTAGATAAGTTCCTTGAGGGGTTTAGTTTACAAAATGTGGTCACTTGTGGGGGTTTCTACTGTTTAGGCACATCAGGGGCTCTGCCCGCCCGCAGACCATTTCATCAAGTCGGCATTTCAAAGCGTCAGTACATCCCGTCCAAGCCCTGACGTGTGCCCAAACAGTGGTTCCCCCCCACATGTGAGGTACTAGCGTACTTAGGACAAATTAGACAACAACTTTTGGGGTCCAATTTCTCCTGTAACCATTGTGAAAATAAAAAATAGGGGGCTAAATAATCATTTTTTGAGAAAAAAAAATGATTTTTTATTTTCACGGCTCTGCGTTATAAACTTTTGTTAAGCACCTGGGGTTCAAAGTGCTCACTGTGCATCTACATAAGTTGCTTAGGGGGTCTAGTTTCCAAAATGGGGTCATTTGTGGGGGAGCTCCAAAGTTTAGGCATACAGGGGCTTTCCAAACATGACATGGTGTCCGCCAACGATTGGAGCTAATTTTCCATTTAAAAAGTCAAATGGCGCTCCTTCCCTTCTGAGCCCTGCCGTGCGCCCAAACAGTGGTTTATGACCACATATGAGGTATCTGTGTACTCAGGAGAAATTGCCCAACAAATTTTAGGATCCAATGTATACTGTTGCCCATGTGAAAATGAAAAAACTGAGGCTAAAAGAAAATTTTTGTGAAAAAAAAAGTACTTTCTTTTTTTTACGGATCATTTTGTGAAGGACCTGGGGTTTCAAAGTGCTCACTATGCATCTAGAAAAGTTCCTTGGGGGGTCTAGTTTCCAAAATGGGGTCACTTGTGGGGGAGCTCCAATGTTTAGGCACACAGGGACTCTCCAAATGCGACATGGCAACCGCTAAATATTCCAGCATATTTTCCATTCAAAAAGTCAAATGGCGCTCCTTCCCTTCTGAGCCCTGCCGTGCGCCCAAACAGTGGTTTATGACCACATATGAGGTATCGGTGTACTCAGGAAAAATTGCCCAACAAATTTTAGGATCCATTTTATCCTGTTGCCCATGTGAAAATGAAAAAACTGAGGCTAAAAGAAAATTTTTGTGAAAAAAAAGTACTTTCTTTTTTTACGGATCAATTTGTGAAGCACCTGGGGTTCAAAGTGCTCACTCTGCATCTAGATAAGTTCCTTGGGGGGGTCTAGTTTCCAAAATGGGGTCACTTGTGGTGGAGCTCCAATGTTTAGGCACACAGGGACTCTCCAAATGCGACATGGCAACCGCTAAATATTCCAGCATATTTTCCATTCAAAAAGTCAAATGGCACTCCTTCCCTTCTGAGCCCTGCCGTGCGCCCAAACAGTGGTTTATGACCACATATGAGGTATCTGTGTACTCAGGAGAAATTGCCACAAATTTTAGGGTCCATTTTATCCTTGTTGCCCATGCAAAAATGAAAAAATTGATGCTAAAAGAAAAATTTTGTTGGAAAAATTAAAATGTCCATTTTTTCCTTCCACGTTGCTTTAGTTCCTGTGAAGTACCTGAAGGGTTAATAATCTTCTTGAATGTAGTTTTAAGTAGCTTGAGGGGTGCAGGTTTTATAATGGTGTCACTTTTGGGTATTTTCTGCCATATAGAGCCCTCGAAGTGCTTCAAATTGAGTGGTCCCTAAAAAAAATGGTTTTGTAAATTTTGCTGTAAAAATGAGAAATCGCTGGTCAACTTTTAACCCTTATAACTTCCTAACAAAAAAAATGTTGTTCCCAAAATTGTGCTGATGTAAAGTAGACATGTGGGAAATGTTATTTATTAACTATTTTGTGTCACATAACTCTCTGGTTTAACAGAATAAAAATTCAAAATTTGAAAATTGCGAAATTTTCAAAATTTTTGCCAAAGTTCCATTTTTTTTCACAAATAAACGCAAAAATTATCGACCTAAATTTACCACTAACATGAAGCCCAATATGTCACGAAAAAACAATCTCAGAATCGCTATGATCCGTTGAAGCGTTCCTGAGTTATTACCTCATAAAGGGACACTGGTCAGAATTGCAAAAAATGGCCAGGTCATTTAGGTCAAAATAGGCTGGGTCATGAAGGGGTTAATTGTGGTGCTCATATATATATATATGTATTGTTGTATATCCCTGTCTCTCTGTGTTTTATGGCGACCAAATACCGTTTAATTAATTTGGTATATACTTTATGCACAGCTTATATGCACAATACCTTGGTGATGGCGTCTTTTTAATGGTACAGGTTACCTGTGTGTATATCAACTCCCTTCAGATTTTTGTATTTTAATGTTCATAATAAAAGTTGTACCTTTATTCGTTAATTATTGGTCTTGTTATCATCTTTCTGTGAGTTTGTTCTATGTTTAAGTTGTAGCAACATGCAAATTGCCTCTTCAGAGAGGAAGAAACTTGAACTCTAGCTCCACCTATTGGAAATAGCAATCCTAAAAGTCAATATCGACCCTTTAACAAGTCTTGTCATATGACTTAGAATAAAACCCAAACCAGAATCTCAATTTGCAGTCATAGTGTTTCAGGGTATTGCCCCTCGTCAGTGCAAAATATGAGATCTAATATAGCTGGGTTAGAGGCTTAAGACTGGGATCTAAAGGGTAACTTTCTCCACAAGGAGAAACATTACCCCTTATTAGATCCAAGTTGTAGAAACCACACAAATAAGAACCGTATTGTAATACTGTGGCAATTTGCAGTGAAACATGCAACAACTTGTGTTAATCCACTCTTATGGTAGACATAAAGGACAACTAGTGTACAAAGCTAGCACCACACAATTGTATTATAATTGGGATTTAACCCCTTAAAGACAACAGTAGTGTTTCAGATGTATTGTATATGTTCCAAAGGGTTTTTTCTGGCCTACTAGGGAGAAGTTAAAGCACAAAAACAAGAAAAATAGAACAAAAGATACTTAACCTCCTCACAAACTATGATGTATAGGTACGTCATAGGTCTCGTTTCTCCCTTTAATGCAAGCTCTGGCACTAAGCCCACATATTTCCCGGCACATGACAGCTGATTTGGTCAGCCGTCATGCGCCCCTAACATCCGCGGGTGGGATCAAGATCCACCAGCGGCTGTTAACATGTTAAATGTTGCGGTCAATCTGACAGCATTTACCTAGCGCAAACCAGATGCATGTCACAAACGCCACTCATCTGTGCTCCTGTCACATTTGCATCGGGCGCCGATGGGTTGACTGGCGTTCATAGGAGATGATGATTTCTGCTGCACATAGCAGGGCTGGAGTCCTGCTATGTATAGCACAGGCAATGGGATTATCACAACGTCAAGTCTCCTATGGGGACTATTGAACAAGTAAAGAGTGGAACAAAATGTTTTAAAAAGTATTTAAAAAATATAAAAGTTCAAATATCCCCCTTTTGCCCCATTCACAATAAAATAACAATAAAATATATATATATATATATATATATATAGGTATTGCTGCTTTCAGAAAGCTCTGATCCATCAAAATATAAAAACAATTAATTTGATTTGTAAACAGCATAACAAGAACAAAAATCAAAATGCCAGAATTACGGTATTTTGGGGCTTTTAAATAGTCTCCAGTTTCATAATAAAACTATTATTGCCTTGATAGCCTGCATTGTAGTTTTGAAATAGCTGGAGGTTGGGTAGTATGGCTTTACAGCATAACATTCTATGGTAATCAAAAAAGCCTTCCCACAATGGCTGGCTGTACACAGATTTCATACCTACCTCTTTGAGACTTTTTGATAAAAGAGTTATTTCCTTTCAATAATTGTCCAATATTCTTCCAAATCTTGTGGTCTTCCTTCTGCAGAATCACTTCAATTTTTCCAGTACTATTTGATAAACAAACTAGATATAGGAAAAGGAAAATGTATTAATAAACAGTACTGAGGAAAATAAACCTGCATAAGTGTCTAATGTGCTGAAAATGACAGAAGAATGGACATATCACTTTAAACTGCTTGCCGTTTTTTTGAAACCTGAAGCTGCTAAACGATGTTCAATAGCCTGAACATATGAACAGCAAGTTGTTTTGCATAGAAATGCATACTGTATATTAATTCTTTAAGTTTCCTTTGATCTTTCTTAGTTCTCGGAATACGCCTGTAAATTATGTCTTGTACACATGCCTTAATACTTCTACCAGAGTGATTCAGAGATTATTGTTTCGGGATACATTGTAGTTTATGTTATTGCTAAATTTAGGGCGATATGATTTGCATTTATCTATGAAAATTTAATGAAAATGTAGAAAATGTCACAATTTTCAAACTTTGAATTTGTATGCACTCAAAGCAGATAGTCATGCCGCACAAAATAATAAATAACTATTTGTTAACCATTGGTAACAGAATGTGTTACAGTAGAAGTTGTGTTGAGCTTTATAGTTCTACTAATACTATAGTTATACTCTTCACCATATCAGTTAGTCAAGGAGGAGAGACCGCCCTACTAGAAACCAGAACATACAGAAAATGCACTTGTCTTAACTGGTCAAGAAAGAACTTGAGGATACCCCTTAAAATTTGGCGGTCATGGTCAAGAAGTTGAAAACTGGCTTAGGTGCGAAGGGGTTAAAATATTTTGTTTAAGTGTGGAGCACATGTATTTACCAACAGTGTATATATGTGAGCAGTGTACATAGGAAGCATGTATACACTGATATTTTTTAAAAAAATTGCAAATGCTACCATTGTGATGTAAGTTAAAGAGGTATTACCATCTCCAAGATCCTCTCAGTATGTAGTAGGTGTAATAATAATAATAATAATAATAATAGCAAATACCTCAAAATAGAGATGCAGTACAATTGTTTTGATTCACTATGTTGCTTACCCTATGTGCAGGCATTGATGTAGCTTAGGTATCCATGACTACAACCCCTAACAACTAACTAACTATATGAGTGGTTGTAACCATGGATACCTAAGCTACTGCAGTACCCTGCACATGGGGTAAATGAAATAGCTAATCAGAAGAACTATCCTACATTTCTATTTGGAGGTATTTGCTAATTATTATTATTTCTACACCTACTATATATTGGGATAGGATCTTGGAGATGGGAATACCACTTTAAATTATTTATACATAAACCCATCATGCTACATCATTTACAGAAAAAGGTTCAAAAGCAGAATGATAAGAACTGGTGAGTTCTACTATAGAGTTGAGAGCACCTTATAAATAATCTGGCATACTAGTAGAATGGAATGGTGGTTGATAAAGAGTACAGCTGCTCCATTCATTCTTAATAGGACTGTCAGAGATAGAGTGCTGAGCTCAGCTGATCTTCGGCACTCCTATGAGAATAAATAAAGCGGCAGCACTCAAGATTAACCATCACTCCATTCATACCGGTTCTCAGGATCGGTAGGGGACACCCAGCGACTGGGAAGCTATTCCCTGTGCCAAAGATAAGGGATAATGTCCAAACATAAGAACATCATTTTAAGAACTTTGAAAATAGCCGGAAATAAAGGTTCGGCCAGTCACTAGCCAGAGCAGTAATTCACCTCAGCTACTGGTTTGGCTGAGCGGGCACATCCCGTGTGACCACTAACCCCCGTCTCACACAGCGATCTCGCTGGAGAGATCGCTGCTGAGTCACTAGTTTTGTGACGCAGCAGCGATCTCCCCAGCGATATCGCTGTGTGTGACATTCAGCGACGATCAGCCCCCCTGCTGGGTATCGCTGATCGTCGTTGAATGTCCTGGACATTTTTTTGATAGCTGGTCTCCCGCTGACAGGCACGCATCGCTGCGTGTGACAGGCGGGAGACCAGCGATCCGCTGGTAACCAAGGTACACAGCGGGTTTCCAGGCGCGGGGCTGTGCCTAGAAACCCGCTGTGTACCTTGGATACCAGCACCCTGATGCAGGGAGCTGGTAACCAAGGTACACAGCGGGTTTCCAGGCACCGCGCAGCGCCTGTATCCAAGGTACACTGCGGGTAACTAAGCGATGTTACCTGCAGTATCGCTTGTACTAATCGCTGCCTGAGCTGCCTGTTTGGCAGCTCAGCAGCGATAATGTAGCGATACACCAGCGATCCTGATCGTTGTCGGGATTGCTGGTGTATCGCTATGTGAGACCCGTGAGAGTACGTGATAAGCACTGGAATGTGACCTGTAAAATATCGGGGAGGATGAGTATTATTTCTAGTATCCTTTCTTTTTTTTCAGGAACCTGAGGACTGCTACATTTTTTATACCCCAGAAGATATCCTTTAAAAAAAAGTAGCTAAAAAAAAGAAAAATCTTAAAGAAACCTATGCCTCAGACAAAAATGGACAAAATTAAAACACTGTAGTTTGGCATGTTTAAAGGAAACCTGGTAGCAGGATTCACGCCTATAATCCACCACCAGTGCAGTATCAACCTCCCAGAAATGCTTCCTATTATGCCCTTGTTATATCATAGATCACCAGTAAATTAAGAAAAAAAAATCATAGTTTAATATCGCTGTGAACCACATGTCAATTAGCTTGACTAGTCAGAAAGGCTACACTGCATACAGTACATGAGCAGTCAAGCAGAATAAACAGTAATCATGCCCAAAGATGCTTGATTGACATTTTACAAAGGCTATGACTGGGCTATGACTGCTATGATACATTGCCCTCATCTTCCTCAGAACCTAAAATATTCTAGGTGCAAAAGAGATATCTCGTCCTTGAGCATTCAGTTGTAAACTGATGATGTTGGACTTACTTGTGAATGTAAAAGATCCAGTAACTAAGTTAATGTGTCTGGGACAAAGCCAGTGGCATATCGCCAATAGTGGCAGACCGTGCGGCCACTATGGGCCCATTAGTCGGGTGGGCACAGTGCCAGGCACCAGGACCCCTGGATGCCGATACATTTGAAAGCGATGATGGAACAGGGAGACGTCAGTTTCCTCCTCCATTATTCTCTCTGCTCCTGAGATCTGACATATCATACAGAGCTTCAGACTACATGCTGCAGAGACAAGATCAGTGGGGGAATTGGGAGAACTGAGTTTTCTTTAAAAAAAAAAACAAAACATTTATACAGTTTGTAGGGATATGTGTTGGCCATAATACAGTTTTCAGGTCTGTGTGGGGGTCATTATAAAGTTTGCAGGGCTACATGGGGGCTATTATACTATTTGGAGAGCTATGTGGAGGCCATTACACAGTGTGGAGGGCTATGTGGGGGCCACTAAATTATTTGGAGAGTTGTGTGGGGGCCGTCATACTGTTTGGAGGGCTATATGGGGGCCATTATACAGTTTTTCCAGGGCTATGTGAGGCCATTATAGTTAGGAGATCCATGTGGGGGCCATTATACTGTTTGGAGGGTAAGTGGGGAACATTGTACTGTGTGCGAACCACTATACACTGTGAAGGGTTGTATTGGGGCCATCATACTATATGGAGGGTTTGTAGTAGCCAAAATACTGTGTGGAGGGCTGTATCAGGGCCATCATACTGTTTTGGGGTCACTGTGGGGGTATAGTACGTTTTACAGTGAATGTAAATAAGGGTCATCAAACTATGTACAGAGAGTGCAGTGTAGGAAGTCACTGCGGAGAGATTATACTGTGTTTGAGAGACATTTTTGTTGGCATTATGCTTTATGGGGTGCAATGAAAGGGGTGTCTTAATGCAGGGGTTGACAAAGTTGTTCAGAATTTTTTTTTCATTTCATCATCATCGCCTCCTCATCATCATCATTGCCTCCCCATCATCATCATGGCCTCCCCATCATCATCAATGCCTGCCCATCATCATCGCCTCCTCATCATATCATCGCCTCCCCATCATCATCATCGCCTCCCCATCATCATCAATGCCTGCCCATCATCATCATCGCCTCCCCATCATCATATCGCCTCCCCATCATCAATTCCTCCCCATCATCATCAATGCCTCCCCATCATCAATGCCTCCCCATTATCATCAATGCCTCCCCATTATCAGCAATGCCTCCCCATTCATCATCATCATCGCCTCCACATCATCATCAATGCCTCCCCATTATCATCAATGTCTCCCCATCATCATCAATGCCTTCCCATTATCAATGCCTCCCCATATCATCAATGCCTCCCCATTATCATCAATGCCTCCCCATCATCATCAATGCCTCCCCATCATCATCAATGCTCCCCATCATTATCAATGCCTCCCCATCATCATCAATGCCTCCCCATTATCATCAATGCCTCCCCATCATCATCAATGCCTCCCCATCATCATCAATGTCTCCCCATCATCATCAATGTCTCCCCATCATCATCAATGCCTCCCCAGCATCATCAATGCCTCCCCATTATCATCAATGCCTCCCCATTATCATCAATGCCTCCCCATCATCACTGCCCTCCCCCCACCACCATCACACATGCAGCACACAAGCACTCTCTCACATACACACACACACACTGATGCACACAGACAGACACACACACACACATCACATCTCACCTGTCCGGCGTCCGCGCTCTCTGCCACAGCCGGCCGCTGAATGATGATGTCAGCAGCGGAGGCCCCGGAGAGATAAGTATTGTGCCAGCTGCTGCCGGGGCCCTGAGCAGGCAGGGGCGGGTGGCGGTGCTGACACCGCTTTCCTCCGCTAACGGGCGCCCGACGGCGGGTCCCCGCCTGCTCAGGGCCCCGACAAACCCGGGCGCCAGGCATGATTTTCTAGGCGCCACTGGCGATCTGGCGCCCGGGTTTGTCGAACCCTGTCTTAATGCATGGGAACACCAAGAGGCTTCAATAGGAGGAAAATTACTTTGTAAGGGCTGCAAAGTTGTGAGATATGATCTTCTGTGACCTTGCCAAATATTACATTTTATGCTCGTCTCTTGAGTGTGTAGGTGGGTTGGCTCAATTATAACTTTGGATATGGAGCCTCATGATTTCTATGTACGTCCTTGGACAAAGCATTGTCTAGAACATTACCTAACAGCATTACATACTTGTGTAGAATTATCCACTTTCCTGCAAAATAAATTAAACTGGCTCTTCACTTACAGAAACACTATCTACTTAGCTTATGACAAGCTTTGTGTCAAGGTTACGCGATATATAATCAAGTGGAGGGCAGTCCATTGTGTAGGGACCAGTTTTCTCACACATTTGGAATGAACAGATGAATTTAGGAGCCAGCTTTTTGCATTGAATATTTTCAGTATAAAGAAAAGCCTTATCTCAAAGAGAGATGTTGGGGTATATGACCATGGTGTCTTATAGGCACTAGCAAACCCGTATGCTTTTTGAAGCAGAAGACGCTCAGGAAAATTACAGCGTTATTTATTTTTTAGAAGCATCTTCTTTAACGTCTTTTAGTCATTTTAGTAGCAGAACATATGTACTGCAAGTCATTTTGACATTAATTTACATATGTTCATTATATTTAATGTTTATTCAGCATTTTTTGGACTAGTTTCAGACACAATTTGCCTGAAAAAGTCATTGTGTGCACATACAGTACAGACCAAAAGTTTGGACACACCTTCTCATTCAAAGATTTTTCTGTATTTTCATGACTATGAAAATTCTACATTCACACTGAAGGCATCAAAACTATGAACTAACGGGGGCGTGGCTTGGCTGCCAGGAGGAATGGACGTGTAGTTACACAGCTCCTTGTCTATCCTGCTAAAAGCAAATGAATACAGCTACATCACTGTACCTACACTGCTCTGTGGAAGGGTGAAGCCTCCAGGATGCTTAAAAGAGGTAAAAGCAAAATCCCACAGCCCAAACAAGCCATGGAAATGCACTTTTCCAGATCAAGAAAGGGAGCTGCAATCTCTAAACATGGCGCTGACCCCCTCACACAGCATGGAAGCAAGGCTGATTCTCAGCAGAGCAGCGCCTCCTCCCCACAGTCTCTGAGCAGCAGGGATGGCACCTCTCCCCAGCAGCAGCCACACTGTGACAAAGAGGAGCTAGAGGAGATTCAGGAGGGCAGAGGGCAGACAAAGATGGACATTACTGACTCACAGCAGACACAGAGTCCTGTAAAACAGAGACCAAGGCTCCAAGATGGCGCTGAGCTTCCACAAACATAGAGCAGACAGGGGGAGAAAGGACAGAGGGTAGAAGCTCCTACCTCCTTGGCAGGGACACACAGCAGCCATCCCTCTCCCTGTCCTTCCCCCTTATCAGATGGCTGTGTGAGAAGCCCAACAGCAGAACAGAAGATCCTGCATGCAGATAAAGCTGAGGGGCCCTGGCAGAAGAAGCAGGTTTACTCTCAGCTTAACCCTCAGAGTGCCGGACGCCAGCAGCTCCAGCTGAATGAGGGAACAGCCCAGTCCACAGAAGTGGGTGATAGTCCTGTACCTGCAGATTCGCATGTTATTGCTAATGACTTTCTGTATTCTTTGCCAGCATCAGATACCCCAGTCACTGAATGCACCCTAAAACAAATGTTGCAAGCACTTAACCAATCTATGCAGCTCACCATGATGCAAATCATACACCCTATCAAGTCTGCAGTAAGTGAGGTGGAAACCAGGGTGGATCATATTGAACCCAAAATGGGCCAGTTTACATCCTCCCACAATGATTTGATAGACGCTCACTACAAATTGGTAGAGGAAGTCCAAATGATGAAAAAAAAAATGACGGATCTTGAAGATAGATCTCGCCGTAATAACCTTAAGTTTAGGGGTATACCCGAAAATGTTCCCTCTCAAAAGCTCAAACAATATGTTAGGGATATAATAAAAGCCCTTCTTCCTGATAGTACCCCTGTGGATCTGACCATTGATCGGGCTCATAGACTTCCACGCCCGCGGCATTTGGACGAATCCGTACCCAGGGACGTTCTGGCAAAAATAAACTTTTACGAAACTAAATAAAATGTCATGATTACAACACGGAAAATGGGAAAACTCCCTGCTCCGTTCCATATGATTTCTGTATATGCAGACCTCTCTCCGCTGACTTTACAACTTAGAAGACAATTTATCCCTATTACAACTGCTCTGCGGGAAAATAAGATTCTATACAGATGGGGCTTTCCTGTACGTCTCATCATATTCTACAAAAATGCTACTCACACAGTATCTACAGCAGAAGAAGGTTTTAAGGTTCTTCAAGAATGGGGCATAACTACATCTGCTCCTCTGTCTTTACCTCAGAGGTCCTCTACACAGATTGCGGATGACTGGAAAAAAGCAGGCAGTCATAAACGTAGGAACCGCTGAACATCTTTCTCTTAAGCGGGATAGACCCGGATTCATGAAAGAATCCCCTCCTGGCAACAATATAAACTGTTGACCCCAAAAATGGATCAGACGTTTGTCATATCCACTTGTTCTGTTCTTATTCAAAGAATGGTTTATTCGTTTATGTTTGATTGCTTGTTTAACTTAGTTTTATTTAGGAATTGGAGTAGGAGCTACAAAGGTACAGCGATCCTAATGATGGAGTGTCAGAGTTCCACAAAAGTATCATTCACACTACCAGGGGGGGTAAGTGAACCTATAGCACCACCACACATGATAAATGGGGATTAAAATAATATCTATGAACGCAGCGTCGGACTGGAGCACCTTGGGCCCACCAGAGAAAATTATTCTTGGGGCCCACTATGTAGCTACATATAAATAAATACAAGACCACCAATTGTGTGGTAAACGCGCTAATATTAGGATACAATATAAGGTAGTACACATCTTAATTATGTAGCTGGGGTTGGAGTATCCCCCTCATAGAATATAATGTAGCCCCCTCATAGAATATAATGTAGCCCCCTCATAGAATATAATGCAGCCCCCTCATAGAATATAATGCAGCCCCACTTATAGAGTATAATGCAGTACCCCACAAATATAATGCAACCGCCTTATAAGGTATAATGCAGCCCCCATAGAATATAATGCAGCACCCTCATATGGTATAATGCAGCCCCCTCATATAGTATAATGCAGCCCCTCCACAAAATATAATGTAGCCACCTCAGAGTATAATGTTATGCAACCCCCTCTAAGGTAGCCTCCCCATAGAATATACTGTAGCCCCTCATAGGGCATAATGCAGCCCCCCTCTTATAGTATGATGTAGCCTCCTTAGAGAATAATGCAGCCTCCACACAGAATATTATGCAACCCCCCCACAGAATATAATGTAGCCCCTTCATAAAATATAATGCAGCCCCTCATAGGGTATAATGCAGACCCCTGCACCTCCATCATTGTTCTCCCCCTCTACCCACATCATTGCTCTATATACAGCACTGTGCACACAGATCCCCTCTATATACAGCGTTGTGCACACAGAAATCCACTATATACAGCAATGTGCTCGCAGATACCCACTATATACAGCACTGCACACAGATCCCCTATATATAGCACTGTGCACACAGATCCCCTCTATACAGTGCTGTGCACAGATTCCCACTATGTAATGCGCTGTGCACACAGATTCCCTCTATACACAGCACTATGCACACTGATCCCTTCCGCATACAGCGCTGTGCACCCTGATCCCCTCCGTATACAGCACTGTGCACTCTGATCCCCTCCGTATACAGCACTGTGCACTCTGATCCCCTCCGTATAACAGCACTGTGCACTCTGATCCCCTCCGTATACAGCACTGTGCACACTGATCCCCTCCGTATGCAGTGCTGTGCATACCGATCCCCTCCGTATACAACGTGCACACAGATCCCTTCTATATACACCACTGTGCACACTGCAGGAACTGATGCTTTCTACAGCGCTGTGGGTACTAATCCTCTATACAGTACAGACCAAAAGTTTGGACACACCTTCTCATTCAAATATGTGTCTGTATTTTCATGACTAATAATGAAAAAAGGCTTAAGCACTCAACTTAAAAGGTTTATTAGTAGTATCTCCAAACGTTTCGGTCAGAAAAGACCTTCATCAGTGACTACTGTAATCACAATATAAACGCATAAGAATATGTACAAACAAAATAAGAAACATTGCGATAAATAAAGTATATACAAAAAAGTGAGACACGGGTCACAGGACGGACAATAGAAAAAACGGTGGGTCAGCTCTGAGTATACCAAGACAGTCAAAATAGTATCCAAGAAGAATGAATGGGTAATAGTGCCATACCTTATTTTTATATAGAAGATTGTCTCCTAAAAAGGGGAGAGGTGCGTGCCCCAAGGAAAGTGTGCTGCCTGGATAAGAGTATAACATGGTGAGCATATTATGCCACAGCTGTGAGTCTAATGTGACTAATCAAGTAGTACTTACTTAAAGACAAACGTAGCTTATAAGAATGCTGAGGAGATTGAAGAAAATGAGCAAATTTGAGTAAATAAGGAATATCTTGTGCTCCTAAACAAATGGTATCCGGTCAATATATATATATATATATATACATATATATATATATATATATATATTACCTCAGTAGAAATATCCAGTGACTAAGCTTGCGGTATCCACCGCTATGTAGACTGGAGCTGTCATTAGCAAAAAACAAAATCAGGGGCATAAAAACCATTGTAGGTAAGAGTTATCAAAAGAAATCCCTTGTAGTGTCAAAACCGCTATATTACCTCTGCCAGGACGCTGTCTGAGCCTGCTGATTTGATTTCCATGAGTATGTGGGGCGGAAGTGAGGTAATGGCTCAGAGGGTTCCTTTATATGGAGCAGAGGTGGGACTAAGAGCACTGCTGTCAGTCAAGAAGCACAACCAGGAAGTGACTGAGCAGAGATGGGCAACATAAAAAAAAAAAAAAAAAAGGCTTTGGATCGCTTATATGTATAGCGCTACTATATACAGCGCTGTGTTGCCATGGTAACTCTGAGGCACTAAATAGTGAAGGCAGGGAGGGAGAAGGGGAAGAAAACAGGAGAAAATGATTAGAGAAGTGCTCAGAAGCCATTTATTTTATAGACAAAGGCAAAGAAACATACATAGTGAAGTGAATCATTATTTTGCCGTGAAGTATAATGGTCACAGTGAGACTCCCAGAAATGAGTGACGTGGTGACTTGTGATAAGTGGTCCAACCATTCTAATATAGACGGCTCTAAGGGAAAAGGAGAAAGTGTTAATATGCTGGAGAAGTGAACATATATTAACATCACTGCACTAGGTACATATGTTACATCTCAATGACAATGTAAATTTCTGTCTAAGCACTTGAACATGCTATAAAAAAGCATGATAATTCATATTCCCTATTGAGGCCTCTCGGATGCATAGTATCTAATGTGTGTATCCAATAGGCTTCACGTTTTTTTAGAAGCTGGATCCTATTGCCATAGAGTCGCATGTAAAATAATTCCGAATTTTAAATTCCTTACCGGAATGGGGGTGGAAAATTTTGTCCCCTTTAATGATACTATTGCACTGTACACACCTTAAGCATGGAAAAGTCCCACATTTAGGTTTTTGTAGAAACCGCTGTGTCACTGAGGGTGATTTAGATCCAAAATCTGCTTGGACCAAGATTTAAAATTCGGAATTATTTTACATGCGACTCTACTTATGTAGTATATGTTATCAAGTGCCCTTGTGGCCTAGCATATGTTGGGGAGACCTCACAGACCATACGGGACCGAATATCGAAGCACAAATCTACAGTACGGTGTAAGAACCTCCTTCTTCCTATCCCTTACCATTTTGTTAATGCCGGTCATAATGTGTCCCAGTTAAGGTTCCAAATCATTGAGCAAATTCCACCCTCTCGGAGAGGAGGCAATAGGATCCAGCTTCTAAAAAAACGTGAAGCCTATTGGATACACACATTAGATACTATGCATCCGAGAGGCCTCAATAGGGAATATGAATTATCATGCTTTTTTATAGCATGTTCAAGTGCTTAGAGAGAAATTTACATTGTCATTGAGATGTAACATATGTACCTAGTGCAGTGATGTTAATATATGTTCACTTCTCCAGCATATTAACACTTTCTCCTTTTCCCTTAGAGCCGTCTATATTAGAATGGTTGGACCACTTATCACAAGTCACCACGTCACTCATTTCTGGGAGTTTCACTGTGACCATTATACTTCACGGCAAAATAATGATTCACTTCACTATGTATGTTTCTTTGCCTTTGTCTATAAAATAAATGGCTTCTGAGCACTTCTCTAATCATTTTCACCTGTTTTCTTCCCCTTCTCCCTCCCTGCCTTCACTATTTAGTGCCTCAGAGTTACCATGGCAACACAGCGCTGTATATAGTAGCGCTATACATATAAGCGATCCAAAGCCTTTTTTTTTTTTTTTATGTTGCCCATCTCTGCTCAGTCACTTCCTGGTTGTGCTTCTTGACTGACAGCAGTGCTCTTAGTCCCACCTCTGCTCCATATAAAGGAACCCTCTGAGCCATTACCTCACTTCCGCCCCACATACTCATGGAAATATATACTTGTGTCTCTTTGTGCATGCTGATAAAGTTGAGTGCCCCCAGAGAAAAAAAACTACTTCCTGTAAACCATACCTCTAGATCCTTTGAAAAGCCGGTAATTCATATGCCGCATACAGTAAATCACACTGACAGGTTTGAATAGAATAGATAGAATAAATATGTAACGGGTCTGGTAGGTGAAACCACTGAGCTTTATTATACAAGACAGTATACTTGTAAGAGAGCAGGTGGCGCCCGGGGAATACGGACAGGAATTCACGGGAAGTGACCAGGGCAGTCTCTGGGTAGGCAGGTTGTCACGGCAAGTGACCAGGGCAGTCTCCGGGCAGGCAGGCCGTCACGGCAAGTGACCAGGGCAGTCTCTGGGTAGGCAGGTTGTCACGGCAAGTGACCAGGGCAGTCTCTGGGCAGGCAGGTTGTCACAGCAAGTGACCAGGGCAGTCTCTGGGTAGGCAGGTTGTCACGGCAAGTGACCAGGGCAGTCTCTGGGTAGGCAGGCTGTCACGGCAAGTGACCAGGGCAGTCTCTGGGTAGGCAGGCTGTCACGGCAAGTGACCAGGGCAGTCTCTGGGTAGGCAGGCTGTCACGGCAAGTGACCAGGGCAGTCTATGAATATACAGGCTTATACGACCTGAGCTGTTGGAGCCTCCTGGTAGGCTGCAGTCCGATGGCAGATGATCGCTCCCAAGCGAGCAGGCAGGAGTCTCTGGAGTAGCCGGTGATCACTGCTGGAGATGTCCGAACCTTCGGATAAAGCTGCAGTCGGATGGCAGATGATCGCTCCCAAGTGAGCAGGCAAGAGTCTCTGGAGTAGCCGGTGATCACTGCTAATGGAGTCCGAACCTTCGGATAGAGCTGCAGTCGGATGGCAGATGATCGCTCCCAAGTGAGCAGGCAAGAGTCTCTGTAATAGCCGGGGATCACTGCAGGTGATGTCCGAACCTCCGGGGAGGGCTGCAGTCAGATGGCAGACACCAAACAGACAGGTAACAGGCAGGCAACTGGAAACAGGAGCTGAGGGCTGAAGCAGAGTTATACAGTGCAATAACAACAATGCTCGGGCACCTCCATTAAGGAGGAAGCCCCTAATATAGGGTGGAGTCCTCCGGCATTGGCCGGAGACTAATTTGGAAAATGCGCGCGGCTCCTTTAAGAGTGGGGGAGGGTGCGGGCGCGCGCCCTAAGTCCAGCAGCAGGACGGAAGGAGCGCGCGGGCCCAGCAGGACGGAAGGAGGACGCCGAGGATGCTGAGGGCGCCGAGGACGCCGAGGACGCTGGGGGCGCCGAGGACGCATAGCGCTGGTAAGGGGAACGGCGTCCCTGCCTGGCAGAGGGCCGGGACGCCGATGCTACAGTACCTTCCCCTCTAGGCCCCCCCCTCTTTAGGCCAGAAAGAAATTTAGCTAGGATGAGAGGGGCATGGATGTTCTCCCGAGGCTCCCAGGTTCTCTCCTCAGGACCAAACCCCCTCCAATCCACCAAAAAATAAGTCTTTCTTCCTACCCTTTTTGTGGCCAGAATGTTCTCTACCTCAAATTCATCATCAGCAGACACTGGAGCAGGAGGTGTACCTGTAGACTTGAAAAAAGAGTTAAGTACCACAGGTTTGAGGAGAGACACATGAAAAGAGTTAGGAATTCGCAAATTGGCCGGGAGTTTCAGTTTATAGGACACTGGGTTGATCTGCCTGATGACCTCAAAAGGACCGATAAACCGAGGACCTAACTTGTAGGAAGGAATTTTGAGCCGAACATATTTGGACGAAAGCCAGACTTTGTCCCCAGGACGGAATTGAGGAGGATCCAGACGTTTCTTGTCAGCATGTCTTTTCATGCGCTCGGATGACTGAATGAGTGCGGACCGGGTACTCTCCCAGATGGAGGAGAATTCTCTAACCAGAGATTCCGCAGCTGGATTGTCCACAGAGATGGAAACGGGGACAGGAATCCGAGGGTGCTGACCGAAGACTATAAAAAACGGAGACTTGGTGGACGATTTGCTCTCGTGATTATTGTAAGAGAATTCGGCCCAAGGCAGGAGCTCCACCCAATCAGAATGATGAGCATTAACGAAGTGTCGGAGATAGCTGGTCAGATTCTGATTTATTCGCTCAACTTGTCCATTGGACTGTGGATGGTAAGTGGAGGAGAAATCCAAGGTGACGTCTAGTAACTTACAAGTAGCTCTCCAGAAATGTGAAGTGAACTGTACCCCACGATCCGACACAATGTGACGAGGCAAACCATGGAGACGGAAGATGTGGCGGATAAAGTCTTTAGCCAACTCGGGTGCAGACGGAAGACCTGGCAGAGGAATGAAGTGAGCCATCTTGGAAAAGCGGTCAGCGACCACCCAAATGACCGTACAACCGGCAGAGACGGGCAGATCCGTAATGAAGTCCATGGCTATATGTTGCCAGGGAGCAGCGGGTACAGGAAGCGGAAGAAGACGGCCGGCAGGCAGGTGTCTCGGAACTTTGTTGCGGGCACAGGAGACACAGGCAGAAACAAAGTCTATTACGTCTTTGTGCAGGGTAGGCCACCAATAATGCCGGGTAATGAGTTGGAGGGTCTTTTTCTGACCAGCGTGGCCAGCGAGTTTAGACGAATGACCCCAATGTAGAATTCTCTTCCGATCAGTCTCTGATACGAACGTCTTACCAGGAGGGAGACGGTTTAGACTCACAGGAGCCACCTGCATCACTCTGGCGGGATCGATAATATGTTTAGGCTCATCTTCGAGATCCGACACCAGGAAGGACCGGGACAAGGCATCCGCCTTGATGTTTTTGTCAGCCGGGCGAAAATGCAAAAGAAAATCAAAACGGGCAAAAAACAAGGACCACCGGGCTTGGCGAGGGTTAAGTCTCTGAGCATGCTGAAGGTAAGACAGATTTTTGTGGTCCGTGTAGATGATTACCGGATGAAGAGCCCCCTCGAGTAGGTAACGCCACTCCTCCAATGCCAATTTAATGGCCAATAACTCTCGATCTCCTATGGAGTAGTTGTGCTCGGAGGAGGAGAAGAGTTTGGAGAAGAAACCACAGGAAACCATCTTCCCGGATGAAGATTTTTGAGTAAGTACCGCTCCGGCTCCAGCAGAGGAAGCGTCCACCTCCAGGAAGAACTGCTTGTTGCCGTCCGGGCGATGCAGCACTGGAGCGGAAGAGAAGGCTTGTTTCAAGGAAAGAAAGGCCTCCTCTGCTTCGGGCGTCCACTGTTTGGGGTTAGCATCCTTGCGGGTGAGCGCTGAGATTGGAGCAGTCCTGGAAGAGAAGTGCGGTATGAAGAGACGGTAATAGTTAGCGAATCCCAAGAACCGCTGAATGGCCTTCAACCCCTCTGGTCGGGGCCACTTCTCGATGGCAGACAGTTTCTCCGGATCCATTCGTAGGCCTGTCTGAGAGATAATGTAGCCCAGAAACGGAAGCGAGGTCTGCTCAAAGAGGCACTTCTCATATTTGGCGAAGAGGTGATTCTGCCTGAGCCTGAGCAGAACCTGACGAACATCCCTCCGGTGAGACTGGAGATCCGGAGAGAAGACCAAGATGTTGTCAAGGTACACCACAACGCAGGAGTAGAGGAGGTCCCGGAAGATGTCATTGACCAACTCCTGAAAGACTGCTGGAGCATTACAGAGACCAAAGGGCATAACCAGATACTCGTAGTGGCCATCCCGGGTGTTGAATGCCGTCTTCCATTCATCTCCTCGACGGATACGAACCAGGTTGTATGCTCCACGAAGATCCAGTTTAGTGAAGACTCTAGCCCCTCTAAGACGATCAAACAACTCCGGAATGAGCGGAAGAGGGTACTTATTCTTCACCGTGATCAAATTTAGGCCTCTGTAGTCAATACAGGGACGGAGAGATCCGTCTTTCTTTTTTACAAAAAAGAAACCTGCTCCCGCGGGGGAGGTAGATTTCCGGATGAATCCTTTCGCTAAATTCTCCTCGATATATTCTGACATCGACCTGGTCTCTGCAGCGGACAATGGGTAAATACGCCCACGGGGAGGCGTAGTACCGGGTAGCAGGTCGATCGGGCAATCATATGGTCTATGCGGGGGTAATGTCTCTGCTTCCTTTTTATTAAAGACATCAGCGAATGACCAATATGGAATCGGGAGTCCAGGTAGATTAGCAGGTGTAGGAGAAGGACGGACAGGATGAACAGGCACCAGACACGTTTGATGACAGTCCTGTCCCCAGCGAAGAATCTCTCCATTCTGCCAGTCGAGCACGGGTGCATGTTTTTGGAGCCAAGGCAGACCTAGTAAGAAAGCATGAGAGAGTCCAGGTAAAACATGAAACGAGATGCTCTCAGAATGCAACATTCCCACCTGCAGGGTTATGGCTTCGGTGATAAGTTGGATGGGACGAGGTAGGAGACCCCCATCCACAGCAGCAACAGATACTGGTTCAACCAGAGGTTTGGTGGGAATGCGATACTTCTCTACTAGAGCCTGTGAAACAAGATTCCCAGCTGCTCCAGAATCAAGTTGGGCCAGTTCGAAGTAACGGTTCTTACCGATGAGAATAGAGACAGACAGCAGCAGAGATGAAGAGGATTTATTCTGGTCTAGGTGGACCTCTCCGAGCGAACCTAGACACAGGCGTTTCCCGACCTCTCCGGACAGGTACGGATCCAGTGCTCCTTACTGCCACAGTAGAAGCAACTCCTCTCGGCATGGCGTGAGTCCTGACGGGCTTTGACCATCTTGGTCTGGTCGACCTGCATAGGCTCAGCAGTGTGCATCTGGGGAGAAACGGAAGGGGTTATAGGTCTCTGAAACGAGGGTGCAAGACGAGGAAACCCTCTCTCACGGGTGACCTCTTTGGCACGTTCCTGGAACCGTAGATCAATTCGATTGGCAAGATTTATTAAATCATCAAGGGAGGTTGGAATGTCCCGACCGGCAAGTTCATCTTTAATACGGCCGGACAGACCCTCCCAGAAGACCGAAATCAGGGCGTTATTGTCCCAAGCCAACTCTGAGGCTAGAGTACGGAACCGTATGGCATATTGACCAACGGTGAGACTCTCCTGACGGAGACGCAACAGAGATGATGCAGAGGAGGTCTTCCGTCCAGGTTCGTCGAATACCTTCCGGAAGGCCGAGAGAAAAGCAGGCAGGTCAGATACCAGAGGATCTTCTCTCTCCCAGAGAGGATTAAGCCAGGCCAGAGCCTCTCCGGTGAGATGGGACATGATGAAGGCAATTTTGGCCCGGTCAGAGTTAAACTGGTGTGCCAGGAGTTCGAAATGCAGGGTGCACTGGTTAATGAAACCACGAGCCAGAGCAGGGTCGCCTCCAAACCTAGGAGGAGCTGAAAGTCGGGGTCCGGGAATGGAAACCACGGAATTGGGAAGCAGCGAGGCTGCCGGATTGTGAGTCATGGCTCCAGCGGTGGTTGCTGGTGATGAATTCAGAGTGTCCAGTCGGGAATTGACGTTCCGCAGGTGACCCAGGATGGCCTCCTGTTGCGACCTCTGGCGAGATAGTTCATGACACAATTCCGGGAGTGAAGGGGTTTGGGTGCCACCGGGTTCCATGGCCCGAGCAAACTGTAACGGGTCTGGTAGGTGAAACCACTGAGCTTTATTATACAAGACAGTATACTTGTAAGAGAGCAGGTGGCGCCCGGGGAATACGGACAGGAATTCACGGGAAGTGACCAGGGCAGTCTCTGGGTAGGCAGGTTGTCACGGCAAGTGACCAGGGCAGTCTCCGGGTAGGCAGGCCGTCACGGCAAGTGACCAGGGCAGTCTCTGGGTAGGCAGGTTGTCACGGCAAGTGACCAGGGCAGACTCTGGGTAGGCAGGTTGTCACGGCAAGTGACCAGGGCAGTCTCTGGGTAGGCAGGCTGTCACGGCAAGTGACCAGGGCAGTCTCTGGGTAGGCAGGTTGTCACGGCAAGTGACCAGGGCAGACTCTGGGTAGTCAGGTTGTCACGGCAAGTGACCAGGGCAGTCTATGAATATACAGGCTTATACGACCTGAGCTGTTGGAGCCTCCTGGTAGGCTGCAGTCCGATGGCAGATGATCGCTCCCAAGCGAGCAGGCAGGAGTCTCTGGAGTAGCCGGTGATCACTGCTGGAGATGTCCGAACCTTCGGATAAAGCTGCAGTCGGATGGCAGATGATCGCTCCCAAGTGAGCAGGCAAGAGTCTCTGGAGTAGCCGGTGATCACTGCAGGTGATGTCCGAACCTCCGGGGAGGGCTGCAGTCAGATGGCAGACACCAAACAGACAGGTAACAGGCAGGCAACTGGAAACAGGAGCTGAGGGCTGAAGCAGAGTTATACAGTGCAATAACAACAATGCTCGGGCACCTCCATTAAGGAGGAAGCCCCTAATATAGGGTGGAGTCCTCCGGCATTGGCCGGAGACTAATTTGGAAAATGCGCGCGGCTCCTTTAAGAGCGGGGGAGGGTGCGGGCGCGCGCCCTAAGTCCAGCAGCAGGGAAGGAGCGCGCGGGCCCAGCAGGACGGAAGGAGGACGCCGAGGATGCTGAGGGCGCCGAGGACGCTGGGGGCGCCGAGGACGCATAGCGCTGGTAAGGGGAACGGCGTCCCTGCCTGGCAGAGGGCCGGGACGCCGATGCTACAAAATATATATATATATCTATATATAGATATATATATATATATCTATCTCAATGGCTTTGGAGGAATAAGGCAAGGTCCTAAGTATGGTTTAATCGAGATTATTAAAGGAGTCTGTGTCATTCTTTCAATTAAAGGACTTTATTCTTGGTGTCTGTGTTTTCTTACAATGTGACTATGGGGTTAATAATGGGGGCATCTTATTGACGCCTCTCCATTACAAGCCTCGGGGCTTGATGTCACCGGACAATACAAAGGTGACATCAACTCCTCAAATATGAACCCCACTTGACACCGCTATAGAGCAAGTGGGAAGAATTCTAATAGATAGCGTGTCAAACACTGTATTGTCATCGGGCCCCCATTCAAGTGAATGGGGTTCGGGTTCGCTCTGCTGGATGACAGGCTGTATGGACGCATCATTCAGCTTGCCATCTAGAGGTAACAGAGCCGAGTGTGAGGTCACATCCGGCTGTGCTTGACGTTTCTGCAGCAAATACGCTGCAAGAAAAGTCAACCTGCTTATTTGCAGCGTTTTTTCACCATCCATTCAAGTCAATGGTTGAAAAACGGTGAAAAAATGCCCAGTGTGAACATGCGCTAGTAGTGTTTTTCACCTATTGAAAGCAATATGTAGTGCAAACAACGCAATGTGTGAACATAGCCTTACAGTGTTTACTGGTCGAGTTGATTGTTTTTATATTTCGATAACTGCTGACTTTTTAAATTTTTTAAACATCTTTATTTTCAATGGGACACAAGGGGGATGATTTGAACTTTAAGGTATTTTTAAAATTTTTTTTTTACTTTTCACTGTTATTGCCTTTAGGGGACTTAAAGATGCGATTGATCGCCCCTGCTATATACAGTGATGCCAAAGCAGAAATCACAGTCTCCTGTGGGGTTTTGAAGGAGCTCCGTAATGACAGGTACAGGGGTCATCAGCTGAACCCTTGCTGTCATGGCAACCCATCGGCGACCCGATATCACGTAACAGGTGTGCCGATGGGCAAAAGAATGATGCGCACGCATGTCGGCGCCGCATGTTAAATGCCGCTGTCAGAGATTGACAGTGGCATTTAACATGTGCCATACATGTAAGGCGGATGTCGTGAAGGGGTCTAATACCTGAGGGCTCCCTTCCCCACTGTGTCACCTAATTTTCTGAGGGCCCCCTTTCTCACTGTGTCACCTAATTTTCTGAGGGCCCCTTCCCCACTGTGTCACCTAATTTTCTGAGGCCCCCTGTATCACTGTCACATAATTTTCTGAGGGTACCCTTCCTCACTGTGTCACCTAATTTTCTGAGGGCCCCCTTCCCCACTGTGTCTCCTAATTTTCTGAGGGCCCCCTTCCCCACTGTGTACCTAATATTATGAAGGCTCCCTTCCCCACTGTGTCACCTACTTTTCTGAGGGCTCCCTTCCCCACTGTGTCACCTACTTTTCTGAGGGCCTTGTCCCCACTGTGTCACCTACTTTTCTGAGGGCCCCCTTCCCCACTGTTACCTAATATTAAGAGGGCCCCCTTCCCCACTGTGTCACCTACTTTTCTGAGGGCTCCCTTCCCCACTGTGTCACCTACTTTTCTGAGGGCCCCCTTCCCCACTGTGTCACCTACTTTTCTGAGGGCTCCCTTCCCCACTGTGTCACCTACTTTTCTGAGGGCCCCCTTCCCCACTGTGTCACCTACTTTTCTGAGGGCTCCCTTCCCCACTGTGTCACCTACTTTTCTGAGGGCCCCCTTCCCCACTGTGTCACCTACTTTTCTGAGGGCCCCCTTCCCCACTGTGTCACCTACCTTTCTGAGGGCCCCCTTCCCCACTGTGTCACCTACTTTTCTGAGGGCTCCCTTCCCCACTGTGTCACCTACTTTTCTGAGGGCCCCCTTCCCCACTGTGTCACCTACTTTTCTGAGGGCCCTCTTCCCCACTGTGTCACCTACTTTTCTGAGGGCCCCCTTCCCCACTGTGTCACCTACTTTTCTGAGGGCCCTCTTCCCCACTGTGTCACCTACTTTTCTGAGGGCCCCCTTCCCCACTGTGTCACCTACCTTTCTGAGGGCCCCCTTCCCCACTGTGTCACCTACTTTTCTGAGGGCTCCCTTCCCCACTGTGTCA
The DNA here is from genome assembly GCA_033576555.1 of Oophaga sylvatica. Classification (NCBI taxonomy): domain Eukaryota; kingdom Metazoa; phylum Chordata; class Amphibia; order Anura; family Dendrobatidae; genus Oophaga; species Oophaga sylvatica. The sequence goes on along the minus strand of JARQOD010000005.1, from coordinate 265,841,617 downwards.
CCTACTTTTCTGAGGGCCCCCTTCCCCACTGTGTCACCTACTTTTCTGAGGGCCCTCTTCCCCACTGTCACCTACTTTTCTGAGGGCCCCCTTCCCCACTGTGTCACCTACTTTTCTGAGGGGCCCCTTCCCCACTGTGTCACATACTTTTCTGAGGGCTCCCTTCCCCACTGTGTCACCTACTTTTCTGAGGGCCCTCTTCCCCACTGTGTCACCTACTTTTCTGAGGGCCCCCTTCCCATTGTGTCACCTACTTTCTGAGGGCCCCCTTCCCCACTGTGTCACCTACTTTTCTGAGGGCCCCCTTCCCCACTGTGTCACCTACTTTTCTGAGGGCCCCCTTCCCCACTGTGTCACCTACTTTTCTGAGGGCCCCCTTCCCCACTGTTTCACCTACTTTTCTGAGGGCCCCCTTCCCCACTGTGTCACCTACTTTTCTGAGGGCCCCCTTCCCCACTGTGTCACCTACTTTTCTGAGGGCCCCCTTCCCCACTGTGTTACCTAATATTATGAGGACCCCCTTCCCACTGTTTCTAAGGGGGACCCCCCACCTTGTTTCACCTTTAGATTGTATGGGGGCCCCCTTCCCTAGTTGCCTCAGTGGCTGGAGAGCTATGCTGCAGGCTGCCTGCAGGCATAGTATATTTTACTTACACTCACATTGCTGCAGTCATCAGTCATAAAGGTCCCTCAGCTCCTCTGATATTGCTGTGCTGCTTGGGCAGGACAGCCGACCAATCACAGCATAGCTCATTGCCTAAGCTGTGCTGTGAGGTCACACAAAGAAAACTAATGCTGATTGGCTGCATGTCAGCCAATCAGCTTTAGACCACCTCAGTGTCCACAGTATTGAAGAAGAGTGGGAGTCGAGACCCAGGCAGGCAACTTGGCAAGAAACAGATGACTGCGTTGCATTGCATGCCTGTGTGTGTCTCTCCTCTCTGACTCAGCCTCACAGTCAGCTGTACGGCTCTGACTGTGCTGGCTGAAGTGAGGTGGAGGACGGCACTCTGCATCTGCACACACAGGCACGCTGTGCACAGAGCACGGCTTAGTCAATAGACACTGGCAGCAGCAGCAGGTGATGTGAAAGAGCTGCCGTGTGGCTGCACTGTTCACATCATTTGTATAGCCTGCTCACTGTCTCCAGCTATAGAATAAAGTGTGCACCACTCAGTGCACACTATTGGCATGCAGGGCAGGGACTAATGTAGCAGGCAGGAGCTGAGGCTGGGGGCGGGGCCCACCGGAGGTTTGTCCGGTGTCCCAGTGCCTCAGTCTGACCCTGTATGAACGTAAAAGGGTTAAACATGCCACAAAAAAAGGCCCACATGTGGAAGGAAGCCACTTCTCTGTCAGCGGATGTGTTTTGTGCTCAAAAAACTCACTTGCTGCAGAGGGATGCATATAGAATTTGTCATAGAACGTATCCTACTATTATACACTCACATCACCAATCTAAGTCAAGGGGGGTCCTAATTTCTATAAAACATACTATTGCGGTAAATGTCACTCAGACCATTACAGACCCTAAGGGGAGGTACCTTATTCTTATTTGTATGCTGAATAATGAACCTTACACAATAGCTAATGTTTATGCTCCGAATCAGGGTCAAATTAAATTTTTCAGGAAAATTTTAAGATTAATGAACGCAGTTAAACAAGGGAGACTTTTGATTTGTGGTGATTTCAATGTAATTGCTGACCCGCACATGGACACATCAGACAGAACCTCGCACAGACATATGTCTTTAGGGAAAACTTTGTAGCAAAATTATCTGTATGATGCTTGGAGGGCACTGCACAGCTCTGAAAGAGACTTTTCCTTTTACTCTAACGTACATGACAGCTATTCTATAATAGACATGTTTATTATAGATAGAGAACTTTTAATGGCTGTAGCTGGAGCATCCATAGAAACCATCACTTGGTCAGATCACGCGGCCATTTCCCTGACAATAACTTAAAAGAATAATTTTTCTTCAACATTCCTCTGGAGATGCAACAAATTTTTACTAACTCATCCAGAATACAATAAAACAATAGGCAAAGACCTAGAGGAATATTTTCAACTCAATAGTAGCCCACAGGTCTCATTTGGAATGCCCATAAGGCCTTCATAAGAGGCACTTTCATAAAACTAGGTCATATGGTAAAGAAGAACAGGACAAAATTAATAACATCGCTGACAACTGATATTAAATCTATTGAATTACAAAACAGCTCATCACCGTCTCATACTTTGTCAGAGAAACTTAAGAATTTAAGACAACAACTTAGAGAGTGTTTGCTTATGGATTATGAAAAATGACTAAAGAAAACTAAAGCAGCATACTACTCACAAAATAATAAAGCGGGCAAACTACTAGCGTCACGACTCAAATCTAAAGAAATAAATGAGAGAATCCTATATATATGGGACAAACAGCGGATAGGCAAAATCACTGATCCAAGGCAAATAGCTAACAAGTTCAAAGACTACTACAAGGAGCTATATAACTTAAAACAAGACCCATTTACTTATCAGCCCTCAAATAAGGATATACAATCCTTCTTGGATACTATCCACCTGCCCGAAATTTCGGAACAACAATTAACGACCCTTAATACTCCGATCACTTTTACTGAAATAGCTCAATCTATAAAATCCCTACCTAAAGGTAAATCACCAGGACCAGATGGCCTTACTAATGCCTACTATATAACATTCGAAGGCATCCTCACTCCACACCTCCTACCCTTTTTCCAGGATGCCTTCCAAAAGGGATCTTTTCCCAAAGAAAATCAAGAGGCTCTCATTGTTACCCTTCCAAAACCTGGAAAACAATCCGATGAAGCCCAAAATTTTCGACCCATATCACTACTTAATACAGACCTTAAAATATATACAAAAGTCATAGCAAACAGAATAGCCCATTTACTGCCTGATCTGATAGAAATCGATCAGGTGGGATTCATTAAAAATAGATATGCGGCAGACAACACCAGACGCATCCTCAACATAACACACTACATACACTGTGTTCCAAATTATTATGCAAAAATTGTTTAGGAGTGATAAGGTAAGAATTTTTTTGTTTGTCAGTTAAACTCATTGATGGTGATGTGTGTCAGGGCTCTTTATATCACTGTAAGCAATTGCAGACACCTGTGCTAATTAGTTTGGCAGGTGCGTTCAATGAAAGGCAAGACTACTTAAGAAGGCTGTCCCACATTATTAAGCAGCCTACATTTTCTGCCAAAATAGGAAAGAAAAAGGATGTGTCGGCTGCTGAGAAGCAACAAATTGTGGAGTGTTTAGGTCAAGGCATGACTACAATCAACATTGCCAAGACACTTCATCGTGATCATCACACAATCTAGAAGTATGTAGCTGATTCACAGTACACACGTGTGCGTGCTGATAAGGGAAAATTGAGGACTCTTTCCTACAGGCAATTGCGTCAGGTTAAAAGAGCAGCGGCAAAAAAGCCTTGTCACAGCAGCAGACAAGTTTTTGAAGCTGCTGGTGCCTCCAACGTCCCCCGAACAACAAGATGCAGAGTCCTTCAGAGGTTTACAGCTGTGCGTAAGCCATCCTGTCGACCTCTATCCACTGCACACAAGCATAAACGGCTCAAGTGGGCCAAACAATACATGAAGACTGACTTCAAAACTGTTTTGTTCACCGATGAGTGCCGTGCAACGCTCGATGGTCCAGATGGATGGAGTGGAGGATGGCTGGTTGATGGACACCACATGCAAACACGGCTATGGCGCCAACAAGGAGGAGGTGGAGTAATGTTTTGGGCTGGAATCATGGGGAGAGAGATTGTCGGCCCCTTTAGGATTCCTGAAGGGGTAAAGATGAACTCCATAGTGTATGTTGAGTTTCTCAAACAGCACTTCTTGCCATGGTTCAAGAAGAAGAACATTGCATTCCGCAGCAAGATCATTTTCATGCATGATAATGCACCGTCTCATGCTGCACATAACACATCTGCATCTCTGGCTGCTATGGGTATAAAAGGGGACAAACTTATGGTGTGGCCCCCATGCTCCCCTGACCTTAACCCCATTGAGAACCTCTGGAGCATCATCAAAATGAGTGTCTATGATGGCGGGAGGCAGTTCACATCTAAGCAACAGCTCTGGGAGGGTATTCTGTCCTCATGCAAAACAATTGAAGCAGAAACCATCCAAAATCTGACAAATTCAATGGACGAGAGAGTTCAGAAGCTCCTTTCGAACAAGGGGTCCTATGTGCAAATGTAACATCACCTAGAATAAAGTTTTGAGTTGAAAACTGTTTGATTTCAGTTTGTAAGAACCTGCTAATGCTTATAATTTCAAAAATGACCATTTTTTTTGTTCTTTATTAAAATGAAAAGGTTGAAATCTCTGCTGTGCATAATAATTTGGAACATGCATTTTGAGTGCAGTTTGAGTGTTTTATTTTTTAAAAAATATACTGTTATCATAGGCAGTTTGTACAAAAACCTTTCAATTGTACTCTAATAGTTATTTGACTGGAAAATTACAATGACTGAAATTCATATAGGTAATTTTGGAAAATCTGAGAAAATATTATTTGCATAATAGTTTGGAACACAGTGTAGAAGCCAAGAAGTCAGAGGCGCTGCTTGTAGCGTTAGATGCCGAGAAGGCATTTGACCGCATTCATTGGGATTTTGTTTTCTCAGTTCTGAGGAAGATAGGCTTCACTGGAGACATCTTCTCAGGGATACAGGCGTTATACTCCCAACCATCAGCGAGGATCTTTTCTAATGGGGCCCTATCAGACAATTTTCTAATCAGCAATGGGACGCGCCAGGGCTGCCTTTGTCACCTTTGATTTTTGTACTCTCAATCGAACCTTTAGCCCAGGTGTTAAGAACTCAGTGCTCAATTACAGGGATACAAATAGGGAACAGAACACATGTTATTTCACTTTTTGCCGATGATGTATTACTGACACTCGCAACCAATAGACTCATTAGAACATGCAATTGAGGTAATTCTGTATTTTGGGAAAGTATCGTATTACAAGCTTAATGCACAAAAAACGCAGGCTTTGCCACTTAATTTATCCATGGAGACAGTGTCTTTGTTGAAACATACAGTCATGGACAAAAGTTTTGAGAATGACACAAATATTAATTTTTACAAAGTCTACTGCTTCACTTTTTCTAATGGCAATTTGCATATACTCCAGAATGTTATAAAGAGTGATCAGCTTAACAGCAATTACTTACAAAGTCAATATTTTGCTAGAAAATGAACTTTATCCCCCAAAACACATTTCAACATCATTGCAGCCCTGCCTTAAAAGGACCAGCTAACCTCTTTTCAGTGATTGCTCCATTAACACACGTGTGGGTGTTGATGAGGACATGGCTGGAGATCAATCTGTCATGATTAAGTAAGAATGACACCACTGGACACTTTAACCCCTTCACCCCCAAGGGTGGTTTGCACGTTAATGACCGGGCCAATTTTTACAATTCTGACCACTGTCTCTTTATGAGGTTATAACTCTGGAACGCTTCAACGGATCTTCGCGATTCTGAGATTGTTTTCTCGTGACATATTGTACTTCATGATAGTGGTAAAATTTCTTCCATATAACTTGCATTTATTTATGAAAAAAACGCAAATATGGCAAAAATTTTGAAAATTTTGCAATTTTCAAACTTTGAATTTTTATTCCCTTAAAACAGAGAAATATGTCACACAAAATAGTTAAGAAATAACATTTCCCACATGTCTACTTTACATCAGCACAATTTTGGAAACAAAATTTTTTTTTGTTAGGAAATTATAAGGGTTAAAAGTTGACCAGCGATTTCTCATTTTTACAACAAAATTTACAAAGCCATTTTTTTTCGGGACCACCTCATATTTGAAGTCACTTTGAGGGGTCTATATAGCAGAAAATACCCAAAAGTGACACCATTCTAAAAACTACACCCCTCAAGGTACTCAAAACCACATTCAAGAAGTTTATTAACCCTTCAGGTGCTTCACAGGAGCTGAAGCAACATGGAAGGAAAAAATTAACATTTTACTTTTTAGTCACAAAAATGATCTTTTACAAACATTTTTTTTTATTTTCACAAGGGAAAAAGGAGAAAAAGGACTGATAAAGTTGTTGTGCAATTTCTCCTGAGTACGCCGATACCCCATATGTGAGGGAAAACCACTGTTTGGGCACACGGCAGAGCTCGGAATGGAAGGAGCGCAGTTTGACTTTTCCAAACCAAAATTGGCTGGAATTGAGAACGGACGCCATGTCGCGTTTGGAGAGGCCCCGATGTGCCTAAACAGTGGAAACCCCCCACATGTGACCCCATTTTGGAAACTAGACCCCCTAAGGAACTTATCTAGATGTGTGGTGAGTAGTTTGAACCCTCAAGTGCTTCACGCAAGTTTGTAATGTAGAGCCGTGAAGAAAAAAAATCATATTTTTTCCACAAGCATGATGTTTTAGTCCCCAAATTTTTATTTTCCCAAGGGTAAGAGGAGAAATTGAACCACAAAAGTTGTTGTCCAACTTATCCTGAGTACGCTGATACCCCATATGTGGGGGGAACCACTGTTTGGGCGCACGGCAGGGCCTGAAAGGGAAGGAGCGCCGTTTGACTTTTCCAAACCAAAATTGGCTGGAATTGCGAACGGACGCCATGTCGCGTTTGGAGGGCCCCTGATGTGCCTAAACAGTGGAAACCCCCCACATGTGACCCCATTTTGGAAACTAGACCCCCTAAGGAACTTATCTAGATGTGTGGTGAGCACTTTGAACCCTCAAGTGCTTCACGCAAGTTTGTAATGTAGAGCCGTGAAGAAAAAAAATCATATTTTTTCCACAAACATGATGTTTTAGTCCCCAAATTTTTATTTTCCCAAGAGTAAGAGGAGAAATTGGACCACAAAAGTTGTTGTCCAACATGTCCTGAGTACGCTGATACCCCATATGTGGGGGGAACCACTGTTTGGGCGCACGGCAGGGCTCGAAAGGGAAGGAGCGCCGTTTGACTTTTCCAAACCAAAATTGGCTGGAATTGCGAACGGACGCCATGTCGCGTTTGGAGGGCCCCTGATGTGCCTAAACAGTGGAAACTCCCCACATGTGACCCCATTTTGGAAACTAGACCCCCTAAGGAACTTATCTAGATGTGTGGTGAGCACTTTGAACCCTCAAGTGCTTCACGCAAGTTTGTAATGTAGAGCCGTGAAGAAAAAAAATCATATTTTTTCCACAAACATGATGTTTTAGTCCCCAAATTTTTATTTTCCCAAGGGTAAGAGGAGAAATTGGACCACAAAAGTTGTTGTCCAACATGTCCTGAGTACGCTGATACCCCATATGTGGGGGGGAACCACTGTTTGGGCGCACGTCAGGGCTCGAAAGGGAAGGAGCGCCGTTTGACTTTTCCAAACCAAAATTGGCTGGAATTGCGAACGGATGCCATGTCGCGTTTGGAGGGCCCCTGATGTGCCTAAACAGTGGAAACCCCCCACATGTGACCCCATTTTGGAAACTAGACCCCCTAAGGAACTTATCTAGGTGTGTGGTGAGCACTTTGAACCCCCAAGTGTTTCACTAACGTTTATAATGCCCTGGCGTGAAAAAAAAAAATATTTTTTTTTTCCACAAAAGTGATGTTTTAGTCCCCAATTTTTTATTTTCCCAAGGGTAAGAGGAGAAATTGGACCCCAAAAGTGGTTGTCCAATTTGTCCTGAGTACGCTGATACCCCATATGTTGGGGGGATACACTGTTTGGGCACATGGCAGGGCTCGGAAGGGAAGCAGTGACGTTTTGGAATGCAGACTTTGATGGAATGGTCTGCGGGCGTCATGTTCCGTTAGCAGAGCCCCTGATGTGCCTAAACAGTGGAAACCCCCCACATGTGACCCCATTTTGGAAACTAGACCCCCTAAGGAACTTATCTAGGTGTGTGGTGAGCACTTTGAACCCCCAAGTGTTTCACTAAAGTTTATAATGCCCTGGCGTGAATAAAAAAAAAAAAAAAAATTTCCACAAATATGATGTTTTAGTCCCCAATTTTTTATTTTCCCAAGGGTAACAGGAGAACTTGGACCACAAAAGTTGTTGTCCAATTTGTCCTGAGTACGCTGATACCCCATATGTTGGGGGGAACCACTGTTTGGGCGCATGGCAGGGCGCAGAAGGGAAGCAGTGACGTTTTGGAATGCAGACTTTGATGGAATGGTCTGCGGGCGTCATGTTCCGTTAGCAGAGCCCCTCATGTGCCTAAACAGTGGAAACCCCCACAAGTGACCCCATTTTGGAAACTAGACCCCCTAATGAACTTATCTAGGTGTGTGGTGAGCATTTTGAACCCCCAAGTGTTTCACTAAAGTTTATAATGCCCTGGCGTGAATAAAAAAAAAAAAAAAAATTTCCACAAATATGATGTTTTAGTCCCCAATTTTTTATTTTCCCAAGGGTAACAGGAGAAATTGGACCACAAAAGTTGTTGTCCAATTTGTCCTGAGTACGCTGATACCCCATATGTTGGGGGGAACCACTGTTTGGGCGCATGGCAGGGCGCAGAAGGGAAGCAGTGACGTTTTGGAATGCAGACTTTGATGGAATGGTCTGCGGGCGTCATGTTCCGTTAGCAGAGCCCCTCATGTGCCTAAACAGTGGAAACCCCCACAAGTGACCCCATTTTGGAAACTAGACCCCCTAAGGAACTTATCTAGGTGTGTGGTGAGCATTTTGAACCCCCAAGTGTTTCACTAAAGTTTATAATGCCCAGGTGTAAAAATAAAAAATCCTACTTTTATCCTCACAAAAATGATGTTTTAGTCCCCAATTTTTTATTTTCCCAAGGGTAAGAGGAGAAATTGGACACCAAAAATTGTTGTCCAATTTGTCCTGAGTACACTGGTGCCCCATATGTGGGAAAAAACTGTTTGGGCACAAGTCGGGGCTCAGAAGGGAAGTCGTGACGTTTTGGAATGCAGACTGATGGAATGGTCTGCGGGCGTCATGTTCCGTTTGCAGAGCTCCTGATGTGCCTAAACAGTAAAAAAAAACCCACAAGTGACATAATTTTGGAAAGTAGACTCCCAAGGAACTTTTCTAAATGTGCCCCCCTTCTGGAACTAATCTTTCCTGTAAAGTAAATTAGTAGTGCATTGAGGTGTGGTACAATTTGAAACAATCCTTCATACACAGGCCAGGTTTTTCGGGGCAGGTGTCGCATTGGTAAGTGGTGTCCTTGAGTATTCCCCTTTTGTAACACACTCGGCACCTTTTTTGCGGCTTACCTTTGCTTCCAGTTGGCGGGACCACCCCCGGGAAATGCTGACCTGGTATGATACGAGCACCTTCAGTTCCAGAAGTACTGGGGCCCGCTGTTTCCTGAGCGCCAAACATCAGGGCCTTAACCACTACCTCCTGGAACTGAAGGTACGTCGTATCGCTGTTGCGTGCACATCGTGACAGCAGGAAAGCGTTGAGCATTGCCATTTGGACGATGTGCACGGACAGCTTCTTGTACCACACCTTGGCCTTTCTCAAAGCACTGTACGGTTGGAGGAGTTGATCAGAGAGATCAACACCCCCCATGTATTTATTGTACCCCAGTACACAGTCCGGTTTGCGGACCTGTGTAGAGGTACCCCGTACAGTGCTGAGGGCGCTGCCATCACCATGTATGGTGGTCAAGAGAAGGACATCCCTCTTGTCCTTGTACTTGACCACCAACAGGTGGTCGCTACATTGGGCTCTGCTCTCACCCTTTCTGAGCATCTGCCCAAGTAGCGTCTTCGGGAGGCCTCTCTGATTTTTGCGGACGGTACCGCAAGCTGCGGTACCTCGCGCAGAGAGGGATTTGTAGAGTGGGACGCTGGAATAAAAGTTATCGGTGTAAAGGTGATAACCTTTATCCAGCAGTGGGTGCACCAAATCCCACACAATTTTCCCACTCACTCCCAGGACGGGGGGACACTCAGGGGGTTCAATCCTGGTGTCCTTTCCTTCGTAAACTCTAAAGCTGTGCGTGTACCCTGAGGTACTCTCGCACAGCTTGTAGAGCTTAATTCCGTACCTTGCCCTCTTGCTGGGCAGGTACTGGCGGAATCTGAGCCGTCCCTTAAAATGAACCAAGGACTCATCCACGCAGATGTCCCTTTGGGGCACGTACACTTCAGCAAACTTTTTGCTGAAGTGTTCGATGACCGGCCGAACTTTGAACAGATGGTCAAAGTTGGGGTCATTTTGTGGGGGACACTGTGCATTATCATTATAATGCAGGAATTTGTGGATGGCCTCAAAACGCGTCCGAGCCATGACCATTCGGAACAGTGGAGTGTTGTATAAAATATCAACACTCCAATATTGCCGAAGTTCTGGCTTCTTCAGGATCCCCATATGGAGGACCAGGCCCCAAAACTGCATCATTTCACCTGCGTCTACAGGAGACCAGTTGGAAAATGATGACACTGGGTTTTGCGCCAAAAATTGCCGAGCGTACAAATTAGTTTGCTCCACCACGAGGTTAATAAAATCCTCAGAGAAAAAGACTTTGAAAAAGTCTATTTCTCTGAGGCCCGTGGTGTCAAACTTGATTCCTGATTCTGCCACAAAATCAGGAATCAGTGGCTCGTAATTTTCGGGGGGCGGGGTCCATATGGGGTCCGAAGAGGGGTGCGCTGGTTCATTTTCAGGGGTGGGCGCTGCCTCATCTTCTGTCCTGGGCGTCTGCGTGGCGGTTCCGCAGGACCCGAGGAGGAAGATGAGGAAGAGGAGGAAGAAGAAGAAGAGGATGAAGAATCTGAAAAGTAAAGAAATGTGGGATCCTCTCCCTCGCTATCAGTGTCGGAGGCAAGGAAAGCGTATGCCTCTTCCACTGAATAGCGCTGTTGGGAAGAACGTGACGAGCGGGACATTTTTTTTGTGAATGTGGTGCTTTGTGTGAACTTTATTTATAACTGTGTGTGTGTGTGGGGGGGGGATAGTGGTTGGTGCAAACTATGCTGAAAGGAAAAAGCTAAAAGAAAAGAAAGAGAATAGGGAAAAAAATGCCTGTGAAAAAGTCTAAACCAGCAGGCACGAGCTCTGATAAGTGACCGGTGTCACTTATCAAAGTTCCGCGGCTGCCGGATGTGCGCACAGGAGTGGCGGAAAGGGAAGTGAAAAAAAAAAAAAAAACGGCAGGAACGAGCTCTGATAAGTGACCGGTGTCACTTATCAAAGTTCCGCGGCTGCCGGATGTGCACACAGGAGTGGCGGAAAGGGAAGTGAAAAAAAAAAAACGGCAGGAACGAGCTCTGATAAGTGACCGGTGTCACTTATCAAAGTTCCGCGGCTGCCGGATGTGCACACAGGAGTGGCGGAAAGGGAAGTGAAAAAAAAAAAAAAACGGCAGGAACGAGCTCTGATAAGTGACCGGTGTCACTTATCAAAGTTCCGCGGCTGCCGGATGTGCGCACAGGAGTGGCGGAAAGGGAAGTGAAAAAAAAAAAAAAAAACGGCAGGAACGAGCTCTGATAAGTGACCGGTGTCACTTATCAAAGTTCCGCGGCTGCTGGATGTGCGCACAGGAGTGGCGGAAAGGGGAGTGAAAAAAAAAAAATGCAGGAACGAGCTCTGATAAGTGACTGGTGTCACTTATCAAAGTTCCGCGGCTGCTGGATGTGCGCACAGGAGTGGCGGAAAGGGGAGTGAAAAAAAAAAAGACGGCAGGAGCGAGCTCTGATAAGTGACCGGTGTCACTTATCAAAGTTCCGCGGCTGCTAGATGTGCGCACAGGAGTGGCGGAAAGGGGAGTAAAAAAAAAAAAAAAAAAAAAAACGGCAGGAACGAGCTCTGATAAGTGACCGGTGTCACTTATCAAAGTTCCGCGGCTGCTAGATGTGCGCACGGGAGTGGCGGAAAGTGGGGTGAAAAAAAAAAAACTGCAGGAACGAGCTCTGATAAGTGACTGGTGTCACTTATCAAAGTTCCGCGGCTGCTGGATGTGCGCACAGGAGTGGCAGAAAGGGGAGTGAAAAAAAAAAAAAAACTGCAGGAGCGAGCTCTGATAAGTGACTGGTGTCACTTATCAAAGTTCCGCGGCTGCTGGAAGTGCGCACAGGAGTGGCGGAAAGGGGAGTGAAAAAAAAAAAACAAACGGCAGGACCGAGCTCTGATAAGTGACCGGTGTCACTTATCAAAGTTCCGCGGCTGCTAGATGTGCGCACGGGAGTGGCGGAAAGTGGGGTGAAAAAAAAAAAAAAAACCTGCAGGAACGAGCTCTGATAAGTGACTGGTGTCACTTACCAAAGTTCCGCGGCTGCTGGAAGTGCGCACAGGAGTGGCGGAAAGGGGAGTGAAAAAAAAAAAAAAAACTGCAGGAACGAGCTCTGATAAGTGACTGGTGTCACTTATCAAAGTTCCGCGGCTGCTGGAAGTGCGCACGGAGGGGGGTGCAAAAGAAAAACGAGCACGAGTGTTGATCGGTGAACTGCGTCACCAATCAACGCTCGGCGGCTGCTAAATGTGTGCAAAGGGGGGGTAAAAAAAGGGGGAAAGGGAAGGGGGGAGGGGGAAATGGGGGATTGGGGTGGATCGGGCAGGGATCGGGGCTCAAAAACTCACGTTTGTAGTCTCTCTTCTTTCTTCTCTCTTCTTTCTTCAGCAGGAGTTGTGGTGTCACAGGCTACTGTGGCACCACAAGGCCAGCACAGGAGGAGATCTGGCGTGTGACCGCACTGCAGGAATCCTCAGCAAGTGTGAGGACCCCTGCAGTGCGGTCAGACAGGTCAGATCCAGTTTGCAGACAGGTCACAGAGCGGTCACATCGCTGCTGTGACCTGTCATTGGTGGGATCGATGATCACATCGATCCCACCAATCAGAGGAGACCCTTGTTTTGCCGGTTGCTAGGCACCGGCCTAGTAATCGGAGCTCACTGCTCCGATTCCTAGGCAGGTCACCGGCAGGTCAGAAAGCAGGGCACAGAGCGGTCACACCGCTGCTGTGCCCTGTGATTGGCGCGATCGTCGATGACATCGATCGCGCCAATCAGCAGCTGCAGGCCCTACTGGGCCTGTCCTAGGCTCCGGCCTAGGATCGGTGCTATTACTGCACCGATCCAGGCAGGTACAGGCAGGGCACAGCGCGGATACACCGCGGCTGTGCCCTGCGATTGGCGTGATCGATGTGATCGGCGATCGCGCCAATCCAGGGGGGTCTGCTCCTTTCTATGCCCAGGCCTAGGATCGAGTACATCGGTACTCGATTCTAGCCTGGGATCTCACTGTTTCAGCCCATCGGATTGGCTGAAACAGTGAGAAAGGCTGCGATTGGCTGTTCAGAATTGAACAGCCAATCACAGCGATCGGGAGTGAGGGTGGGCGGTGACAGACCCCGGATGCCGGCGCCATCTCTCCTGAGGAATTTTAATGCGATCATTGCAACTTAAGTCGCAATGTCGCATTAAAGGGCTGGACGTACTATCCCGTCCCCGGTCATACGGGCCCAGGTACCATGGACGGGATAGTACGTCCGATGGCAGTAAGGGGTTAAAAGGAGGCTGGTGCTTGGCATCATTGTTTCTCTTCTGTTAACCATGGTTATCTCTAAAGAAACACATGCAGTCATCATTGCAATGCACAAAAATGGCCTAATGGGAAGAGTATCGCAGCTAGAAAGATTGCACCTCAGTCAACAATCTATCGCATCATCAAGAACTTCAAGGAGAGAGGTTCCATTGTTGCCAAAAAGGCTCCAGGGCACCCAAGAAAGACCAGCAAGCGCCAGGACCATCTCTTGAAAGTGTTTCAGCTGCGGGATCGGGCTACCAGCAGTGCAGAGCTTGCTCAGGAACGGCAGCAGGCAGGTGTGAGTGCATCTGCACGCACTGTGAGGTGGAGACTCTTGGAGCAAGGCCTGGTCTCAAGGAGGGCAGCAAAGAAGCCACTTCTCTCTAGAAAAAACATCATGGACAGACTGATATTCTGCAAAAGGTACAGGCAGTGGACTGCTGAGGACTGGGGTAAAGTTATTTTCTCTGATGAATCCCCTTTTCGATTGTTTGGGACATCAGGAAAACGCCTCATTCGGAGAAGACAAGGTGAGCGCTACCATCAGTCTTGTCTCATGCCAACTGTTAAGCATCCTGAAACCATTCATATGTGGGGTTGCTTCTCAGCCAAGGGAATCGGCTCTCTCAAAGTCTTGCCTAAAAACACAGCCATGAATAAAGAATGGTACTAGAATGTCCTCCAAGAGCAACTTCTCCCAACCCTATATTTCTGTCTGTGATAAAAACATCTGTCAAACACACATAAAAAACAGATGGCAGCAGATCATGTGAAAATATAATATATGTGTCATTCTCAAAACTTTTGGCCATGACTGTAGGTATGCTCTGGACTGGCAAAACAGGTTTGAGATATATGGGGATTATGGTCACATCATCCCACTCTTTCTTGTATTCTTCTAATTATGAACCCTTGCTTGTTAATTTAAAGTCCGAAACTCAAAGACTTGCTAAGGTTGAAGTTTCTTGGTTGGGCAAGATTGCAACTTTTAAGATGCTTCTTCTGCCAAAACTTCTCTACCTGTTCAGGACGTTACCCATAATACTTCCACAGACCTTTTTCAGAGCCATTAAGAGTTTGATGTCGACATATATCTGGGCGGGACACAAGCCCAGGATAGCCAATCATATTTTATCTAGAGATAAATGGATGGGTGGTTTGGGAGTGCCAGACATTCCTAAGTATTATATAGCATCTCAGATCTCTACATTGGCATTAGGTTGGCTTGGACAATCACAAACACATTGGGTCCATATGGAAGAATCTCAGATGTCCCCATTTTCATACAGAGCTATACTAGCAGCGTCTTTGATAGGTCTCCCTCTGCCGGCTACATTACTACCGCTTACCAAAGCGGCGGTTTATAGTTTGCAGATATTCCATAAACGCTCGGGAAAGGGCACTAGATTACCTAGGAACATCATCCCTGTGGAAGTCCTTTCCACCGCTATCCCAAATCTAAATGTCACAGCTTGGTTACGTAGTGGGGTAATTTTCATAGATCTATTGTATTCTGGGGAAAATCTGATGCCATTTGCAGCCCTAAAATCTAAATACTCTCTAAGAGACAATGATGTATTCTCATATCTTCAAATGAACCACCTTCTTAGGAAGCTCTCTTGGAGTTCGATGAGCTGTAATCCTAGAATATTTGCTGTTTATATGAATAAGTTGAAAGGTCTAAGAAGGATTTATGCGATGATTGAAGAGGTATCAGTGTTTAAAGAAACTTATCCACTAGGGCAGTGGGAGAGAGACCTGGGAATGGATATTACTTCAGAAGAATGGATTAAATCTATGAGAATAGCGTACAAATCACTAAGAAGTAGCACACACATAGAATCATTTATGAAAACAGTACTGAGATGGTATTTTGTTCCATCGCGTCTACACCAAATATTCCCAGAGTCCTCACCACTGTGCTGGCGAAATGTGGGGAACGTGGGACGTTGCTCCACATACTATGGGGATGTCCTAAAGTAAAGCATTATTGGAACAGGGTGTTCCACATGATATCAACTATACTACAATCAAGCTTAAGGGATCACCCCAAATGGCACTGTTACTGGTGGGTATTGGAGACATACCCCCAGGGGATAGAACACTGATATGTATTATACTTATACATGCCAATTTACTGCTTACTCGTCACTGGAAATCGGATACTATCCCAAACATTAAAGAGTTATATCCACAATTAATCAAACATATATGTATGAACAGATGTGGGCAAAGGGACAGGGTACAATAGAGAAAATCCATGGAAATTGGATGAGATGGCAACAAAGCTCATTTAGTCGGTAACGATACATAAGGATGGTTCACATTTACCCAATAGCCTTCACCTGGTATAATTGCAACAACAAAGCAAATATATGACCTCCTAGTCTGTTACCATTCCGACTATGCTCCATGCTCCATTAGAGTGTATAATTTTGTTACTTTCTTTACATTTTTATTTCATCATTCAATACTGAGTAGTGACCAATGTACTGTAGATTGAGATGATATTGCTTTGATTCTGCCACATCTATGACTTAATGGCTACTGCTTAAGATTGGTTGTTCCCTTTCATTTCTTTTGATATTTAAGTCCGAACAATACTTGATATATCAGCTTATTGAAATGATGATCTTATTACTTTTGGTTTGTATGTTTGTTATAATATGAAAAACTTCTAATAAAAACTAATGAAATGAAAACTATGAACTAACACATGTGGAATTATATACTTAACAAAAAAGTGTG